>NC_069400.1:42687492-42746481 GCF_026875155.1 Cherax quadricarinatus
GAAGTTGAAGACACAGATGAATCACAGGGATGTTAGGAAGTATTTCTTCAGCCACAGAGTAGTCAGGAAGTGGAATAGTTTGGGAAGCGATGTAGTGGAGGCAGGAACCATACATAGCTTTAAGCAGAGGTATGATTAAGCTCACGGTTCAGGGAGAGTGACCTAGTAGCGACCAGTGAAGAGGTGGGGCCAGGAGCATGGACTCGACCCCTGCAACCTCAACTAGGTTAGTACACACACACACACACACACACACACACACACACACACACACACACACACACACACACACACACACACACACACACACACATACACACACACAGGAAGGAGATATGACTTATGCTAAGGCCCTATCAGCCTGTCAAGGACGGCCGAGGAATAAAGGGGAAGGGCAGTTGTGAACAGTTATTGTAGCAGGGGAGGAGACAGAACGCAGAGAGGGGGATAGGTCCCATGCAGAGGCACGATCATGCAACCAAGAGCTACAAGAAAAAATAATGGAGATAATGGTCGTACATAAATGGGACCCAGAGACACTGCGGGAAGGCGATGGGAGGAGGAGAGGGAGAAGTCAGTGTTTTTTCATGGACTTCGGGAGAGCAAGGGGAGGACACACAATGAAAGACAGCAGGAAAAAAGAAAAACAGGAGATGGAAAACATCGGCAAAGAAATAGGCGAGGAGGACATGACTGAGATAGTAAATTTTCAGAGAATAGGGGGATACTCGAAGGGGAGAAACCGGCTGGTCAAACTGATTTTCAAGAGAGAAACAGTGCGAAACAGGGTCCTGCAAGAGAAATCACGGCTAAAAGAATCTTCAACATACAGTAGGGTGTTCCTAGACCAAGACAGCACAAAATCAGAACGACAACAGCTGAGGGAGAGGACACAGATGTGAAAGGGGCTGGGAGGAGAGACAAGGACAGAAACAACAGAGAACAAAACGAGAAGAGCAGAGCAACAAGCCGCAATCCACACTTATAGCCCCCCACCCCACCCCACTACACTGTAGAATCCCACAGCACACTGCCAGGTCCCCCATCCTCACAGACATCCCAGAACACAGTGATGGAGAGGAAACTTAAGGTATGGTACATCAGCGCTGATGGAATAACGAATAAGTGGGAGGAGTGGTACGAAAGAGTCAAGGAGGCATCACCAGACATCATGGCTCTCACAGAAACCAAGCTCACAGGAATGATAACAGATGCCATCTTTCCATCGGGACATCAGATCCTAAGGAAAGACAGAAGGAACAGAGGGGGTGGAGGAGTGGTACTGCTCATCAAAAACCAATGGGAGTTTGACGAGTTGGTGAGACGAGACAGAGGAGAAGCAAGAGACTACATAACAGGAACATTTCAGTCTGGAAGTCCCAAGGTGGTAATTGCAGTGATGTATAACCTACCACAGAACAGCAGGAGGCCAAGGCAAGAGTATGATGAGAGTAATAGAGCAATTGTTGATACAGTGACTGAAGTGGCCAGAAGGGCTCATGCGAGCAGGGCAAAGGTGTTGATTATAGGTGACTTCAATCACAAGGAAATCGACTGGGAAAATCAGGAGCTACATAGGGGCCCAGAAACAAGGAGGGCTAAGATGATGGAGGTGGTACTAGAAAACCTCATGCACCAACATGTATAGGACACTACCAGACAGAGAGGAGAGGATGAACCAGCGAGACTGGACCTAATATTCACCTTGGGAAGTGAAGATATTGAAGATATCACATATCATATACCAAGTGTGCTACAGAATGGAAGAAGCATAGAAGGCAAAGGACCAAGGAATAAGGAAAGAAGTCGTAGACCAGAAATGAATATGCACAGGTAAGAAGGGAGGCCCAACGGCAATACGAAAATGACATAGCAGTGAAAGCTAAAGATGGCCCGAAGCTGTTGTACAGCCACATCAGGAGGAAAACGACAATCAAGTACTAGGTAATCATGCTGAGGAATGAAGGAGGGGAGATCACAAGAAATGACAGTGAGGAGCTCAACATGAGATTCAATGAAGTGTTTACAGAGGAGACAGAAGGGATTCCAGAATGATGGAGAGGTGGGGGTACACCTTCAAGTACTGGACACAATACATACAACCAAGGAAGTAGTGAAGAGGCTGCTATGCTACCTAAATACCTCAAAGGTGATGGGGCCGGATAACATCTCTCCATGGGTCCTGAGAGAGGGAGCAGAGGTGCAATGTGTACCACTAACAACAATCTTCTACACTTCTATAGAACAGGGCGACTACCTGAGGTGTGGAAGACAGTAAATGTGGTCCCAATTTTTAAAAACAGGAGACAGACACAAAGCACTAAACTACAGACCAGCGTCACTGACATGCATATTATGCAAAGTCATGGAGAATATCATCAGGAGAAGAGTGGTGGAGCACATAGAAAGGAATGAGTTTATCAACGACAGCCAGCACAGATTTAGGGACGGGAAACGCAGTCACAAACCTACTGGAGTTCTATGACAGGGTGACAGCGCTAAGACAAGAGAAAGAGGGGTGAGTAGATTGCATTTTCTTGATCTGTAAGAAGGTGTATGACAGTTCCACACAAGAGACTAGCGCAATAGCTGGAGGACCAGGCAGGAATAACAGGGAAGGCAAAGCAATGGATCAGGGAATACCTGTCAGGAAAGACAACAGCAGGTCATGATACGTGACGAGGCATCAGAGTGGGCTTCTGTGACGAGCGGGTTTCCACAGGGGTCAGTCCTGGGACCGGTGCTGTTTCAGGTATTTGTGAACGATATGACGGGAACGAATAGACTCCGAATTGTCGCTGTTTGCTGATGACATGAAGTTGATGAGAAGAATTCAATCGGACGGGGACCAGGCAGAACTACAAAGGAATCTGGATAGGCTGCAGTCCTGGTCGAGCAACTGGCTCCTGGAGCTCAACCCCACCAGGTGCAAAGTCATGAAGTTTGGGAAATGACAAAGACGACTGCAGACAGAGTACGGTCTAGGGGGTCAGAGACTACAAACCTCAATCAAGGAAAAGGATCTTGGGGTGAGTATAACACCAGGCACATCTGAGGCGCATATCAAACTGTTAACTGCGGCAGTTTACAGGCACCTAGCAAACTTAAGAACAGCATTCCAACATCTTAATAAGGAATCGTTCAAAACCCTGTACACTGTGTATGTTAGGCCCATATTGGAAGATGCAGCACCAGTTTGGAACCCACACCTAGCCAAGCACGTAATGAAACCAGAGAAAGTGCAAAGGTTTGCATCTAGACTAGCCTCGGATCTAAGAAGTATGTCCTACGAGGAGAGGCTAAGAGAAATCGACCTGAGGACACTGGAGGCCAGAAGAGATAGGGGGATATGATAACGACATAAAAAATACTGAGAGGAATCGAGAAGGTGGACAGAGATAGGATGTTCCAGAGATGGGACACAGCAACAAGGGGTCACAGTTGGAAGTTGAATACTCGGGGATGTTTGGCAATATTTCTTCAGCCACAGAGTTGTCAGAAAGTGAAATGGTCTGAGAAGTGATGTAGTGGAGGCAGGATCTATACATGGCTTTAAGAAGAGGTATGATAAAGCTCATGGAGCAGGAAGAGTGACCTAGTAGCGACCAGTGTGGAGGCGAGGCCAGGAGCTGTGACTCGACCCCTGCAACCACAACTACGTGAGTGCAACTATGGGAGCAAATACACACACGCAATCAATTATTAGCATCATTGCTTCTAATTAATTTTTCAAGCACCTCTGTAACAACACCTTAATTTGTAAGATCACCTTACTTTGAAACAGCACCTTACTTTGTAACAGCACCTTACTTTGTAACAACACCTTACTTTGCAACAACACTTACTTTGTAACAGCACCTTACTTTGTAACAACACTTACTTTGTAACAACACTTACTTTGTAACAACACTTACTTTGTAACAACACTTACTTTGTAACAACACTTACTTTGTAACAACACTTACTTTGTAACAGCACCTTACTTTGTAACAACACTTACTTTGTAACAACACTTATTTTGTAACAACACTTAATTTGTAACAACACTTACTTTGTAACAACACTTACTTTGTAACAACACTTACTTTGTAACAACTACTTTGTGACAACACTTACCTTGTAACAGCACTTACTTTGTAACAACACTTACTTTGTAACAGCACCTTACTTTGTAACACTTACTTTGTAACAACACTTACTTTGTAACAACACTTACTTTGTAACAACACTTATTTGTAACAACACTTACTTTGTAACAACACTTACTTTGTAACAGCACCTTACTTTATAACAGCACCTTACTTTGTAACAGCACCTTACTTTGTAACAACACTTACTTTGTAACAACACTTACTTTGTAACAACACTTACTTTGTAACAACACTTACTTTGTAACAACACTTACTTTGTAACAACACTTACTTTGTGACAACACTTACTTTGTAACAACACTTACTTTGTAACAACACTTACCTTGTAACAGCACTTACTTTGTAACAACACTTACTTTGTAACAACACTTACTTTGTAACAACACTTACTTTGTAACAACACTTACTTTGTAACAACACTTACTTTGTAACAGCACTTACTTTGTAACAACACTTACTTTGTAACAACACTTACTTTGTAACAGCACCTTACTTTGTAACAACACTTACTTTGTAACAACACTTACTTTGTGACAACACTTACTTTGTAACAGCACTTACTTCGTAACAACACTTACTTTGTAACAACACTTACTTTGTAACAACACTTACTTTGTAACAACACTTACTTTGTAACAGCACCTTATTTTTGTAACAACACTTACTTTGTAACAACACTTACTTTGTAACAACACTTACTTTGTAACAACACTTACTTTGTAACAACACTTACTTTGTAACAGCACCTTACTTTGTAACAACACTTACTTTGTAACAACACTTATTTTGTAACAACACTTAATTTGTAACAACACTTACTTTGTAACAACACTTACTTTGTAACAACACTTACTTTGTAACAACTACTTTGTGACAACACTTACCTTGTAACAGCACATACTTTTTAACAACACTTACTTTGTAACAGCACCTTACTTTATAACAGCACCTTACTTTGTAACAGCACCTTACTTTGTAACAACACTTACTTTGTAACAACACTTACTTTGTAACAACACTTACTTTGTAACAACACTTACTTTGTAACAACACTTACTTTGTAACAACACTTACTTTGTGACAACACTTACTTTGTAACAACACTTACTTTGTAACAACACTTACCTTGTAACAGCACTTACTTTGTAACAACACTTACTTTGTAAACAACACTTACTTTGTAAAAATCACTTACTTTGTAACAACACTTACTTTGTAACAACACTTACTTTGTAACAGCACTTACTTTGTAAACAACACTTACTTTGTAAAAAACACTTACTTTGTAACAGCACCTTACTTTGTAACAACACTTACTTTGTAACAACACTTACTTTGTGACAACACTTACTTTGTAACAGCACTTACTTCGTAACAACACTTACTTTGTAACAACACTTACTTTGTAACAACACTTACTTTGTAACAACACTTACTTTGTAACAGCACCTTACTTTGTAACAACACTTACTTTGTAACAACACTTACTTTGTAACAACACTTACTTTGTAACAACACTTACTTTGTAACAACACTTACTTTGTAACAGCACCTTACTTTGTAACAACACTTACTTTGTAACAACACTTATTTTGTAACAACACTTAATTTGTAACAACACTTACTTTGTAACAACACTTACTTTGTAACAACACTTACTTTGTAACAACTACTTTGTGACAACACTTACCTTGTAACAGCACTTACTTTGTAACAACACTTACTTTGTAACAGCACCTTACTTTGTAACACTTACTTTGTAACAACACTTACTTTGTAACAACACTTACTTTGTAACAACACATATTTGTAACAACACTTACTTTGTAACAACACTTACTTTGTAACAGCACCTTACTTTATAACAGCACCTTACTTTGTAACAGCACCTTACTTTGTAACAACACTTACTTTGTAACAACACTTACTTTTGTAACAACACTTACTTTGTAACAACACTTACTTTGTAACAACACTTACTTTATAACAACACTTACTTTGTGACAACACTTACTTTGTAACAACACTTACTTTGTAACAACACTTACCTTGTAACAGCACTTACTTTGTAACAACACTTTGTAACAACACTTACTTTGTAACAACACTTACTTTGTAACAACACTTACTTTGTAACAACACTTACTTTGTAACAGCACTTACTTTGTAACAACACTTACTTTGTAACAACACTTACTTTGTAACAGCACCTTACTTTGTAACAACACTTACTTTGTAACAACACTTACTTTGTGACAACACTTACTTTGTAACAGCACTTACTTTGTAACAACACTTACTTTGTAACAACACTTACTTTGTAACAACACTTACTTTGTAACAACGCTTACTTTGTAACAGCACCTTACTTTGTAACAACACTTACTTTGTAACAACACTTACTTTGTAACAACACTTAATTTGTAACAACACTTACTTTGTAACAACACTTACTTTGTAACAACACTTACTTTGTAACAGCACCTTACTTTGTAACAGCACCTTACTTTGTAACAACACTTACTTTGTAACAGCACCTTACTTTGTAACAGCACTTACTTTGTAACAACACTTACTTTGTAACAACACTTACTTTGTAACAACACTTACTTTGTAACAGCACTTACTTTGTGACAGCACCTTACTTTGTGACAACACTTACTTTGTAACAGCACCTTACTTTGTAACAACACTTACTTTGTAACAACACTTACTTTGTGACAACACTTACTTTGTAACAGCACCTTACTTTGTAACAACACTTACTTTGTAACAACACTTACTTTGTGATAGCACCTTACTTTGTAACAACACTTACTTTGTAACAACACTTACTTTGTAACAACACTTACTTTGTAACAACACTTACTTTGTAACAACACTTACTTTGCAACAGCACCTTACTTTGTGACAACACTTACTTTGTAACAACACTTACTTTGTAACAGCACCTTACTTTATGACAACACTTACTTTGTAACAACACTTACTTTGTAGCAACACTTACTTTGTGATAGCACCTTACTTTGTAACAACACTTACTTTGTAACAACACTTACTTTGTAACAACACTTACTTTGTAACAACACTTACTTTGTAACAGCACCTTACTTTGTGACAACACTTACTTTGTAACAACACTTACTTTGTAACAACACTTACTTTGTAACAGCACCTTACTTTGTAACAACACTTACTTTGTAACAACACTTACTTTGTAACAGCACCTTACTTTGTAACAACACTTACTTTGTAACAACACTTACTTTGTAACAACACTTACTTTGTAACAACACTTACTTTGTAACAACACTTACTTTGTAACAACACTTACTTTGTAACAACACCTTACATTGTAACAGCACCTTTGTGACAGCTCCTTACTTTGTAACACCTTACTTAGTTAGAGAATCTTACTTTGTAACAACACCTTACTTTGCAACAGCTTCTTACTTTGTAACAGCACCTTACTTTGTAACAGCACCTTACTTTGTAACAGTACCTTACTTTGTAACATCGCCTTACTTTGCAGTATCAAATTACTTTGTAACAACAGCTTACTTTGCAACAGCCCCTTTTTAACAGCACCTTACATTGTAACTGCACTTTAGTTTGTAACAGCACCTTACTTTGTAACAGCACCTTCCTTTGTTACAGCACCCTACATTGTGACAGCACGTTACTTTGTAACAAAACCATACTGTGTAACATCACCTTACTTTGTAACAACAAAATTTTCTTCGCAAGAGCACCTTAACCATACAACGGCCGGGGTTAGAACCCGCGATCAGAGAGTTTCAAAACTCCAGATCATCACGTTAGCCACTGGGCAAGCTTGCTGCTAAATTGTAGTGAACTTGGTAAATGGAGATCCTGCATGAATTCGGTAGTTGAAGAAAAACATATTATCCAAGGAAGTCAATGATGGGTTGAGTGGCAGCTTGTACCTAATAATAGCGGAGGTGCTGCTTCAGAAAACTTTTAGCCATTGATTTAATATTGTGTAAAACGAAACAAGCATATAAAAAGAAATTTATACATAAGCTTGATAAAATCATAAACAAAATTAAATAAAATAGCTGGAAGAATGATAATAATCTATTTCTACACTTTATCACATTCATGAATATGGTACATAATTTTTAAGCACAACACACGTTGCTGAGTCAAAAGGAAACACTACCTTACACTTGCACAACAGGGTCGGCACTGCATCAGCCACAGTGCTCTCTTTACCTAGTGTGCAGCGTGTTATTTTGGGCATGTGCGCATGTGCACAACAGCCAAACACTGAGTCGCTGGAACTGTGAAGTGCACAGTTCCATACAAGGATTTGTGTAATTTTTTTTCATGTACTAGGGGATGGCTACTGACACTTAAGGATTATATAATGTTCCAGTATAAAAAAAGAATTAAAGAAAAAAAGACTCATTATATTGAATGTTATCGATAATTTCGAGCGAAAATGGGGGTTGCTGCAGTTCCGCGGTACCTATACACGAGCAGCCATTGTGGTTGACAGCATTTTCTTGGACAGCAGAAAGGTAATACACACAGTGCTGCACTAGAGATTGATCCTCAGGTTGCAAGCTTGGACAGGAGTTGCAAGAAAACTTATTCAAATGAATCAGTGACTACCTTACAGACAGAAGATATACTGAAGGTAAGTGAGGAAACATCAGACTGGGAAGAGAATCAAATAAGGTCCTGTCGATGATTGGTAATAAGGAAATTACTTTTTCTTATATACAGGAATTAACTATATTATGCATCGCTGTTGGCTGTGGTGAAACTAATGAAAGAATAAAAGCCTAGTACTAGGAGATAAAGGCAGGTTACGAGAAACTTGGACAGACTACAAGAGTAGATAATCTTAGTAGCTACTGGGATTTAAACCAGACAAGGTCATGCAAGGTCATGAAAATCTAAGATGGTAAAGGAAAACCAAACGAAATTTATAAACTATGAGGAATAATTTACAAAGAGCAAGTACAGAAGATCAGAGAGTAAACATTAAGTATTGCTAGTGTTGCATGAGGAGTACATGAACTACATAACAACAGTAGTGTATGTGAACCTGATGACACCTCAATAAAGAACCAATCAATAAAATCTACAATCACAATAAGACTCTGCTTGTGCCACACATAACCAGCAGGAGACCACCTGAGAAAACACGTTCAGAGAAAGTACACAGCATTGTGACTTGGCTGGTTCCTGACTAGAGAAGTTACAAGTATGGGAAGAGACTCAAATAATTATATGTAACAGCCTAAGGAAGTAGGACTATGGAAGACATGATCAAAACGAATAAAACACTTTGAAATTTCAACAAAAGTGATTGAGACAGACTGCCTGAAATGGGACAGACGGGAGAAAGTGTTCACATGTGAGAGCTAAGAACGCAGATGAACCACAAAGATGTTAGGAAATATTTCTTCACTCTTTGGGTGGCAAGCAAATTAAATGAGCTTGTTGAAGAGATAGTCGAGGCAAATTTCAAACGAAGGGATGATAAACTCAGGAAGTCACTGGTCTGCATTTGGAATGGTTTCAATTTTTATTTTTATTCATGGTTGCGATCTTACATATTCTTGGGCTGCTGATTGTAAATGTCTAAACCATTTTGCTCTATCACTTAAGGATTTTGAATAAAATACAAATTAATGATAATAAAAAAAATGCAAATTTTTAATAAATCGTTAATTTATTAAAATTAGGCAAGTACTCATGGAAAAGCACATTCTGTTAGTTTTGAAAACATATAAATTCCAAATCAACATGAATCAAAGGAAGGAGGACTGCTTTGATTTTCGCTTGTGCTGTGCATCGAGACCATTACGTTTTAATGACCAGCAGTAATCCGCCATCATGCTGACATTCCATTTGCCCTGGTGTCGAGTTTCCATGGTGCAAATATCCTGATGGAACCTCTCTCCTTGTTCCTCACTGTAGTCCCCACAATTGTTGGGAAAATAGTCAAGATGTGAGTGCAAAACGTGCATTTTCACACTCATTTTAGATCCAAGTTGTTGGAAACTTGAAATCAGGTCTTGGATCATTTTTTCATATTCGGGGGAGCGCCTGTTTCCCAGGAAGTTGTGGACAATCTGCTTGAATGAAAACCAGACATTCACCTCGACACCTGCTAATGCTTCATCAAAATGCTTGTCCTTCATCAATTCCCGAATCTGAGGGTCAACAAAGATTCCTGCCTTTAGCTTGCCTTCACTTATACGAGGAAAATTTGACTCCAGGTACTTGAAAGCAGTTCCATTCTTGTTCAAGGTCTTCACAAAAATTTTTCATAAACCCTAATTTGATGTGGAGTGGTGGCAGCAGAATTTTCTTGGGGTCAACTAATGGCACAGTTTTCACGTTGTGATTTCCTGGTAAGAAGCTGGTTCTTGGTGGCCAGTTTTTTTGTTCATAGTGCTGACTGTCTGCCCTACTATCCCAAAGACACAGAAAGCAAGTATACTTGGTGTATCCGCCTTGAATGCCTAATAGGAGAGCAATAACTTTTAAATCACCACAAATAAGAATATTTTGATTCTGCCAGTTGATTTCAGATATTAATATCTTCATATTTGAGTAAGTTTCTGACATTTGGACACTAGGGCCAATTAGCACAGATGCAGCTGTGTTGCCATTGTAGAGAAGTACAGCCTTTAAACTTCTTTTAGAAGAACCAATGAAGAGTCTCCATTTATCTGCTTTGTATAACATCCTTATGTGTTCAATAAGGCCAGAAATATTTGAACTGAAAACTAAAGATTTCTCTTTCTCAAAGAACTGAATGAATTCCGCTTCACGATGACGGTACCAAGCGAATGTTGTTCCAGGAGCTAGAAGTCTGAGTTCCTTCAGTCTAGAGACAAGTAACTGTGCACTTTCTCTTGGAAGGTTAAGGTCTCTCACCAAGTCATTGAACTCAACTTGGTTGAAGGGATTAGGATCGTCATTTGTTGGTGGTTCATAGTCTACTTCCATCTCCTTAGAATCACTGGTATCAGACTCGAATGAAATTTGCCATGTCTCAGGTGGCACAGGTACACGAATATCTTCAGAGTGTGGAACAGGCCTTATTGCTGAAGGAATATTTGGGTATATTATGCGATCTTTAGTCTTCTTGATGAATCCAGTGGGTACGTGTCATGCCAGTCATTCACTGGTGGCTACGTCTCATGCCAGTCATTCACTGGTCAGTATGTGTCATGCCAGTTATTCACTGGTGGTTACATGACATGCAAGTCATTCAGTGGTTGGAACGTAAAATGCCAGTCATTCATTGTGGGTACATGTCATGCGAGTCATTCAACGATGGGTACGTGTCATGCCAGTCATTCACTGCTGGGTACGTGTCATGCCAGTCATTCACTGATGGATACGTGTCATGCCACTCATTTACTGGTGTGTACATGTCATGCCAGTCATCCACTGGTGGGAACGTGCCACGCCAATCATTCAATGGTGGATACATGTCACGCAAATCATTCACTGGTGGGTACGTGTCATGCCAGTCATTCACTGATGGATACGTGTCATGCCACTCATTTACTGGTGGGTACATGTCACACAAATCATTCAATGGTGGCACGTGTCATACCAGACGTCCACTGGTGGGTACATGTCATAAAAGTCATTTCCTGGTGGGTATGTGTCATGCCAGTCATTCAGTTCTGGGTATGAGTCATGCCAGTCATTCACTGGTGAGTACGTCACATGCCAATCATTCACTCGTGGGTATGTTTCATGCCAGTCGTTCACTGGTGTGTCCGTGTCATGCCATTCTTCACTGGTGGGTACGTCTCATACCAGTCATTCATCAGGGGGAATCTGTCATTCTAGTCATTCACTGGTGGGTATGTGTCATGCCAGTCATGGACCGGAGGGTAAGTGTCATGCCAGTCATTCACTGGTGGGTACGTGTCATGCCAGTCATTCACTGGTGGGTACGTGTCATACCAGTCATTCACTGGTGGGTACGTGTCATGTCATTCATTCACAGGTGGGTACGTTTCATGCCAGTCGTTCATTGGTGGGTACATGTCATGCCATTCTTCAATGGTGGGTACGTGTCATACCAGTTCTTCATTGGTGGGTACTTGTCGTGCTAGTCATTCACTGGTGGGTGCGTGTCACGCCAGTCATGCACTGGTGGGTACGTGTCATGGCATTCACAGGTGGAAACGTGTCATGCCAGTCATGGACCGGTGGATACGTGTCATGCAAGTCATTCACTGGTGGGTACGTGTCATACCAGTCATTCACTGGTGGGTACGTGTCACGTCAGTCATTCACTGGTGGGTACGTTTCATGCCAGTCGTTCATTGGTGGGTACATGTCATGCCATTCTTCAATGGTGGGTACGTGTCATACCAGTCCTTCATTGGTGGGCACGTGTCGTGCTAGTCATTCACTGGTGGGTTCGCGTCACGCCAGTCATGCACTGGTGGGTACGTGTCATGCCAATCATTCACTGATGGGAACTTGTCACGCCAGTCATTCACTGGTGGCTACGTGTCATGCCACTCATTCACTGGTGGGTACATATGATGCTAGTCATTCACTGGTAGGTACGTGTCTTGCCAGTCATTCACTGGTGGGAACGTGTCATGCCAGTCATTCACTGGTGGGAAAGTGTTGTGCCACTCATTCACTGGTGGGTACGTGTCTTGCCAGTCATTCACGGGTGTGTATGTGTCATGCCAGTCATTCAGTGGTGGGTATATGTCATGCCCCTCATTCACTGGTCGGCAAGGGTCATGCCAATCATTCACTAGTGGGTACGTGTCATGCCAGTCATTCACTGGTGGGCACGGGTCATGCCAGTCATTCACTAGTGGGCACCTGTCATGCCGCTCATTCACTGTTGAGTACGTGTCATGCCATTCATTCTCTGCTGGGTATGTGTCATGCCAGTCATTCACTGGTTGGAACCTGTCAAACCAGTCATTCAGTGGTGGGTACGTGTCATGCCAGTCAATCACTGTTGGGTACGTGCCATGCAGGTCATTCAGTGGTGGGTATGTGCTATGCCAGTCCATCACTGGTGGGCACGTGTCATGCCAGTCATTCACTGGTGGGTATGTATCATGCTAGCCATTCACTGGTGGGTATGTGCCATGGCAGTCATTCACTGGTAGGTACGTGTCATGCCAGTTATTTAATCGTGGGAAATTGTCATGCCAGTCATTCACAAGTTACGTTAGGGTATTCTGCAATCTGTGCATAGCAAATAACTTATACATTGGGGTATGCCACCTACACGAGTCAGATGTCTGGTTTCGGCATATACTTTATTTAACTTGCCTAAATGTCCCTACAGCGTTGTTGGCAAATTGCTCGTTTCATTGGCATTGATTACGAACGCACTCTCACAGCTGCGCAACTGCGTTCACTGATTACTGACAAACTTTGGGAAGAGGAGATGGCACATCAGACTCCTCCCTCTACGGGAGCCAGGAATAAAACCCCGATGTTCTCGCAGGAGGAAGATGATACATCAGTGGAGCAAAATCGACAGTCTAGTGCAGCAGGGTTGTCTCAAGGTGAATCAGCGGCGTTGGCACTTGAGCTGGCAAAAATCATTCCTGAGCCTTCTCGGAGTGGGGGTGTGACATGCAAAGAGTACGTAACCTTTATTCGGCGCATGTACACACCCTCATTTACAGGCTATCTCCCCCAACCAGTGAAACAGGGACTGAGGGTTGACGATGGGGCCCCGTTCAACCAGTTCCCAGGTTCCAGCCAATGAGATGATGGTTTTGGCAATGGCAGAGGTGATGTGGGTACCACTCGCCTGTCTGCCCATGTCATTCCACTTCTAGAGCTGGTTGAAGCACGGTGTGCTCTCTAGTGCTATATTCTGCCTTGCTTACCGTGGAGTGCACTAATACCTATTGTTGTACATAGTGTATATAGTGTACATACTTCAGTTCTAAATTGGTGAAGGATAATATAAGTCAAAAGTTTTTCTGCTATGTTTATTATGCTTCCTTTAGACACGGGATAGCAGGCCTTTGGGACTCCTGGGTTGTAATACCAGTCATTCACTGGTGGGTACATATCATGGCAGTTATTCACAAGTGCGTACGTGTCATGACAGTCATTCACTGGTGGGTACATGCCATGCCAGTCATTCACTGGTGGATACTTGCCATGCTAGTCATTCACTGGTTGGAACGTGCCATGCCAGTCTTTTCTTTTCGGGGTAAGTGTCTTTGCAGTCATTCGGGGGGTACTTGTCAAAACCAGTAAATTCATTGGTGGGTTATGTGCCCATGCTATTTCATTCACGGGTTTGGGTAGGGTGCCATGTGGGTCATTCGTGGTGGGTATGTTAAAGCCCGTCAATCACGGTGGACACGGGGTCATCCCCATTTCATTCACTTCGGGGTTACGTGTTTTTTCCCAGTCATAAGAACAAAAGAACATAAGAAAGAGGAACACTTGCAACGGGCCTATTGACCCCCCCGCGGAGAAAGGCCCCATGCCCCCCCCCCCCCCGGATTATCCCCAATAACCCCCCAGTCGGCCCTCCCCTCAATTGGACACTAAAACCAGACCCGCGCAAAGCTAGTCAGGTCCAACTAAACCCCCACCCACACCCACCCCATGTTTTTTTCCCCCAAACCTATTTTTAAAACAAACACAACTTTTTCAGCCTAAATAACGGGAACTGGGGAGTTTGTTCCACTCTTTTTCCAAACTTTTAAACCAAAAACCCAGTGTTTTCCCATATCCTTTCTGAATTTTAAATTTTTTTTCCCAATTTGAAACCATTGCTGCGAGCCCTGTTTTGGAGGGAAAATTTTCAGCACACTTTTTTACCCCCCCTTTTTATTTTTTCCTTTTTTCCCCATTTATCCCAAAACCTTTCATACCCCCCCCCAAAATTCTGGGCCCTTCCGGGAGAGTGCAATTCGGGCCCCTCAGTCTACCCCTCATGGGGAAAGATTTCTGTACATGGGATCATCTTTGTCTTCCCCCTTTGTACTTTTCCAGACCCATTTATACCCTTTTTCTTAATACGGTGCCCAAAAAGTGAGCAGCATAATCTAAATGGGGCCCAAAACCAAGGATTTAGAGTTGAAGAAAAAACCTGGGGAAACTTCTATTTTTTATACTTTTAGATATGAATTTCAAGAATTCTGTTATCTTTATTGCAACCAAATTCCCACTGTTGTCGGGGTTTTAGATTACTGCAAAACCAGAAACTCCTAAACCCTTTTTTCGCAATCAGTAGTTTAAAGGGATTTTACTTTATTTAGTTTAATGTGGCAGGGGTTTTTTTAAAATGCCCAAACATTTAAAAAAACTTTGCTTTTTGGTTTTTTTAAAACTGCTTTCGGGGGCCCCCTTCTCCGACCATTGCGTCTTTTATTCAAACCCATCTTGGAGTGCTCTAATGTCCTCATTAGAATGAATTGGACGGCCTATTTTGGCGTCATCAGCAAATTTGCTTATGTCACTATTTATTCCCTCATCTATGTCGTTTATGTAAATTGTGAACAACAACGGGCCCAACACTGACCCCTGAGGAACATCGCTTGTGATGTGCCCCCATTCTGACTTCTCCCCATTTATGATAACTCTCTGCTGTCTATTTGTCAGCCATGCCTCTACCCAGGAAAAAATTTCTCCTCCTATTCCGTGTGCTCTAAGTTTCCTCAATAGCCTCCTTACTGAAGTCCATGTACACAATATCGTATTCATTACCATGATCTACCTCCTTAAACACCTTAGCGAAAAAAGTTAGTAAATTCGTAAGACAGGAACGCCCCTTTGTAAAACCGTGTTGAGAATCATTAATCAATCTGTGCCTATCAAGATGGCTACAAATTGCTTCGGCAATTATTGATTCCATAAATTTTCCTACTATGGAGGTAAGACTTATTGGTCTATAGTTCGAAGCCAAGGACCTATCACCTGCCTTGTAAATAGGTATTACATTTGTCATTTTCCACTTATCAGGCACTATGCCAGTTTGTAGTGATATGTTAAAAAGATTAGCCAAAGGTATGCTAAGTTCCTCTTTACATTCCTTTAACACCCTTGCAAACAGTTCATCAGGACCTGGGGATTTGTTGGGTTTTAGTTTCTCTGTTTGTCTGAGGACCATGTCACTAGTTACCGCAATCGTGCATAGTTTATTATCGTCCTGTTCTACATAATCTATTATTTCAGGAATATCACTAGTATTTTCCTGGGTGAAAACTGAGAGGGATCAGGTATTTAGAATTTCACACATATCCTTATCACTGTCAGTGATCTGACCAGAGTTACTCTTAAGTGGGCCAATCTTGTCCCTAATCTTACTTCTGTATACCTGAAAGAACCCTTTTGAGTTAGTCTTTGAATCCCGTGCGACCTTAGCCTCATAATCCCTTTTTGCTTTTCTTATTCCTTTTTTTATTTCTCTTTTTAACTGAATACGTTGATTTCTTAACTGCCCATCCCCTCTTTTGATACGCCTATATATGCCTCTCTTTTGACCAATGAGATGTTTTAATCTATTGTTCATCCATTTGGGATCATTTTTGTTAGATCTAATTTCCCTACTCGGAACAAAGTTGTCTGGGCAGCTAGAACTATCTATGCTCTGAAAAACGTCATATTGGCAACCAAGATCACCTACCTGACCCATAGTCAGGACATCCCAATTTAGCCCACCCAAGTAATTTTTCAGTCCCATGAAGTCGGCCAAGCGAAAATCTGGGACAGAGATTCGATTGCAGTTATAGGGTATTTCAATGTATTTTTAAAAACTAAGTGATTTGATCAGTTTCCCCAAGCTCATCATTAACCTCAAGATTTTTAATTAGTGAATCTTTGTTGGCAAGAACCAAGTCAAACAGATTGTTTCCCCTAATTGGTTCTGTCACAACTTTTTTCTAAAAAGCAATCCGAACCGTATCAAGAAAGTCCCCTAGACTAAAGATTTCCTGTCATATTGTTCCAATCAGTTTGTCTAAAGTTAAAATCTCCCATTATCACAACATTTTCATATCTAAATGCCTTATGAATTTCGTCCCATAACAGCTTACTGCACTCCCTATCAAAGTTTGGGGGCCTATAAATCACACCCAAAATTAATTTGTCACGTCCCTCGAGAAACTGTAACCAAACAGATTCTGTGTTCGATGTTTCTAATCGTATATCATGTCTAAGACAACAATTTAAATTTTCTCTGACATACATCGCCACACCACCACCCTTCCTGTTGACCCTATCAGTGTGGGAGAGTTTATAACCCTGTATGTTGCATTCAGAAGGCATTTCTCTATCTTTCAGGTTGAACCAGGTCTCTGTTATACCAATAATATCTATATTACCTACACTTGCAAGTAATTTTAGCTCATCTATCTTATTTCTTAGACTCCTACTATTTGTATAGTAACCTTTAGGGGGCTTAGTCACTCGTTGCCCTCTGCTATCTTCTCTTTTTTTTGTTGATCAATTTATTTGCCATTACTACAACTTTTTTTTGGATATTGTCTTTTAAACATATCCCTGAGGTATCCCGGTAATAACCCTAATGCTGCAGCCTGATTGTTTCCCACAAACACCCATACCTCTATAATCTATCAGTTTAAATTCCTAGACAAGTCATCAATTACCCTCACAATTGAATTGGCTAATGCATCCACTCCATCCCCAGAGAGATGAACCCCATCCCTTGCATACATATCACGTTTGCCAAAGAATAGGTCCCAGTTATCAGTACCTGTCTAGCCAGCAATTTATACCAATTGCCCTAGACATCGTGGGAACGTGTCATGCCAGTCTTTCACAAGTGGGCACGTGTTATGCCAGTCATTCACTGGAGGTTATGCGTCATGCCATTCCTTCAATGGTGGGTACTTGTCTTGCCACTCATTCACTGATGGGTACGTGTCATGCCAGTCATTCACTGGTAGGTACGTGTCATGCCACTCATTCAATGTTGGGTACGTGTCATGCCAGTCATTCACTGGTTATGTGTCATTCCAGTCATTCGCTGGTATGTACGTGTCATGTCACTCATTCACTGATTAGTACGTGTGATGGCAGTCATTCACTGGTGGGTACGTGTCATGCCGGTCATTCAATGTTGGGTACGTGCCATGCCAGTCATTCACTGGTGGGTATGTATCATGACAGTCATTCACTGGTGGTTACGTGTCCTGCCAGTCATTCACATATGGGCACGTGTCATGCTAGTCATTCTCTCGTGGGTATGTGTCATGCGAGTCATTCACTGGTGGATACTTGTTATGCCAGTCATTTACTGGTGTGTACGTGTCGTGCCAGTCATTCACTGGTGGGTATGTGTCATGCCAGTCATTCGCTGGTGGGTGTGTTTCATGCCAGTCCTTCACTGGTGGTTTCGTGTCATGCCACTCATTCAATGTTGGGTACGTGTCATGCCAGTCATTCGCTGGTGGGTATGTGTCATGCCAGTCATTCACTGGTAGGTACGTGTCATGAAACTCATTCAATGTTGGGTACGTTTCATGCCAGTCATTCACTGGTGGGTACGTGTCTTCCAAGTCATTCACTTGTTGGTACATGTTATGCCAGTCATTCACTGGTGGTTATTTGTCATGCCAGTCCTTCACTGGTGGGTACGTGTCATGTCAGTCATTCACTGATGGGGACATGTCATGCCAATCATTCACCGGTGGGTACTTGTCATGCCAGTCATTCACTGGTGGGTTCATGTCATGCCAGTCATTCACTGGTGGGTACGTGTCATGTCAGTCATTCATTGTTGGGTACATATCATACCAGTCATTCACTAATGGGTACGTGTAATGTCAATCATTCACTAGTGGGTAAGTGTTATTCCAGTCATTCACTGGTGGGTACGTCTCATGCCTCTCATACATTGGTGCGTACGTGTCATGCCAGTCATTCACTGGTGAGTACGTGTCTTCCAAGTCATTCACTGGTGGGTATTTTTCATACCATTCATTCACTGGTGGGTATAAGTCATGTCAGTCATTCACTAGTGCGTACGTGTTATGGCAATCATTCACTTGTGGGTATGAGTGATGCCCCGTCATCATTGGTGAGTAACTTGTCATGCCAATCAATCACTTGTGGGTACGTGTCATGCCAATCATTCCACTGGGGGGTACGTGTCTTGCCAATCAATTCAGTGATTTTACTTTTCATGCCATCATTCATTGTAGGTATGTGTCCATCCTAATTACTTGTGGGTACGATCATGCCATCATTCACTGGTGGGTTAATGTGACAAGTAAGTCATTCATTGGTGTGTACTTGTAAGCCAATTCATTCTCTGGTGGGTACGTTGGTCATGCGAGTCATTCCCACTGTGGTACATGTGATGCCAGTCCATTCACTGGTGGTTACTTGTCATGCCATTCATTGACTGGTGGGTACGGAGTCATGCCATTCATTCACTGGATGGGTACGATTCAATGCCATCATTCGCTGGAGGAGGGTAATAAGTCATGTCAGTCATTCACTAGTGGTACGTTGTTATGCCAGTCCATTCACTTGTGGGTATGTGTCCTGGCCAATCATTCACTGGTGGTACTTGTCCCATGCCAATTCATTCTCTGTGGGTACTGCCTTGCCCGATTCATTCACTGGTAGTACATGAGATGCCAGTCATTCCACTGGTGGTTTACTTGTCATGCCATTTCATTCACTGGTGGGTATGTGTCCATAGCGATCCTTTCACTGGTGGGTACGTTCATTCAGTTCATTCACTGGTGGGTATTTCTCCATACCAGTCATCATTGGTGGGTATCGAGTGTCATGAAGATCATGTCCTGTTGGTACGTTGTCATTGCCAGTCATGCACTGGTGGGTACATGTCATGCACAGTCATTCACTGTGGGTACATTTCCATGCCAGTCATTCGCTGGGTGGGTACGTTGTCCGTGGTCATTCATTAAGTGGTGGGTACGTGTCATGCAATCACTCGCTGGAGAGGTGTGTGTCATGCCAGGCCATTCACTGGTGGGTATGTGTCATGAAAGTCCCCCCCCCCTATCACTGGTTGTATATATGATGCCAGTCATTCACTGATGGGTACTTGTCCTTGCCAGTCATTCAGTGTGTGTACGTGTCAAGCCTATCATTCACTGGTGGGTATGTGTTCATGCATCTTCATGGTGGGTAGTGTCATGCCAGTCATTCACTGGTGGGGGGCACATATCCGATTGCCAGTCATTCACTGGTGGGTATGTGTCAAATGCCAATCATTCACTTGGTGGATACGTGTTTATGCCAGTTCGTTCACTGGGGGGTACTTGTCATCACAGTCATTCCCTAATGGTACGTGTCAAGCCAGTCATCACTGGTGGGTATGTTTAAATCCCAGTCCATTAAGTGGTGGGTACGTGTCATGCCAATCATTCACTGTGGGTATGTGTCATGCCAGTCATACAGTTGGTGGGTACATGTCA
The DNA here is from genome assembly GCF_026875155.1 of Cherax quadricarinatus. NCBI lineage: Eukaryota > Metazoa > Arthropoda > Malacostraca > Decapoda > Parastacidae > Cherax > Cherax quadricarinatus. The sequence goes on from NC_069400.1 coordinate 42,708,074, forward strand.
TGCTAGTCGTTCACTGTGGGTATGTGTCCATGCCAATCTTCACACTGATGGATACGTGTTATTCCATCGTTTCACTTGTGGGTGACGTGTCTGCCAGTCATTCACACTGTGGGTGCGTGTCATGCCAGTCATTCACGGTGTGTGCGTGTCATGGCCATATCCTTCTCTCTCTCTCTGGTGGGTACGTGTCATGATGCCAGTTTTTTTTCTGGTGGGTCCGGTCATGCCAGTCATTCCGCTTGTGGTCATGGTCATGGATGCCAGCATTCACGAGGTGGGTGTCATGCCACTCATTGTCTTTTGAATAAGAACATAAGACATAAAACATAAGAAAGGAGGAACACTGCAGCAGGCCTGTTGGCCTAATACTAGGCAGGTCCTTTACAAATTCATATTCCCACTAACAAAACATTGATCTTCCCAATTTTCAATACTACCCAAGGAAATAGCTCTGATGTGCAAGTCCCCAGCTCAATCCAAAACCCATCCACTCATGTTATTTAATTCCAACCTAAATTTGAAACTACCCAAAAGTCCTAGCCCTAGCCTCAAATAACCCCAGGTAGACAGTTCCCACTCATCTACTACCCCCCTATTTCCAAACCCAATACTTTCCTATGTCCTTTCTAAATCTAACTTATCTAATTTAAATCCATTAAAAACTCTGGCGGGGTTCTCTCGTTGGAGAGATATCTCAAGACCTTGTTAATATCCCCTTAATTAATACCCTAAATCTTCCACTTAAACACACTTTTGATCAGGCTACTCTCTTCCCTCATCTCCCCTATATTCTCCTCTGACGGATCCACAGCAGCAAGATGAAGGGACACAACGGCAAGGAAGGGACTTCGACCAACAGATCCGGGACACCGAGAGTATTTCAAAAGGGGCCTGGGGCTCTCACGTGTGCCCACCTACCCAGGGGGGAGGGGTCCCTGCAGGAACCTCCCCTTCAGAAAGCAAAACAAACTACTATGTTTCCCTCCCCTGATTTTGAAAAAAATTGAGACCTTAATCCGCCGCGGCCTCTCTCTGTTAAAGATCAGTAGGCCTCTTAGAGTATTGAATAGCAGGGAAAACAGTGGCGGCTACTGAACTTTCGAAAATTAATACAGGGAACAAGAACATTCTTTAACAACAGAATTCAATACTTCGAAAGACTGTACTGCCACAAGGAGGTGTGCTTCCTCCGAAATGGCCAGAAGCCCATACGGGTACTGTCCCTACCCCTACCCTACCAGCACAGCACATGTGACTAGGACCTAACCCCAGCCTGCTCAGGGATACCTTAGAAGGCAGAGACCAAAAACTTTACAAACTCTGTCCATCTGGCAGCCAACCCAAAGCCCTGGGACTTATGTACCATTTGCCCTCGGACCAAAAACACACAAGTCGAAAAACTTAGGCTCTGGGCTCTCCTATTTTTTTGAAGACTTCCGAGGGAAGAGTTAACTAAAGTAAGTTGCCCACCTGCCCCTGTCCATTGACCAGAATACAGGAAAAAAAAATAAAAAGCTCCCAGAATCCACAACCTCTGTAATGGAATACACCAAAGGCGAAGAGGACAGAGGAGAAAGGGGGAGCCATCTGGCGAAGATAGTAAACAACCTGGCAAGAGGATTCCTTGGGGGTAGAAGAGAACAAAACCAATGAACCGAACAAGGTCCTCTGGCCCCAGCAGTGGAAAGAGAACATACATCCGCCAAGCTCCAGGGGGGGCAAACAACCCTCCCCGGAGAACAAGAGCGGATTTGAACTTTAACTCCATTGCAAAGAAAAACTACTCTGAAGACCCTGCTAGACACACAGGGTACTAAAGACTAAGAAGCTGGAATCCCCTCTCCGAAGAAGGGTCCGAACAATAAAGGCTCTTTTATAAGGCTACACGAACTAAACAGAAGGAAAGGAGGCCCAGACCAAACACAGAACAAGGAAAGAAATACTACTAATACGGTAGCAACAGAAACAACTAACAAAAGAGCAAATTACAAAAACAAAAACGAAAACTACCAGAAGAAATAAAGGAGGAAATTCTTACTCAACAGGAATTTCCGACAGAGACTTACATAGGAACGGTCACCAAGGGGACAGATCTCATCATCACTCCTCTCCCCACTACAGGGGAGAAAGCTTACAAAGACATCAACGATATAGAGCCCCGCCCAACTTCTACAAACTACACAACGGAAAGGGGATGACAGATTGATCCTGACATCGATCTTCGACAGGTCCTGGGCCCCAGGACTTAGAAAAGAAATAAATGATCTCTGGACGTGGATACGAGAAGAATTCGATGAGGCATCATGGATGGATTACTTCCCAGAAGATCCACCGATGATAGCTTGGGAAAGGGATATGTCCCTACAGGATGGACTGACAAAGGCAGAATTCCCAAGACCAGTGAGATTGAGGACAGAAGAAACTAGAGAAAACCCTACCTAACCTACGAGTTTGAGTGGACAACAACGAAGGCAGGTCCTGAAAACTCTGAGCGAGCCGAGTGTTATGCCAGTCATTCACTGATGGGTATGTGCCATGCCAGTCATTCACTGGTGGGTATGTGTTGTGCCATTCATTCACTGGTGGGCATGTGTCATTCCAGTCATTCATTTGTGAATACGTGCCATGCCATTCTTTCACTTGTGGGTACATATCATGCCAGTCATTCAGTGGTGGGTACGTGTCATGCCAGTGATTCACTGGTTGGTATGTATTACAACCCAGGAGTCCCAAAGGCCTGTTATCCTGGGTGTAAAGGGAGCAAAAATAAAAAACATCAGAAAAACTTTTGACTTATATTATCCTTCACCAATTTAGAACAGTGTATATACAATATATATACTATGTAATACAAACGGTTATTAGTGCACTCCACGGTAAGCAGGCAGAATAGAAGCATAGCGAAGCAGTTCATGCTTCAACCAGTCTAGAATGGGAATGACAAGTCACACAGGTGTGTTTTCTGGGTACCAACTTACACCTTTGTGATTGCCAAAACCATCTTCTCATTGCCGGAGCCTGGGTACTGATTGAACGACCATGGGCCCATCGTTAACCCTTGCATGTGGTTCGCTGGTTGGGGAGACAGCCTAGTCAAATGAGGGTGTGTACATGCGACGTATTAAAGGTTACGTACTCTTTGTGTGGCCACACCCCCACCCGAGAGGCCTCAGGGATTAGGCTCCACTCCCTAGCGAGTAACAGTGCCACCATGGCACCAAATTAATGGGACCGCCTTTCCTCTCAACCATCCAACTCGTAGATAGAGCTCAGCTTTATTACGGCAAAAGCCACAATAATCATTTTTGCTTTATCAAAAGCACCTTGGACAATCTGGGGTCAGTTAAGAGAACTTTGTCGACTGCCCCACCCCGTGTTAAGAGAGGTAAGTTGGCTACAAAATCTGAAAAATTCTTAGAGATCTCTGCAAAATCCTATCATGCTAGGAAACGTTGAAGAGATTTCTGTTATGGGGTATAGGACCCAACATGTATTTATAAGTAACAGTTAATCTGGAATACATAATTAAGTGAATTGATGGGGACTACAGCTCTAAATGTCATAAGGGCCGATTCCCTTATGACTGAGAGGCAGCATGGGTCACGCCTAATTTTTTCTCAATAAAATAGGTTATCTATAGACACACTAACACAATTTAAATAAGTAGTTTATTAAAGTTTTAACTTTCTTTTTGTAAAAGTAAAAACTAAGGTATGGTAGAGTGTGGTAACTGGGAATTGTGTTCTTGGCAACAGTCTTTTGTTTTGGTGGGTATGGGAGGAGCTTTGTTAGAGGCCCGCCCTCTCCATCTCTCTCTCTTCTCTGTTGACTTGAAGCTGAGGGACCTCTGGGTCCTTCTTTCTATTTTTGGGGGCCATTTATGTGTGCCTTCAAGGGAGTGAGTTTTATAACTTAATAAGTTGTGGCCACCCATATCTCAGGGATGACTAAAGTGTGTCAAAACATGTGCGTTTGCACCAGAGATTTGCATGAGAGAGAAGGGCCAAAGATGCTGAGATGCACCATATGGGAGAACAGCTAAGGACGTGTGTAGATTTTTGTTTTGAAAATGTGGAGGCTGTAATTCGTATATTCCTGTACATATTATTTAGAATACAGTTATATTTTTTATTGTTGTAGGTCTACATAACTGTGGAAGAGGGTGGTGAAAGGATATCTGAGACACTCTGGGGTGATCAGCCATGATGTAAGTATTACCCATGACAGTAAGACCATTAAGTAAAAAAGCTACACACACTAGAAACAGTAGTGAGAACCTTACGTCAAAGTAATAAGGGACTTACCAACATAACATTTCCTATTATTGTGGATTATTATTATTAATCAACTTATAAGAAGCGTAAGAACAGGGCTATATATACAGGGCCCTATCTTTATCGAACCGGATAATCTTTTAATGGCAAAGAACTTTAGCAATTTAGGAGCAACTTTGCCACTACATACTTTTTTGGCCTAGAAAAGTGTCAGTGGCCTGGCCAAAGGAAAGATCTTAGATATATTAACATTAAATGAGGAATCTGAAAGGTCTCAAAGGAGAGCCTTAACGTCTTCTAACTAGGTGTTGATTCCCAAGTATCAGACACCACTATGATATCATCCAGGTACGCTGCTGTGCCTAAAGCCCTTTAATAGCGATGATTAAGTTTCTGAATGAGAAGAGGGTGAGTTTTTCATTTCGAAGGGGTAATGGTATATTGATAATGGACCTCCTGGAATTATGAAGGCACGAGATTTCCTTCGCATTATCGTTCTCTTCAAAGAGTACCTGATTGTAACCTTTAAGAGGATCTAACTTGGACACAAAAGTAGCCTTGCCAGCAAATGTTATTACGTCTTATCAGACGAGGAGAGGGTAGCATCTGTGATTGTGGACTTCATTTCTACCTTACGGTAGTCTGTACACGTACGAAACCCTCCATTAGCTTGTTTACAACAGGGGGGGGGTGATTTTTTTTGGGGGGGGCACGGTGAGCCCATGGTCTAGGACTCTCCTCCACTAGACCATGCTCTAACAGAAATGTTACTTCCTGCTGAAAGTAGCTTTGCTTTTCAGGATTAGCTCTGTAGGGGATGAGTTTAATAGGTTTAGAGTTTCCCACATCTCACGTCATGATCACTAATGTACTTTTTTTCGGCACATCCGGAAAAATATCAGGGTATGACTGCTGAAGCTCAGTGTAAACTTGTTGCTTGAGTTTCAGAAGCCCTCCATTAAAGGGTGTTTACAAAACACGTGATTTTCTCATAAACATAGAGATCTCCAGGAATACTGAAAGGATTGCCCTTTATAGCATCGAGCCTGTTACTGGGTGTTTTTGTAATAAGTCGTCAGTATCCTGGTACAATTATCCATTTAGAATCAGTCAAGTTTCAATAGTGCTTCAGGGCTTTCATCTGGTAGGCTACTAACTAAAGAAATTAAAAATTTATATGTTTATTTATTAACAATTGTCTAGGCATATTATTATCAAATTAAATTAATGTAATCAACATAATCAAAATAATCACTTCTCTCAAGTACAGTAGTATTGTGCTGAAGGCACATATCACATTTATGTCTTAAGTACCATCTGGTACATTAACATTTAATAACAATACAAAAATATACAAATAAGTTTGTGTGTATCTGTGTAAGTGCTCTAAGTAGTTTGCTATGTCTCAAAATTCAACTAGGCTTAACCAGTGACTGACTAAAAGTCCTCACATAAACTAACTTCTTGACCAAATTGGTAATCAGAACAGCTTGCTTGAACAATAAAACGACTGATAAGCCGAACAGCAATATAACAAGCAAGAGCAACACAGAATCAGGAACAAGGAGATAACATAACGACATCTTTAGTTGGGACCAGCAGAGGTCTCCACAAAAGTCACAAAAACTCCCATACTACTGAATCTATGTTCAGCATTAGAGAAAATCACCAGACTGTGGACAGTGCACTAGATACCAGTACTAAGTTAGGTCAGAAGCTACAGATCAGGACATGAGTTCTCAGTGTTCGGAAAATCACTAAGTTAGACAATGTTCTGTGAACTGAAGTTCACAGAACCAGCACAAAAAGCGCAGAGACGATCTTCCAAAGGGCCAGCCAGGGAGAGATAGGAACTTCTTGTCAGAGAACGTCCAACCACCAAGAGACAGAGCGCCTGGACTCAGACTCACTATCCAGCGAGTTGTGATCATTCCCCCCTTATCACGTGATTGGCTTTGTGCTGTGTGTCCAGCAACACCGAAAAGCCGGCAGGGAAACGAGCAATGAGTGGGGCGATTACAGTAGTTAGACAATCAAGACTTCAACTTTTTTTCTCTTTTAAAAAAAAAGCTGCATAAAACATAATACATTGTATGCATAGAAACAAACCACTGTGATAAATAAAAAAAAGGTACACACCAAGAAACTCCATACCTCTCCGAACATGAAATTAAACACCAACATTACAAAGTAGGCAATAAAATCAACCACATCCACTGTACGTTATAGAAGTATGTAGTATTAATGACAAATATATCTTATAATAAATTAATACAACAAATCAGTAGGTATACAGAAAAAAATACATATAGTTTACTTGCTTGTCACAGTTCGTGGTTTACATGGGAGCACCAGACGAACACAAACAACTTTTTTTTTTGTTTTATCATTTTATTTAAAAACTTTACAGCTTGATATTACATAAAAGATATAAATTGGTACAGTAGGATCTCAATCCTACACAACATACACTAACCAATTATTAACAACACATTGTAATTGACATAAAAGAGGTTAACCATATACACTCACAAATTTTCTATATAAATACTATGATATACAATTTAAACTATAACTTTTATAAATATATAAAATATTAACTATATTACAACTTTCAGAGTTTGTATTGTAAACATAGTATGACTGTCATATGGGACAAAGGTTCACAACCTTCACAGGAACCGAATTAATAGAGTAATTAAACTACATCACTTCTCAGTAAAACAAATTACATGCTCTTCCCAATAATTACACCTTATATAAATAAATTTAACAAAATTTACTAACATAGTACTACAGCCTCTTCCAACGCCATTCTGAGATTATATAATATCTGAGAATTAAAGACCATTTTACTGTCCCTTACAAAATTTTAACGAGGCAATTACAATTTTTGGGAAGTCATGTGGTTCACATCTCGCAGCAATGGCAAAATGTGCACATTTATATGCTAAAATAAAAACAGTACACTCGCTAAAAAACACAACACTCAACAACTAACATAATTTAATAACCTCTCACTCATTGCGATACAATTATTGCACATGAAAATATGCCCAATAAAGGCTATAAACGCACACGTTACATAAGCACTACAAGCTCTTCAGGTCTTAAAACTATATTCTTGACATCATTCACACTTAATACATGAAGAAGGTCATGACGACCTGACACATTCAAACCAGAATTCTCCATTCCGGTACTACGTAATTACTTAATATCACTTTGCTTTCTGTGCCCCACTTGCATGCTACATACAGTATGCCACTCATCTACACCTTCATATACCCCACATACACCTTACTCGCACACCTACAGGAGGCGACCCCGCTGTGTCCCCCTGTGAAAACCCCTTCCCGTATGTAATCCCCAACCCCCCCCCACCCCTTACTCCCATCAGCCCAAAGTCGTGAGATAGTAACCTAACGTTAACATTCTATACCTTCCGAATGTAATCACTTCTTCCCATCTCTCCCATACATGTTCTCTATTACGCCACATCGTACGTTAAACGTTACCGTAGTCCCGCTCCGACTCACTATCCCCCTCCCCCCCTTTCATCACCACGATTATTTCATTTATAATCCACTTATCTATATAAACCAAAAGCCTCTTATAACATCTCTCATGACCCTCCCATTATAGGCTTAGTGACGTCGAACCGACACCCCTCGGGCCCCCACCCCCTGTACTTACTACTTAACCAATACCTAACACCCTCCTGTCCCCCACAAAAGTATATTGCATGGAAAGCCGTCTCATCCTCCCCCACAGATTCCACCACCTTCCGCCACAATTACCCCTCTGGTTCTTAAAAACCTCCCCGACGGTAGTATGCCATGCTTAAAGCGTTACATTACTCCCTTACCCTAAGGCTTTAACTTCAAACTTGCTAACCTATACCAAATACTCTGTCCATGCGTACTTGGGATACAATCTCAATGCGTAATACAATCCTGTCTACAAGCGCTTACACCAAAAACCCCTACTGAATCTTTCCTTGGTTCTCTAACCAACATTCAAAGCCTCAAAATAGTTCACTCTCCTCAACCTCCACACCATACATACAACTTACCCAACCTATCATATACTTTTCCAGCTGCCCTCACTCACACTTTCGCGCATAAAATACCTTAACATTTAAGGAAACCACACATTTAATCCTCCTTGCTCAGATTCCTTAAACCCCCAACCCACCCTGGCCCTCAGGTAACATTACCAACCTCTTCCTCAGCCAATCACCTTGAACCCACAATAGTTAAAACAACTCGTCCTCTGAATTACACAATCGCCCGTCCCTGTTAATGGGAACACGGGTGACTACGTGCCAAACCTTACTATCAATAATACTTTTTTAACAATCACTCCATTGCACGAGAGTCTGATTGATGATGGTCGCAATGCACCAGACGCCCCTGATTCCTTTCCATTATCTATTCGAGTTTTTCTCTCGTGCAGCGTCCAAATCATCCCTTATAGGTGATACCACAAACTTTTTAGAGACACCGTTTGTTTTCTTCCACAAAACGTTACATCTCACCCCCCTCCTCCCAATCACCAACCCATGATCATTGATTCTCTCTATTTACTGCTCATCCCCTGTTGCTTTCAGGACTGTTGTACATCACCAAACACCCAACGCTCATCCCCTCCCGAACAAGACTGTTGTATCGTCTACGATCTATTATCCAGGCCACAACATTCCTACACCCCATCCATACCTCCACTCGTGTCACATACACAACGTTTCAACCATTCTATAGAAGGGGTCCTGAATGCACGCAAACAACCATTTGTGACTGGGAAACCCCTCGCCTAAGTCCCCTACCCATTACAATTCCTCCCCAAGCCAGCCATTAATCTGTACACTCATCTATTGGCTCCATGTAACGTGGGTTACCCAATTAACTATTTTCTTCCCATAAACCCTGCCTCCCTAAGTATTGCTCCATGCTCCTCTTTCACCCTGTCATAGGCCCCCTGACAGTCTAAAGCCAACATTCGACCGGCCCTCCCTCCCCCCTTTTGTCTCCACAAAACTCAGTATTCCATGACCTCTATCATTCGACCTTCCAGGCAACCATGCTGGCGGTTTTCGAAATCCACTCTCCCTTCTAACATTTGATCCGAATTACCCAAGACTTTTAGGAACAACTTATAATCAGCACATAACAGAGTATGGCATCACGGTACTCCTGAGGGTGTGCTCTGACCCTTCCCTTGAACCAACACTACAATGCTGTTGCTTGCTTGTCCCCCATCTCTCCTTCTTTCCATTTGATTAAATATCCCTACGAGAAACCCCTTATCACATCCCAATGTGGGTTAAAATCAGCAGGGAGGTACGTTCTATTCACGGGGCTTTGCCTATCTATTCACCTTTAAGCCTAACTCTTTTTCCTCCTCTGTTTTAACCACCCTAAAGCCTTTTCTATCCACTTTTCACTTAAGTTCACGTACACTAATCCACCACTTCTATATTTCCACATTTCCCCGCCTCTCCACTTGTCAATACCTCTTCATTATATTTATACGCATCGCACACTTTCCTTTTTGGCGGGTTAGTATCTCTGACCTTTCTATAACCCACACGCCATCTCGTGTACCTCTAACTGGAATAGCTGTAACCTGCTGTCTTTGTTTTTAACGTCGCAACACAAACGAGATGGTTTGTCACTATCAAAGCACCTCCTTTACCCCTGCCTGCACCTTACCGCTTGAAACCTCTCATTTTTTGTAATCTCCCTCAGTTTCCCTTTTGACCTCGACAATTTCAGCCCATAGAGGAAATTTGCCCCCCACAGCCCCCTTCCCATATCAGCCCCTTTACCTGTCCTCAGATAATTTGAAAGCCATATTTATAATCATTTATACGTTTGCCCTCCCCTCATAATATTTCCTAATCCTTTCCTTGGCACAACACAATCCCCTCATTTTACGACATCTTACACTCCCTGTGCCTCCTCGACTAAGCTTCATTCATACACTGAAATTCCCTCTAAAACCCCTTCCTCATCACTCTATGCACTTATATTTAATTTCAGTAACTCCTGTATTATTTCTGCTAAGCGCCTCCCACCATCCTCCACCAACACGGCCTCTATGATCTGACCTTTGCTACTCAACAGTTTTGAAAGCTCTCATTACAACCCCGTGAGAAAAGATACATCTATCTAACCTCGCTGACCATACCCTCTCTAAACAATTGTTAGCTCTGTCTCCCACAGCCCCTCCCCTCGAAGCGTTCTCTTATCCTAATATCCCTCAATAAAATCTCGTAGGGCCACCGACACATTAACTGCCTTTCGGTTCCAATCAGTCTCCTAATGTCGCAGTTCCAATCACCTCCTACTATTTGCCACCTCGGTAATGCACGGAAAAAACACAAGGTCCTCCACACAAACTCCTGCTTCACCTGTACGTTATTCTTGACAGGCTCATATACGCTAATGAAAGCCACACGTTTCCCCATCCACAAACCATCTCGCGCAACACCTTCCCCCCGCCCCCTTCACTCTCTGCAAAAAAAACGGGCTCGCCTCCCTATTAATTACCACCCCCCCACCCCCTTTCAAACGGGCGATGGCCAGGGTTTACCACCTGAAAACCCTCCATCTCCAATCTCCCTTACCCTCCTTAAAATTGTGCTCCTGTATGAAAAAAAATCCACTCGATATTTATTCAGATACATTCGAAACCATTCTCCTCTTTAACTATACACCAAACCATTAACGTATATACTGTCATACCACCGGAGGCCTATTAATGTTTCCACCCGTGCCTCTTCTTCACTCTTCCGATGGCCTCCAGTACGTGTGGGACCACTTGTCACCTGAACACTTTCCCTCTCCCCCCCCTTCTTTCGGTGCCTCCTGTCTGGCACCACTACCTTCACCTTCTGCCTATTTGCTTCCCAGTTCCGCTGCACTGGCGTTTTAGGAATCATCTGAATCCGTATTTGCTGCGGCCTCTCTTTCTTGGACAGGCGCATCCTCCATGGCTTGGTCTGCGGTGCCTCACATGTACATCTACCTCCACTGTACACAGTGGCAAAGATACTCGGTGACACCTCAGTCACCGCTGGTCACTTAACGTCGTCGAATAGTTCTGTTTTTGATGACCACAGCTTCACCTCGTCTTCTGCCACCCTGTCAGGAGCATATCCACCTCCTCGCGGTGACAAGGGACTTCTCAGGGATACTCGGCTAATTCCTCTCAAGTTCCAACACTATATCCTGTACATTTTTGCTCAACCCGATCCACTGGAAAGGAAGTGTCGTGTCTGGACAGGTGAGCTGGTCAAGGGCCTCACCATCTCCCAGTTATACGCCTATTCCACTATTATGCTCCATAGACGACCACGCCCTCCTTCTCAGCGTTGATCAACGCCTGCTTCGCCCGGTGTAGTAGCGGATGTATCCGCCCATGGGCAGGACGCTCGTTGCCGCTTCCCACACTCCGCCGTATGTGATCTTAATCCCCCATAGTCGGCATGTACGACTTTGCCCCGCGTTATGACTCCATGAACCTGTGTCCTGACTTCTTGTTAGGTACACGTTAAGACGGTATGGGGTGTCGCAAAGTCATTTTTTAGGTTGGAAAGTGCCCTCCGGAACTTAACTGTGTAGGCACCCGGAACCCACTTTTACCATGTGGGCCAATATGAACAGATCCGTATTCTCAAAAACTTTTCTGTTATCTGTCTCATCGCCTTCAAAGGGTGACATTACGCAGTTTACTCCATGTATAATGTCTGGATACATCGATCATCCTCACACGAAAGCTGTGTTGCATAAGACTTACGTCCTGGAAAACGGTTTACAACGACTCATAAAAACCGTTGCTGAGAGAGTTTCACAAAAAAATCTACGTGCTCCGTTCAATGCAACGCCGTACACTTCTCCAGCCTGATAATCCATAGTGTCTCTGTGATCTTTTGGTAGTAATACTGGGGCTGACGCTGCGTTATTGCCCCACTGAGAAGTTCAAACCGACAGTGTTAATCCTGGTCTATACTGCTGCCATGTTGAACTAATGGTAGTTCTCCTGGTCTGACGACAGAGGCGCGACAAGCATCCACTCACACTACTGCTGGCAGGGAAATGAAGTGCGTTTGTGCAGCGAGGTCTGCACGGCCAATAGACGATGCAGGGACAATGAACACATACACTACATTATTAAATACCCAAACTTCAACATCCTGTTTTTATGGATGACATGAATTAGAACAGGAATAGGGAAAGCTCAGGTGAGATACACAAAACAGCATACTCCCCCTTAAACATGACTCAATAACTTACACTTGAAAATACATCCAAACCCAACATCACTCTATCCATAAACCTACTGACTCATATATACAAGCCAATGCATGACATTATCTATAACATAACAAAACTGTAATAATTTAGTATATATGTACACTTACACTATATATATTTATATTATATTATATATATATATATAAAATATATATATATATATATATATTTATATATATATTTTTATATATATATTATATATATATATTATGGGTTTATATATATATATATATGTTATACATATTGGGACATTTACTACATACACACCTTATATACATATTATATACACAGATGCATGACAATAACAAAAATATACACACGCTTATATATATAAAAGATAAAACCCAAAAAATTACTTATTGTTGTGCTTGCGTATTAACAGCTTAATCGCTCTAAACCAAAAATAAAAAAATTGCGATGCATCACAATTAGTACGAGAAAAAAATGTGTAAAACAATTTTTTTTTTTTTTTTTGGTAGAACAATTATGAAAAACACAAAGATAAAGATAAACACAATTAAGCTAATGCTACAAATGGAAAAAATGAAAGTTTTCCATTCAAGAGTATGCAAAATGCATATAAAACCCAATATAGATAACCCATGAAAAAGAGCCTACTACACAACCATAACCCAGAGGCCAGCAAAAAAGCCCCCATTTCCAGATCCATGAAAAGAAAAATCATCAAAACCCATCACTTACACACTATCAAACCCCATCCAAACAATGGAGTCCAACCCTCCAACATTGATAGAACCATGATAACCCCCTCCCCTCCACAAGCACATCCTCGATTATTGGATCTACCTAGACACTCCTATTCCACTTTCCAGGACACTTTTGCACCCCTCCCATTCACACCTAAGAAAACGACAACTAAAAGGCAAACATACCAAGGGGAAAAAAAAACTGGAGCCCAAACCCTGATCGGTATACCCCACCCCTAACCTCAGTAACCCATTCACAGTCAGATGTCGGTACCCTCAGGGAAAGTGGTCATCCAAGTTCCTTCATATAAAAAACCTGTTTCTACAAATATCCTGTAGACACGTGCTGCGGTGCTCTCACCCTACAAAAACCCATGAACCTCCCGCATACTTCAAGAAACAAACAAAAAATCCACCACCACATACATAACGGCCCTCTAACATCCTCTGCGACCTCCTACATCAAAAGTTAAGGCCCTTAGAGATGATATTCTACGCCCCCTCACCAGACGGAAGACCCTCACTAACCACTCCTTACAATTCCAATGTTTCACAAAAATAAACTGCATGGAATGCCATCTCCTCTTCCCCACAGTACCGACAAGTTCCCTCACTCACGTAACCCATCCAACATAAAACTGACTTGGACGCCAGAATCCCACGAAAAACCTGTAAACCAATTCCCGTACCCTAGGTGTCAGCCAAAGCTTCCGAAAATCCTCCCAAATGCCCGCCAATATACATAGGATAATTACTCGTGCCCTGCGCCACCACCCATGACTCCCCACCTTCTCCAATCGGCGCACCTGCATCTTCCTCACATCCCGTGCCACCAACAGAAAACCTCACCATATCCTCACACACCAACAAATACTTCCCCTGCCACCATTTCCGTACATCAATCATAACCTCTCCCACCCTTTTTACCCTTTTCCCCACCTGTTCTGAGGAACCTCTGTTTTACGTAGACTGCCTTTACTCGAGACTCCAATGGGACAAGGCCCAATCCTCCCTGCCGTACATTCATCATCACAACTTCCTTCTTTAACCATGCCCTCCCATAACCCCAGACATATCGAAAGACTCTCCTCAGCAATTCCTTAACATCAACTGACCTCAGAGAGAACACCTCCACCACACCCCACACCTTACTAAAAACGAGGGTGTTCACCACCACCACTTTCTGCTGCAAAGTAATCTCCATAGCTGCAAACATCTAAGCCTACCCAGGGCCCGACCTACCATGCCTCCAAATTCACCCTCTGCGCCACCTGGACATCTGCCAGTATACAATCATGCAGGTCTGAAGACCATCCACAACAAACCACCCATACGCCTAGACCTAAGCCCCCCCACCCAGGATCCTACTCAAGCAACCTTGACTTTGCTCCATTAACATGCATGCCCATCGCTGCCCCAAACATTTCAATCACTCTACCCATGTTTTGCAAGCCTACCTCCCTTCCACCAAATCGTGGTATCGTCCACATAGCCCACAATCCCCACACTACTAACTCTCCCTCACCTTCTCCTGAACCCTCCCTCAATAAGTCTGTAAAAAGGGTCCTGCATACATGCAAAGAGAATTTGGGACAAGGGACATCCTGTCTCTAACCTCTCTCCATCCGCACTGGCAAACCCAACCTGTACCCGAACCATGGCAGACGAATACAACGTGGTGACCCATTGCACAACCTCCTCCCCAAAACCCTGTTTCCACAAAAATACCCTCATCTCCCTATTCACAGTCATATGCTTCTTTCCAATCTATACCCAAGATCGCCCCCCCTTGACAGCTCTCTAAAAAATCCCTGATCCTCCCATGCCCAGCACGCATACTCCATCCAGGTATACCAAACTGTCCCTGATGTATAACCCTTTCAATTACCCTCTTCAGCCTATTACCCAAAACTTTCGCAAAAATTTTGTGATCTGCACACATAAGGGACATTTCCCTATATGCACTCAACGTCATGCCCCCCCTTTCTTGGGCACTAAAACAACAACCCCTGTACCTTGCGACGTTCCCAACACCCTCCCCCCCTCCTCCATACCATTTAACAAAGCCACCAGACAAGTCTTCATGCAATCCCAATGTACCATTTAGAAATCATTAGGTATCCATCAATCCCCGGAGCTTTACCTCTACTCATTTTAGTCACAGCCTCCTCCACCTCCCTCTCACTAATCACATCCCCTAGCTCCACTCGCTCTTTCTCACCTAAAATATTCATTATTACATCACCACACAATCCCCCCTCCCAGGCACTGCCCAACCCTGCAGCATTTTTTTCTGAAACCATGGTCCACATAATTACTCATACTTTCCGTCGTGCATAGCATCTGCCCCCTCTGATATCCCCCACATTCTCACACACCTCCAAGTCATCATTGTGGTCGCCTGTTGCCTTTCCCTGAACCTGCGCAAAACACAACCCGAGGGTTTGTCACCCCAAAGCACCTCCTCTAACCTGCCCTAACACGTTATGGCATCAAAACGTCATTCTGTAAGTCACTTAACCTACCCCGAAGGTCTGCAATTTCACCATACGATAACCTCCACCTCCCTCATAACAAGCATTCAGCTGCCCTCTAGATACTTTTGCAACCCGAACCTCCACCCTGCCTCCTCTCTACCCTTAGTTCTATAATACGCCTGAATTCCTGGCTTGGCTTTCAACTCCCACCAATCCAACACGCCCCACCCCTTGATCCATAGCCCCCAGAGAGGTTCCCACCAATCTCTGAAAGACGTTCCCTCTTTCCCTGCAGTAAGGAGCCACCCATTCAGTTTCCAGTATCCTGAGTATCTCCATACCATACCAAACCATGCCAGTTCTGCCATAACTGCTCGGTGATCCGAAAACCGACATCGATAGTTTGTACCCATTCAGCAGTAATCCCCGTAGTTACATATAGTCGATCCAATCTCGCTGCATATCCTCTCCTCACATACATGTGCTCTACCACCCCCTCCTCCCACCACATCAGATACCCTAGCATCCCGCAGCACATCTCGTAATACCCGAGCACACAACCTGACCCATGTGGCTCCACATCTTTATGCCTGATAACATAATTCCAATCTCCTACCAGGAAGGCGACCATGGGGGAAACCCGCAAAAAAAAAAATAACAAAACATCCCTCACAAAATCCACCTTTACCTGTCTACACCCTTCCATAGGCATATACACACCCAAAAAGCAAACCTGGACCTTCCCCCAGATCCCCTCCACCCTCAGCACCCTCCCTCCCCCTTCCTCCAATGCAAGGACTCGAAAAGGGCTAGACTCCTTTACACCACTGCCACCCCACCTTTTAGCCTCAATGAACTGCTTACAAACATTCGTATAACCTTTCAACCTTAACTAGTATCCATACTTATAATTATGTTCCTGAATAAAACATACATCCACATCAAACTGCCACAAAACACTCTTAACCATGCAATGCTTCACTTCAGCCTAAGGCCATTGACATTAATAGTTACACACTTGAAAACTTCAACAAAGGGGGCTTTCCCCTATGACTCTGGGTCTTACCCTGTCCTCCTTTAAAAAACTCAAACCGTCTTGTGCACTCTTTCCCTCCTGACCCTCCTCCTCCTTGTGGACTCCTCAACCCCGGCCTGGCTACACTCACCGACAGCTTTCTTACCAGGCCTCTGGGCCAGTGTGAGAAACCTCATCATCTGATGACTCCCCAGCCTGTTTCCTAGAACTGCTTCCCAGCTCCATCTCGACATTCTCACCAGGCTTGTGGACCTCAGCCACCACCTGCAGGCATTGCAAACCATCAGACTCAGGAGCCAAATGCCCAGGTTTCTTTCCCAGGTCCACAGAGCCAAGCTGGGAATCCATCCCTACAGCAGATAAAATGTCCAACGGCTCGTCCAGTAAGTTGTTGATCACTTCCTGCAGGGGGAGGTCCAAGGCTCCTGGAGTGAACTAGACATCCCCTGTGCCTCTGCTGTTGTCACATGTCCAATTCCCTCTCCCGAGAGGCCACCCGACGCCTCAGTCAGTGTCACACAACGTCCCTCCATTTCTTTCAACCTCATCTGCCCAAGTCATCCGTCCAGCACCTGCCACAGGCACCGACAAGGAACACTCCAAAGGTGTTGACACCACCGACATTGCCAAAGCTGTCGAACAGCTAGGAGCCATCTTTCCACACTCTGCTGCCATGTGATCAAATCCTCCACACATGCGACATGTTCACCGTTGTCCAGCGTAAGTGACATATACCTGCATCCTGAATTCTTCCAGAACGACATAGGAGGGAATGGCCCTCCTCAACATCATCTTCAATGTGAAAAACCTTCAGGCAGTCCAGCATGGAGCCATTCCTTCCATCTTCCCAACGTCGCCGTATGCACTTCACCATAAACCTTGAATGCCTCACTAACATTGACAGCGTCCTCCTCAAAGGGGACGTTACGAATCCTTACCCAGGTGTATGTGCGGGAAGCATCCCTCAGACGTACCTCCATCCCCGAAGTCACAGAAAGGCACTTCTCCTGATATAAAGCCACCGTCCGTTCATAGGCAGCCATGGAACAAAAACTTGATGAAGATTCGTGTAGTTCCATTTAGCACTATGCAATGCAGACTGTCATTACCAATACCATAAGTATCTCTGACGATCGCCAGGAGCATTTGCAGAAGCCATGGACGGGTAAATCGCACCCTTTACGATGTCAGCACATACTGCATTGCTGCGCCGTCTGCCACCGGTAGCCATCTTGGAAGAAAACAGGAAACTGCACAGGAAAAACCAACTGAAACAGGAGCATCTGCACAGCAGGTCCACACGGCCGAGAGCAATGAGGACAATGACAGCCCAGACTCACTACTCCAGGCGAGGTGTGATCACCCCCCCCCTCTATCACGTGATTGCTCCGTGCTGCTGCTGTCTGGCAACACCGAGAAGCCGGCAGGGAAACGAGCAACGAGCGGGGCGATAATTACAGTAGTTAGACAATCAAGACTTGAACTATGAGCACTGAATAATATATATAAATGTTACATCCTACCTAACAAAAATAACTAAGTCAAATAATAATATAAAGCAATATATTTACGATTTAGCTATTATCGCAAATATAAGCAATGTAAAATTATATGAGAAGGTAATATACATTATATACATTGTGACACATTCAGGGTCGCAATAACCCCCCAGCACGACAAACGGTCACACTACGAGTTGCGTTATTGTCTTTCGCATAATTACTAATTACTCATGTCACTTTAATAACACAATTTAATATCGAAATCCAGAGCCACACTTGTGCCAAACACTTCTTAAATTTTACAGTGTCTATTTCACTATAAGTTATGCCCCTGGTACTATGGCAGTACACAATATCGTATCTCTGCATACTCGTGGTTATGTACATCAGTGTAGAGACAGGATAGAGTAGACAAGCATGACACATTAAGGCTCGATCATAGTAGTGGAGACTGCATTTGAACAACAGTCTTGTGCGATAGACAGGAGATGGCATTCCACTCTTAAGTAGTGGTAGTGGAATGCGAGGCAGTATGGACATCTGCGTATGAGAAAACTTAAGGTGTGTAGTGAGGGGGGCGTCTGCAGCAGGACAGTGTTCTGTCACTCAGTAACATCACCCACACAACACTACACACTCAACACTCAGTTTCTGTCTCCAGCTGTCTCCTCCTTGCACACATATATCACCACTACTGTGAATATACAAATAGAATAATTAGACATGACATGAGTATACATAATTAACATGGGCTGGATAGATTACTAAATTTGACGTAGCAAGTAACAAAAGGTATTTGGGCATAAAATTACATTAGTTTAATGTAACTATGATAATTAAGGACGTGACAGAACGTCAGCAATTACATTACAATGACCACTTATATGTTGTATACTAATAGAGTAAGGCTGGATTCTGAGTGCCCACCTCATGATCCTAGCATTTTTACTCTTCATTGTGTTTATATAAGTGAGTGGATTGTGATCTGAAAAAAACGTTAATTTTAAATGGGGAAGTGCCCAAATACACATCAAAATGTTCTAAGGACACCACAAGAGCTAGAGCCTCTTTCTCAACAGTGGCACATTTTTCTTGGTGTCGTTTAAGCTTAAATGAATAGTAACATATAGGATGGAGAATGTCAGTGATATTGACTGTTGGAGCAGCACAGCCCCCCACTGCATAACCACTCACATCTATATGTAAAAAGAAAGGAAGATTGAAATTAGGACTCCTCAACACAGGAGCAGAGGAAAGCAGACGCTTCAAACCTTTTGAACGAGTCTGAACAATTTCTACTCCAGATAAAACTGAACTTTGCTACTAGTATGCTCAGTGAGAGGAGCAGCAATCTGAGAAAAGTTTGGACAGAACCTGCGATGATATCCTGCCATGCCCAGGAATCTCTGTACTCCCTTCCTATCTTGTGGCACTGGAAATGCAGGAATAGCACGAACCTTAGCCTCAATAGAAACAACCTCACCTTAGCCAATACAGAAGCCGAGATAGGTAATCTTGGCTTGACCAAAACTAAGTTAACAGAGAAGTTGTAGTGTGCCAGTCTCTCAAACAATGCTCTGAGACATGTCAAGTGTTGTTCCCACTCGTCACTGTACACCACTAAGTCGTCAAGGTAGGCTCCTACTCCGTCTAAGTTGTGGGTGAACTCGTTCATTATATGTTGGAATGAAGAAGGGGGTGACGAGGTAGTTAAACAATCCATCTTGAACAGTAAAAGCAGGTATTTTTTGTGAACGTTCAGTAAGCGGTGGAGGTGTGTGTGCTGGCTTGCCTGTCATTTGACACACGTGGCAACTTCGCACATGATCAGCTACTGTTTCCTTCATTTTTGGCCAAGTAAAATGTTTTGCCAGTTTACCGAGTGTCTTCTTGACACCCAAATGTCCTCCTATGGGACTATTGTGAGCAAAATCAATGGCTTGTTCACGAAATGTAACTGGTAACACTACGAGATGCTTAACTGTGGTGGAAACACTATCAGCTGACAACTTACATGCATTTTTCTCCATCATTACACAATTACTATAATAGTAACAATTATTGAGATCCTTTGCTTCACTCTCACTAACTGCTATACCTCTCAGTCTTTCCAGTGACTGATCAACAAACTGATCCTTGATCAAATCATCATGAGTTAGAATTGCAAGGTCAGTTGTGTCCTGACTAGGTTGATGACAGGGGGGAGTCAGTGTTAATGATCCTGGGCACAGAACATCACTAAACAACATATTCAACCCAAAATCATTGTCATCCACTAACTCAACAGGAGACAAGGATGGTTGTTGTATCTTTGACATAGCTCTAGTAATTGCATTGAGAGGAAATAAAATAGGCTTCTCTCTACAAGCTTCAATGGCATAATTATCATCAGTGTTATTATCAATCCGAAGGGTTCCTTACATATACCAGCATGAAGGATATCGTTCCCTATCAACAAGTCCACTGACCTGATGGGAAATACACCACTGGAAATACCTACTGAAACATAACCAGTATAATAGCTTGTTTCAATGTAAACTTTGTGTAGAGGTACTTTCATAACAGCCCCACCATAGGTTTCTAACAATACTATCTTGCAATAGGTATCATCAGTTATGGGCAGTACATCTCTCAATAACGTGAGATAACTGCCAGTGTCTGTGAAAGTAATTATCTCAGTTAGATGTGATTCGTCAAGTCCTACTTTACCTCTTGATAAGTAAAGGCTCATCGCTGAATGAATCTTTATGTCAGATACACTTTCTGACGCTAGTCATCTATCCTGAGTAACATTATCTATAACAGTAGGATCAGAGGTATTACTAGGATTTTGGTGCCTTTGTTGTACGGAAGAGGATACGGCTTGTGTGGGGGCGCCAACCGCTCGACCGCTTCTCTTATCTCTTTCTAACTTACAGCAACACTCTCTAGCATGTCCTTTTCTGTTACAATAGGTACATTTAACTTTTTTCTTGTCGGTATCAGATTTCTGTCTAACCTCAGAGACAGATTCAGGATTGTGAGTTTTCCTGGTAAAGGTATGGAGAAGTTGGGGTAGCAGTAGCTGTAAAGGAGACCAGCCCATTGCGTGTCATGGGTTGGGAGGAGGGGGGAGGGGGGAGGGTTGTAAGGGTAGATGGGCACTGGGGGGTGGGGAGAGTATGTTTCATTGGTGTATATATGCCGGCATGTAACAATGTTAGAGTCAAAGTTGATTTTTACGTGATGTTTTGATGTATTATTTGCGAGGTTTACCTTCTATAACTGTACTTGGAGGTGACTGGAACTGTGTGATTAGGTATGGTGATGTGTCGCCGAGGGGGGCAGGATGTGTTTTAGGTGCGCTAAGGGATGTGTTAAGGGATGTAGGAGTTGTAGATGTGGTGGGTAGGGGGGAGTATGGGGTGGAGCACACGTTCATTCGTGGAATTATGGGGCGAGGTTAGATAGGATATATGTGATGCAGGGGATTGGTGTGGAGAGAGTGAGGACTTTTGATGTCGGTTTTTCGGATCACAGGGCGGTGATAGCTGATCTGCGGGTGGATGGTATAGTACGCATATATGCTGGGTATTGGAAATTGAATGTGAGGCTTCTGCAGGAGGGGGATGAAGGCTCATCCTTTGAGGAATGGTGGAGACATTGCTGGGGGGTAGGGATGGTGGGATGGATTTGCTTGACTGGTGGGAGATGCGGGCAAAGACAGCAATAGCAGAGTTTTTTAGGATACGTGGAAAGGAACAGGCAAGGTGGAGATATGGTTTGCAAAACTACCTGGAGGGACAGCTGAATGCTGTTTACGACGGGGGGGGGAAGGGAAGATGTGCGAGGTGAGGTGGATGGCTTAAGGAGTAGGATTGAAGGATTGCATAATGAAAGGTTTAACGCGATTAGAGTTAGGGCACGATTAGAGGAGGTGTTAAAGGGTGATCGACCATCAGGTTATGTCCTGAGAAAATTTAGGGAAAGGCAGATGGTGACTACCATAGCGCATCTAGTGGTCGCTGATGGGGGGGAGGATATGTGGTGGGTCAAGGTCTTACTGATACAGATGATATTAGTGGTTATGCTGATTATTGGTTTAGGGAGAAATGGAGGAGGAACAAGGAAGTTGTCAGTGAGGAGGTATTTGGGGTTATGCAGAATACTATTGTATTGGGACAAGAGGAACGGGAAATGCTGGAGGGTAGTAATTAGTGAGGAGGAGGTGGGGGAGGCGGTTTACGGATGAGTCAGGGTAAGACGCCGGGCATTGATGGAATACCGAATGATTTTTATAGAGTTTATTGGAATGCATTAGGTATGGGTTTAGTGGAAGTCTTGAATCATATTGGAGCGGGGGGAGGAGGGGGAAGACCCCAAAACGGGGATCGTTGTTTTGGGGTGCCAAAGAAGAAGGAGGGGAAAGTATTAAATGATTAAGAGAAATATCCTTAATGTGTCAGATTATAAAATTTATGAAAAATTCTGGAAATAGACTGAAAAAGGTTCTAGGTCAGGGACATGGGGACAGTTTGGCTTTTCCGGGGAAAAAGTATGGGGGGAGGGCTAGTACATAAGGGTTTTTATTGGGACTGCCCCGGGAGGGGAATACTTGGATTAGTTTGGGCAATCGTATGATTGTGTAAAAGGGGTTTTCAAAAAGTTTGTTTGAACAGTTGGGTTTGGGGGAGAAGGTGGGGAAAGGGTGCAAACCTTTATGAGGGGCAGTTTAGGGTACAGGTTAATGGTAATTTGGGGGGACCATACTGAGGAGAGAGGTTTAGGCAGGTGTCCACTCCTCAGTTATTGTTTGCCTGTGTACAAAACCTTTTTAGGGGCTGGGATGGGGTGATGAAGACCATGGGATTGGGGGGGGTGGGGGGGGGGATTTGGGGTACGTAGTTTTACTATGTGCTGGTAAGGCTGAGGAAATTAAAGGAAAGTTGGTGGAATCATTCAGTTTTTGATTCCTGCCTGACCACGTGGATTGTGGTTGTCTCGGCACCCCTCTGCTTCTTCGGGCACTACCTTATTCGCAACAACCTTTAGTAGGAGAGTGCCGGAATTGGGATTTTCAACCAGGGGGGGAAACTACAGGGAAGGTGATACTATGATGGGAGCTTGGGACGTAAAGGGGGAAAATCATGAACGCCTTCCCCAACATCATCAGGATACATTTGGTATTCCCAACGAGGAATTTTTGGCGTCGCCCTTAATGGTTTAACAAAATCTTTGTAAAATTTTCCAGTCGATTTACACAAGAATTGTCGAGCATTACCAGGAAAAACGCATAGTGTAAATTTCAACGATGGAGTTTGTTTTTCATGACGTCCTAAGACTTCCAGGGTGAAGGTAGGGAATGTACCCTTCGGGGCAGGGCTTATCCCCTGCAGGAGTTTTTTCGAAGTTATGGGACAGTGCTTTCGCAACAAGGGGGTTTGTGGGTGGTCCATATGAAAAGCGGGGGGTTCTACACCCAAAAAAAATGACCTTAACGGGGCCTATCCCATCCAAATGTTCGATGAGGGTTGTAGAAACGGGTTTTTTGGGTTACTATCGGGGCAAAGGAAACAGTCGTCTATGTAGCTCTTATGGGGCAATGGCACCCCCAGTGTCCTGGGGAGGGGGGCTTTCAAATTTTCCGACACCCAATTGGATTAAACAGTCTGTAATTTGGTGCCGGGCTCGATCCCCGGGGACCGGGAAAGGAAAGACCCGGACGAAGAGGTCGACCGGGGGTGGCGGCGGGGGGAGACAGGTCACCCCCGGGGGCTGGGGGGAGTTGAAGGTGACATCTGAGGAACTTTCGCAAAAGCTTCAACCCGGGATGGGTTATTGGCAGTTTGGAAAAAGGGTTTTTTTGGGATGGGGGACCCGGAAAAAGGGCCCTTTATTCATGTGAACTGGAATTTTGGAGGGACAAAAAAATTGTTGGGGGAAAGACTTGAAAGATTGGGGGGGAGCAGGGGGGCCGGGGGGGTACCCCAGGGGGAATTGTCTGGGGGTGATATGTGTTAAGTGGATTTTAGGAAACGAACTGCGGCATAGGATAGATAGGTATTCCCCCCAGGCAGAGGCCGGGGAAGAAGTCAGGGGAGCGGTTGTGGACCCGAGGAACATATGGTAAGTGTCCCTGATTGCAAATTGGAAAGGGGGGGGGGGAAGTGACTGCACAGAAAACTCGAGTGGCAAAGGAAAACGTAATAGAAAAGTGCAGTGGGTAAATCCCAGAGGCATGGGGAAAGCCGCCCTTCTGTAATTTTCAGATGTGTCACGCTTAATTTTAAAGGGATTTAAGGGACTGGGTCAAGAAATTTGGGTTGGAGTGGTTTTTAAGGGGGTTTTTTGATGTTGACATATGCTTTTTGCAAGAGCATAATCACAGGGCGGGTAGTGTTTGGGGTGAAAGGATATGGTGTAGTAACCAGTGGTTTGCAATTGAAAGGGGGGGGTAGCAGTTGGGGAAAAGGGAGCCCACCCCTTTGTGTCATGGGTTTGGGGAAAAGGGGGGGGGGGGTGGGGGGGGGGATCGTGAGGGTGGATGGGTCGGGGGGTGAGAGTCGATTTTAATTTCGGGTTTTTACATCCCAGCAACAGTAATATCAGGGTAAAAGTAGATTTTGTCAGAGAGGTATTGCTGTATACTTGAGGGGTTTTTGCCTGCTATAACAGTAATAGGAGGTATTGGAATTGTGTATTAGGGGGGTTTGAGTCGAACCGAGGGGGGCGGGTTGTGTGCTGAGGGGTGCTTGGGGATGTATTGCGAGATTTTGGGGTTGTTGATGTGGGGGGGAGGGGGGGTTCCCTAGTGGAATACTTCGCCCTGGGGGAATGAGCGCGATAGACAAAAATTTTATTAAGAGGGTATAGATGTTGTGAGGGGCAAACCTTCGATGGGGGGTTTTCTGATCCAAGGCGGTAATAGCAGTTTTGTGTGGGAGGGATGGTGCGAAATTTATTCTGGGTACGGAAAATTAAAAATGAAAGGGCTTCTTAAGGAGGAGGGGGGGGGGCCTTTTTTTCAGTGATTGGGGTTGCCTTTTGGGAGCAGGAACGGGAGAAAAATTTGTTAGTTGGGGGGAAAGCGGCAAAACCGGGAAAGCAAATTTTTTTTAAGGTGGGGGACGAGAGGAGGCGGGTGGCGTTTTGGGTTTGCAAAATTATCTGGAGGACATTTGCAGATTTTTATTTTGGGGGGGTGGTAGGAGGGATGAATGGACGACTGCGGGTAAATAGTGAAAAAACACAATGATAGTTTATGAAAATTGGGGTTAGGGCGGGTTAGAGGATGTTTTGGGGGGTGAAAAACCTCGGGTATTTTATAAATTTCGGCCCGACAGGGAACCACCATTTACAATTGGAGACAACCCTGGGGGGGGGAGGTATCCATGGGTCGAGCCCTATCCAATAGGGAAAAGTATGAGTCTCTTGCTGATAGGGGTTTTAGAGAGAAATGGAGTTGGAGGGGGGGGGGTTTCCTGGGAGGTATTTTTAAAGGGGGGGTTCCATGCGTTTTTAAGTGAGCAGGTAGAGTGGGGTTGGAGTTGGGGTAAAAGTGAGGTTAGGTGGAAGGGGCGTTTTCGGATGAGTACGGGGGAAAACACCGGGGATAACGTATATAAAATGATTTTTATGGGCCCTTGGGGGGTGTATTTGGCGTGTTTTTTTTAGGCTTTTTGGACCATTTTTTAATAGGGGGAAGTTGGGCATATCGCAAAGTAGGGTGTCATATTTTTGTGCCAAAGAAGGGGGGGGGAGAGATTGAGTGCTTCCCGTGCAATATTTTGATGTGCGCTAAATTACAAGGTTTTTGCGAAAAATTTTGGTAAAAGCGAAGAAAGGGCTGGGGGGCGGTGATACATGGGGGGCAGTTTTGGGATCCCGGGGGGGAGTATGCGGGGAGGTCATGGGCATTCGGGATTTCCTTGAGGGAGTAAAAGGGAGGTATTCTAGGTCTGGTTGGGGAAAGCTTATGTTATGTGGAAAGGGGAAATTTTTGATTGAGATATGTGAAATGGGTTTTGGGGGAGGGGGGTTGGGTGGGGGAGGACTTTGTATGAGAATGCACAATGAAGACAGGTAAATGGGAGGGTTGGGGGTTCAGTAAGCATGGGGAAGGGTTTAAGGCAGGGGGTCCACTCTCCCAAATACCTTTTCAGTTGCAGAATCCTTTCTATTTTGGTTTTATGGGGGAGGGAAAGGGGGGGGAAGTGGAGGGAAATTTTGGGGAAAATTTTTTGGGGTTTTGTAGAATACAACTTTTTTCTTTAAAAGATTAAGATTTTAAAAAAATGGAAGGGAAAATTTAATTTTGGGGAATCTTGGGGATGAGAGTTTAAAAACAGAAACACGGGGTTGTTGGGTGCCTTTGGGGAGGAGGGCCTTTTGGGGAGGAGTTTGGTTGGATAAATTAGTAGGAAAATTTTGGGGTTTTGTTTTTGGGATTCACGGAGAGCGGGGGGTTAAATTTTAGAAATGGTGATGGACAAACTTTGAGTAGGCTGAGGGTCTAAGGGGCCGGGGGGGTGTAACCTTGCTCAAAGGGGGTTTTTGGGGTAAATACCTGATTTTTAATAAGGTGTGGGGAGTGCGGAAAAAATTTTCCCATTAAGAATCAGGATAATTTTGGAAAGCAAAAAAAAGGGTCTTAATTTTGGGGGTATGGGGGGGGCGTGGTGGGGAAAAAGGAAGCTGCGTAAGGGGGGGACGGATTGATTCATTAGGGTCTAGGGGAAGGCGTAATGGGCGAGGGATATTCGGGCAGCGGGGAAAGGGGGCTTGGGGTGGGGGAGGGGGATGGGGAATCCGAAATGGTGGGTGGCAGGGACTTAAGGTGGGGTGTAAAAACTTTGCGGTTTTTGTTAAAGGATGCAATGTTAAAAAATCAAGGTAAAACGTTAGTGGGGGTGGGTCGTCGTCAAATTAAAGGGAAGGGATGGGAGTGTATCCCACATAGATTGGGAGTGATATGGGTGGGAAATTTTGTAAATTAAGAAACCCCAAAAGCGGGGAAAATTTTATAAGATTTCTTATGGGGACTTAGCATCGAAGAGGGGCTAAGACGAATGGGTTTTTTGAAAGAGGCTCAGCGCTTTTTGTGGGAAGTTTAAAAGGGTTTTTATTAGTATATTTTTGTTCGCATTGGAGGTGGTAAAGATTTTGGTTGAAAAGGGTTTCTTTTTTTTTGGGGGGGGGGAAAAATATCACCCCTTAGGGGTTTTAATGTTAGTAGGAAGGGGAAAACCAAAGAGGGGGGAAGGGCTATCAGATATGTAATAGTTGATTACTTGTATGTTTTCTGGGGGATAGGGGGGTGGAGGGAACTTAGGAAAAACTTGGGGGGCGATTTTTTTAGGGCGCATGTAGAAAAACAAATATGGGGGGGAAGGTGGGTAAATTTGTTTTCCGAGGGGTATCGTGGGCAGTTGAACGTTTCTCCCTTTTATATGGGGTGAGAGGCAAGGGGGTTGGGCTCTTCAGGTGCGCCCTCCGGTGTGTTGGGAAACCGGTGAGGTATGGTTTTTGGTTTTCACGGGGGTTTTAAGGGGTAAAGTTTTTTTTTAGGGGTATGGAACCTTTTGAATTTTTTTTAAAATCACAGAGTCAAAAGTTATTTTATTTCGTTTTTTCCTTATTGTTAAAGAAAACTTTTTTTTAGGGGTTTATTTTTATTAAAATGTGAGTTATTTTACATATTTTTAATCTGAAGATAATTTGCCTTTTCATACACCTCTTTTTTTATTTTTTATTTTTAAAGTACATTACACTATTACGAAAATAAAAGATTTGATGGGGTTTTTTTTATCCCCTTTTTGTTAAGGTCCTATTTATATTAGTGTTAATCAGTAAAATTAACTTTTTGAGATAGGGTGTTTGGGGGGAAACCCAAAGTCTTTGTAAAGTTCATCATAAATTTAATATTTAGTTTATTTGCGACAAGCTTTAGCGTTTATTTCTATGTAGATTTAGTTTTTTCTTTGAATAATGCACATACACTTTTGTATATGCATGCTATATTTACAATATGATTCAGGACTCGTTTTTACATGTCTTTTAATACCCCCTGTTTTTTTTTGGAAGTCTGCTGGGTTGGGTTTTTTTTGTTAAAAATTTTTTTTCCCAATGACCATTCATTAGGGGAAAATTTAAAGTAGTTATTTGAAGGGGATTCCCCGGGGGGGTAAAAATGTCAGCTGTTCGGCCGGGAATAATGATATTGTAAAGGGGGTTTGGGAAAGGTTTTTGGATTAAAATATTAAATAAAAAGTGGGGAAAAAAAAATGCAGATTTTAGGTTTGGGGTTTTTCCTTGGGTTTTAATAATAAGTGAATATTTTTTTGTTTTCTTTTGTAATCTTACTTAACATGATACATTGGATGTAATGTTTTAGGGATGGGGCATTGTGCAACACAACGTTAAAACGTCTGTGTTCATTTAGACAATGGGATTTAAATTTTGGTAAAAACTGATAATGTGTTTTTTTATCTTTTTAATGTATTGTGTTTTTTAAATAAAAATATAAAAAAAAATACCTTTAAAAGGGTTCAGATTTTAAAATTTATGCAAAAAATTCTGGGAATAGACTAAGAAGGTTCTAGATCAGGGTTACAGGGGGGACAGTTTGGCTTTCCCGGGGAAGAAGTAGAGGGGGGCAAGTCACATAAGGGATTTTTTTTGAGGATCACCGGGGGGGGGAATTTTGGGATTAGTTTGGGGCTAATGGATGTTGTTGATAGGGATTTTTTAAAAAGTTTGTTTGGAACATTGGGGGTTTGGGGGGGAAGGGGGTGAGAGGGGTAAAAAACCTGTATGGGGCAGTTTTAGGGTACAGGTTAATGGAAGTTGGGGGACCCAGTACTGAGGAGAGGGTTTGAGGGGGGGGCTGTCCACTCTCCAGTTTTTGTTTGCCTGTGTACAAAAACCATTTTATGGGCTGGGGGATGGGGTGATAAAGAACATGGGATTAGGGGGGTGGGGGGGGGGGGGGGTTGGGGGGTACGAGTAAATCGTGCGGTAAGGCATGAGGAAGTCAAAGGAAATGGTGGAATCTTTCAATTTTTGGGGGGACCCCAGGGGTATGAGATTAAAATTTTAATAAGTCGAGACTATTAAGGTGGGGATTGGGGGGGAGGGGCTTGGGGGGGGTTTTGGGGAGGTCAGTAGGACAGAATAAGGTTGGGGGAAATGGTACATGGGGGAAGGCAAGGGGAAAGAAAAAATTCGGAATTATTACGAGCATTTTTTGGTAGGCTAGGGGCTAAGGGGCTAGGGACTAACATTACAGCAGAGAGTTTTAGGGGGTAAACTCTCGTTTACAGAAAGGGGGGGGGAGGGGCGGGGGTTTTCCCCTTTGGGAGCAAGATTTGCAGAATCCAGAGGAAGGTTCAAGGGTTTTGTGGGGGTTGGGGGAGGGCAGGGTTTAGCAAGGACGGGTGAGACGGAGGGGAACGGGGGGGTTTGGGGCCATGTCATTGGGGTCATAGAGTAAGGGTTTAATATTAAACCCAAAGATATATCCGGACGGGGGGGAACAGAGGAGTGGGGTGGTAGGGAATGGAGGAGCACGAAGATGGTGGTGGGAAGGTTTGCGGTATTGTGAGGAATGTTGGGTTTTTTTACATTTTAAAAAAGGTGTCCACGTTAAAGTCAAACAAGGGGGGGTGCTGTGGTAGGCAAGGGTGTCTTACGGGGACTTGCTGTATATCCAACATATGACTGGATAAGCATATGGGGGAATTTTGGCTTGTTAGAATAACAGCGGGGGTAGAGATTAGTATACGTTTTCTGATGGAATTTTGGGCCTCTGGGGATGTGTTAAAAAAGGGGTCTGTGAGGGGGACCATGTTTGCTTTGGGGGGACATCGAAACGGCTTTTTCATGGGGTATATTTTTGTCCCTCTTTGGGGGGGGTGGGGTTTTTGGATGGTGAGAGTTATCAATTTTGGGGGGGGGGGGGGAAAGGCCATTCCTACGGGCCTTAATTTTGGATGTAAGGGGTAAAGGGGGGGAGGGGGGTAGAGCCTTAATGATGTTATACGGATTATTTACAGTTTTTGGGATGAGGGGGGTTGGGGGAGAGTTGGGGATAAAAACGTTAGCAGCGAGTTTTTATAGAACTTTTTGGGGAATAGGCAATCTAGGGGGGGGGGTAGTTGCTTTTCGGGGGGTTCCAATCTCACGGGGGGGGGCCTCCCCCTCATGAACCCAGGGGGGGGGAAAAGGGTTTTGGTCTCCTCCGGGGGGGATACAAGGTGGGTTGGTTTTTGGTTCTTTGTAGTGGGGATGGGGGGGGGGTTATAATAAGTGGAAGGGAGATGAAATGAGATTTGGAATCTAGGTTATGTTCACTGCTAAGGAAACC
Organism: Cherax quadricarinatus; assembly: GCF_026875155.1. Taxonomy (NCBI): domain Eukaryota; kingdom Metazoa; phylum Arthropoda; class Malacostraca; order Decapoda; family Parastacidae; genus Cherax; species Cherax quadricarinatus. Next base: position 42,738,734 of record NC_069400.1, read on the forward strand.
TTAAAAACCAGATGACTAAACCTTGGTCTCGGTTTAAGCGAATGAAGTTAAGATAAGCACACAATTAAATTGATCGTTGTATAACTTATGTTTTCGAAGTGCTGGACCTCCAGTTGCTTTTTGGGAAAAATTTTCTGCTATGTTATATATGAAATCATGACTTGGCTTAGTCAAAATTTTTAATCACATATAATACACCTTTTATGTACCCAATCATGTTATGTAATGAAAAAAATAATTTTAAAAAAAAAAAGTGAGGTATTAGTTTAGATGGACAAATTTTTTTGTGCGATGCCCTTTAAAGGGGGTTTTTGTGGATTGTTAACTGGTTTTTTTCAAAGTGTTTTTTGGGGAAAAAAATAAGGATGGGAAAATGTAGAACTGTATGTCAATATTTTTTAATTATGACTTTATTGCAGAGGGAAAAATTTTTCCATTATAACGCCGTATAATAAAATTTATAATAGGGAAAAGGGGGGGGGGGGGTTTTTGTGACGGCAAGAAATAAGTGCGGCGAGTCTTTAGGGGAATAGAATTATAATTTTTTGCTAATTTTTTGTTTTTAAAATTTTCTTTTCGATGTTTTTATAAAAAAAAAATAAAAATTCAGCAATGATGTACTTTTGTTTCAAATAGGGAGATAAGGTTTTTATGTCCTGTAACTAGATAGTTTTGATACCTTATGTTAGGAATTTGTTAGTTGTATGGGTTGTACTTGCATATATAATGTTATGTCTTTTACTCGAGGGTGTTTCCTGCCCAGTGTTTATGTGGGGAGTTCATTGTGATATGTACCAATGTAATGTTATTGTAGGCTATGGTTTGCCTAATGTTTAAATTAATGTTCTGCATAATTTTAATTTTTGTATGTTAAATAATATTTACTGTGCACTTTGTGCAAGGGGTCTAATTGTACAGAGTTGTGGGGGATTTATGTGGGCACAGACATAAATTTTGAGTTTTTGGTTTTTGCTAATTTTTTTGTTCGGTGCTGGAGCTCTCTCGCTCTTATTATGTTAAGAGTTTCCTGCTATTTGCGGGAAGTATTATGTGGTATGTCTTTGCAATTTTATTGTAGGGTTAGGTTAGCCTTTGTTTAATTATTGTAATGTATAATTTTATCCTTCGTATGCTGCACATATCATCTGTGTACTTTGTGCAACGGGGTTTTATTGTACTGTATAACAGGCATGGATTGTAGGTTTAGAATTTGTTATGTTTTTTCTGAGAGGTGTTATCCTGTTCTTTTCATTGTTCGGTGATGGTTATCCTTTAATACAATATGAATGTAACACCATACATATGTATGGGGTTGATGGTAGGTTATTGTATTTGCAAACGGTTAATTATTGTGTTCTTTTATTATTTATGTCTTGTACTGTGTCCCTTTAAATAAAAAATATAAAAAAAAATAGGTACATTTAACTTTTTTCTTGTCGGTATCAGATTTCTGTCTAACCTCAGAGACAGATTCAGGATTGTGAGTTTTCCTGGTAAAGGTATGAGAAGTTACAGTAGCAGGTATATCAGGCTGGCACTGACCAGCTGGTTTAGGTTGCCAACTTCTAGGACAATTTTTAGTTACCTTGTTTCTCTGTGTTTTAGTACGTACAAGTTTGTGAGAAATCTCGTAAATTGTCTGCTAATGCTGCAGTTTCCAGATTATCCGAGGCAGTATGATCGATCAGATATTCTTGTATGTCAGCGGACATACAGTCATAAAACTCTTCGTGTAGTAACAACTGAACAGACTATCGTGTTTATTGCACTTAGTGGTTCTACACCACCTCTCAAATGCAACTTTTTTCACATGAGCAAACTCTACACAAGTTTGATCTTGTCGTCGTTGTAACGTACGAAATGCACGTTGATAACTTACAGGTAACAAGTTATATGTCTCTAGAATAGTTTTTGCTTGACAGTGTCGTAACTAATGTACTTGGCAAATGGTAAAGCAGCAGTACAAGTTTGAGCTCTTCCTGTCAAAGCTGTGTGCAACAAGGTAGCCCAGTGCTTACGTGGCCAGTTCATAGCACGTGCCTGGTTCTCAGACACATCAAAATAGGTGTCTAAGTCACTCTCAAAATACTTAGGAACCATTGAGGCAGCTTTCTGCACATTAAATGTGTCCTGTGTTGTACTAACAGGTTTATCAACTTTGTCACCTGCAACCTTGAAGAAGGGTATGTAGAGTGTTGAGCTAACGTCTTCTCCCATCCATCCTTCTTTGAGCACCCGAAGAGGGCCTCGTACATTGTGCTCAAAGATCAAGTCAAACGGACTATACCCGGTAGACTCCTGCACACTTTTTCTTATTGAAAACAGCAACAAAGGTAGTGATTCATCCCAGTCTGTAGGAAAATGCATACTAAAAGTTCTCATCATGGTTTTTAACATCAGATGGAATCTTTCCAAGGCGCCTTGGGATTGAGGATGATAGGCAGTGGATAAGTTGTGGATTATCCCTAACCTAGTTAATACTTCCCTGAATGCTTTGGCAGTGAAATTAGTACCTTGATCACTTTGAATAGCTTTAGGAATACCAAAACAAGAAATAAATCTGGTTAAAGCCTTGAGAATGACTTTAGTATTAACACTGTGCATGGGAATTGCTTCAGGGTATATAGTTACTCTACCCCATAAGGGTAAATAAATATGTTTTCCAGACTTTGACCTAGGTATTGGCCCTACACAGTCTATGATTAATTCTGCAAAAAGATTCTCCATCAGCAGGTATAGGCTGGGAGAGGTGCAGGGTTTAATAGAACGTCCAGTTTCCCTCCCTTGCTACATTTTCGGCAACACCGGATATGATTCTTCACACCTGCCTTAATTTTGGTCAATAAAATTCTTTTGTGATTTTATATAATGTTTTAGCAATTCCTAGGTGGCCTCCTAATGAAGTATTCTGAGCTTAGTCAATATTTGAGGTCTAAACTTTGTTGGAAACCACTAACCTGTCTGACAGTTGCCAGCTATCTCCTTACCAGTCTAAGCGCAGATCAAATAGTCGTTTTTAAGTTCCAGTTCTCAGACACACTACCCATATTACAACCCAGGAGTCCCAAAGGCCTGTTATCCTGGGTGTAAAGGGGAGTAAAAAAAACACAGCAGAAAAACTTTTGACTTGTATTATCCTTCACCAATTTAGAACAAAAGGGTATATACATATATACACTATGTACAACAAAAGGTATTAGTGCACCCCCACGGTAAGCAAGGCAGAATAGAAGCCACTAGAGAGCAGACCGTGCTTCAACCAGCTCTAGAATGGGAATGATAAGGGCAGACAGGTCAGTGGTACCCACAACACCTCTGCAATTGCCAAAACCATCTTCTCGTTGGCTGGAACCTGGGTACTGGTTGAACGACCGGGCCCCATCGTTAACCTTTACCCCCTGGTTAGCCGGGTTGGGGGAAACAATCTTTCATTTGAGGGTGTGTACATGCGCAGAGTAAAGGTTACGCACTCTTTGCATGCCACAGTACGTGTCATGCCAGTGATTCACTGGTGGGTACGTGTCATGCCAGTCATTCAGTGGTGGGTACGCGTTATGCCAGTTATTCACTGGTGGAAAGTGTCATGCTAGTCATTCACAGGTGGGTACGTGTCATGCCAGGCATTCACTGGTGGGTAGTGCCATGCCAGTTATTCACTGGTGGGTACGTGGTCATCCCAGTATTCACTGGTGGGCACGTGTAAATGCCAGTCATTCACTGTGGGAACATGTCATGCCAATCTTTCCCCCTCTGGGTAAGTGTCATCCCAGTCATTCACTGGCGGGTACGTGTTATGCCAGTCATTCAGTGGTGGGTATGTGTAAATGCCGCTCAATCTCTTTTGGATACGTGTGATGCCAGTCATTCACTGTTGGTACGTGTCAGGCAGTCATTCACTGGTGGGTATGTGTTATGCCATTTCATTCACTGGTTGGTTGTGTCATGCAAGTCATTCACTGGTGGGTATGTGCCATGCCAATCATTCACTGGTGGGTACGTGTCATGCCAGTTATTCACTGGTGGGTACGGACATGCCAATCTTTCCCGCTGGTGGGTACGTGTCAGGGCCAGTCATTCACTGGTGGGTTTTTTGTCATGCCAGTCATTCACTTGTGGGTACGTGGTTCACACCAGTCGTTCACTGGTGGGTATGTGTCATCCCAGTCTTTTCAGTGGTGGGTACGTGTAATGCCAGTTATCACTGGTTTGGGTACGTGTCATGCCAGTCATTCACTGTTGGGTACGTGTCATGCCAGTCATTCACTGGTGGGTACGTGTCATGCCAGTTATTCACTGGAGTATGTGTCATGCCAGTCATTCTCTGGTGGGTAACGGTCATGCCAGTCATTCACTGGAGGGTGGTGTCATGAAAGTCATTCACTGGTGGGTAGTGTTCATGCCAATTCTTTCCCCTGGTGGGTACGTGCCCATGCCAGTCATTCACTGGTGGGTGCATGTCTCCCAAAGTCATTCACTGGTGGGTACGTGTAATGCCAGTCATTCACGGGTGGTACGTGTCATGCCAATCATTCCCTGGTGGGTACGTGTCATGCCAGTCATTCCCTGGTGGGTATGTGCCATGCCGGGTCTTTCACTGGAGGGTATGTGTCATGCCAGCAAATTCACTGGGGGTGCGTGTCATGCCAGTCATTCACTGGTGGGTACGTGTCATGCGAATCATTAAATGGTGGGTATGTGTCATGCCAGCTATTCACTGGTGGGTGCGTGTCATGCCAGTCATTCCGGGTTTGGGTACGTGTCATCCCAGTCATTCCCTGGTGGGTATGGTGCCATGCCAGTCATTCACTGGTGGGTAGTGTCATGCCAGCTATTCACTGGTGGGTACGAGTAATGCCAGTCATTCACTGGTGGGTACGTGTCATGCCAGTCATTCACGTGGGTACGTGTCATCCCGAATCATTCACTGGTGGGTACGTATCATGCCAGTCATTCACTGGTGGGAAACGTGACATCCCAGCCATTCACTGGTGGGTACGTGTCATGCCGGTCATTCACTAGTGGTAGTGTCATGCTAGTCTTTCATTGGTGGGTACGTGTCATGCCAGCCATTCCTGGGGGGTTTACGTGTCACCCAGTCATTCACTAGTGGGTACGTGTCATGCAAGTCATTCATTGGTGGGTAGTTGTCATGCCAGTCTTTCCCACTGGTGGGTACGTGCCCAAGCCAGTCATTCATTGGTGGGTACGTGTCATGCCAGTCATTCACTGGTGGGTGCGTGTCATGCCAGTCATTCACTGGTGGGTACGTGTCATGCCAGTCATTTACTGGTGGGTACGTGTCATGCCAGTCATTCACTGGTGGGTACGTGTCATGCTAGTCATTCATTGGTGGGTACGTGTCATGCCAATCATTCATTGGTGGGTACGTGTCATGCCAGTCATTCACTGGTGGGTACGTGTCATGCCAGTCATTCACTAGTGGGTACGTGTCATGCCAGTCATTCACTAGTGGGTACGTGTCATGCCAGTCATTCACTAGTGGGTACTTGTCATGCCAGTCATTCACTAGTGGGTCCGTAAGCCGTGTAACTGATACCAGTGAGAACAAAGAACATAATCACACAGTTTATATATCCATTCGAACCAACCAAAGCATATACGAATTTAGAGATGTAATCAGGATTCACACCAGATATAGAAGGATAGCTTCGGTTCCTTGGATAAAGAGCCTATCACGAGAATAAAAAACATTTCCAGAAGAGTGAATTAATGTTAGAGTTTAGGAGACTTAGTATGAGTTCCGAACTGTAGTTCTAATAACCATGATGTAGTAACCGGCTCGGCACCCCACAAACTGGTTGTAAATGGTGTATTGATACCGACAAGCCACTGTAAACAACAACTGTTTACACTTCAGAATAATTATAATAGTAAACGTTTCGCCGCAAATGCTTTCATCAGTTCTCATACAGCCACAAGTGATGAAACGTTTCGGTGCATAAATGTCCTGAACTGCACTCATTGGTCCAGTTCCACGACACACAAACAGTAACAGTGCATGTTGTCCACCATACATGGTGCAGGAGCACTGTACTGGTCACCATACATGGTGCAGGAGCACTGTACTGGTCACTACACACGGTGCAGGAGCACTGTACTGGTCACCACACATGGTGCAGGAGCACTGAACTGGTCACCACACATGGTGCAGGAGCACTGTACTGGTCACCACACATGGTGCAGGAGCACTGTACTGGTCACTACACACGGTGCAGGAGCACTGTACTGGTCACCACACATGGTGCAGGAACACTGAACTGGTCACCACACATGGTGCAGGAGCACTGTACTGGTCACTACACACGGTGCAGGAGCACTGTACTGGTCACCACACATGGTGCAGGAGCACTGTACTGGTCACCACACATGGTGCAGGAGCACTATACTGGTCACCACACATGGTGCAGGAGCACTGTACTGGTCACCACACATGGTGCAGGAGCACTATACTGGTCACCATACATGGTGCAGGAGCACTGTACTGGTCACCACACATGGTGCAGGAGCACTGTACTGGTCACTACACACGGTGCAGGAGCACTGTACTGGTCACCACACATGGTGCAGGAGCACTGAAATGGTCACCACACAAAGGTGCAGGAAAAACTATACCCGGTCACCACAAAATGGTTTCAGGAGCACTGTACTGGTCACCCCCACATGGTGCAGGAGCACTGTACTGGGGGCACCACACATGGTGCAGGAGCACTGTACTGGTCACCAACACAAAGGTGCAGGAGGGACTGTACTGGTAACCACACATGGTGCAGGAGCACTGTACTGGTCACCAATACATGGTGCAGAGCACTGTACTGGTCCCCCACACATGGTGCAGGAGCAACTGAACTTGTCACCACACATGGTGCAGGAGCACTATACTGGTCACCACACATTGTGCAGGAGCACTGTACTGGTCACCACACATGGTGCAGGAGCACTATACTGGTCACCATACATGGTGCAGGAGCACTGTACTGGTCACCACACATGGTGCAGGAGCACTGTACTGGTCACTACACACGGTGCAGGAGCACTGTACTGGTCACCACACATGGTGCAGGAGCACTGAACTGGTCACCACACATGGTGCAGGAGCACTATACTGGTTCTCACACATTTTGCAGGAGCACTGTACTGGTCACCACACATGGTGCAGGAGCACTGTATGGTCACCACCATGGTGCAGGATCCCCTGACTGGTCACCACACATGGTGCAGGAGCACTGTACTGGTCACCACACATGGTGCAGGAGCACTGTACTGGTCACCACACATGGTGCAGGAGCACTGTACTGGTCAAACCCCACATGGTGCAGGGGCCTGCTGGTCACCACACATGGTGCAAGAGCACTATACTGGTCACCACACATGGTGCGGAGCACTGTACTGGTCACCAACACATGGTGCAGGAGCACTGTTTCTGGTCACCACACATGGTGCAGGAGCACTGATTGGTCACCCCACATGGGGCCCAAAAAGCGCTGTACGGGGCCCACCATGGTAGGAGCTCTGTACTGGGCCCCCACATGGGCAGGAGACGTACTGGTCACCCCACATGGTGGGAGCACTATACTGGTCACCCCACATGGGCAAGAACTGTATGGTCACCACCTGATGCAGGACACGTATGGTCACCCAACAGGGGCAGGAGCACTGTACTGGTCACCACACATGTGCAGGGGCACTGTACTGGGCACCACACATGGGGCAGGAGCACTGTACTTTGG
>NC_069400.1:42746981-42772289 GCF_026875155.1 Cherax quadricarinatus
TTCTTAAAAAGGTTAGGTAAGTTTTCTAAGTTTCTTTTGGTGCAAAATTAAAATTTTTTCTTTAATATTAATGAAAAAAATATTTTTTTTAAAAATTATAAAGAAAATTTAGAAAAAACAATTTAAATGTTTTTTGCAAATTTTCCCAGTTTAAAATTTTGGGCAGACATATTATATAAAATATTTATATATAATATATATATAATATAATATATATATTATTTTTAAATATTTTTAAATATATAATATTAATATAATATTACTTTCAACATACATACATACATACATCAGTTTGTTCATAACAAAGTATTTTTAAGCGGGGCCTAATTTGCTTTACTCGTGTAATATATTTTTTTTGTGATGTGCCCTTTTCTCTATCTGATGACGGGTAAAAACCTTATAATCAATTGATTAAAGGGAAAATTCAAATTGTATAATGACGAAAATAAAAATAAATAAAAGTCAAGTTTAAAAATGTGTATTTTTATTATGACTTGAAGCCTCGGGGATTTTTAACCCTCAAAAAGGCCACCACATTTGTTAAGATGGTCATCTAAGGGGTCCACTGGGGGACTATAGGGACCACTGGGGACAACTAGGGTACTATGGGGGGCCATAAAAAACAACTAGGGAACCACAAAGGGGGACAACTAGGGGAACAGCTAAGGAAACCTTTAGGGCCACTAAGGGCCCACTTGGGCCCCTTAAGGGACAACTAAGGACAACTAGGGAACCACTCATGGACCAGCCCTTGTTTAACTAAAGCACATCTTTTTATTGGCTCCTAGATAGGTATAAAATACTAAAATAATACAAAAATCCCAAATACAATAAACTGATAAGGAACAAAAGAAAAATTCATTATATTTTAATAAGTGCGCAAAAATTTTCATTATTTTTGGGTTAGGACAAAAAAAAATTTTCTTCTAACACGGCACAAAGGAAAAATTTAGAAAAATTTCCCCCATCATGAATAATTCTGTAAGGAAATATCTTAGAAAATGAACTATTAAAAAATAAAAACATCACCTGCTACGCTTTAAAGTTATTTAAAGCTACTGACTGCAAAGTACTTACTGCCTAAAACATTAATTTGAAAGTAATTAAAGATTATTATTTTGCTTATGACAACCAGACGTCGCATGATTAAGAAAAACTAACTTTAAGTACCCAAACATAAAATTAATTTTTTTTTTTTTTTTTTTTTTTTTTTTTATATTTTTATTTAAAAGGACACAGTACAAGAAAAAATAAAAAAAGAACACAATTATTCCGTTTGAAAAAACAAGACCTACCACAACCCCTAGCATACCCAATTGTTACATTCATTTGTATTAAAAAAAATTTACCATCACCAAACAATAAAACGAACAGGAAACCCCTGCTCAAAAAAAAACATCAAAAAAATTCAAAACCTACAAATCTGCCTATTATACAGTACAGTAAAACCTCCGCAAAAGCCAGATGATATGATGCAGCATACAAGGAAAAATCATACATTACAATAATTAAACAAAGGCTAACCCAAACCCTACAAAAAATACAAAGCATACCACAAAAAACCCCGAAAATAGAGGAAACTTTTAAACAAATAAAGACGAGAGAGCTCCAGCACCCGAACAAAAAAAATTACAAAAACCAAAAACCCTCAAAATTTTATGTCTGGTCCACAAAATCCCCCACAACTCTGACAATTGACCCTTGCACAAAGTCACAAAAAAATTTTTTTAACATAAAAAAATTTTAAAATATAAGAAATTTAATTTAAAATTAGGCAAACCAAACCCGAAAATTTAAACATTACTTTGGGTCCCATTCACAATAAAAAACCCCCAAAAACACGGGCAGAAAAAACCCCCTGAATTAAGCATAACTCATTACCAAGTATTAACCCATACAACTAAAAAATCCTACATAAGGTAAAAAAACGTCTGTTACAGGACAAAAAAACCTTTTCCCCCTATTGAAACATAGTACATCATTGCTTTTTTTTTTTTTTTTTTTTTTTTTTTTTTTTTTTTTTTTTTTTTTTTTTTTTTTTTTTTCCAAGGTTTAGCATCATTTTTTTTTAAATTTAAAGGTTACCTGATGCGGGGAAAAACCATGTTTCCCAAAAATTCATTAATCCCCCTTCCACTCTTTTTTTAAAACCCTCCCACCATCCACACTCAAAGAAGCCTAAACCAACCCCCCTCATGCAACCCCCGGAAAACCAACCCTTTTTGCCCCCCCCTCTGGGTTTCAGAGGGGACCCCCCCACAGTAATTTCCCGGGTAACCCCCGAGAAGCAAAAACCCCCACCTCCCCCCATAGACTTCCTATTCCGCACATAGTTCTATAAAATCTCGCTGCAAACGTTTTTTCCCCAAAACTCCCCCAAAACCTCCCTCATCCCTAAGATACATGTAAAAACCCCGTCATAACAACTTTAAAGGGCTCTACCCCATCACCCGGCACCCCGGTTACATCCAACATTAAGGCCCTTGGAATGGCCATTGCCCCCCCCCCAAAAGTCTGATAACTCTCACCATCCATAACCTACCCCCCCAAAGGGGGACAAAAATATACCGCTAAAAGCCGTTTCGATCCCCCCCCACAATGAAAGATGTCCTCCTCACAAGACCCATTTTTTAAAAAACACACCCTAGAGGCCCAAAATTCCCATCGAAACCGTTACAAACTCTCGACCCTTGGGTATTCTAGCAAGCCAAACTTCCTCCATATGCCTATCCGTCAATTTTGGATATCAGCAAGCCCTGTAAAAACCCTTGCCACCACAGACCCACCATTGTTTAAACCTTTAACGTGGACACCTGTTTTAACATTAATAAAACCCCAACATGCCCCTCACAATACCCAAATCCCTTCCAACCACCATCTTCGTGATCCTCCATTACCCAAACCTCCCCTGACACCTTTTCCCCCATCCGAATAAACTTTGTTTTAAAATATAAAGCCATTACTTATGACCCAAGACATCAGGCCAAGCCCCCACGCTCCTTCCGTCTACCACGCCTTGCTCACCATAGCCCCCCCAAACCCCCCCACACAACCTTAAAACCCTTTCCCTTTGGATTTCTGCAATATCTTTTGCTTTTAAAGGGGAACCCTCAGCCACCCCCCAAACCCCTTACGACCCAGGAGTTGACACTAAAACTCTCGCTAAAATGTTACGTCCTACCCCTTTTAAGCCTCCTACCCTCCCCAAAACCCTCTCGTAACAAATTCCGAATTTATTCCTACCCCCCTGCACTTCCGCCCCATGACCTTTTCCACAAACCTTAATTCCCCACTACTACCACCCCAACCCCCCCCCCAACTCCCTCCCACCCAACCCCCCCACCTCAATACTCGATTTTCATTAAATTAACTCTCAACCCGTAGGGGCCCCCCCAAAAATCTGAATTTTCCACCAACTTTCCTTAGATCTTCCCTCATCCCCTTCCACACAGTAGTATCATTAGACCCCACAATCCCCCCCCCCCACCCCCCCTAATCCCGGGTTTACATCACCTCATCCACCAGCCCATAAAATGGATTCTGTACACAGGCAAAAAAAAAACTGAGAGGTGGCGCCCTGCCTCAAACCCTCTCCATCAGTACTGGGTCCCCCCAAATTACCATTAATTTACCCTAATAACTGTCCCTCATACGTTTTCAACCACTCACCCCCCTTTTTCCCCCCAAAACCCAAAGTTCCAAACAAACTTTTAAGAAAACCCTATTCACACAATCAAGCCCTTAGCCCAATTAAACCAAGTTTCCCCCCCCGGGGAGTCCTCAAAAAAATCCCTTATGTACTATGTCCTCCCCCAACTTTTTCCCGGGGTGCCAAACGTCCCCCCCCGTATCACGATCCAGGCCTTCTTCAGTCTATTTCCCAAAAATTTTTTCATAAATTTTTTTTAATCAGACACATTAAGGATATCGCTCTATAACACTCATTACTTTCCCTTCCTTCTTTTTCGGCACTAACACAACGATCCCGGTTTTCGTGTTTTCCCCACCTCCCACGCGCCACATATAATTCAGCTTCCACTAAACCATGCCCCAAACACTCCCAATAAACTCTATAAAAATCTTTGGGATTCCCTCTATGCCCGGGGCCCTTAAAACCCGACCATCCCCGTTTTAAAACCCCCCTCCTCCACCCCCTCCTCACTAAAATACTCCCCTCCAGCATTTCTTGTTTCCCGTTTCCTAATCAAAATTTTTCTCTTTTATATCCCCAAATACCCTTTTTTCACTTTCATCACCTCGTTCCCCCTCCCTTCCCCTAAAACCTAATCTGCATAAAAATAATGCTGCCGTGTTTGTAAGGCCTTGACCCTCCACTAACCTCCCCCCCCCTGCAGCGACCCTATGTGCCTATGGAAATCACCATTTTGCCTTTTTTCCCAAATTTTCCCAAAGGGAAATAACCGACGGTTGATCACCCTTTAAACCTCCCTAACCCCCCTCTAACCTAATTGCGTTAAACCTGCATTATGTAAATCTGAAACCCACCCTTAAAACCATCCACTCCCCTCCATACCTTCCCTACCCCCCCCCCTCGTAAAACGCATTCAGTTGTCCCTCCCCAAAAGTTTGCAAACCAACCGCCACGTCCTTTCCTACCACGGCCCCTGAAAAACTCTGCAATTCCCATTTACCCTCACCTCCCCCAGTCAAGCAAATCCCTCTCCCATCCCTGCCATCCCAGAAATGTTCCACCATTCCTCAAAAGGGAAAAGCCAACATCCCCTCCTGCAGTAGCCTCACATTCAATTTCCAAAACCAGCATAATTAATTCTATACCCTCCACCGCGATCGCTTTCCCCGCCCTATGATCCAAAAAAACCGACACGAAAGCTCTCACCCTCTCCACACCTTCCCCCTTCATTACAATACCACTACCTCGCCTATAATTTCCACGCATGAAGGTGCTCCACCCCATACTCCCCCCTCCCCCCACATCGACAACTCCTCATCCCTTAACCCACCCTTTCGCACCCAAAACACATCCCCCCCCCTCGGTAACATCCCCCTACCTAATCACACAGTTTTTAGTCACCCCAAGAACAGTTTATGGAAGGTAGACCCCGCAAAAAATACATCAAAACCACGAAAAAATCAACTTTACCAAATTGTTGCATTCCGCAAAATACCAAAAACATACCCCCCCACCCCCCAGTGCCCCCTACCCCACACCCTCCCCCCCCCCCCCCCTCCAACCCCCTGACCGCAATGGGGGGTCCCTTTTCAGCCCCTCCAACCCCCCCCTTTTAATTTCAAAACATTCGACAAATGGTTATAACCCCGCAAACGCAATTCACACCCTAACCCATGGTTTTGCCCTGCAAAAAAATAATCTACATCAAACCTTTGTAAAAACCATTCAACCAAAACCCTTTTGACCTCAGATTAAGACCCTTTTCATTATTGTGACACCTTTAATTCCCCGAAAAAAGGGGGCTTACCTCATGCCGCTTGGCTTACTAATTCGCCTTTCTGGACCCATACCCTTTTTACATGTTTCCAACCTGTCCCCAACCCCCCCCCCCCTTTCCCCCCCCCACCGACTTCCCCCCGGGACAAACCCCCCCCCCTGGGTGCCTTCTCCCCCACATCTACCCATGACTTCTTCCCCGGTCTCTCCCATGTTAAAAAAAACATCAACGTCCCAAAGGGACCCGCCGTCCCTTTGCGTGAGCTCTCACTCACACACATATTACCTCAGCGAGTCCTCCGATGACTTCCCCCCAAACCACTTTTCCGTTCCACTCTGTCATTTTCCCCAATCCTCCCCCCTGTCCCCGCTCTTTTCCCTCGCTGCACCTCACTTAATTCTCGGTCCGTCCTCCCCTCCACCGGGGTCATCCAAAAACTCCTGCAGCCTGTTCCCAAAATCCTCTCCTGGGTGACTCCCCACGTCCCCCTTCCCCCGGGGAGGGGGGGCCCCCCCTGCACCTCCGGGGGGTAACACCTCCCCCTCACCCTTCCACCCCTTTTCCACCCCCTCACCCCAGAGATTCGTCTTCTGCCCTCTGCTACCCCCCCAACTCCACATCCACATTTCACGGGTTTCTGATCCACCATCCCATAACGCCATCCGGGGCTTGCCCGGGGGACACTGCGCCGCCATGTGCTCATAAGAATCACATAATCGGCAAATTTTCCTCTGCCCCGCATAGTGGACCCAAAAAACCTGGGTCCTTTTTTTTGCAGCTTTACATACGAGGGAGGCCGCCTCAATGACACTTCAGGGTGCAGGACCCCTCGGCTCCTTCAAAAGGGCCCCTCCCTCCCACCCCCATATTAGCCGAGAAAAAGTCCATAATCGCTGAAAAGGTTTCCCGAATGCCATACGACGTTCCTCAAAGTCATTTCCACCTTTACCCCTGTTTTAAAATTTCGAAACATCATGTAGACACACCTCTCTGCGAATTAAAATCATCCTCCTTTCCTGGAATTCATCCCCAATCCTGGAGTAAAAAGCCGGCTCTTGTAAACTTCACAAAAACCCTTGACATTCCATTTAGGGCCACACCATACAATTCATCGTTCGATATCCCGTAGACGTCTCTAATGATGGCCGATAACAGTACATGCATCGTCGCACTGCTTAACGTTCCTCGTACTAATTCAATACAGACAGTATTCACTCTCCTGTTGATACGATCCGCCATGTTGGTGTCTAAGTCCAGCAGTCACCACCAGGTGGCGTGTAGGGAGACTCAAGAAGCGTCCTCTCTTCCCAGTGGTCGAGAGACGAAAAATGACGAGCAACATAAGTAAAATTCATTATATTTTAATAAGTGCGCAGTAATTTTCATTATTTTTGGGTTAGGACAAATAAAAATTTCTTCTAACACGGCACTAAGGAAGAATTTAGACAATTCCCATCATGAGATAATTCTGTAAGGAAGATATCTTATGAAAATGAACTTATTGAAAAATAAAAACATCACCTGCTACGCTTTAAAGTTATTTAAAGCTACTGACTGCAAAGTACTTACTGCCTAAAACATTAATTTGAAAGTAATTAAGAATTATATATTTTGCTTATAGACAACCAGACGTCGCATGATTAAGAAAAACTAACGTTAAGTATCCAACATTAAATTATTTATTTATGTGTATAATTTATAAAGTATGAAGTATATACTAGACATGACAGTTGAGACATACTATAGAATCATCAGTTATAATTATATTTGAATATGACAGCTATCAGTTATTATAATCATGCAAAAGCATGATTATAACTTTTTTTATATTTTATTTAGAAAACACAGTATCTATGTATGGTATAAATAATTGACTTTAAACATAAACGTGAAGCATAAGACAACAACATATATATAACTAAACAGAGGACAAACTGAACATATCTTAAACACAAAATATCTATACAATCCAAACCTGGCACACTTATTCATATCATGTATCAAACTTTATATACAAAAAACAATGTCATATAAACTAAAGCATTGCAACTCAATGGCACAATGGTTATATAAAATTACTAACAAAACCCACATGACTTGAAATAGAATCATGTTTTTTTATTGGTATATATATTTCAAATGGAATCAAAATATGCAAAAATCCTTTAATAATTAACATGAGACTTTTACAGATCTAGAATGTACGATCACATACAAAGAAACACTAAGACACCTAATACCCCGACCAACCCCTTATCTAGTTTCTTAAACTAATTATAAACCCACAAAAAATATACCTTGCTTGTATACAGTGATATTAGTACAGTGTGCTTAATTGAACATCAACTGACTATATGCACCATAAGTGAAAAAAAAATACATGGGATATCACCGGGTGACAGAGCAACATATTACCCCGCAAAAGCTTGCTGCAAGGGAACTTTTATGTCCAAACATTACAATATAGGACATTATACATCCCAAAGCCCCCCCCCCCTTCTCACAATGGTGACCGCTACTACATATACAAAACAATCTTAGGCAAGTGAAGCTTTTTGCCCTTCATCAAAAGTTTACAACCACCACCAAAGGTCTGCTTATGAACATTCCCCTAAAAGGCCAGTATAACGTTGTACTTTTAGCAGTGATAACAGCATGACATCCGCTGACAATATGACTAAACAAATACCTAACGGGAATCCCAGGAAAGACCCAACATACTTCACCAAACCCCGGCCATAGTCGGGAACCAGTTTAGTCTTGCAAGCGGCTGGAACATATTCCGAAATATTGCATTTTATCTGTATTATCAAGATGCATGACCATTTTAGGATAAATCAAAGACCTCAGTTCCACACAACGCCACATCCATACACACTCAGACGCACGGAACCATTCATAATACATACACGCCACTCACGGAATCCTGCCCTCTACCCTGAAGTCCCGAACATACCGTTTGGTGCTACCACGGGAGGAGTCCAGCCCCTCGTTGCCTTACCCCACCCCCAGTTGCAGCAACCTTTGAACAGTAAGACTCCGATAGTTTACAGGAAAACTATTATCCCAACTTCTACCATATATGAGTTTATTTCTGCAATACGTTCTGTAGATGCCTGCCACAATTGCCCTGATCTTAACTGATCCCCCGGATTCCCGCATACCCCACGAAATATAGAGGAAATCAGCCACCACGTACATTATTGCTCTTCGTACCTCACTTGATACTCCGCTAACGTCCAATGTTAAGGCCCGTAAGGTTGAGATACTTCCCCCACTAAGAAAATCGAAAACCCGCCCCATCCACGAACGAACTTTGTCCAAGGTATCACAAAAGTAGACCGCATGAAAAGCTGTTTTTTCTAGACTGCAGTGTAAGCAATCCGCCTCCCTTACCAAACCCATCCTACTTAAGACCGATTTTGATGCTAAAATCCCCATAACATATCTGTACACCAATTCACGAACCCTCGGTGCCAACTTAAGTTTACAAAACCCGTCCCATATTTCCCCACAATTATACAGCGGAAAAACAGACAACCCCTGCACAATTTCCCTACGGCAACATATGCTGACCATTTGCCCAACCCGGATCCGTTGCTCATTTCTCAACTGTAACAACAAACGCAACATGTCTTCGCATTCGATTAATCCCCTGCCGCTCCACCATTTACCCATTTTGATCAATACCTGACCCACCCGGATACCCCTCTCACCGCCCGCCCTGAGGAACCACTGCTTTACATAGAGGGCCTTCACCCGTGGCCCCAAAGCCAAGAGACCTAAACCCCCACTATGAACATGGGTCATGACAACCTCCCGGCTTAACCAAGCTCTCCCGAAACCCCAAACATAAAGTAAGACCCTTCTCTGCAGTTCCTGAATATCCACGTCTCTTAAAGGGTACACCTCAGCCACACCCCATACCTTACTATAAACAAGTGTATTAACCACTACTGCCCTCTGTTGCAATGAGACATCCCCAGGTCTAAACCCCCGAAGTCTAAACCAACTCAGAATTTACCCTTCGACCCTCCCTCTCATCTGCCATGTACACGATACCACATATTTTAAGTTGCGCTACAACTGACCTCCCATACCTTTCGCCCAGTGCCCCCCCACCCACGTACCCACCTCTAATAATTTCGATTTTGCCCTATTGACGCACATGCCAGTCTCTGCCCCAAAAAACTCAACAATCCGTCCCACGATCTGCAAATCCTCCTCCCCTTTTAACAAAATCATGGTATCATCTACATACCCGACCACACATGCTGCATGGTCACTGCTCAGCGCTCCACGCCCCAAGCCACCATCCACCAGTTCATAAAAGGGGTTTTGCATACAAGCAAAAAGCTGCTGGGAGAGGGGGCACCCTTGCCTTAAACCCCTTTCCATACGTACTGGCTGCCCCAATTTACCGTTTACCTGTACTCGTACCATAGCCGAGGCATACAAGGTATCAACCCATCTTACAATCCCCTCTCCAAAACCCTGTTTCAATAAGATAAGCCTCAATAAATCTCTATCAACACAATTGTAAGCATTTTGCCAGTCAAGCCCGAGAACACCCCCCTTGACGTTCCCCCCAAAACTCCCTAATACGTACATGTCCTTCCCTCATGCTCCTACCTGGTATGCCTAGCTGTCCCTCGTGAATAACTGACCCCATAACCTTCCTCATCCTGTTTCTGAAAACTTTAGCAAAGATTTTGTAGTCCGAGCTCTATATGCACTCAGACCCCTACCCCCTCCCTTTTTGGGCACCAATGCAGCTACCCCCATACTTTGTGACATACCTAACCTCCCCTCCATTCGAAATGCCATCTATACCTGGTGTCTTTCCTTTACTCATACTAAAAATCGCCTCCTCCAGCTCCTCCACTCGAATTCTACCTTCTAGCACCGTCCTATCCCTGTCACTTATTACTTTTCTGAAATCCCTCCCCACCAGGCCACCCACATGAACTCCCCCTACTCCCCGCCATAGCTTTTCCACAAACCAAAGATCAGCATAAAAACTCATGCTGTCCGTGGTGAGGAGTACCTGACTTGGCAGGTAACCACCCATACCCGTGCATACTTCCAATTGCAAGAGGGACGTCGCCTGTTGTCTGACCCTGAATTTGCGCAAGACACAACCCGAAGGTTTGTCATCCCATAGCATTTCTTCCATACCTGCTCTGACTCTAACCACATTGAAACGTTCATTGTGAATTTCTGCAAGTCGACTACAGAGATGTCCCACCATTCCAACAAACATTCACCTGCCCGTCGAGTTTCCCAGAGATTCTTCCACCCATCCCCCTTCCCCTCCAATAGCCGCACATTCAGTTTCCAATACCCTGGATAAAACCCGGGTCATTCCATCCCAGTCCAAGTCCACTAGCACTGCACGGTGGTCTGAAAACCCCACATCAAAGGTCTGTACGTGCCCAACTCGAATTCCTTGTGTTACATAAAGTCTATCCAGATGGGCAGCATAGCCCCTGCAGATGAAGTGTGCTCCACCTCCCACCCACCCCATCCCACCACGTCATAAACCCCTGCATCCCCCAACAGATTCCTTAAGACAGGTAAAATGCACCCCGCTCCCCCTCGGCCCAACATCGCCATGGCGTATAACGCAATTCCAATCCCCACCCATGACCATAATTAAAGGTAAACCCAGAGTGTAAAATGTTAAAACCTCCCTCATGAAATCTTCTTTAACTTTAGAGTTGCTTTCCGCAGGCATATGAACTCCAATAAAACAAACCCTCACCTCACCCCAGTACCCATTTACCCTCACCACCCTCCCATTTCCTGCCCGGGAGGGGGAATCTGCCATCCGCCAAGTATACAATCCTGCAAATCCGAAGACTATCCTCAACAAACCACCCATATGCCTCGCCTAAGCCCCCCCCCACCCAGGATCCTACCTCGAGCAACCTTGACTTTGCTCCATTAACTTGCATGCCCGTTGCTGCCCCAAACATTTCAATCACTCTACCCACGTTTCGCAAACCTACCTCCCCATCCACCAAAATCGTGGTGTCATTCACACAGTCCACAATCCCTGCACCACTAATTTCTCCCTCACCCTTCTCCCAAACCCCTCCCTCAATAAGCCTTTAAAAAGGGTCCTGCATACATGCAAAGAGAATTTGGGACAGGGGACATCCCTGTCTCAAACCTCTCTCCATCCGCAATGGTAAACCCAACCTGCCATTCACCTGTACCCGAACCATGGCAGACGAATACAACTGTGACCCATCGCACAACCTCCTCCCCAAAACCCTGTTTCCACAAAAATACCCTCATCTCCCTATTCACAGTCATATGCTTCTTTCCAATCTATACCCAAGATCCCCCCCCCTTGACAGCTCTCTAAAAAATCCCTGATCCTCCCATGCCCAGCATGCATACTCTGTCTTGGTATACCAAACTGTCCCTGATGTATAACCCTTTCAATTGCCCTCTTCAGCCTATTACCCAAAACTTTCGCAAAAATTTTGTAATCTGCACACATAAGGGACATTGCCCTATATGCACTCAACGTCATGCCCCCCCTTTCTTGGGCACTAAAACAACAACCCCTGTACCTTGCGACGTTCCCAACACCCCCCCTCCTTCATACCATTTAACAACGCCACCAGACAAGTCTTCATGCAATCCCAACATGCCAAATAGAAATCATTAGGTATCCCATCAATCCCCAGAGCTTTACCTCTACTCATTTTAGTCACAGCCTCCTCCACCTCCCTCTCACTAATCACACCCCCTAGCTCCACTCGCTCTTTCTCGCCTAAAACATTCATTATTACATCACCACACTGCATTTTTTCCTGAAACCAATGGTCCACATAATTACTCATACGTTTCGTTGTGCATAGCATCTGCCCCCGCTGATATCCCCCCACATTCACACACACCTCCAAAGTCATCATCGTGGTCACCTGTTGCCTTTCCCTAAACCTGCGCAAAACACAACCCGAGGGTTTGTCTCCCCAAAGCACCTCCTTCAACCCCACCCTAACACACATGGCATCAAAACGCTCATTCTGTAAATCACTTAACCTACCCCGAAGGTCTGCAATTTTCCCATACCGACTACCCCCTCCTCCCACATAACAAGCATTCAGCTGCCCCTCTAGATATTTTTGCAACCTGAACCTCCACCCTGCCTCCTCTCGACCCTTAGTTCTATAATACGCATGAATCCCTGGCTTGGCTTTCAACTTCCGCCAATCCAACACGCCCACTCCTTGATCCCTAGCCCCCCAGAAAGGTTCCCACCAATCTCTGAAAGACGTTCCCTCTCCTCCTGCAGTAAGGAGCCACACATTCAGTTTCCAATATCCCAAGTATCTCCGTACCATACCAAACCATGCCAGTTCTGCCATAACTGCTCGGTGATCCGAAAACCCGACATCGATAGTTTGTACCCGTTCGACTGTAATCCCTGTAGTTACATACCCCTCAAGGAAGGTTCCTTGATGTTGGTGAGGGGCTCTTGATTTAGGGAATTGGATCTGTGCTCCAGTTCCCCGAATTAAGCCTGAATGCCTTCCACATATCCCCCCCCCAGGCGCTGTATAATCCTCCGGGTTTAGCGCTTCCCCCTTGATTATAATAATAATGTAGTTACATATATTCGATCCAATCTCGCCGCATATTCTCTCCTCACTGCTCTACCCATCCCCCTCCCTCCCCACCATATCAGATACCCCTGCATCCCACAGCACATCTCGTAACACCCCGAGCACACAACCTGACTCGCACAGCTCCACATCTTTATGCCTGATAACACAATTCCAATCTCTTCCCAGGATGGCGACCATGGGCAAACCCCGCAAAAAAAAATAAAACATCCCTCACAAAATCCACCTTTACCTGTCTACCCGCCACCACCACCCCACCCTTTAGCCTCAATGAACTGCCTACAAACATTTGATAACCTTTCAACCTTAACTCATATCCATACTTATAATTATGCTCCTGAATGAAACATGTATCCACGTTGAACAGCCGCAAAACACTCTCTAACCATGCACATTTCACTTCAGCCCTAGGCCATTGACATTAATAGTTACACACTTGAAAGCTTCAACAAAGGGGGCTTTCCCCTATGCCTCTGGGTCTTACCCTGTCCACCTTTTAATAAACTCGAACCGTCTCATGCACTCTTTCCCTCCTACCCTCCTCCCTCCCTTGTGCACTCTTCAACCCCGACCTAGCTGCATTCCCCGACAACTTCTTATCAGGCCTCTGGGCTGGCGTGAGAACCTCATCATCTGATAACTCCCCACCCTGTTTCCTAGAGCCGCTTCCCAGCTCCATCTCGACATTCCCACCAGGCTCATGGACCTCAGCCTCCACCTGCAGGCGTTGCAAACCGTCAGTCTCAGAATCCAAACACCCTGGCTCCTTCCCCAGGTCCACAGAGCCAAGCTGGGAATTCGTCCCCACAGCAGATAAAACGTCCACCGGCTCATCCAGTAAGTTGCTAATCACGTCCTGCGGGGGGAGTCCAAGGTCTCCTGAGGTGAACTAGACATCCCCTGCACCTCTGTCATTGTCGCATGTCCAATCCCCTCTCCAAGGGGCCACCCGATGCCTCCGTCAGTGTCACACAACGTTCTCCTCCAGCCTTCAACCTCCTCTGCCCAAGTCATCCATCCAGCACCTGCCACAGACGAGGAACACTCCAAAGGGGTTGACACCACTGACGTTGCCAAAGCTATCGAACATTGTGGAGCCATCTTTCCACACTCTGCTGCCATGTGGTCAAAACCTCCACCATGAGACATGTTCGCCGTTGTCCAGTGTATGTGACAATACCTGCATCCTGAACTTATCCAGAACGACATAGGAGGGAATGGCCCTCCTCAATGTCATCTTCAAAGTGAAGAACCTTCACAAATTTTTAGCCTAGCCACTACTTCCCACCCAAACTCCAACCCCAAGCCCCCTTCCCCATCCCAGGCACCCACCTCCAGCAAACTTGATTTTGCTCTGTTCACCCGCATGCCAGATGCCCTCCCGAAAAGCTCCAACACACTTTCCACGTACGCAATCCCTCCACTCCGGCCATCAGAACAGTGGTATCATCACATACCCCACCACATCTATACACCCATCCTTCTCCCCATTTAAAATCCCCCTCCCTCAACGAGCCCATAAAAGGATGCTGCATACACGCAAACAATATTTGAGACAGGGGACACCCCTGTCTCAAACCCCTCTCCATCTTTACAGGCCTTCCCAACCTGCCATTAATTTGTACTCACACCATTGCAGATGAATACACTGCATCAACCCACCTCACCACTCCCATGCCAAAACCGAGATGCAACAAACTAGCCCTCGAAAGTTTCTATCCACACAGTCGTATGCATTTTCCCAATCAATGCCCAAAAGCCCTCCCCGCTGCAACCTCCAAAAAATCCTAATGCGGCCATGCCCATCTCTCATGCTTCTGCCCTGAATACCCATCTGCCCCTTTGAATAACCCCACCTAACACCTTCTTCATCCTATTGCCCAGTATCTTCGCGAAAAATCTTGTAGTCGGCACACATTAGCGAAATAGCTCTGTACTCACTTAATACTCTTCCGTCTTGCTTTTTGTGTACTAATACGACTACACCCGTTCGCTGAGTCTGTCCTAACTGTCCCTCCCGTCGCATACAATTCATGACCCTCACCAGACAGTACTTAATGTGCTCCCATTGAATTCTATAAAAATCACTTGATATCCCATCTATACCTGGTGCCTTGCCAGTACTCATGTTGAACACAGCCTCCTCAACTTCCCCCATGCTAATCTCACCTCCCATCCCCATGCCCTCCTCTCCACATGACCCTAAACCTCTCCCCCCCACACCTCCTCAACAGCATCGCCCTCCTCCCCATTCCCCCACTTCTTTTGGAACCAGAAATCAGCATAATTGCTCATGCCTTCTGTAGTATTCAGTACCTGTCCCTTGTGATAACCACCCATATCCTGGAGTTTACCTGGAGAGAGTTCCGGGGGTCAACGCCCCCGCGGCCCGGTCTGTGACCAGGCCTCCTGGTGGATCAGAGCCTGATCAACCAGGCTCACTTACCTCCAAGTTTAAAATAGTCGAATCCTTCTGCCTTACCCTAAAACCTCGCAAAACACTTCCCGAAGGTTTATCACCCCACAGCACAGCCTCCATTCCCGCCCTTACACGTACTGCATCAAATCTACCATTATGTAACTCTGCCAACCTGTCCTTGAGTTGCACCATGTTTCTGTACTGCCGCTCCCCCCCCTTCCTCATAACACCCATTTAGCTGATATTCAAAATAATTTTGCAACCCATACCTCCACCCTGCCTATTCCCTTCCCTTCCTCTTATAGAAACCTGCTATACCCGGCTTAGCATGCCTTTTCCACCATTCCAAGCCACACGACTCTACCTCTCTAGAATCCCAAAAAGTTGCACCATTCCCCAAAACCCATACTCACCTCCTCACTCCTCACGAGTCTTGCATTTAATTTCCAAAAACCGATTGTATCCTAACCATACCTTCCAATCAAGATCTGCTATAACTGCCCTATGACCAGAAAACCCCACATCAAAAGTCCTGACTCCCAACACACGTACAGCTTCCGTTGCATAGATCCTATCTAATCTTGCAGCATAATCCCATCTGACAAACGTATACTCAACCTGCCAACCCCCCCTCCCCACAACATCCAAAACCCCACGTCTCCAAACACATTACGTAACAAGCCCAACATACACCCCGCCCCCCTCGGTTCCACATCCCCACCCCTAATAACACAATTCCAATCTCCCCCTATTACAGTGACTAAAGGTCACAAAGTTCTCCTTGACTCGTGCGTTGCCATCTGCCGGCATATACACTCCTATAAAACAAACCCTCGTTGCACCCTATTCCCCTCCACCCTCACGACTCTCCCCCCCTCCTCCCACCCCAAAATACGCAATGGACTGGTTTCCTTTACAGCCACAACAACCACATCTTTTAACCTCAAAGAGCCACTCACATACAACTTATATCCTTTCAAAGACAACCCACAACCAAACTTATAATTGTGCTCCTGAATGAAACATATATCTGGAGTTTCTGGAGAGTTTATCTGGAGAGAGTTCCGGGGGTCAACGCCCCCGCGGCCCGGTCTGTGACCAGGCCTCCTTAGGTCAGTGTCCCAGGAAGCGAACCACACCAGTCGACTAACACCCAGGTACCCATTTTACTGATGGGGAACATAGACAACAGGTGGAAAGAAACACGTCCAATGTTTCTACTCTGGCTGGGAATCGAACCCAGGCCCTCACCGTGTGAAGCGAGAGCGTTAACCACCAGGCCACCAGAGCCCCTATCTACATTAAATCTCTTTAAAAACCATTCCACCCATACTCTTTTAACCTCGGCTCTCAGGCCATTAACATTGATCGTTACAACCTTGAATTATGACAGTAAAGGCGGCTTGCCCCGCTGCCTTGGAATGACACCCGCGTGACCTGGCTGCTGACTAGAGCCCCGTTTGTCACCTTGTCTGTTCAGTCCCCCAGTACTTCAGCACCGCTACACCCACTCTCTGGGAGATCCAACCTGGGCTTCCAAGACTTCTTCCCAGGTCTCTGCCCTGGCATTAAGACGTCATCCATATCAGACGTCCCAGCTGTTCTCTTGCGTGAACCTCCGTCTCCACATGTAACCTCCTCTTCCATGCACGCTCTGTGCACCTCAGCCACTACCGTGTGCTTCTTCCCCTCATTGCACATGGTCTTCCCACGTCCCGATGAGACTGTAGTCTCCTCCAATGAGCGTCCACGCTGCTCATTATCCAGACTCCCCTCCACCTCACTCAGGAAGGTATTGAAAACCTCATCCAACATTCCATCCTGTTGCATTACAGGCTCACCGTCATCGTTCGTCGTCGTCTGCTCAGGCCTCGTCCCCACAGGTAACGTAGCACATGAGTCCATCTCTGCCTCTGCTTTATCCACTTCCTCACTCCAACTGCACGATGCCTGCCTTTCGGCCGCATCTGTCTCCTGCACCACAGGACCCAACTGCTGATCCACCGGTGTTGGCATCTGTTCCCTCCGTCCTGGTTTCCTATGGCATTGGGCTGCCATATGGTCAAATGATCCGCACAGCCTACAAGTCCGCCTCTGTCCTGCATAGTATACGTAGACCTGCGTTCGGAACTCTTCCAGTAAAACATACGAAGGAATTGATTGCCGTAACGTCATCTTCAGATTGAAGGATCCCTCAGGCAGTCCCACATAAGCCCCTTCCTTCCACACTCCCAATTCCGCCGCATGAATCTTGCCATAACGACGGAAGACCGCAACCACATCATACTCTGTATTTCAAAGGGCACATTCCTGACTTTTACGTATGTCACATAGCTGGATACATCATGTAGACATATCTCCACTGCTGCCTTCACGGCCATCCTCTTCTCGTGGTACTTGTCAACTATGCTTGAGTAAAATCCAGCATTTATAAATTTGATGAAAATCCTCGTAACTCCGTTAACAGCCACGCCATAAAGCTCTTCATTGGGTATCCCATACACATCACGAATAATCGTAAGGAGTAGCACCTGCATTGTAGAACTGCTTAGGGCCCCACGTACTAATTCCACACAGACAGTATTCACACGTCTGCCATGTCTATCCGCCATGTTGATTGCTCAAAACAGGCAAACTGCGCAGAAGATCAACTGAATCGGGAGCGCCTGCGCAGCGTGTCCACTCGGCCCGGAAGCGAAGAGGACAAATAATAAGTGTGTAAAGAATTTTTGGATAATAGAGAATGTCTTCGTACATACAGTTTTATGTAAAATGTAAATACGTGTGACATTCTTTGGGTTATATTGCATATTGTGTTTATGGCTGCAATTTTGGATGTAATAAACCCACCTGTATTTGAAGATGTGGGCTGCCTTTAGTTTTTTTTTATATTTTATTTATAACATGCAATACATTAACAAAAGCATACAGTATGAGAGCATCGACAGACAATATAAATTCATCAATTTCTATACACTGCAATATGCAGTAATATGTCATGCAGCTGATAGGTGAATACTGCCATATACATAATTCATTACTACAAAATATAACTATTCAAGTAATACAAAATAAAGAATCCTCTTACTCCTTCCCGACTGCTAATTTCAATATCCACACACAATAATTACATGCTGCAAAAATGCAAGCAGTATAACCCCCCCCCCTATTTACCCCAGCTCACCAAAATGTACAGCATTTCACCGTTGTTTATTTAACTTATAAACTAACCATACTAAATTAAACTTAAGAACATATTATATTGAAAACAATAACAACTCTACAGTAGTGAAAACGCCAGCTGCTGTCCTAATATTATTTATATATACATATGTATATATATATATATATATATATATTATATATATATATATTATATATATATATATAATATATTATATATTTTATATATATATTATATATATATTTTTATACATTAGAAACTGAATTAGTTTACAATGGGAGTCAAATCCTATCTTTATTGCTGTCCCATGCAGCTTCTCGACTTCTACTCTTATACGCTACTACGATAGCTTCAGCAGAAGCATTAATTAACAATATTAAATAACTACTAAGAAACGCATGAACTCAGCACTCCCTTGCACACCCCAATTACACACAATCGTTCTCTTTTGGGCACTTATCACTCACCCACGCACATGCCATCAAACCAACATCTTTCGTTTGGCAAGCCCGTTTGGTACCCCCCCTTTTTTTATCGAATGCTTTACACAACATCTAAACCCACTTCCCCCCCCTCACAACTCTAGCAACTCCCCAACAGTTATGGACCTGTAAACCCTCAGTGAAACCTCCCTCCCCTCTCCTCCATAAATTTCCCTATTCCTATTCATTGTCCTACAAAAAAACTCGCTTAAAACTCGTTTCCTCGTCTCCCATTATCCACCCCTCTCATTTCCCACGATATGTACAAAGAAATCCCCCATGATATAAGCTACTCCCCGTGCCACATTCTCCCCACCCCCCCTATATCAAGACTCAGCGCTCTCAACACTGACACCCCAGTTCCTCTTATCCTCCTGACCACTTTCCCCCGCCATTCCCTCAACTCCCCAAATAATGCAAAGTATACCACGTGATAGGCTGTTTCCAACCCCACATAACCCACACCAACCCCCCTCTACCACACGTCTGTTTCTGAGGACTGATCCAGTAGGGAGAATCCCCTTTTAAAATTTAAACATGATCTCTCGCACCCTGGGCCCTAGCTTTAGTTTACTGAACAGACTCCATATAGCGCCCCATGCATACGTCGGGAACAGCCCCTCAACTGGGGCCGTCTCCTCTACCCTCAATATTCGATATAAATCCCTCACCTTTAATTTGTCTGGCTCGTGCGCCCACAAAAGTACCCTCAACAAAATCTCACACTCCCTCCATTCCCCACCCACATACATTCCCCTCAAAATATCATGTAACCTTTGCATGCATGTCCCCCTCTGTCC
The DNA here is from genome assembly GCF_026875155.1 of Cherax quadricarinatus. NCBI lineage: Eukaryota > Metazoa > Arthropoda > Malacostraca > Decapoda > Parastacidae > Cherax > Cherax quadricarinatus. Next base: position 42,766,939 of record NC_069400.1, read on the forward strand.
CCCTAATCTTTTCCACTCCCACCTGACGAAAATGCATTTCACCCTCCTTCCCAGGTCCAACAAACCTAAACCTCCCTTCCTCACCGGCAAAGTCACCACCTCCCTCTTCATCCATTCACATCCTGAGCCCCATAAGAACCTAAAAACACTTCTAAGGATACGAGTAATCTCAGCCCTCAGCAATGGAAAAACTGCTGCTACATACCATACCTTACTGTACAGCAATACGTTAATAACAATCGCCCGTTGCAACAATGTCAAGTGATAAGGCCGTAACATCCCCAACCGATGTTCCACGCGTTCCACCATTCTCAACGAATTTGCCTCCGTAGCCTCCCGTATGGTCGCTTTATACGAAATGCCACATATTAATAACTGCCCTTCCTGCCTTCTCACCACATCACAGTCCCAATCAACTCTGTCTCTCCACTCCCCTAGCCCCATGATCTTTGTTTTCTCAACGTTTACCGTCATGCCTGTCGCCCCTCCAAACATGCCAACCACCCCTCCCAACTCTCTCAATCTTGTTCCCTTCTGGACTAGGAGTGTCGTGTCACCACGTAACCTACCACATGATGCCTAATCAAGCCCTCCCTCGACCCCTCCCCACCACACACTCTGGTCTCAACCAACCTATAAAATGGATCTTGCACACATGCAAATAATAACTGTGATAGCGGGCAACCCTGCCTCAAGCCCCTATCCATGTTCACCACACCTCCCACACGTCCATTGATCTGAATTCTCGCTTTTGCCCCTTTATACAACGTTTCAACCCATCCCACAATCACATCCCCAAAACCTTGTTTGCTAAGGATCTGTCTTAAACCCTCCCTTTCCACCTGATCATAAGCACCCTGCCAATCAATCGCCACCATACCCCCTCCTTCCTGCGTCCCCTCAAAACTCTCAACAAACCCCTTTAGAATTCCGTGCCCCATGACCATCGACCGTCCTGGCAACCCTAGTTGACCTTTTGAAACTACACGTCCCACTACACATTTTAACCTATTCCCCAAAATCTTCGCGAACAATTTATAGTCCGCACACATGAGAGTAATCGCCCTGTAATCCTTAAGTGTACTCTGCCCCTTACCCTTGGGCACAAGCACTACGACCCCTGTACTTTGCTTCTCGCCCAATTCTCCCCCGTTGGGTTGCTAAGGGCTCGGGGGGAAGGGAGCGGAGGGTTGGGGATGCCGCAGGGAGATCTTCGGAGATGGTGGAAGGGACAAGATTTGAGAGATGGTGAGGAGTTGTTGCGTCTATTGATGATGGTCAGAGAGCCGAGAAACATGCGGGTAGGGTCCATGGAGAGGAAAATATGGCCTAGGGTGGTAGTGGCAACGGAAGGAGTGTACCCGATGTACGCATGGGAAGACATTTGGGGCCGATTAAAAGGGTTATGCATCCGGCCACGCGTGAGGGAGGTAATGTATAGGTTTCTTCACGGGATATTGCCGTCTGCAGTTGTTTTACGAAATAGGCGAATAAGGGAGGGTGGGGTGTGTCAGGTTTGTGGGGTAGATGAATCAGCTTTTCATGTAGTTTATTTTTGTGAAAGCCTAGGGATTGTGCGGGAATGGTTAGGGAAAGTAATCCGGTATGTGGGGGGGGAAAGGGTTGTCGGTTTTGAGAGCGCTCAGTTTAGATGTAGGTGGGGTTGGGGTAAAGGTTCAAAGGGCAGTGGCTTACTTAATGGTTGATTTTGTGTATATATCATGGGCAATGAGAGACAAAGGGGCGGAGGAACGTAGGATGGCCATAGCAGCATCCTTTTATAGAACAAAGTGTCGCAACAGGGAAATATATGGTAGGAGGTGGGAGAGGGATTTCTCGGAGGGCTACAGGGACTTTCTTTTGAGGGATTTATGGTCTTTATAAGTGGTCAGGGGAAATGAACGGCTGGCCTTCCCAGAGGGGGGGGGGTGTTGCAGAGGACGATTGTGTGAGTGTGTGTGGAATTGTGTGAGGAAAGGATGTTGAGGTGATATTCAATGTGCTATTCAATGTAATGTCTTGGTGTTATTGTGAACACCGATGATTATAATTTATCTAAGGATTCCTTCATGTTTTGTAAGGATGTACATAAGCATGTTAGTATATAAGCATATTTTAACCTGTAATTATACATGTCTACCTATATATGAGCAATGTAACTTGTCATAATAATGAGTTTTCATACCTGTTTTTTAACTAGTGGAACGTTTTGGTATTGTATATAATGTAAGATCTTGCCTGGGGTGTTTTCCTTATATATTGTTACAGATGTTTTTTTTCACATTTTCATTATATATGTTCAAGTGAATGAGTTTTTGATCTTGAGTATAGCCAGGTGAAACTGGTCAGTTTTTCATTTGGGGGGGTAGGAGTTTAAGTAATCTCTGCAATAGCAGGTCATGTGATACACATGTCATATTATTTTAGATGTCTAATGTTGTCCATTCTCTGTAGGATGTAGTGTATAGATTATCTCCGACAGTGTAAATAATCTGTCTGCTGGAGGGAATAATGTGTAAATTTATTTATTATTGTGGTAGGTTTATGTGTATAGCGTGTTTTTAGGGTGATATATTATAAGATGCTAATTACTATCAAGGACTGTTGGTGGTTATGAGTGGTGATGGCAGACACAGTTACTAGGCATGTGGGGGGGGGTTGAAGTGTCAGCGGTAGTGTCTTAAACCCACCACCGTGCACGATATTAATTATTACCATAGGGTATATGAGGGTAGGGTGGATTGTGTTCTATGGTGGATGTGAGCCATCAGGTTCAAACATTCCTTGTATTATAGTGTCAGCCGTTTAGCTGGCTGGATTGTGTTTATATATATATTGTCATTGAAGTTTTTAATGCTTTTACAAATGTGTATATATAAGAGATTTGTCACTGTGTATCTAAGGTGAAAGTGGCACGTTTTCATGGGGGGGGGAGTGTAAGCTATTATTAATGATGTGTTGTATATTATTATATATTTATATATATAAATATATATATATAATATATATATAAATATATATATATAGATATATATATATATAATATATATATATATATATATATATATATATATGTATATGGACCACCTTTTCATGTGAAGCACAGTACGTACAAGCGGTGTTTGATTTGAGTGCAGCAGCCAGTTCTGTCATTATATATGTGCTTCTTCAGTACTGTGTAGTCACAGTTGATTATTGTTCACTGCCTGTATCTTGTTACATATTGATTATGTACCCATATATTTTTGTACCTGAGTTTTAAATAAAATATAAAAAAAAATTCTCCCCCGTCTTTCATTCTATTGAACAGCGTTACTAAAAAACCCCTTAACAGATCCCAATGTTTTAAGTAAAATTCACTTGGTAGTCCATCAATACCTGGTGCTTTGCCTCTGCACATGTCTACAAGCGCTCTCCATATCTCCCCCTCCTCAATCTCACCACCCAAAGCTTCCCTGTCCTTTCTCCCCAGAGCTACGGGCTCTACAGCACACACCCCATCAAGATCCTCCCTATTAACTCCTTTACTTTTCCAATAATGCCCATACCATGCATCCGCGAACATACTCATCACCTCCGTTGTTTTTAACACCTGCCCCTCCCTAAACCCTTTCACCTCAGTGTGCACTTCCAAATCTGCTATTGTGGTCGCTGTCCTCCTCTGCTGTTGTCTCCTCAACACACATGCCGATGGCTTGTCCCCCCAAAGCACTTCCTCCACACCCGCCTGCACCCGCACCACATGAAATCTCTCCTCCTGCACCTCTCTTATCCTGCTCTTCAGATCATCTATTGCCTCTGTTTGGAATACCCCTCCCACTACTCCTTGCTCATGATAGTATCCTATTCTACTTTCCAAATAATTTGTTAATCCATACTTCAGTCGATTTATACGCTTCCCCTCACCCACGTAAAACCTACGAATCTTCTCCTTGGCCACACTGTCCCACCAACGTACAACATTATCAACCCTTTTTGCCTCCTCACTTAGCTTCCTCCACAGCGAAGCAAACCCCTCCTCCACTTCCTCATCCTCAAGGAGTCGCGTGTTTAATTTCCAGTAGCTTTCAAACCGTTTCAAGTGAGATACAGCTGATGGTTGAGCAGCAGGAACAGGTGAAGGGTTCGAGGAATGACAGAGAGGACATGGAAGTGGTGGTGGAAGTCCATCAGGAGGACGTGCAGGAGGTAGATTTGTGTGTGAGTGAGAGCTCACGAAAAAGGACTGCGGGTGCTTTTGACCTCGATGAGGTTTTAACACCTGGGCAGAGACCCGGGAAGAAGTCATGGGTAGTTGTAGGGGAAAAGGCAAGCAGGGGAGGGGGTGTACCGGGGAAGATCAGTGGGGGGGGCAAGGAGGGGCTGGAGGACAGGTTAGAAAAAAGGATAAAAATGGTACAGGTACTGAGAAAGGTGAAGTGAGTAAGATACAGCGGCATAGGGGTAAGCCTCCTCTTCTAGCAAATTCAAGTGTGTCACAATAAATGTCAATGGCTTAAATCTGAGGTAAAAAGGTTTGGTTAGAGTGGTTTTTACGAAGGTTTGATGTGGATGTGTGTTTTTTGCAGGAGCATAACCATAGGTTAGGGAGTGAATTGAGTTTGGGGTTATAAAATGTTTGTCAGTAATGCTTTGCAATTAAAAGGAGGGGTAGCAGTAGCTGTAAAGGAGACCAGCCCATTGCGTGTCATGGTTGGGAGGAGGGGGGGAGGGGGAGGGGGGGAGGGGGAGGTTGTAAGGGTAGATGGGCACTGGGGGGTGAGGAAGTATGTTTCATTGGTGTATATATGCTGCATGTAACAATGTTAGAGTCAAAGTTGATTTGTTCGTGATGTTTTGATGTATTATTTGCGGGGTTTACCTTCCATAACTGTACTTGGAGGTGATTGGAACTGTGTGATTAGGTATGGTGATGTGACGCCGAGGGGGCAGGATGTGTTTTGGGTGTGCTACGGGATTTGTTAAGGGATGTAGGAGTTGTAGATGTGGTGGGCAGGGGGGAGTATGGGGTGGAGCACACGTTTATTCGTGGGAATTATGGGGCGAGGTTAGATAGGATATATGTGATGCAGGGGATTGGTGTGGAGAGAGTGAGGGCTTTTGATGTCGGTTTTTCGGATCACAGGGCGGTGATAGCTGATCTGCGGGTGGATGGTATAGTACGCATATATGCTGGGTATTGGAAATTGAATGTGAGGCTTCTGCAGGAGGGGGATGAAGGCTCATCCTTTGAGGAATGGTGGAAACATTGCTGGGAAGGTAGGGATGGTGGGATGGATTTGCTTGACTGGTGGGAGATGCGGGCAAAGACAGCAATAGCAGAGTTTTTAGGATACATGGAAAGGAAAAGG
>NC_069400.1:42772789-42795685 GCF_026875155.1 Cherax quadricarinatus
TGACCAGACCTACCCCCCAAAGAATGATTGGCATGAAAACGTACCCACCAATGAATGACTAGCATGACACGTACCCACCAGTGAATGACTGGCATGACACGTACCCACCAGTAAATGACTGGCATGACACGTACCCACCAGTGAATGACTGGCATGACACGCACCCACCAGTGAATGACTGGCATGACACGTACCCACCAATGAATGACTGGCTTGACACGTACCCACCAGTGAATGACTGGCATGACACGTACCCACCAATGAATGACTTGCATGACACGTACCCACTAGTGAATGACTGGCATGACACGTACCCACCAGTGAATGGCTGGCATGACACGTACCCACCAATGAATGACTAGCATGACACGTACCCACTAGTGAATGACCGGCATGACACGTACCCACCAGTGAATGGCTGGCATGTCACGTACCCACCAGTGAATGACTGGCATGATACGTACCCACCAGTGAATGATTCGCATGACACGTACCCACCAGTGAATGACTGGCATGACACGTACCCACCAGTGAATGACTGGCATTACTCGTACCCACCAGTGAATAGCTGGCATGACACATACCCACCAGTGAATGACTGGCATGGCACATACCCACCAGGGAATGACTGGCATGACACGTACCCACCAGGGAATGACTGGCATGACACGCACCCACCAGTGAATAGCTGGCATGACACATACCCACCAGTGAATGATTCGCATGACACGTACCCACCAGTGAATGACTGGCATGACACGCACCCACCAGTGAATAGCTGGCATGACACATACCCTCCAGTGAATGACTGGCATGGCACATACCCACCAGGGAATGACTGGCATGACACGTACCCACCAGGGAATGATTGGCATGACACGTACCCACCAGTGAATGACTGGCATTACACGTACCCACCAGTGAATGACTGGCATGACATGCACCCACCAGTGAATGACTGGCATGACACGTACCCACCAGGGAATGATTGGCATGACACGTACCCACCAGTGAATGACTTTCATGACACGCACCCACCAGTGAATGACTGGCATGACACGTACCCACCAGAGAATGACTGGCATGACACATACTCACTAGTGAATAACTGGCATGACACGTACCCACCAGTGAATGACTGGCATGACACGTACCCAACAGTGAATGACTGGCATGACACGTACCCACCAGTGAATAACTGGCATTACACGTACCCACCACTGAATGACTGGCATGACACATACCCACCAGTGAACGACTGGTGTGACACGTACCCACAAGTGAATGACTGGCATGACAAATACCCACCAGTGAATGACTGGCATGACACGTACCCACCAGCGAATGATTGGCATGTCACGTACCCACCAGTGAATAACTGGCATGACACGTACCCACCAGTGAATGATTGGCATGGCACATACCCACCAGTGAATGACTTGCATGACACATACCAACCAGTGAATGACTGGCATAACACATACCCACCAGTGAATGACTGCCATGACACGTACCCAACAGTGAATGACTGGCATCACACGTATCCAAAAGAGATTGAGCGGCATGACACATACCCACCACTGAATGACTGGCATAACACGTACCCGCCAGTGAATGACTGGCATGACACTTACCCAGAGGGGAATGATTGGCATGACATGTACCCACCAGTGAATGACTGGCATGACACGTGCCCACCAGTGAATGACTGGCATGACACGTACCCACCAGTGAATAACTGGCATGGCACGTACCCACCAGTGAATGCCTGGCATGACACGTACCCACCAGTGAATGACTAGCATGACACATACCACCAGTGAATAACTGGCATAACGCGTACCCACCACTGAATGACTGGCATGACACGTACCCACCAGTGAATCACTGGCATGACACGTACTGTGGCATGCAAAGAGTGCGTAACCTTTACTCTGCGCATGTACACACCCTCAGTGAAAGATTGTTTCCCCCAACCAGCTAACCAGGGGCTAAAGGTTAACGATGGGGCCCGGTCGTTCAACCAGTACCCAGGTTCCAGCCAACGAGAAGATGGTTTTGGCAATTGCAGAGGTGTTGTGGGTACCACTGACCTGTCTGCCCTTATCATTCCCATTCTAGAGCTGGTTGAAGCACGGTCTGCTCTCTAGTGGCTTCTATTCTGCCTTGCTTACCGTGGAGTGCACTAATACCTTTTGTTGTACATAGTGTATATATTGTATATACTTCTGTTCTAAATTGGTGAAGGATAATACAAGTCAAAAGTTTTTCTGCTGTGTTTTTTTTTACTCCCTTTACACCCAGGATAACAGGCCTTTGGGACTCCTGGGTTGTAATATGGGTAGTGTGTCTGAGAACTGGAACTTAAAAACGACTATTTGATCTGCGCTTAGACTGGTAAGGAGATAGCTGGCAACTGTCAGACAGGTTAGTGGTTCCAACAAAGTTTAGACCTCAAATATTGACTATAGCTCAGAATACTTCATTAGGAGGCCACCTAGGAATTGCTAAAACATTATATAAAATCACAAAAGAATTTTATTGACCAAAATTAAGGCAGGATGTGAAGAATCATATCCGGTGTTGCCGAAAATGTCAGCAAGTAGGGAAACCTGGACGTTCTATTAAACCTGCACCTCTCCAGCCTATACCTGCTGATGGAGAATCTTTTGCAGAATTAATCATAGACTGTGTAGGTCCACTACCTAGGTCAAAGTCTGGAAATCAGTATTTATTTACCATTATGGATAGAGTAACTATATACCCTGAAGCAATTCCCATGCACAGTGTTAATACTAAAGTCATTCTCAAGGCTTTAACCAGATTTATTTCTTGTTTTGGTATTCCTAAAGCTATTCAAAGTGATCAAGGTACTAATTTCACTGCCAAAGCATTCAGGGAAGTATTAACTAGGTTAGGGATAATCCACAACTTATCCACTGCCTATCATCCTCAATCCCAAGGCGCCTTGGAAAGATTCCATCTGATGTTAAAAACCATGATGAGAACTTTTAGTATGCATTTTCCTACAGACTGGGATGAATCACTACCTTTGTTGCTGTTTTCAATAAGAAAAAGTGTGCAGGAGTCTACCGGGTATAGTCCGTTTGACTTGATCTTTGAGCACAATGTACGAGGCCCTCTTCGGGTGCTCAAAGAAGGATGGATGGGAGAAGACGTTAGCTCAACACTCTACATACCCTTCTTCAAGGTTGCAGGTGACAAAGTTGATAAACCTGTTAGTACAACACAGGACACATTTAATGTGCAGAAAGCTGCCTCAATGGTTCCTAAGTATTTTGAGAGTGACTTAGACACCTATTTTGATGTGTCTGAGAACCAGGCACGTGCTATGAACTGGCCACGTAAGCACTGGGCTACCTTGTTGCACACAGCTTTGACAGGAAGAGCTCAAACTTGTACTGCTGCTTTACCATTTGCCAAGTACATTAGTTACGACACTGTCAAGCAAACTATTCTAGAGACATATAACTTGTTACCTGTAAGTTATCAACGTGCATTTCGTACGTTACAACGACGACAAGATCAAACTTGTGTAGAGTTTGCTCATGTGAAAAAAGTTGCATTTGAGAGGTGGTGTAGAACCACTAAGTGCAATAACTACGATAGTCTGTTCAGTTGTTACTACACGAAGAGTTTTATGACTGTATGTCCGCTGACATACAAGAATATCTGATCGATCATACTGCCTCGGATAATCTGGAAACTGCAGCATTAGCAGACAATTACGAGATTTCTCACAAACTTGTACGTACTAAAACACAGAGAAACAAGGTAACTAAAAATTGTCCTAGAAGTTGGCAACCTAAACCAGCTGGTCAGTGCCAGCCTGATATACCTGCTACTGTAACTTCTCATACCTTTACCAGGAAAACTCACAATCCTGAATCTGTCTCTGAGGTTAGACAGAAATCTGATACCGACAAGAAAAAAGTTAAATGTACCTATTTTTTTTTTATATTTTTATTTAAAGGGACACAGTACAAGACATAAATAAATAAAAGAACACAATAATTAACCGTTTGCAAATACAATTAACCTACCATCAACCCCATACATATTGTATGGGTGTTACATTCATATTGTATTAAAGGATATACCATCACCGAACAATGAAAAGAACAGGATAACACCTGCTCAGAAAAAACATTAACAAATTCTAAACCTACAATCCATGCCTGTTATACAGTACAATAAAACCCCGTTGCACAAAGTACACAGATGATATGATGCAGCATACGAAGGATAAAATTATACATTACAATAATTAAACAAAGGCTAACCTAACCCTACAATAAAATTGCAAAGACATACCACATAATACTTCCCGGAAATAGCAGGAAACTCTTAACATAATAAAGAGCGAGAGAGCTCCAGCACCGAACAAACAAATTAGCAAAAACCAAAAACTCAAAATTTATGTCTGTGCCCACATAAATCCCCCACAACTCTGTACAATTAGACCCCTTGCACAAAGTGCACAGTAAATATTATTTAACATACAAAAATTAAAATTATGCAGAACATTAATTTAAACATTAGGCAAACCATAGCCTACAATAAACATTACATTGGTACATATCACAATGAACTCCCCACATAAACACTGGGCAGGAAACACCCTCGAGTAAAAGACATAACATTATATATGCAAGTACAACCCATACAACTAACAAATTCCTAACATAAGGTATCAAAACTATCTAGTTACAGGACATAAAAACCTTATCTCCCTATTTGAAACACTAGTACATCATTGCTGAATTTTTTATTTTTTTATTTATATAAACAGTCGAAAAGATAATATATAAACAAATAATTAGCATATAATTATAATTCTCATTGCCTAAAGACTCGCCGCACTTACTTCTTGCCGTCACATACTACCCCCCCCCCTTTTCCCTATTATCAATGTTATTATACTGAGCGTTATCATGGGAATAAAAATTCCTCATGCACATACAGTAGTCATAATTAAAAATATTGACATACAAGTTCGTACATGTTCCATCCTTATTTTTTCCCCAATAACACCATTGAACAAAACCAGTTAACAATCTCACAGAAACCCCATTAAGGGCATCGCACAATAAAATTGTCCACTCCTAACCTAATACCTCACTATTCATTATAATTCATATTTCATTACATAACATGATTAGGTACATAGAAAAAGGTGTCATTATATGTGATTATAAAATTGACTAAGCCAAAGATCATGATTTCATATATAAACATAGCAGAAAATTTTTCCCACAAAGCAACTGTGCAGGGTCACAGCACTTCGCAAACATAAGTTATACAACGATCAAGTTAACTTGTGTGCTTATCTTAACATCATTCTGCTCTAAACCCGAGATCCCAAGGTTTAGTCATCATGGTTTTTAAGGTTATCCTGTATGCAGTGAACATAACCATAGATTCCAAATCCTCATTCATCTCCCTTCCACTCTATTCATAACCCTCCCACCATCCACACTACAAAGAAGCCTAAACCAACCCACCCTCATGTATCCCCCGGTAGGAGACCAACCCTTTGCCCGCCCCCTGGGTTCATGAGGAGAAGGCCCCCCACAGTGAGATTCCGGTAACCCTCCGAAAAGCTAACTACCCACCTCCCACCATAGACTTGCCTATTCCTACACATAGTTCTATAAAATCTCGCTGCTAACGCTTTTATCCTCAACTCTCCCCTAACCTCCTCATCCCCAAGATACATGTAAATAATCCGTCATAACATACATTAAGGCTCTACCCACATCACCCGTCACCCCAGTTACATCCAACATTAAGGCCCGTAGGAATGGCCATTGCCCCCCCCCCCAAAAGTCTGATAACTCTCACCATCCATAACCTCACCCCCTCCAAAGAGGGACAAAAATATACCGCATGAAAAGCCGTTTCGATGTCCCCACAATGCAAGCATGAGTCCTCTCTCACAAGACCCATTTTATATAACACATCCCTAGAGGCCAATATTCCCATCAGAAAACGATATACTAACTCTCGTACCCTCGCTGTTATTCTAAGCAAGCCAAACTTCCTCCATATGCTTATCCAGTCATATGTTGGATATACAGCAAGTCCCTGTAAGACACCCTTGCCTACCACAGCACCCACCATTCGTTTGACCTTTAACGTGGACACCTGTTTAACATGTAATAAAACCCTCAACATATCCTCACAATACCGCAAATCCCTTCCACACCACCATCTTCGTGCATCCTCCATTACCCTACCTACCCTGACTCCTCTGTTCCCCCCAGTCCGGATATATCTTTGTTTAATATATAAAGCCATTACTCTATGACCCAATGACATCAGGCCAAGACCCCCACGTCTCCCCTCCGTCATCACACGTCCTTGCTCAACCATGCCCTCCCAAACCCCACACATACCTTAGAACCTTCCTCTGGATCTCTGCAATATCCTCTGCTCTTAAAGGAACACCTCAGCCACTCCCCACACCTTACTGTAAACCAGAGAGTTGACCACTAAAACTCTCTGCTGTAATGTTACGTCCCTAGCCCTTAAGCCACCTAGCCTACCCAAAACCCTGCTCGTAACTAATTCCGAATTTATCTTCCAACTCTCCTGCACTTCCGCCATGTACCATATTCCACAAACCTTAATTCTGTCCACTACTGACCATCCCAAACCCTCCCCCAAGCCCCCTCCCACCCAATCCCCCACCTCTAATAGTCTCGACTTCATTAAATTAACTCTCATACCCGTGGCGTCCCAAAAATCTGAATGATTCCACCAACTTTCCTTAGATCTTCCTCATGCCTTACCAGCACAGTATTATCATCTACGTACCCCACAATTCCCCCCCCGCCCACCCCCCCTAATCCCATGTTCATTCATCACCTCATCCACCAGCCCATAAAATGGATTCTGTACACAGGCAAACAATAACTGAGAGAGTGGACAGCCCTGCCTCAAACCTCTCTCCATCAGTACTGGGTCCCCCAACTTACCATTAACCTGTACCCTAATAACTGCTCCCTCATACAAGGTTTGCACCCATCTCACCACCTTCTCCCCCAAACCCAACTGTTCCAAACAAACTTTTAAGAAATCCCTATTCACACAATCATACGCATTAGCCCAATCTAATCCAAGTATTCCCCCTCCGGTGCAGTCCTCAATAAAATCCCTTATGTGACTATGCCCGTCCCTCATACTTCTTCCCGGAATGCCAAACTGTCCCCCATGTACCACTGATCCTAGAACCTTCTTCAGTCTATTGCCCAGAATTTTAGCATAAATTTTAAAATCTGCACACATTAAGGATATTTTTTTTTATATTTTTATTTAAAACAACACAATACATTAAATAGATAAAAGAACACATTATCAGTTCTTACTCAAAATTATAAATCCCATTGTCTAAATGAACACAGACGATTAACGTTGTGTTGTCACAACTGTCCCTCATCCCATATACATTACATCCAATGTATCTATGTTAAGTAAGATTACACAAGATAACATAACAATATTCATCATTATTATTATAACCAAGGAAAACCCAAACCTACAATCTGCATTATTTTTTCCACTTTGTTATTTATATATTATTAATCCACATAACCTTCAAACCCTCCTTTACAATACTCATTATTGCCAGTGCCGACACAGCTGACACTTTTACCCCCCCCCGTATGTACAGTCCCCATTCTAAATAACATACATTAATTTCCCTAATGAATGGTCATTGAAAAAACAATTTCTACTAAAATAACCCAACCCAGCAGACTTCCAAACAAAAACAGTCAGGGTCATTATAAGACATGTAGGAACGAGTCCTGCAATCATATATGTATACATATACGCATGCATATACACATACGTGTATGTGCACTTATTCATAAGAACAAACTAAATCATACATAGAAATAAATCGCTAAATGACTTGTCTGCAAATAAACTAAATATTACAATTTATGATAGAACTATACCAAAGACATTGGTTCCCCCAAACACCCTACTCATACACAAAGTTAATGTTACTGATTAACACTCAATATATAATAGGACCTTCCATACAAAATAAGGGGATATATAAACCCCATCAAATACTTATATATTTTCGTACATAGTGCATAATGTACATATTCAATACAATAATAAAAAAAGAGGTGTATGACAAGGCTAAAATCTATCTTCAGATTAAAAATATGTAAGACATAACCTCACATTTTACATATAAATATAAACCTCCTATATAAAATGATTCTTATAACAATAAGGGAAAAAACCGAAAATCACATAACTTTTGACTCTGTGATTTTACAAAAATTCATAAGGTCTACATACTCCTACAATAAACTTTACCCACATCAACCACCGTGCAAACCAATCAACCTTACCTCACAGGCTTCCAATCACACCAAGAGGGCGCACCACTGAAGAGACCAACCCCTTGCCTCTCACCCCATACTCAAACGGAGTAAACGTTCAACAGTAAGTCCACGATATCCCTCCGGAAAACTAATTACCCACCTTCCCCCATATAATTGTTTGTTCCTACATGCTGTCCTATAAAAACTCGCCGCCAACGCTTTTATCCTAATGTTCCCCTCCACCTCCCTCATCCCCCAAGAAACATACAAGTAATCAACTATTACATATCTGATAGCCCTTCCCACCTCTTTGGGTACCCCTTCCATATCTAACATTAAAGCCCTAAGGGGTGATATCTTTCCCCCCCCCCAATAAAAAGAAAACCCTCTTCAACCACAATCTTACCACCTCCAATGCAGAACAAAAATATACTACATGAAAAGCCGTTTCAACTTCCCCACAAAAAGCGCATGACGCCTCTTTCACAAAACCCATTCGTCTTAGCACCTCTTTCGATGCTAACGTCCCCATAAGAAATCTATATACTAATTCCCTCGCTCTTGCCGGTATTCTTAATTTACTAAATTCCACCCATATCACTCTCCAATCATATGTGGGATACACTGCCATCCCTTGCATTAATTCCTGACGACGACCCACACCCACTAACCGTTTTACCTGAGTTTTTTAACATTGCATACCTTTAACATAAACCGCAACATGTCTTCACACTCCACTAAGTCCCTGCCACCCCACCATTTGCGGATATCCCCCATCACCTCCCCCACCCGAAGACCCCTTTCCCCCGCTGCCCGAATATACCTCTGCCTCACATATAGCGCCTTCACCAAAGACCCTAATGCAATCATCCCAGTCCTCCCTGCCTTCCCGCAGTCATTACTACATCTTTGCCCAACCACGCCCTCCCATAGCCCCACACATCCCTTAAGACCCTTCTTTGCATTTCCATAATATCCTGACTTCTTAATGGGTAAATTTCCGCCACTCCCCACACCTTACTAAAAAATCAGCGTTTTTTACCACCACAACCCTTTGATGCAAGGTTACATCCCCGGCCCTTAGAACCCCTCAGCCTACTCAAAGCTCTGTCCATCACCATTTCTGAATTAACCCTCCTGCTCTCCTGTGCATCTGCCAAAAACAAAACCCCACAAATCTTAGCCTATCTACAGTTACCCAAACCCAAACTCCTCCCCCAAGGTCCCTCCTACCCAAGCGCCTACCTCCAACAACCGTGATTTCTGCTTATTAACTCTCATCCCAGTAGCATTCCCAAAAATCTCAATTACCCTTCCCACTTTTCTTAAATCTTCAATCTCATTAAGTAAAACAGTTGTATCATCTACATAACCAACAATTTTTCCCACAATACCTCCACTCTCCCCCAACCTTCCCATCCCAGCCATCAACCAGAACATAGAAAGGATTCTGCATACATGCAAAGAGTATTTGGGAGAGTGGACACCCCTGCCTTAAACCCCTTCCCATGCTTACTGAACTACCCAACCTCCCATTTACCTGTACTCTCATTGATGCATTCTCATACAAAGTCCTCACCCATCCAACCACCCTCCCTCCAAAACCCATTCTCACCATACTCTCAATCAAAAATTCCCTATTCCACATAATCATAAGCTTTCTCCAAATCCAGACCTAGAATACCTCCCTTATTACTACCCTCAAGGAAATCCGAATACGACCATGACCTACCCGCATACTCCTCCCCGGGATACCAAACTGTCCCCCATGTATCACCGACCCCATGACCTTCTTCAGTCTATTACCCAAAATTTTTTCGCAAAAACCTTTTTAATCAGCGCACATCAAGATATTGCACGGTAAGCACTCAACTCTCTACCCCCCCTTCTTTGGCACCAAAAACTATGACAACCCGTACTTTGCGATATGCCCAACTTCCCACTAGTTAACATATGGTCCAATAGCCTAACAAAACACTGCCAAATACACCCCCAATGTGGCTCTATAAAAATCATTTGATATACCGTCTATCCCTGGTTTTTTCCCGGTACTCATCCCGAAACTGCCTCTTCCACCTCAACCTCACTTATACCAACCTCCAACCCCACTCTATCCTGCTCACTTTAAAACGCTATGGAACCCCCCTTCAAAAATACCCTCCCAGGAACCCCCTCCCTCCAACTCCATTTCTCTCTAAACCAACTATCAGCATAGAGACTCATACTTTCCGTATTGGATAGGACTCGACCCACTGGATACCCTCCCACCCCAGGGCTTGTCTCCAATTGTAGAATGGTGGTTACACTCTGTCGGTCCCGAATTTACGTAAAACATACCCAGACGGTTTATCACCCCACAAAACATCCTCTAACCCCGCCCTAACCCTAAATTGCATCAAACCTTATCATTGTGTAATTCAGCTATTCTACTCCGCAGTCTGTCCATATCATCCCTCCTACCACCTCCCCCAACATAACAATCTTTCAACTGTCCCTCCAGATAATTTTGCAACCCAAAACGCCACCTCGCCTCCTCTCGTCCCCTAGCCTTAAAAAAATTCGCTATTCCAGGTTTTGCCTGCATTTCCCACCAATCTAACAGATCTATCTCCCTGTTCCTAGCCTCCCAAAAAGGCAACCACCAATCACTGAAAAAAGGCCCCTCCCCCTCCTCCTTAAGAAGCCTTACATTTAATTTCCAGTACCAGAATAAATACGCACCACTCCATCCCCACATCAAATCTGCTATTACCGCTCTGTGACAGAAAACCCCACATCGAAGGTTGCACCCTCACAAACATCTATACCCTGCTTAATATAAATTCTGTCTAATCGCGCTTCATATCCCCTACGGACGAACGTTGCTCCACTAGGTAACCCCCCCTCCCACACCACATCAACAACCCCAATATCTCGCAATACATCCCTAAGCACACTCAGCACACAACCCGCCCCTCTCGGTTCGACATCACCACTCCTAATCACACAATTCCAATCACCTCCTATTACTGTTTTTAGCAGGCAAACCCCTCAAGTGATACAGCAATACCTCTCTGACAAAATCTACTTTTACCCTGATATTACTAGTTGCTGGCATGTAAACTCCCACGAAACTAACTCGACTCTCACCCCAGACGCCATCCACCCTCACGATCCTCCCACCCCCCCCCTCTTCCAACCGATGACACACAAGGGGCTGGTCTCCTTTACCGCAACTGCTACCCCACCTTTCAATTGCAAACCACTGGTTACATACATCCGATATCCTTTCACCCTCAACACACTACCAGCCCTGTGATTATGCTCTTGCAAAAAGCATATGTCAACATCAAACCGCCTTTAAAAACCACTCCAACCAAACTTTCTTGACCTCAGTCTTAAGTCCATTAACATTAAGCGTGACACATCTGAAAATTACAGAAGGGGCGGCTTTCCCCTATGCCTCTGGGATTTACCCCACTGCACTTTTCATATTACGTGTTCCTTTGCCACTCGAGTTTTCCTGTGCAGTCACTTCCCCCCTCCCTTTCCCAATTTGCAACTCAGGCAAAACCTCTACCACTATGTGTCCTCGGCTCCACAACCGCTGCCCATGACTTTCTTCCCCGGCCTCTGCCCTGGGGTAATGACCCATCTATCTCTGATGCCGCAGTTCGTTTCCTAGAACCCACACTTACACACATATCACCCTCAGACAATTCCTCCTGGTGTACCTCCACGGCCACCACATGCTCCCGCCCAATCTTACTCAAGTCTTCCTCAACAATTTGTTGTCCCTCCAAAGTTCCAGCTTCACATGAACTAAGGACACCTTTTGCACAGGGTTCCTCCTCATCCAAAAAATCCTTGATCACATCTGCCAATAAAACCCCTCCTGGGTTGAAGCTTCCTGGACGAAAGTCTCCTCAGATGTCACCTTCAACTCCCCCGACGCCCCCGGGAGAGTGGGCACATGTCTCCGCCGCCGCCACCTCCCGGTCGACCTCTTCGCTCCAGAGGTCATTCCCCCGGCCTCCCGAGGCATCAGAGCCAGGCACCAAATTACACGACTGTTGAATCACAATTGGAGTGTCGAGAATTCGAGAAGCCCGCCTCCTAGGACACTGGGGTGCCATGTGCTCATAAGAGCTACATAGACGACATGTTTTCCTTTGCCCAGCATAGTACACATAAACCTGTGTTCTACAACCGATCATCGTAACATAGGATGGTATAGGCCCTTGTTAAGGTCATTTTAAGGGTGTAAGAACCCTCCGGCATTCCTTCATATGGACCATCCCTCCACACCCCCATTGTTGCAGAATGCACTGTCCCATAACTTCGAAAAAAAACTCCTGCAGGCCATAAGCCGTAGCCTCGAAGGGTACATTCCGTACCTTCACCCATGTGAAGTACTTAGAGACGTCATGTAACACAACATCCATCGTTGAATCACACTCATGCGTTGTTCCTGGTAATGCTCGACAATTCTTGTGTAGTAATCGACTCGTAGAAATTTCACAAAGATTCTTGTTAAACCATTAAGGGCGACGCCATACAATTCCTCGTTGGGAATACCATATGTATCCCTGATGATGTTAGGGAGAAGGACGTTCATCGTATCTCCACTTAACGTACCACGAACCAGCTCTATGCAGATAGTATTCACTCTCCGTACTGTATGTTCCGCCATGTTGATATCCCAATGAGCAGCGCACGTCCTCACTACTCAATGGTTGTTGCTGAACTAAGGTAGCTCGCCTGAAGACAGCAGAGGGGTGCCGAGACAACCACACTCCACCGTGGTCAGGCAGCGAATCAAAAATCTGAATGATTCCACCAACTTTCCTTAGATCTTCCTCATGCCTTACCAGCACAGTAGTATCATCTACGTACCCCACAATCCCCCCCCGCCCACCCCCCCTAATCCCATGTTCATTCATCACCTCATCCACCAGCCCATAAAATGGATTCTGTTACACAGGCAAACAATAACTGAGAGAGTGGACAGCCCTGCCTCAAACCTCTCTCCATCAGTACTGGGTCCCCCAACTTACCATTAACCTGTACCCTAATAACTGCTCCCTCATACAAGGTTTGCACCCATCTCACCACCTTCTCCCCAAACCCAACTGTTCCAAACAAACTTTTAAGAAATCCCTATTCACACAATCATACGCATTAGCCAATCTAATCCAAGTATTCCCCTCCGGTGCAGTCCTCAATAAAATCCCTTATGTGACTATTGCCCATCCCTCATACTTCTTCCCGGAATGCCAAACTGTCCCCCATGTACCACTGATCCTAGAACCTTCTTCAGTCTATTGCCCAGAATTTTAGCATAAATTTTATAATCTGCACCATTAAGGATATTGCTCTATAATCATTCAATACTTTCCCATCCTTCTTCTTCGGCACCAACACAACGATCCTGTTTTCTGGGTCTTCCCCATCCTCCCACTGCTCCACATATGATTCAAGACTTCCACTAACCCATACCTAATGCATTCCCAATAAACTCTATAAAAATCATTCGGTATTCCATCAATGCCCGGAGTCTTACCCTGACTCATCCCGTAAACCGCCTCCCCCACTCCTCCTCACTAATACTACCCTCCAGCATTTCCGTTCCTCTTGTCCCAATACAATAGTATTCTGCATAACCCAAATACCTCCTCACTGACAACTTCCTTGTTCCTCCTCCATTTCTCCCTAAACAATAATCAGCATAACACTAATATCATCTGTTATCAGTAAGACCTTGACCCACCACATATCCTCCCCCCCATCAGCGACACTAGATGCGCTATGGTAGTCACCATTGCCTTTCCCTAAATTTTTTCAGGACATAACCTGATGGTCGATCACCCTTTAACACCTCCTCTAATCGTGCCCTAACTCTAATCGCGTTAACCTTTCATTATGCAATCCTTCAATTCCTACTCCTTAAGCCATCCACCTCACCTCGCACATTTCCCTTCACCCCCCGTCGTAAACAGCATTCAGCTGTCCCTCCAGGTAGTTTTGCAAACCATTATCTCCACCTTGCCTGTTCCTTTCCACGTATCCTAAAAAACTCTGCTATTGCTGTCTTTGCCCGCATCTCCCACCAGTCAAGCAAAATCCATCCCACCATCCCTACCCTCCAGCAATGTCTCCACCATTCCTCAAAGGATGAGCCTTCATCCCCCTCCTGCAGAAGCCTCACATTCAATTTCCAATACCCAGCATATATGCGTTACTTACCATCCACCCGCAGATCAGCTATCACCGCCCTGTGATCCGAAAAACCGACATCAAAAGCCCTCACTCTCTCCACACCAATCCCCTGCATCACATATATCCTATCTAACCTCGCCCCATAATTCCCACGAATGAACGTGTGCTCCACCCCATACTCCCCCTACCCACCACATCTACAACTCCTACATCCCTTAACACACATCCCTTAGCGCACCTAAAACACATCCTGCCCCCCTCGGCGACACATCACCATACCTAATCACACAGTTCCAGTCACCTCCAAGTACAGTTATA
Source organism: Cherax quadricarinatus (assembly GCF_026875155.1). Taxonomy (NCBI): domain Eukaryota; kingdom Metazoa; phylum Arthropoda; class Malacostraca; order Decapoda; family Parastacidae; genus Cherax; species Cherax quadricarinatus. The sequence goes on from NC_069400.1 coordinate 42,787,675, forward strand.
GAAGGTAAACCTCGCAAATAATACATCAAAACATCACGTACAAAATCAACTTTGACTCTAACATTGTTACATGCCGGCATATATACACCAATGAAACATACTCTCCCCACCCCCCAGTGCCCATCTACCCTTACAACCCTCCCCCCTCCCCCCTCCTCCCAACCCATGACACGCAATGGGCTGGTCTCCTTTACAGCTACTGCTACCCCAACTTCTCATACCTTACCAGGAAAACTCACAATCCTGAATCTGTCTGAGGTTAGACAGAAATCTGATACCGACAAGAAAAAAGTTTAAATGTACCTATTGTAACAGAAAAGGACATGCTAGAGAGTGTTGCTGTAAGTTAGAAAGAGATAAGAGAAGCGGTCGAGCGGTTGGCGCCCCCACACAAGCCGTATCCTCTTCCGTACAACAAAGGCACCAAAATCCTAGTAATACCTCTGATCCTACTGTTATAGATAATGTTACTCAGGATAGATGACTAGCGTCAGAAAGTGTATCTGACATAAAGATTCATTCAGCGATGAGCCTTTATTATCAAGAGGTAAAGTAGGACTTGACGAATCACATCTAACTGAGATAATTACTTTCACAGACACTGGCAGTTATCTCACGTTATTGAGAGATGTACTGCCCATAACTGATGATACCTATTGCAAGATAGTATTGTTAGAAACCTATGGTGGGGCTGTTATGAAAGTACCTCTACACAAAGTTTACATTGAAACAAGCTATTATACTGGTTATGTTTCAGTAGGTATTTCCAGTGGTGTATTTCCCATCAGGTCAGTGGACTTGTTGATAGGGAACGATATCCTTCATGCTGGTATATGTAAGGAACCCTTCGGATTGATAATAACACTGATGATAATTATGCCATTGAAGCTTGTAGAGAGAAGCCTATTTTATTTCCTCTCAATGCAATTACTAGAGCTATGTCAAAGATACAACAACCATCCTTGTCTCCTGTTGAGTTAGTGGATGACAATGATTTTGGGTTGAATATGTTGTTTAGTGATGTTCTGTGCCCAGGATCATTAACACTGACTCCCCCCTGTCATCAACCTAGTCAGGACACAACTGACCTTGCAATTCTAACTCATGATGATTTGATCAAGGATCAGTTTGTTGATCAGTCACTGGAAAAGACTGAGAGGTATAGCAGTTAGTGAGAGTGAAGCAAAGGATCTCAATAAATTGTTACTATTATAGTAATGGTGTAATGATGGAGAAAAATGCATGTAAGTTGTCAGCTGATAGTGTTTCCACCACAGTTAATGATCAGTCACTGGAAAGACTGAGAGGTATAGCAGTTAGTGAGAGTGAAGCAAAGGATCTCAATAATTGTTACTATTATAGTAATTGTGTAATGATGGAGAAAAATGCATGTAAGTTGTCAGCTGATAGTGTTTCCACCACAGTTAAGCATCTCGTAGTGTTACCAGTTACATTTCGTGAACAAGCCATTGATTTTGCTCACAATAGTCCATAGGAGGACATTTGGGTGTCAAGAAGACACTCGGTAAACTGGCAAAACATTTTACTTGGCCAAAAATGAAGGAAACAGTAGCTGATCATGTGCGAAGTTGCCACGTGTGTCAAATGACAGGCAAGCCAGCACACACAACCTCCACCGCTTACTGAACGTTCACAAAAAATACCTGCTTTTACTGTTCAAGATGGATTGTTTAACTACCTCGTCACCCCCTTCTTCATTCCAACATATAATGAACGAGTTCACCCACAACTTAGACGGAGTAGGAGCCTACCTTGACGACTTAGTGGTGTACAGTGACGAGTGGGAACAACACTTGACATGTCTCAGAGCATTGTTTGAGAGACTGGCACACTACAACTTCTCTGTTAACTTAGTTTTGGTCAAGCCAAGATTACCTATCTCGGCTTCTGTATTGGCTAAGGTGAGGTTGTTTCTATTGAGGCTAAGGTTCGTGCTATTCCTGCATTTCCAGTGCCACAAGATAGGAAGGGGGGTACAGAGATTCCTGGGCATGGCAGGATATCATCGCAGGTTCTGTCCAAACTTTTCTCAGATTGCTGCTCTCTCACTGAGCATACTAGTAGCAAAGTTCAGTTTATCTGGAGTAGAAATTGTTCAGACTCGTTCAAAAGGTTGAAGCGTCTGCTTTCCTCTGCTCCTGTGTGAGGAGTCCTAATTTCAATCTTCCTTTCTTTTTACATATAGATGTGAGTGGTTATGCAGTGGGAGCTGTGCTGCTCCAACAGTCAATATCCACTGACATTCTCCATCCTATATGTTACTATTCATTTAAGCTTAAACGACACCAGAAAAAAATGTGCCACTGTTGAGAAAGAGGCTCTAGCTCTTGTGGTGTCCTTAGAACATTTTGATGTGTATTTGGGCACTTCCCCATTTAAAATTAACGTTTTTTCAGATCACAATCCACTCACTTATATAAACACAATGAAGAGTAAAAATGCTAGGATCATGAGGTGGGCACTCAGAATCCAGCCATACTCTATTAGTATACAACATATCAGTGGTCATTGTAATGTAATTGCTGACGCTTTGTCATGTCCTTAATTATCAGTTACATTAAACTAATGTAATTTTATGCCCAAATACCTTTTGTTACTTGCTACGTCAAATTTAGTAATCTATCCAGCCCATGTTAATTATGTATACTCATATCATGTCTAATTATTCTATTTATATATTCACAGTGGTGGTGATATATTGTGTAAGGAGGAGACAGTGGGAGACAGAAGATGAGTGTTGAGAGTGTAGTGTTGTGTGGGCGACGTTACTGAGTGACAGAACACTGTCCTGCTGCAGACGCCCCCCTCACTACACACCTTAAGTTTTCTCATACGCAGATGTCCATACTGCCTCGCATTCCACTACCACTACTTAAGAGTGGAATGCCATCTCCTGTCTATCGCACAAGACTGTTGTTCAAATGCAGTCTCCACTACTATGATCGAGCCTTAACGTGTCATGCTTGTCTACTCTATCCTGTCTCTACACTGATGTACATAACCACGAGTATGCAGAGATACAATATTGTGTACTGCCATAGTACCAGGGGCATAACTTATAGTGAAATAGACACTGTAAAATTTAAGAAGTGTTTGGCACAAGTGTGGCTCTGGATTTCGATATTAAATTGTGTTATTAAAGTGACATGAGTAATTAGTAATTATGCGAAAGACAATAACGCAACTCGTAGTGTGACCGTTTGTCGTGCTGGGGGGTTATTGCGACCCCTGAATGTGTCACAATGTATATAAATGTATATTACCTTCTCATATAATTTTACATTGCTTATATTTGCGATAATAGCTAAATCGTAAATATATTGCTTTATATTATTATTTGACTTAGTTATTTTTGTTAGGTAGGATGTAACATTTATATATATTATTCAGTGCTCATAGTTCAAGTCTTGATTGTCTAACTACTGTAATTATCGCCCCGCTCGTTGCTCGTTTCCCCGCCGGCTTCTCGGTGTGTTGCCAGACAGCAGCAGCACGGAGCAATCACGTGATAGAGGGGGGGGGTGATCACACCTCGCCTGGAGTAGTGAGTCTGGGCTGTCATTGTCCTCATTGCTCTCGGGCCGTGTGGACCTGCTGTGCAGATGCTCCTGTTTCAGTTGGTTTTCCTGTGCAGTTTTCCTGTTTTCTTCCAAGATGGCTACCGGTGGCAGACGGCGCAGCAATGCAGTATGTGCTGACATCGATAAAGGGTGCGATTTACCCGTCCATGGCTTCTGCAATGCTCCTGGCGATCGTCAGAGATACTTATGGTATTGGTAATGACGAGCTGCATTGCATAGTGCTAAATGGAACTACACGAATCTTCATCAAGTTTTGTTCCATGGCTGCCTATGAACGGACGGTGGCTTTATATCAGAAGTGCCTTCTTGTGACTTTGGGGATGGAGGTACGTCTGAGGGATGCTTCCCGAACATACACCTGGGTAAGGATTTGTAACGTCCCCCTTTGAGGCGGATGCTGTTGATGTTAGTGATGCATTCAAGGTTTACGGTGAAGTGCATACGGCGACGTTGGGAAGATGGAAGGATGGGCTCCATGCTGGACTGCCTGAAGGTTTTTTCACATTGAAGATGATGTTGAGGAGGGCCATTCCCTCCTATGTCATTTTGGAGGAATTCAGGATGCAGGTTTATGTCACGTACGCTGGACAACGGCGAACATGTCGCATGTGCTGAGGATTTGATCACATGGCAGCAGAGTGTGGAAAGATGGCTCCTAGCTGTTCGACAGCTTTGGCAATGTCGGTGGTGTCAACACCTTTGGAGTGTTCCTTGTCGGTGCCTGTGGCAGGTGCTGGACGGATGACTTGGGCAGATGAGGTTGAAAGAATGGAGGGACGTTGTGTGACACTGACTGAGGCGTCGGGTGGCCTCTCGGGAGAGGGAATTGGACATGTGACAACAGCAGAGGCACAGGGGATGTCTAGTTCACTCCAGGGCCCTTGGACCTCCCCCTGCAGGAAGTGATCAACAACTTACTGGACGAGCCGTTGGACATTTTATCTGCTGTAGGGATGGATTCCCAGCTTGGCTCTGTGGACCTGGGAAAGAAACCTGGGCATTTGGCTCCTGAGTCTGATGGTTTGCAATGCCTGCAGGTGGTGGCTGAGGTCCACAAGCCTGGTGAGAATGTCGAGATGGAGCTGGGAAGCAGTTCTAGGAAACAGGCTGGGGAGTCATCAGATGATGAGGTTCTCACACTGGCCCAGAGGCCTGGTAAGAAGCTGTCGGTGAGTGTAGCAGGCCGGGGTTGAGGAGTCCACAAGGGAGGGAGGAGGGTCAGGAGGGGAAAGAGTGCACAAGACGGTTTGAGTTTTTTAAAGGAGGACAGGGTAAGACCCAGAGTCATAGGGGAAAGCCCCCTTTGTTGAAGTTTTCAAGTGTGTAAACTATTAATGTCAATGGCCTTAGGGCTGAAGTGAAGCATGCATGGTTAGAGAGTGTTTTGTGGCAGTTTGATGTGGATGTATGTTTTATTCAGGAACATAATTATAAGTATGGATACTAGTTAAGGTTGAAAAGGTTATCGAATGTTTTGTAAGCAGTTCATTGAGGCTAAAAGGTGGGGTGGCAGTGGGTGGTAAAGGAGTCTAGCCCTTTTCGAGTCCTTGCATTGGAGGAAGGGGGGAGGGAGGGTGCTGAGGGTGGAGGGGATCTGGGGGAAGGTCCAGGTTTGCTTTTTGGGTGTGTATATGCCTATGGAAGGGTGTAGACAGGTAAAGGTGGATTTTGTGAGGGATGTTTTGTTATTTTTTTTTTTTGCGGGGTTCCCCATGGTCGCCTTCCTGGTAGGAGATTGGAATTTATGTTATCAGGCATAAAGATGTGGAGCCACATGGGTCAGGTTGTGTGCTCGGGGTATTACGAGATGTGCTGCGGGATGCTAGGGTATCTGATGTGGTGGGGAGGGAGGGGGTGGGTAGAGCACATGTATGTGAGGAAGAGGATATGCAGCGAGATTGGATCGAATATATGTAACTACGGGGATTATGGTCGAACGGGTACAAACTATCGATGTCGGGTTTTCGGATCACCGAGCAGTTATGGCGGAACTGGCATGGTTTGGTATGGTATGGAGATACTCAGGATACTGGAAACTGAATGGGTGGCTCCTTACTGCAGGGAAAGAGGGAACGTCTTTCAGAGATTGGTGGGAACCTCTCTGGGGGGCTATGGATCAAGGGGTGGGCGTGTTGGATTGGTGGGAGTTGAAAGCCAAAGCCAGGAAATTCAGGCGTTATTATAGAACTAAGGGTAGAGAGGAGGCAGGGTGGAGGTTCGGGTTGCAAAAGTATCTAGAGGGGCAGCTGAATGCTTGTTATGAGGGAGGTGGAGGTTATCGGTATGGTGAAATTGCAGACCTTCGGGGTAGGTTAAGTGACTTACAGAATGAGCGTTTTGATGCCATACGTGTTAGGGCAGGGTTAGAGGAGGTGCTTTGGGGTGACAAACCCTCGGGTTGTGTTTTGCGCAGGTTCAGGGAAAGGCAACAGGCGACCACAATGATGACTTGGAGGTGTGTGAGAATGTGGGGGGATATCAGAGGGGGCAGATGCTATGCACGACGGAAAGTATGAGTAATTATGTGGACCATTGGTTTCAGAAAAAAATGCTGCAGGGGTTGGGCAGTGCCAGGGAGGGGGATTGTGTGGTGATGTAATAATGAAGTTTTTCGGTGAGAAAGAGCGCGTGGAGCTAGGGGGATGATTAATGAGAGGGAGGTGGAGGAGGCTGTGACAAAATGAGTAGAGGTAAAGCTCTGGGGATTGATGGGATACCTAATGATTTCTAATGGTACATTGGGATTGCATGAAGACTTGTCTGGTGGCTTTGTTAAATGGTATGGGGGAGGGAGGGATGTTGGAACTTTGCAAGGTACAGGGGTTGTTGTTTTAGTGCCCAAGAAAGGGGGCGGAAGGACGTTGAGTGCATATCGGTCAATCTCCCTTATGTGTGCAGAGTACTAAATTTTTTGCGAAAGTTTTGGGTAATAGGCTGAAGAGGGTGACTGAAAGGGGTTATACATCAGGGACAGTTTGGTATACCTGGATGGAGTATGCATGCTGGGCATGGGAGGATCAGGGATTTTTTAGAGAGCTGCCAAGTGGGGGGCATCTTGAGTATACATGTAGATTGGAAAGAAGTATATGACTGTGTGAATAGGGAGATGTTGAGGGTATTTTTGTGGAAACAGGGTTTTGGAGAGGAGGTTGTGCGATGGGTCACCACGTTGTATTCGTCTGCCATGGTTAGGGTACAGGTTGGGTTTGCCAGTGCGGATGGAGAGAGGTTAGAGACAGGGATGTCCCCTGTCCCAAATTCTCTTTGCATGTATGCAGGACCCTTTTTACAGACTTATTGAGGGAGGGGTTCAGGAGAAGGGTGAGGGGAGAGTTAGTAGTGTGGGGATTGTGGGCTATGTGGACGATACCACGATTTTGGTGGAAGGGGAGGTAGGCTTGCAAAACATGGGTAGAGTGATTGAAATGTTTGGGGCAGCGATGGGCATGGCATGTTAATGGAGCAAAGTCAAGGTTGCTTGAGGTAGGATCCTGGGTGGGGGGGCTTAGGTCTAGGCGTATGGGTGGTTTGTTGTGGATGGTCTTCAGACCTGCATGATTGTATACTTGGCAGATGTCCAGGTGGCGCAGAGGGTGAATTTGGAGGCAGTGGGTAGGTCGGGCCCTGGGTAGGCTTAGATGTTTGCAGGCTATGGAGATTACTTTGCAGCAGAAAGTGGTGGTGGTGAAACACCCTCGTTTTTAGTAAGGTTGGGGGTGTGGTGGAGGTGTTCTCTGAGGTCAGTTGATGTTAAGGAATTGCTGAGGAGAGTCTTTCGATATGTCTGGGGTTATGGGAGGGCATGGTTAAAGAAGGAAGTTGTGATGATGAATGTACGGCAGGGAGGATTGGGCCTTGTCCCATTGGAGTCTCGAGTAAAGGCAGTCTACGTAAACAGAGGTTCCTCAGAACAGGTGGGGGAAAAGGGTAAAAGGGTGGGAGAGGTTATGATTGATGTACGGAAATGGTGGCAGGGGAAGTATTTGTTGGTGTGTGAGGATATGGTGAGGTTTCTGTTGGTGGCACAGGGATGTGAGGAAGATGCAGGTGCGCCGATTGGAGAAGGTGGGGAGTCATGGGGTGGTGGCGCAGGGCACGAGTAATTATCCTATGTATGATTGGCGGGGCATTTGGGAGGATTTTCGGAAGCTTTGGCTGACACCTAGGGTACGGGAATTGGTTTACAGGTTTTTCGTGGGGATTCTGGCGTCCAAGTCAGTTTTATGTTGGATGGGTTACGTGAGTGAGGGAACTTGTCGGTACTGTGGGGAAGAGGAGATGGCATTCCATGCAGTTTATTTTTGTGAAACATTGGGAATTGTAAGGGAGTGGTTAGTGAGGGTCTTCCGTCTGGTGGGGGGTAGAATAAAAAATCTTAAGGGCCTTAATTTTGTGTAGGAGGGGTCGCA
>NC_069400.1:42796185-42822116 GCF_026875155.1 Cherax quadricarinatus
TTATAAGAGTAGAAGTCTGAGAAGCTCCTGGAAGCAAAAAAAGATAGATTTGACTCCCTTTTAAAACTAATTCATTTCTAATTATATAAAAAATTTTTTAATTTTAATATATATTATATATATATAATAAAAATATATAAATATATATATATATATATATACATAGGTATATATAAATAATATTAGGACAGCACTGGCTTTTTTCACTACTGAGATTTTTAAAGGGGTTTCAATATAATTTTTCTTAAGTTTAATTTAGAAAAGGTTATTTAAAATTTTAAAAAACAAGGGTGAAAGCTTACATTTGGTGAGCGGGGGAAAATAGGGGGGGGTTATACTGCTTGCATTTTTGCGCATTAATTTATTTTTTTTTTTTATTTTTTTTTTAAAACCAGGTACAAAAAATGGGTACATAATCAATAGTAACAAGTAAGGCATGAAAAATAATAACTGGACACACGTACTGAAAAGCCAAAAATAATGACAAAACGGGTGCTGCACTCAAATCAAACACCCCCTTGTACGTACGTGTTTTCACATGACCCGCTTGTACTACGGGTTTTCACAGAAAAGGGGGTCATACATACAAAACAAAAAATAAATATACATATACCACACACACATAATACATATAACAAAAAATATATACATATACATATACATACGATAACTATATACAATAACATAACAAAAATAACACATACACCCAACAACAAAAAACCCCCCAGTAAACTTACACTCCCCCCCCCATGAAAACGTGCCACTTTCACCTTAGATACACAGTGACAATCTCTTACAACCATTTTAAAACATTAAAAACTTCAAACAAATAATATATATAAACACAAACCACCACCAAACGGCTACACTATAAACAAGAATTTCTAACCTGAGGGCTCACATCCACCAAGAACAAAATCCACCCACCCTCAATCCCCATGGAAAAATTTAATTCGTGCACATTTCAAACCCCCCCCCGCCTAGTAACGGGTTCGCCTCCCCCCCCATAACCAACACCCCTTGTAGTAATTAGCGCTTATAATAATCACCCAAAAACACGCTACACACTCCCCCACAAAATAAATAAATTTACACATTATTCCCTCCCGCAACAAATTTTTTACACTGTCGGGGATAATCAAACATCACATCCTCGAGAATGACAACCCTTTAGACATCAAAATAATATACATTTCAAAAGCCCTGCTTTTGCAGAGATTACTTACACTCCTCCCCCCCCCCCCCCAAGTGAAAAACTACCAGTTTTCACCTGGCTAACACAAAATAAAAAAACCTTTCACTTGAACAATATAAGAAAAGGTAAAAAACTCTGTAACAATAAAAAGCAAAAAACACCCCAGGCAAGATTTTACATATATACAATCCCAAAAACGTTCCAATAGTTAAAAAAGGGGAGAAAACTCATTATTATACAAGTTACATGCTCATATATAGGTAGACATTAAATTACGGGTTAAAATAGCTTATATACAAAAATGCTTTTGTAACCCTTACAAAACATGAAGGAACTTAGATAAATTATAATCATCGGGGTCAAATAACCCCAAAGACATTACTTTAATACCACTTGAATATCACCTCAACATCCTTCCTCACCAATTCCCACACACTCACACATTCCACAACACACTCACACAACGACCTCTGTAACCCCCCCCCCCCGGGGAAGCCAGCCCGTTCATTCCCCGACAGCTTTAAAGACCAAAAATCCCTCAAAAAAATCCCTGTGCCCCCCGAGAAATCCCTCCCCCACCTTCACCAAAATTTTTCCCTGTTCGACACTTTGTTCTATAAAAGGATGCTGCTAGGGCCCTCCTTCCCCCCGCCCCTTTGTCTCTCTTTGCCCATGATATATACACAAAATCAACCATTAAGTAAGCCACGCCCTTTAAAACCTTTTACCCCAACCCCACCTACATCTAAACAAGACTCCAAACCGAAAACCCCTTTTTCCCCCCCACATACCGGATTACTTTCCCTAACCATTCCCGCACAATCCCTGGGCTTTCAAAAAAATAAACTACTAAAAGCTGATTCCCTCTACCCACAAACCTGACACTCCCACCCTCCCTTATTCGCCTTTTTTGTAAAACAACCCAAGGGCAAATCCGGGGAAGAAACCTATACATTACCCCCCTCACGCGGGGCCCGGGAAAGCGAACCCCTTTTTAAAATGGGCCCCCCCAAATTTTTCCCCAGGGCTACATGGGGTACACTCCTTCCGTTGCCACTACCACCCTAGGCCATATTTTTTCCTCCCAGGGCCCCTACCCCATGTTTCTGGGGCTCCTGACCATCAAAATAACGCAACAACTCCTCACCATCTTCAAATCTTTCCCTTCCACCACTCCGAAGACTCCCGCAGCCCCCAACCCTCCATCCCTTCCCCCCGAGCCCTTAGCAACCCTTTTTCACATATCACACTTAACCTTTTTTCCAAATGAATAACCCCCCCCCCCAAGGGCCCCCGGGAAGTGTACCCCCCCCTTTTCAACCAACGCACCTAAAACCCCAATAAAAGGGAAAACCGCTAAAACAATCCCCGGGACTCCCCTACCCCAAAGGGGACAAACTGCCACATGCCATATTTTAACTAAACAAAACACATTGACCACAATGCCCCTCTGGTGACGAAAGAGTGTGGGCCCCCAAATCCTGCAATTTTCCCCAATACCCTATCTCCCACCCCTTTGAATTATTCTCCCCGCCACGAGTTTTTCCCATATACACAACTCCAAAAATTTTTTCCCCCGGCCCCACGACACCCCCTCACCCCCCCCCCCCCGCCCTCCTCCCCCATCCCATTCACCCAATATCATGACTTTGATTTATGCCTTTCACTGCCATACGTTGCCATCCCAAAAACATCTATAATCTCCCCAAACCCCCAACCCCTCCCTCCCCCACTGGGGACAGTTTGTCATCAACGTAACCTATGATACGGGAACCCCACCTCGATGTCCCCCTTACCCCCTCCTGATGCACATTTCCACTGCCCCTAAAAAACGGGTTCTGTAAACACAAATAATTTTTTGTGACCCCGGGCACCCCCCCTTAACCCCCCCCCGCCCATTTTCACATGCAACCCCACCCTCCCATTTATCGTACACACACCCACCCCCCGATAAAAAGACGGCCCAATTCACAATGTCCCCCCAAACCCTTGCCACTCCATGATTCTCCACAGAGCCCCCCTCTCGAACTGTCATAGCGTTTCCCAATCCAACCCCAAATACCCCCGCCCCCCCTTTTTGGGCCCCTCAAAAAACCCTTTCTAAAAACCCCATGCCCTCATACATTGCTCCCCGGGACCCCATATTGACCCCTCACTTTTTACCTTTCCAATACCTTTTTTAAACAAACCCCAAAATTTTTGCAAAAAGTTTGTATCGCACACATATGATATCACCCGGGTAATCTTTCACGGGCCTGACTTTCCCTTTGGCACCAAAACTACTATGCTGTCGCCTGAAAAAGGTCCCAACGCACCCCCCCCTTTTATGAATTAAATAATTGCACCAAAAAAATCTTTTAATACTCCCCAATCGTATGAAAACTCCGCAGGGCACCCTCTATCCCCGGGCCTTCCCCCCCGCTCAATCTTTAAAGCCGTCCACACCTCGCCCCTCCCCAATGGGCCCCTGTAACTTTTCCCCCCCTTTCCCCCCTGCCCCACACCCCGCACCCCCCCCCGTCTCTCCTAAAGCCCCTCTCCACACCCACACTCCTCATAGTGCACTAAGCCAAGAATCAACAACCCTCCCACCCCCCTTTCACCAAGTCTTGTCCTCCCTATACCCCTCGATGCCTCAAGAACCTCAAACCCACCATTTCATTGCAACGCGCCGGCGCCCCCCCGCCCCCGCAGACCCGCCATGGCTATCACCCCACATGACCCCCCTCCAACCCCCCTAAAAAACCCTTTCCGCATCAACCCCATTTTCACTTTCCCTTAGGGGTTCCTTCACTCCTGAGTAGCCACGGGGGCCCCTCCCCCCCCTTCCTCTCTCATAATACCCCTTAAGCCCCTCAAGATACCTAATAAACCATAACCAACTGATTCTGTGCCTTCCCGTCGGACATAGAACCTCGAACCTCGCTTTGCCCCACATCCCACCATCTCAACACATCCCCATTGCTTCCATCCCTTTCCCATAAGCCTTTTCCCCCATTGTGCAAATAGGACCCCCCCCAACATCTTGAAGCAACCGAACATTTAATTCCAATAACTCTTATACCTTTCGGCCGCCCTCCCATCCCAAACCACCAAAAACACCTCTATATCAGAAAAAAAGACTCCAAACCCTTACCCCCCTCCGCACCCGCTTCCTTGTCACTATATCCTGTCCAGCCGGGAGCTACCCCTGCCCCACAAAGGTGTGCTGCACCTCCCACCCGCCCCCCCCCACATCCACCAACCCCACCCCCGTTAACAGGTCCCTCAAACGCCAGAACAAAATTTCCCTCCCCTAGGTTCCATATCCTTGCGGGGTATAAACCAATTCCCCTCCCCCCCACCACAGCAATGCGGAACGACCTTAAATATACCCAACCTTCACGTCAAACCATTCTTTACTCGCGTCCCCCTCCGCCGGGCCATAAACACACCAAAAAACATCTTTCTCTTTCCCCATGTCCCATCCATCTTATAACCCCCCCCTCACCCCCCTCCCACAATGATTTTCAGTAAACGGCAGCCTCCCCACCAAAATAGCCACTTTCCCCCTTTCAATCTCGTTGAGTGTGCCGCATAACATAACCCCCCAAAACACAACATACAACCCGGCTTGTTTTGGGGGCCTTGCCAAACCTACATCTACACCATACCAATGGCAAAATCAAAACCATTCCCACTTCCTAAATTTTTTAGACCTTAACATTTATAAGAACCCCTTGAATTTGTCAATGGAGTTTTCCTTTACGTATTCACCACTTTACCCCCTTTCCCCCTTTTTACCCCTTGCTTCAATCACCATTCTGGACGCTTTTTCATCCCCTTTCCCCCGACCCCCCAGGCCATGCCAACCACTTCAGCCCAAACCTTTTTGCCCGAACCTGTGCCGGGGTGAGCACATCCACATCCCACTCCGAGGGGACGCCCTCTCTTCCCGCCCCTCAGCCTTTCTTCCCGCCTCCACCTGGAAGCCACCCCGTTCCCTTCCGCCCCCACTGTGCCAATTTTGAAACCCCCCTCAACCTGGGGGCCTACATGCCCCCCCCCTCTCACCCCCTGAAACCCCCACATCCAGGGGACCCACAACCCCTCAACGTGACCCTCCTGGGGGCCCAACAGGTCGGAGACTGAATCAATGGTAGCCTCCACCCCGTCCTACCCAGGACACCACATCTTTGGTCGCCGGTGCCCCCCCGTAGTTCAAGTCTCTTTGGAAGAGTTACACACTCTTCCTCCCCAAGGGGTCCTCGACCTCCCCACTCCAACCCTTTTCAAGAAACCGACCAGGTTTCCCGGGCCCAAACCAACTCCCCAAGTCCTCGATGCCTCCTTAAAGCTTTCTCCTTGCCTGTGTACCCGCTGTTAACCACGCGCAGCAATGTGACATATCACCACATAAAACGACAGTACGGTTTTTTGCCCTGCGTAGCCCATTACCAGTCCTGAAGTCTTTTAGGAAAATATAGGGAAGGAAAGGAGCCCAAATTTATTTTTTAAGGAAAACTTTCTTCCGGCATCCCAGAATAGATCCTTCCTTCCATTTCCCCCAAAGTCGCCATAGAACATCCCAAAATTCCGAAGACGGGACGAGGGGCTCCCCATACCTCAAAGGGGACATTTTTTTATCTTCCCACCCACGTAAAGGGGGGGACAAACATGTAGCCTTACCGCCACTGCAGGATTCACTGGTACCAAAAATCTTTGGGAAACCCGGCGACTATTTCCCCAATACACTTGCATTGAAAATTCAAAAAATTCAAAAGCCCCGTTCAAAGGGTAAACCCTACAGCTCTTCGTTGCAAGCCCTTTGGGGCCCGAGAGGAGGTAATAAAAACGAGCGAGTGGGGGATGCCCGCCCCACCACCAATTTAACCGCAGTGTTTTCCCTTTTTCTTGCCGGCTGCGCCATTTTAGAAAACCAAGTTGTCAACCGGGTACCAGAGGGCAGGCTCAGCTCACGTCCCCGTCCCCAAAATTTTAGCGACGAATCATTGCTTGCATTTTTTTCAGCTGTAATTATTGTGTGTGGATAGAAATTTGCAGTCGGGGAAAGGGGTAAGGGATTCTTTATTTTGTATTACTTGAATAATTTAATTTTTTATAATGAATTATGTATATGGCAGTATTTTACCTATCACTGCATGACATATTACTGCATATTGCAATGTATAAAATTATGAATTTTTAATTTTCGTCGATCCCAACTGTACTTTTGTTAATGTATTGTAGTTTTTAAAAAAAAAATAAAAAAAAAATAAAGGCCCCACATCTTCAAATACAGGGGGTTTATTACATCCAAAATTGCGCCATAAAAACAATTGCAAAATAACCCAAAGAAGTCACCGATTTTACATTTTACATAAACTTTTGTACAAGACATTTTTCTATTATCCAAAAATTCTTTTCACCTTATTTTTGTCCTCTTTGCTTCCGGCCGAGTGGACACGCTGGCGGGGTCGTCCCGATTCAGTTGATCTTCTGCGCAGTTTTTCCCGTTTTGAGCAACAACAGGCGATAGACATGGAGACGTGTGAATACTGTCTTGTGGTTAGTACGTGGGCCCAAAAAAGTTCAAAAATGCAGGGGCTACCCTTCATTAAACTGATGTGTAGGGATACCCAATGAAAGCTTTAGGCGTGGCTGTTAACGAGTTACGAGATTTTCATCAAATTATAAATGCGGGTTTTACTCAACATAGTTACAAGTACCACGAAAAAGATGGCCGGAAGGACATGGAGAAATTTCTACATGATGTTCCGCTATGTACATCGTAAAATTAGGAATTGCCCTTTGAAATACAGAGTAGAGTGGTTGCGGTCTTCCGCGTTTTTGGCAAGATCATCGTGGAATTGGGGGGGTTGGAAGGAAGGGGCTTATGTGGGACGCCTGGGGTTTTCCTTTATCTGAAAATGACGTACGGGAACAATTCCTTCGATTTTTTTGGAAATTTTTGAAAGCAGGCACGTATACTATGCAGACAACGGGCTTGTAGGGTGTGCGGATCATTTTTACCATATGGCAGCCCAAGCCATAGGAAAAAAAAGCGGAAAGGGGAAAAGATGCCAACACCGGTGGGGTCACATTTTGGGGCCTGTGGTTCAGGAACAGATGCGGCCGAAAGGGGAGGCATCGTGCAGTTGGGGTGGGAAGTGGATAAAACAAAGGCAAGATTGGGCCATGTGCTACGTTTTCCTTGGGGAAAGAGGCCTGACAGACGACGACGAAAGATGACGGTTTACCTGTAATCAACAGGAAAGGAATGTTGGAAAGAGGTTTTCAAAACCTTCCTGATGGGGATGGAGTTCCCGGATTAAAGAAACGTGGGGGGCTCATTGGGGGAGACTAAAAAGTCCTTCGGGAAAAGGGGAAGACCAAGGGCAAGAGGGGAAAAAGCACACGGAGGGCCCGAGGGGCACAGAGCGTGCATGGAAAGGAGGGTTTCCTTGGAAACGGGGGTTCTTTCAAGAAACAGCTGGGGCTCCCGATATGGATGACTCTTAATGCCAGGGAAAGACCTGGGAAGGAAACTTGGGGAAACCCCCGGGGGATCTCCCCGAGAGTGGGGGACGGTTTCTGAAGTTTCTGAAAGGGTTTAAAGGATAAGGGGGGGGGGGTTGGGGGGCTGAAAAACAAAGGTGGGCAAAAAACGGGGCTCTAGGGCGCACCGGTCCAAAGCGGGGGTCCAATTCCCAAAGGAAACGGGGGAAGCCGGGCCTTTTCTGTCATAATTTTAAGGTTTTTTTAACGACAAAAGTTTTAAAGGCCCTGAGACCAGGTTTAAAGGTTGGGGGGGTTGGGGAAAGGTTTTTAAAGAGATTTAATGTAGATAGGGGGTCTGGGGGCCTGGTGGTTAAAAAACCCCCTCCCCCCTGCTTCACACGTAGGGGCCCGGGGTTTTAAATTCCCCACCAAGTAGAAACATTTGGACCCTTTTTTTCTTTCCACCTGTTGTCTATGTTCCCCATCAGTTAAAAAGGGGACCTGGGTGTTTGTCACGGGGTGTTTTTGCTTTTTCCCGGAAAACCCCACCCAAAGGGGGGGCCCGGGCCCCAAAAACCGGGGCCCCGGGGGGGTTTTTACCCCCCGGAACTTTTCCTTTGATAAACCTCCAAAAAACTCCAATATATGTTTCATTCAGGAGCACCCCAATTTTAAAATTTGGTTGTGGGTTGTCTTTTTTAAGGGTATAAGTTTTATGTAGTGGGTCTTTGAGGTTTTAAAAATGTTTTTTGTTGTGGCTGTAAAGGGAAAACCCGTCCATTTCGGTTTTTTTGGGGGGGGAGGGGGGGGGAAACCTGAGGGGGAGGGGGGGAAGGGGGCAACGAGGGTTTGTTTTATAGGGGTTTATAAGCCGGCAGATGGCAACGCACGAGTCAAGGAGAACTTTGTGACCTTTAGTCACTGTAATAGGGGGAGATTGGAATTGTGTTATTAGGGTGGGATGTGGAACCGGGGGGGGCGGGGTGTATGTTGGGCTTGTTACGTAATGTGTTTGGAGACGTGGGGGTTTTGGATGTTGTGGGGAGGGGGGGTTGGCAGGTTGAGTATACGTTTGTCAGATGGGATTATGCTGCAAGATTAGATAGGATCTATGCAACGGAAGCTGTACGTGTGTTGGGAGTCAGGACTTTTGATGTGGGGTTTTCTGGTCATAGGGCAGTTATAGCAGATCTTGATTGGGAAGGTATGGTTAGGATACAATCGGGTTTTTGGAAATTAAATGCAAGACTCGTGAGGAGTGAGGAGGTGAGTATGGGTTTTGGGGAATGGTGGCAAACTTTTTGGGATTCTAGAGAGGTAGAGTCGTGTGGCTTGGAATGGTGGAAAAGGCATGCTAAGCCGGGTATAGCAGGTTTCTATAAGAGGAAGGGAAGGGAAGAGGCAGGGTGGAGGTATGGGTTGCAAAATTATTTTGAATATCAGTTAAATGGGTGTTATGAGGAAGGGGGGGGAGCGGCAGTACAGAAACATGGTGCAACTCAAGGACAGGTTGGCAGAGTTACATAATGGTAGATTTGATGCAGTACGTGTAAGGGCGGGAATGGAGGCTGTGCTGTGGGGTGATAAACCTTCGGGAAGTGTTTTGCGAGGTTTTAGGGTAAGGCAGAAGGATTCGACTATTTTAAACTTGGAGGTAAGTGAGCCTGGTTGATCAGGCTCTGATCCACCAGGAGGCCTGGTCACAGACCGGGCCGCGGGGGCGTTGACCCCCGGAACTCTCTCCAGGTAAACTCCAGGATATGGGTGGTTATCACAAGGGACAGGTACTGAATACTACAGAAGGCATGAGCAATTATGCTGATTTCTGGTTCCAAAAGAAGTGGGGGAAGGGGGAGGAGGGCGATGCTGTTGAGGAGGTGTGGGGGGGAGAGTTTAGGGTCATGTGGAGAGGAGGGCATGGGATGGGAGGTGAGATTAGCATGGGGAAGTTGAGGAGGCTGTGTTCAACATGAGTACTGGCAAGGCACCAGGTATAGATGGGATATCAAGTGATTTTTATAGAATTCAATGGGAGCACATTAAGTACTGTCTGGTGAGGGTCATGAATTGTATGCGACGGGAGGGACAGTTAGGACAGACTCAGCGAACGGGTGTAGTCGTATTAGTACACAAAAAGCAAGACGGAAGAGTATTAAGTGAGTACAGAGCTATTTCGCTAATGTGTGCCGACTACAAGATTTTCGCGAAGATACTGGGCAATAGGATGAAGAAGGTGTTAGGTGGGGTTATTCATAAGGGGCAGATGGGTATTCTGGGCAGAAGCATGAGAGATGGGCATGGCCGCATTAGGGATTTTTTGGAGGGTTGCAGCGGGGGAGGGCTTTTGGGCATTGATTGGGAAAATGCATACGACTGTGTGGATAGAAACTTTCTGAGGGCTAGTTTGTTGCATCTCGGTTTTGGCATGGGAGTGGTGAGGTGGGTTGATGCAGTGTATTCATCTGCAATGGTGTGAGTACAAATTAATGGCAGGTTGGGAAGGCCTGTAAAGATGGAGAGGGGTTTGAGACAGGGGTGTCCCCTGTCTCAAATATTGTTTGCGTGTATGCAGCATCCATTTTATGGGCTCGTTGAGGGGAGGGGGATTTTAAATGGGGAGAAGGATGGGTGTATAGATGTGGTGGGGTATGTGGATGATACCACTGTTCTGATGGCCGGAGTGGAGGGATTGCGTACGGTGGAAAGTGTGTTGGAGCTTTTCGGGAGGGCATCTGGCATGCGGGTGAACAGAGCAAAATCAAGTTTGCTGGAGGTGGGTGCCTGGGTGGGGAAGGGGGCTTGGGGTTGGAGTTTGGGTGGGAAGTAGTGGCTAGGCTAAAAATTTGTGAAGGTTCTTTCACTTTGAAGATGACATTGAGGAGGGCCATTCCCTCCTATGTCGTTCTGGATAAGTTCAGGATGCAGGTATTTGTCACATACACTGGACAACGGCGAACATGTCTCATGTGTGGAGGTTTTGACCACATGGCAGCAGAGTGTGGAAAGATGGCTCCACAATGTTCGATAGCTTTGGCAACGTCAGTGGTGTCAACCCCTTTGGAGTGTTCCTCGTCTGTGGCAGGTGCTGGATGGATGACTTGGGCAGAGGAGGTTGAAGGCATGGAGGAATGTTGTGTGACACTGATGGAGGCGTCAGGTGGCCCCTTGGGAGAGGGAATTGGACATGCGACAACGACAGAGGTGCAGGGGATGTCTAGTTCACCTCAGGAGACCTTGGACCTCCCCCTGCAGGACGTGATTAGCAACTTACTGGATGAGCCGGTGGACGTTTTATCTGCTGTGGGGACGAATTCCCAGCTTGGCTCTGTGGACCTGGGGAAGGAACCAGGGTGTTTGGATTCTGAGACTGATGGTTTGCAACACCTGCAGGTGGAGGCTGAGGTCCATGAGCCTGGTGGGAATGTCGAGATGGAGCTGGGAAGCGGCTCTAGGAAACGGACTGGGGAGTTATCAGATGAGGTTCTCACGCCGGCCCAGAGGCCTGATAAGAAGTTGTCGGGGAATGCAGCTAGGTCGGGGTTGAAGAGTGCACAAGGGAGGGAGGAGGGTCAGGAGGGAAAGAGTGCATGAGACGGTTCGAGTTTATTAAAAGGTGGACAGGGTAAGACCCAGAGGCATAGGGGAAAGCCCCCTTTGTTGAAGCTTTCAAGTGTGTAACTATTAATGTTAATGGCCTTAGGGCTGAGGTGAAAAGTGCATGGTTAGAGAGTGTTTTGCGGCTGTTCAACGTGGATACATGTTTCATTCAGGAGCATAATTATAAGTATGGATATGAGTTAAGGTTGAAAGGTTATCAAATGTTTGTAGGCAGTTCATTGAGGCTAAAGGGTGGGGTGGTGGTGGCGGGTAGACAGGTAAAGGTGGATTTTGTGAGGGATGTTTTATTTTTTTTTGCGGGGTTTGCCCATGGTCGCCATCCTGGGAAGAGATTGGAATTGTGTTATCAGGCATAAAGATGTGGAGCCGTGCGAGTCAGGTTGTGTGCTCGGGGTGTTACGAGATGTGCTGTGGGATGCAGGGGTATCTGATATGGTGGGGAGGGAGGGGGGATGGGTAGAGCAGTGAGGAGAGAATATGCGGCGAGATTGGATCGAATATATGTAACTACATTATTATTATAATCAAGGGGGAAGCGCTAAACCCGGAGGATTATACAGCGCCTGGGGGGGATATGTGGAAGGCATTCAGGCTTAATTCGGGGAACTGGAGCACAGATCCAATTCCCTAAATCAAGAGCCCCTCACCAACATCAAGGAACATTCCTTGAGGGGTATGTAACCACAGGGATTACAGTCGAACGGGTACAAACTATCGATGTTGGGTTTTCGGATCACCGAGCAGTTATGGCAGAACTGGCATGGTTTGGTATGGTACGGAGATACTCAGGATATTGGAAACTGAATGTGTGGCTCCTTACTGCATGAGGAGAGGGAACGTCTTTCAGAGATTGGTGGGAACCTTTCTGGGGGACTAAGGATCAAGGAGTGGGCGTGTTGGATTGGTAGGAGTTGAAAGCCAAGCCAGGGATTCAGGCGTATTATAGAACTAAGGGTCGAGAGGAAGCAGGGTGGAGGTTCGGGTTGCAAAAATATCTAGAAGGGCAGCTGAATGCTTGTTATGAGGGAGGAGAGGGTAGTCTGTATGGGGAAATTGCAGACCTTTGGGGTAGCTTGACTTAGAGAATGAGCGTTTTGATGCCATACGTGTTAGGGTGGGGTTGGAGGAGGTGCTTTGGGGAGACAAACCCTTGGGTTGTGTTTTGCGCAGGTTTTAGGGAAAGGCAACAGGCGACCACGATGATGACTTTGGAGGTGTGTGTGAATGTGGGGGGATATCAGAGGGGGCAGATGCTATGCACGACGGAAAGTATGAGTAATTATGTGGACCATTGGTTTCAGGAAAAAATGCAGTGTGGTGATGTAATAATGAATATTTTAGGTGAGAAAGAGCGAGTGGAGCTAGGGGGTGTGATTAGTGAGAGGGAGGTGGAGGAGGCTGTGACTAAAATGAGTAGAGGTAAAGCTCCGGGGATTGATGGGATACCTAATGATTTCTATTTGGCATGTTGGGATTGCATGAAGACTTGTCTGGTGGCATTGTTAAATGGTATGAAGGAGGGGGGGTGTTGGGAATGTTGCAAGGTATGGGGGTTGTTGTTTTAGTGCCCAAGAAATGGGGGGGTCAGAACGTTAAGTGCATATAGGGCAATCTACCTTATGTGTGCAGATCACAAAATTTTTGCGAAAGTTTTGGGTAATAGGCTGAAGAGGGTAATTGAAAGGGTTATACATCAGGGACAGTTTGGTATACCAAGACAGAGTATGCATGCTGGGCATGGGAGGATCAGGGATTTTTTAGAGAGCTGTCAAGGGAGGGGCATCTTGGGTATAGATTGGAAAGAAGCATATGACTGTGAATAGGGAGATGAGGGTATTTTTGTGGAAACAGGGTTTTGGGGAGGAGGTTGTGCAATGGGTCACCACGTTGTATTCGTCTGCCATGGTTCGGGTACAGGTGAATGGCAGGTTGGGTTTGCCAGTGCGGATGGAGAGAGGTTTGAGACAGGGATGTCCCCTGTCCCAAATTCTCTTTGCATGTATGCAGGACCCTTTTTAAAGGCTTATTGAGGGAGGGGTTTGGGAGAAGGGTGAGGGAGAAATTAGTGGTGCAGGGATTGTGGACTGTGTGAATGACACCACGATTTTGGTGGATGGGGAGGTAGGTTTGCGAAACGTGGGTAGAGTGATTGAAATGTTTGGGGCAGCAACGGGCATGCAAGTTAATGGAGCAAAGTCAAGGTTGCTCGAGGTAGGATCCTGGGTGGGGGGGGGCTTAGGCGAGGCATATGGGTGGTTTGTTGAGGATAGTCTTCGGATTTGCAGGATTTAATTTGGGGGGATGGCAGATTCCCCCCCCCGGGCGGGAAAAAGGGGAGGGGGTAGGGGGTAAAAGGGTACGGGGGTGGGGGAGGGTTTGTTTTATTGGATTCATATCCTGGGGAAAGAAACCTAAAGTTAAAGAAATTCAGAGGGGGGTTTTAAACATTTTACACTCGGGGTTTTTTCCCTTTAAATTAGGGGCAGGTGGGGTTTTGGAATTGCGTTATACCCATGGCGATGGGGGGCCCGGGGGGGAGCGGGTGCATTTTCCCTTCTTAAAAAAAACGTTGGGATGGGGGTTTTTTATGCGTGTGGGAGGGGGGTGGGGGGGGGGGAAACAACTTCATCGCGGGGGCTATGCTGCCCACGGATAACTTTATTAACAAAAGAATTCGATTTGGGGCACACAGACCTTTGTTTGGGGGTTTTTTTTAGACCCCCGTGCGTGCAGGGATTTACGGGGGGAATTCCCGGGGTTTATCCGGGTTTTGGGGAAACTGAATGTGCGGCTATTGGAGGGAAGGGGGAGGGGTGGAAAATCTCGGGGGAAACTCGAGGGGCGGGTGAATTTTTGGGGAATGGTGGGACAACCTGTATCGACTTGCAAAATTCACAATGAACGTTTCAATTGGTTTTGATCAACAGGATGGAAAAATGCTATGGGAGACAAACCTTCGGGTTTTGGGTTTTCGCAAAATCAGGGCAGACAACAGGGGCGTCCCCTTTCAATTGGGAAAATCACGGGGTTGGTGGTTACCGCCAATCAGTACCCTCACCACGGACAGCAATTTTTTTTTTCTGATCTTTGGTTTTGGAAAAGCTTGCGGGGAGTAGGGGAGTTCTGGGGTGGGGCCCGGTGGGAGGGATTTTTTGAAAAATAATAAGGGCAGGGATAGGACGGGCAGAAGGTAAAATTTGAGTGGGGGGAGCCCCCCGGAGGAGGGGATTTTTAGTAATAAAAGGAAAGACACCCGGGAAGATTGGGATTTCGAAAAGGGGGGGAGGTTAGGTATTCACAAAGTAGGGGGGGCGCTTGGCCCAAAAAGGGGGGGGGGAGGGTCGAGTGCATATAGACCGGGCTACAAAACCTTGCTAAAATTTTCAAAACAGGAGAGGAAAGGTTTTTGGGTCAGTTATTTTACGAAACAGCAGGCATACCAGGGAGGGGCATGAGGGGAAGGGCAGACGTATTAAGGAGTTTTTGGGAACGCAAGGGGGTGTTCTCGGCTTACGGCAAAATGCTTCAATTGGTTGATAGAGATTTATTTAGGGTATCTTTTTGAAACAGGTTTTGGAGGGGGATTGTAAGAGGGGGGAACCTTTATGCCTCGGCTTGGTACGATACAGGTAAACGTAAATGGGGGACCATACTATGGGAAAAGGGTTTAAAAGGGAAAGGGCCCCCCCCCTCCCCCCCTTTTGCTTTTTAAGCAAAACCCCTTTTTGAACTGGTGGAAAGGTTTGGCTTGGGGCGTGGAGCGCTGAGCAGTGGACCATGCAGCATGTGTGGTCGGGTATGTAGATGAACCAATGATTTTTGTTAAAAGGGGAGGATTTTTGCAGATCGTGGGACGGATTGTTGAGTTTTTTGGGGCAGAGACTGGAATGTCCCGCAATAGGGCAAAATCGAAATTATTAGAGGTGGGTACGTGGGTGGGGGCACTGGGGCGAAAGGTATGGGAGGTCATTGTAGCCAACTTAAAATATGGGTATCGTGTACATTGGGAATGAGAGGGAGGGTCCAAGGTAAATTCTGAGTTGGGTTTTGACTTCGGGGGTTTAGACCTGGGGATTTTCTCATTGCAACAGAGGGCAGTAGTGGTTTTAAAACACTTTTTTTATAGTAAGGTAAGGGGTGGTGGCTGAGGTGTACCCTTTAAGAACGTGGATATTCAGGAACTGCAGAAGAAGGGTCCTTACTTTATTTTGGGGTTTCGGGAGAGCTTGGTTAAGCCGGGGGGTTGTCATGACCCATGTTCATAGTGGGGGTTTTTGGTCTCTTGGCTTTGGGCCACGGGTGAAGGCCCTCTATGTAAAGCAGTGGTTCCTCAGGGCGGGCGGTGAGAGGGGTATCCGGGTGGGTCGGGTTTTGATCAAAATGGGTAAATGGTGGAGCGCAGGGGATTAATCGAATGCGAAGACATGTTGCTTTGTTGTTACAGTTAGAAATGAGCAACGTTTCCGGGTTGGGCAAATGGTCAGCATATGTTTGCCGTGGGGAAATTGTGCAGGGGTTGTCTGTTTTTTCCGCTGTATAATTGGTGGGGAAATATGGGACGGGTTTTGTAAACTTAATTTGGGCACCGGGGGTTCGTAAATTTGGGTTGTACAGATATGTTTATGGGATTTTAGCATCAAAATCGGTCTTAAGTGGGATGGTTTGGTAAGGGAGGCGGATTGCTTACACGCAGTCTAGAAAAAACAGCTTTTCATGCGGTCTACTTTGTGATACCTTGGACAAAGTTCGTTCGTGGAGGGGGGCGGGTTTTTCGATTTTCTTGTGGGGGAAGTATCTCAACCTTACGGGCCTTAACATTGGACGTTAGCGGAGTATCAAGTGAGGTACGAAGAGCAATAATGTACGTGGTGGCTGAAATTTCCTCTATATTTCGTGGGGTATGCGGGAATCCGGGGGATCAGTTAAGATCGGGCAATTGTGGCAGGCATCTACAGAACGTATTGCAGAATAAACTCAAATGGTAGAAGTTGGGGTAATAGTTTTCCTGTAAACTATCGGAGTCTTACTGTTCAAAGGTTGCTGCAACTGGGGGTTGGGGAAGGCAACGAGGGCTGGACTCCTCCCGTGGTAGCACCAAACGGTAATTTCGGGACTTTAGGGTAAGGGGAGGATTCCGTATGGCGTGTATGTATTATGAATGGTTTCCGTGCGTCTGAGTGTGTATGGAATGTGGCGTTGTGTGGAACTGAGGTTTTTTGATTTATCCTAAAATGGTCCCGCATCTTGATAATACAGATAAAATGCAATATTTCGGAATATGTTCCAGCCGCTTGCAAGACAAAAATGGTTCCCGACTATGGCCGGGGTTTGGTGAAGTATGTTGGGTCTTTCCTGGGATTCCCATTAGGTATTTGTTTTGTCATAAATTTTCAGCGGATGTCATGCGTTATCACGCTAAAAGTACAACGTTTATACTGCCTTTTAGGGAATGTTCATAAGCAGACCTTTGGTGGTGTTGAAACTTTTGATAAGGCAAAAGCTTCACTTCCTAAATTGTTTTGTATATGTAGTACGGTCACCATTGTGAAAGTGGGGGGGGCTTTGGATTATAATGTCCTATATTGAATGTTTTTGGACATAAAAAAGTTCCCTTGCAAGCAAGCTTTGCGGGTGTTATATGTTGCTCTGTCACCCGGTGATATCCCATTATTTTTTTTTTCACTATGGTGCATATAGTCAGTGATGTTCAATTAAGCACACTGTACTAATATCAACTGTATACAAGCAAGGTATTTTTTTGTGGTTTATAAGTAGGTTAAGAAACTAGATAAGGGTTGGTCGGGTATTAGGTGTCTTATGTTTCTTTGTAAGTGATCGTACATTCTAGATCTGTAAAATCTCATGTAATTAATTAAATGATTTTTGCATATTTTGATTCAATTTTGAAATTATATACCAATAAAAAAAAACATGATTCTATTCAATCATGTGGTTTTGTTTAGTAAGTTTTATATAACCATTGTGCCCGTTGAGTTGCCAATGCTTATTTATATGACATGTTTTTTGTATTATAAGTTTGATACATGAGATGAATAAGTGTGTCCAGGTTTGGATTGTATAGATATTTTGTGTTTAAGATATGTTCGGGGGAGTTTGTTCCTCTGTTTAGTTATATATAATGGTTGTCCTTACTTCACGTTTATGTTAAAGTCATTTATTTATGACCATACATAGATACTGGTTTTCTAAATAAAATATAAAAAAAAGTTATAATCATGCTTTTCATGATTTATAATAACATGAAAGCTGTCATATTTCAAATAAATTATAACTGATGAATCCTAAGTATGTCTCCAACTGGTCAGGTCTAGTATATACTTCATACTTTATAAATTATACACATAAATAAATAATTTGAATGTTGGATCTTAACGTTTAGTTTATTTTTCATTAATCATGCGACGTTCTGGTTGTTCTATAAGCAAAATATATAATTCTAATTACTTTCAAATTATTGTTTTTTTATGCAGTAAGTACTTTTGCATCAGTAGCTTTAAATAACTTTAAAGCGTAGCAGTGATTGTTATTTTCAATAATTTCATTTTCCATAAGATTATGCTTCCTTACAGAATTATCTCATGAGGGAATTGCTAAATTCTTCCTTCGTGCCGTTTTTGGGGTAGAAGAAATTTTTATTTTGTCCAAACCCAAAAATAATGAAAATTACTGCGCACTTATTAAAATATAATGAATTTTAACTATGTTGTCTCGTCATTTTTTCGTCTCGTCGACCACTGTGAAGCGAGGAACGCTTCTGCTCCCCTACACGCCACCTGGTGAGACTGCTGGAACTTAGACACCAACTGGCGGATCGTATCACAGGAGAGTGAATACTGTCCTGTATTTGGAAAAATAGTACGAGAACGTTAACATGCGACGATGCATGTACTGTATCGCCATCATTAGAGACCGTCTACGGGATAATCGAACGATGAATTATGGTGTGGCCCTAATGGAAAGTCAAGGGATTTTGTGAAGTTTACAAGAGCCGGCTTTTACCCCAGGATTGTGATGATTCCAGGAAAGGAGGATGAGTGTTTAATTCAGCATAAGGTGTGTCTACATGATGTTTCGAAATATTTACACATGGGTAAAGTGCGTAATGTACCAATTTGAGGCAACGTCGTATGGCAATTCAGAAGCCTTCAGGCGATTATGGAACTGTTCATACGCTAATATGGGTGTGGAGGACGGCGTTTGAAGGGCTGCCCGAGGGGTCCTGCACCCTGAAGATGTTCATTGAGCGGCCAATACCCACAGTTATGTAACGCTGACAACTATAGGACCCATTGTATTTGTCCACTATGCGGGCAGAGGAAAACTTGCACGATTATGTGATTCGGCATATATGAGCAGCTGGCGACGCAGTGTCCTCGCAGGCAAGCCCCTAGGGATTGGGCGTTAGTAGGCGTGGATGGTGGGGATCACAACCGTGCAAAGTTGGATTTGGAGATTGGGGTTAAGCAGATGGACGAGAAACGAATCTCTGGAGTGAGGAGTTGGAGCACGCGGTAATGAGAGAAGGTGATGGGGACGTGGTGTTACCCTCCCGGAAGGTACAGGGGAGAGCCCCCCATCGCCTGAGGGAAGGGTGGACCGTGGAGGAGTCTACCCAGGAGAGGATGTTGGAAAGCAGTGCCTGCAGGAGTTTCTTGGATTGAGCCGTGGACGGGGAGGACGGACCCGAGAAGTTCAGTGAGGTGCAGCTGCGTGATAAGCGAGCCGGGACAGGTGGAGGAATTCGAAGGAATGACAGAGTGACACGAAGTGTGTGAATGTCCATCAGGAGGACACGCCATGAGGTAGATATGTGTGTGATGAGGAGCTCAACTCAAACGGACGGCGGGTGCCTTGGACGTTTGATGAGGTTTTACCACCTGGGCAGAGACCTGGGAAGAAGTCGATGGGTAGATGTGGGGGAGAAGGCACCCAGGGGAGGGGGTGTGCCGGGAAGCTCGGTGGGGGAGGGCAAGGGGGGGTTGGAGGACAGTTAGAAACATGATAAAAATGGTATGGGTACCATGAAAAAGGCGCATGATAAGCCCACAGCGCATCGAGAAAGCCGCCTTTTCTGTGAAGTTCAAGTGTGTCACAATAAATGTAAATGGTCTTAAAACTGAGGTCAAAAGGGTTTGGGTTAGAATGGGTTTATTTACGAAGGTATTGATGTAGATGTATGTTTTTTGCAGGAGCATAACCAAGGTTAGGGTGTGAATGCGTTTGCGGGGTTATAACCTATTGTCAGTAAAGCTTGCAATAAAAAGGAAGGGGTGGCAGTGGCTGTAAAGTAGACCAGCCCATTGCTGTCATGGTTGGGAGGAGGGGTAGGGGGGAGGTGTGAGGGTAGATGGGGCACTGGGGTTGGGTTCGTATGTTATCATTGGAGTTTAATAATATGCCCGGCATGCAGCAATGTTAGAGTGAAAGTTGATTTTGTTCGTGATGTTTTGATGTATTATTTGCGGGGACTACCTTCCATAACTGTTTCTTTGGGGGTGACTGACCTGTGTGCTTAGGAATGGGGAGTCCTCACCGAGGGGGGTCGGGATGTTGTCTTTGGAGGTGGCGCTAAGGGATGTGTTAAGGGATGAGGTAGGTTGTCGATGTGGTGGGGAGGGGAGTATGGGCTGGAGCACACGTTCATTGCGTGGAAATTAATTAGGCGAGTTAGATAGGATATATGTAATGAAAGGGATAGTGTGGAGAGGGTGAGAGCTTTTCGATGTCGGTTTTTTCGGATCATAGGGGCGGTGATAGCTGATCTACGGGTGGATGGTATATGGTAACGTATATAATGCTGGGTATTGGAAATAGAATGTGAGGCTACTTCAGGAGGGGGATTTTGGCACTGTGCCTTATGAGGAATGGTGGACACATATCTGGATGAGGCAGGGATTTGGAGATTGGATTAGCTTGACTGTGGGACGTTAGGCTACGATCGGATTGCATAGTTTTCAGGGCACGTGGTAAGGAACAGGCACGGTGGCGGTAATGGATTTGCAAAACTAATCTTGGAGGTACAACTGAAAGCGTTTTACGACGGGGGGGGTAGGGAAGGTATGAGAGTGGATGTGGATGGATTAAGTGTAGGATATGCAGAGTGTACATAATGGAACAGGTTTAACCGCCTTGACGCGTTAGAGACGGGTTAGAGGAGGTGTTTACAGGGTGAAAACAACCGTCAGGTTGACGTTCTTGCGAAAATTTAGGGAAAGCAAATGGTGACTACCATACGCACATAGTGGTCGCTGCAGGGGGGGAGGTTTATGGGGCTGGTCAAGGCCTTACTAACACGGACAGCATTAGTGTTTATGCAGATTATTGTTTATGGAGAAAAGGAGGGGGAACAAGGTGATGCAAGTGAGAAGGTATTTGGGATATGCAAGTAATATTGTATTAGGACAAACGGAACAAGAAATGCTAGGAGGGAGTATTAGTGAGGAGGAGTGGAGGAGGCGGTTTAAACGGGATGAACATGGAAAGACGCCGGCATAAGTTTGAGACCGAAACATGATTTTTTATAGAGTTTATTGGGAGTGTATTAGGCAATGGATTAGGTGGAAGTCATAGAATTATATGTGGCGCAGTGGGAGGATGGGAAAAACACAGAAAACCGGGCTCGTTGTGTTAGTGCCGAAAAAGACGGACGGGAAAGTACAGAGTGATTAATATAGCGAAATCCATAAAGATGTGCTGATTAAACAAATTATGCTAAATTCTGGGCAATAGACTGAAGACGGTCCTTAGGAACAGTGGATACATGGGGGACAGTTTGGCAAATCCGGAAGAAGTATGAGGGACGGACAAAGTCCACATAAGGATTTTATTGAGGACTGCACCGGGAGGGGGAATACTTGGTTTAGATTTTGGGCTAGTTTTTTATGCGTATATTGTGTGAATAGGGATTTCTTAAAATTTGTATTGAACAGTTGGTTTGGGGGAGAAGTGGTGAGATGGGTGCAAACCCATGTAGAGGGAGCAGTTATTAGGGTACAGCATAAATGGTAAGTTGGGGACACCCGTACTGATGGAGAAGGTTTGAGCAGGGCTGTCCACTCTCATCAGGTTTATTGTTTGCCTTTGTACAGAATCCATTTTATGGGCTGGTGGATGAGGTGATGAAATGAACACGGATTAGGGGGGGTGGGCGGGGGGATTGTGGGGGTACGTAGATGATACTACTGAACTAGTAAGGCATAGGCAAAGATCTAAAGGAAAGTTGGTGGAATCATTCAGATTATTGGGGCCGCTACGGTATGAGAGGTAATTTAATGAAGTCGAGACTATTAGAGGTGGGGATGGTGGGATGGGAGCTTGGGGGAGGGGTTTGGATGGTCCGAGTAGTGGACAGAATTAAGGTTTGTGGAAAATGGTACATGGCGGAAGTGCAGGAAGTAAGGAAGATAAAATTCGAATTAGTTACGAGCATGTTTTGGGTAGGCTGAGGCTAGGCTAGGACCGTAACATTACAGCAGATAGTTTGTAGTGGTCAACTCTCGGTGAAGTAAGGTGGTGGGGCGTGGCTGAGGTGTATCCCTTTAAGAGCAAAAGTATTGTCAGAAATCCAGAGGAAGGTCTAAGGTAATGTATGTGGGGGTATGGGAGGGCATGGTTTGAGCAAGGACGAGGTGATGACGGAGAAGGAGTCCGTGGGGGTCTTGGCCTGATGTCATTGGGTCATAGGATTAATGGCTTTATATATTAAACAAAGTTATATTGACGGACTTGGGGGAACAGAGGTGTTCAGGGTAGGTAGGGTAATGGAGGATGCACGAAGATGGTGGTGTGGAAGGGATTTGAGGTATTGTGAGGACATGTTGAGGGGTTTATTACATGTTTAACAGGTGTCCACCGTTAAAGGTCGAACGATGGTGGGTGCTTGGTGGGCTAAAGGTGTTTTACCAGGGGCCTTTGCTGTAATCCAACATATACTGGATAGTGCATATGGAGAAGTTTTGGCTTGCTATAATACCAGGCAAGGGTACGAGAGTTAGTATATCGTTTCTGTGGGAATATTGGCCTCTAGGGATGTGTTGTATAAAATGGGTGCCCTTGTGAGAGAGACTCATGCTTGCATTGTGGGGACATCGAAACGGGCTTTTCATGCGTTATATTTTTGTCCCTCTTTGGAGGGGGTGAGGTATGGATTGTGATAGTTATCAGACCTTTTGGGGGGGGCAATGGCCATTCCTAAGGCCTTAATGTTGTATGTAACCGGTGCCGTTGATGTGGGTAGAAGCCGTAAATGTAAGTTATGACGGAATTATTTACATGTGCTTAGGGATGAGGGAGGTTAGGGAGCGGTTGAGGAATAAAAGCGTTAGCAGCGAGATTTATAGAACTATGTGCAGGAAAGGCACGTCTATGGGGGGAGGTGGGTATTAGCTTTCGGAGGGTTACCGGAATCTCAACTTGGGGGGGGCCTCCTCCTCATGAACCCAGAGGGCGGCAAAGGTTGGTCTCCCTACCGGGGGTTGCATGAGGGTGGAGTTGGTTTAGGCTTCTTTGTAGTGTGGATGGGGGATGGGTTTATAAATAGAGTGGAGAGGGAGATGAATGAGGATTGGAATCTATGGTTATGTTCACTGCAACAGGATAACTTAATTAAAACATGATGACTAAACCTAGAAAAAAAAAAAAAAAAAAAAAAAAAAAAAAAAAAAAAAAAAAAAAAAAAAAGAAACAGCAATGAGTTACTAGTGTTTCAAAAGTTAGAAAGGTTTTTATGTCCTGTAACTAGACAGTTTTGATACCTTATTGTAGGATTTTGTTAGTTGTATGGGTTGATACTTGCGTATAAGAGTTTCTGTCCTTACTTTCAGGGTGTTTCCTGCCGCAGTGTTTATTGGGGAGTTTCATTGTGATAGGTACCCATGTAATTTAATATTGTCGCTTTGGTTGCCTAATTTCTAAATTAATGTTTTCTTATAATTTAATTTTTGTATGTTAAATAATATTTATGTGCACTTTGTGCAAGGGGTCTAATTGGTTACAGAGTTGGTGGGGGATTTTATGTGGACACAGACATAAAATTTGAGTTTTTGGTTTTTTGCTAATTTTTTTTGTTCGGTGGCTGGAGCTCTCGGACGCTCTTTTATTTATGTAAGAGTTATCCTGCAAATTTTGCGGGAATCTTATGTGGATTGTCCTTTGTATTTTTATTGTAGGTTGGGTTAGCCTTTTTTAATTATTGTACGTATGGATTTATCCTTCGATGCTGCCACACCCTCATATCATCTGTGTTACTTTTGTGCAAGGAGGTTTTACTGTACTTGTAAAATAGCATGATTTGTAGGTTTAGAATTTTGTTGATTTCTATTTCTGAGCAGGTTTTATCCAGTTCGTTTCATTGTTCGGTGATGGTATATTCTTTAATACAATATGAATGTAACACTTGTGGTATGCTATGGGGTTGATGGTAGGTCATTGTTTTTTCAAACGGTTAATAATTGTGTTCTTTTATTTATTATATCTTTACTGTGTCTTTTTAAATAAAAATATAAAAAAAAAAAAAAAAAAAAAAAAATAAATAATTTAATGTTGGATACTTAACGTTAGTTTTTCTTAATCATGCGACGTCTGGTTGTCTATAAGCAAAATATATAATTCTTAATTACTTTCAAATTAATGTTTTAGGCAGTAAGTACTTTGCAGTCAGTAGCTTTAAATAACTTTAAGCCGTAGCAGTGATGTTTTTAATTTTTCAATAAGTACATTTTTTTTTGTTCCCCCCAAAAAAAATAAGAAAAATAAAATCTTCCTTACAGAATTATCTCATGATGGGAATTGTCTAAATTCTTCCTTAGTGCCGTGTTAGAAGAAATTTTTATTTGTCCTAACCCAAAAATAATGAAAATTACTGCGCACTTATTAAAATATAATGAATTTTACTTATGTTGCTCTTATCAGATTGATTAGTCATTGGCATTTATGTATTATTGTAGATATTCTTATACCTAGTCTAGGAGCCATAGTAAAAAGATGTGCTTTATGTATATCAAGGGCTGGTGTCCATGAGTGGTTCCCTAGTTGTCCCTTAGTTGTCCCTTAATGGTTCCCAAGTGGTCCCTTAGTGGTCCTCTAATGGTTCCTTAGCTGTCCCCTAGTTGTCCCTTAGTGGTTCCCTAGTTGTTCCTTAGTGGCCCCCTAGTAGTACCCTAGTTGTCCCCTAGTGGTCCTAGTAGTCCCCTAGTGACCTCTAGATGTACCATCTTAACAAGAGTGGAGCCTTTTTGAGGCTTAAAACTCCTGAGGCTTCCAAGGCAAGTCATAATAAAAATATCATCATTAAAACTTGACTTTTATTATATATTTACGTCATTATACAATTTGAATTTCCCTTGATTCAATTGATTATAAGGATTTAATACCTTCACTACGACAGAGAAAAAGGACACATCACAAAAATATATATTCACGAGTAAAGCAAATATAGGCCAGCTTTATAGATTACTTTTGTTATGAACAAACTGATGATGTATGTATGTAGTATTTATGTATATATAATATATATATATATATATATATATATATATATATATATAATATAGAATATATATAAATAAATATATATATTTAATATATATATATAAATATATTATATGTCGTGCCGAATATGTAAAACTGGTCAATAAGCAAGACTCCAATTAAAATTAAGTCCTTTTCTGAAATTTCTCCCTTATACGTTTAAGATGATATTTTTTCATTAAAATATTAATTGTAGAAAAATTTTAATTTGCACCAAAAGAATCTTAGAAAACTTACCTAACCTTATTATAAGAAGAGCAATTTATTTTAGCCTAACCCAACTAAAGTATATTTTAGATTGTTTTCAATAATTAATACTAAGCAAACACAGTGAAATATATTTTTTTCGTTTATGTTTTCAGAATGAAATAGGCGCAATTATTGGCTACTCAAATTTTTCACTTGTCCTATATGGCAGATGAACGTTGGTATTTAACCAAGATGGCAAGTTCTGCCTATTCCGGGCACGACATCTATATAACATAATATTAGTATATAAATATATATAAATATAAAAATATAAATATATATATATAATATGATATATAAATATATATATATATATATATATATATTATTAGATAATTATTTTTTTTTATTATCACACGGCCCGAATTCCCACCAAGGCATGGTGGCGAAAAAGAAAAACTTTCCCCATCATTCACTCCATCACTGTCTTGGCCAGAAAGGGTGCTTTACACTACAGTTTGGTAAAACTGCCACAATTAACACCACCTCCTTCAAAGTGCAGGGCACTGTACTTTCCCATCTCCAGGACTCAAGTCGCGGCCTGTGCCGTTTCCCCTGAATCCCCTCATAAATGTTACGAAGGGGTTCAGGGAAACCGGCAGGCCGGACTTGAGTCCTGGAGATGGGAAGTACAGTGCCAGCACACTGAAGGAGGGGTGTTAATGTTGCAGTTTAAAAACTACTGTAGTGAGTAAAGCACCCTTCTGGGTGTTTTTTCTTTTTTTTTATTTTTTTTTTTTTTTTCTTTACACTACACATATATGTATATATGTATACCATATATACATTATATACATTATATATATATATAATATTATAATATATATTATATATATATATA
>NC_069400.1:42822616-42830116 GCF_026875155.1 Cherax quadricarinatus
CTCTTTTTTTCCTGCCATAATTTATCCTTCAACATTATTGTTCCTTCTTTACTCTAACTCCATTTGAACCCCGACCTAATCCCATTTATTCCTCTCCACTGAAACTCTCCCACCCCTTTCAGCTTTGTTTCACTTAAAGCCAGGACATCCAGCTTCTTCTCATTCATAACAGCACAATCACCTCTTTCTTATCATTCGCACAACATCCACGCACATTCAGACTTCCCACTTTGACAATTTTTTCTTCTTACTCCTTTTAGTAATTATTACAGGAAAAGGGGTTACTAGCCCATTGTTCCCGGCATGGCTTACGGAAGAGAGATTCTTATACCACTTCCCCATGGATATAAAAGGAAAAGTAATAAGACCAAGAACTATTAAGATAAAATCAACGAAAACTCAGATGAGTGTGTATAAATAAACGTGTACTTGTATGTGTAGTGTGACCTAAGTGTAAGTAGAAGTAGCAAGACGTACCTGTAATCTTGCATATTTATGAGACAGACAAAAGACACCAGCAATCCTACCATCATGTAAAACAATTACAGGCTTTCGTTTCACACTCACTTGGCGGGACGGTAGTACCCCCCTGGGGGGTTGCTGTCTACCAACCTACCACATATATATATATATATATATATAAATATTATATATATATATATATAATATATATATAATATATATATATATATGTATATATTATATATATATATATATTATTTTATTATCACACTGGCCGATTCCCACCAAGGCAGGGTGGCCCGAAAAAGAAAAACTTTCACCATCATTCGCTCCATCACTGTCTTGCCAGAAGGGTGCTTTACACTACAGTTTTTATACTGCAACATTAACACCCTCCTTCAGAGTGCAGGCACTGTACTTCCATCTCCAGGACTCAAGTCCGCCTGCCGGTTCCCTGAATCCCTTCATAAATGTTACTTTGCTCACACTCCAACAGCACGTCAAGTATTAAAAACCATTTGTCTCCATTCACTCCTATCAAACACGCTCACGCATGCCTGCTGGAAGTCCAAGCCCCTCGCACACAAAACCTCCTTTACCCCCTCCCTCCAACCCTTCCTAGGCCGACCCCTACCCGCCTTCCTTCCACTACAGACTGATACACTCTTGAAGTCATTCTGTTTCGCTCCATTCTCTCTACATGTCCGAACCACCTCAACAACCCTTCCTCAGCCCTCTGGACAACAGTTTTGGTAATCCCGCACCTCCTCCTAACTTCCAAACTACGAATTCTCTGCATTATATTCACACCACACATTGCCCTCAGACATGACATCTCCACTGCCTCCAGCCTTCTCCTCGCTGCAACATTCATCACCCACGCTTCACACCCATATAAGAGCGTTGGTAAAACTATACTCTCATACATTCCCCTCTTTGCCTCCAAGGACAAAAGTTCTTTGTCTCCACAGACTCCTAAGTGCACCACTCACTCTTTTTCCCTCATCAATTCTATGATTCACCTCATCTTTCATAGACCCATCCGCTGACACGTCCACTCCCAAATATCTGAATACGTTCACCTCCTCCATACTCTCTCCCCTCCAATCTGATATTCAATCTTTCATCACCTAATCTTTTGTTATCCTCATAACCTTACTCTTTCCTGTATTCACCTTTAATTTTCTTCTTTTGCACTCCCTACCAAATTCATCCACCAATCTCTGCAGCTTCTCTTCAAGAATCTCCCAAGAAAGCACAGTGTCATCAGCAAAGAGCCAGCTGTCCCAACCCCCATTTTGTGTGTGTCTTTATCTTTTAAACCCAAAAGTTTGCAAAGACCCTCGTTTTTATTCTTTTAAAACCCCCATCTATAAATAATTAAACAACCACGGGACTCAACAATCCTTGTCTAAGCCTTTTTTTACTGGGAAAATTTTTCCCCCTTTTTCCCTCATACTCTAACTTGGCCTCCTTCCCGTAAAAAAACTCTTCACTGCTTTCGAAACCCTACCTCCTACCCCTACACTTGCAACATCTGCCCATTGCCCCCCTTCCACCCTGTCATACGCCTTTTCCAAATCCATAAATCCCACAAAGACCTTTTTACCTTATCTAAATATGTTCACTTATATTTTTCACTGTAAACCCCGGTCCCAACCCCCCCTACCTTTCCCTAAAGCCCCCTTGTTCATCTGCATCCATTCTCCGTTTCCCTTTAATTCTTTAAATTATAACTCACCATACACTTTCCCGGGTCACTAAACAGATTTATCCCCCTATAATTTTTGCCTCTCTTTTACCCCCTTTGGGTTTTTATAAAAAGGGAAATTGCTGCTCTTTCCCCAATCCCTAGGTACCTTCCCCTCTTCCATACTTTATTAAATAATTGCCAAAAACTCCCAAACTTTCCCCACCTGTTTTAACATTTCATTTTTTTATCCATAAACCCCGGGCTCCCTTTACCCCCTTTCTTTTTAAAACCTATCCCTCACAAAATTTTCCCCCACACTCACAACTGGCTTCCTCACTCTAAAAGATGTTTTTCCCTCCTTGCCCTTACACAAACACAGTTCCCTACCCAAAACATAACAATTTTTTTAAATTTTTTTAAATTATATAATTTTTAAAAAAAAAAAATTTTTTAAAAAAATTTTTATTTTTTTTTTTTGGGTGGGGGGGGGGGTTTAGATTGTGGAGAAAGGGATGGTACCCCCTTCAAGCCTGGAAAAGGGGGGGAACAGGTGGTGGGGGCTATAAGTGCATTCCCTTGGGCTGATCCCTTCTCCAGTACCCAGGGGGGAAGGGGGGGCAGCTCCAGCTTCAGGGAGTCCCAAAAGTCTAAAAAATTTTGGGAACTTGCCCTCTTATAGTTTTTTCCCCATGGGCCAGAGCCCCCTTGGCCTCAGGGGGAAAGAGTGCATCAAAATTTCCCTTTAAAGGGGCTGGGAAAAAGACTCATCAGGGTTAGGGACCCCCGGGCAGTAGTTTTCTGTTCCAGCGGTCGTGGGCTGTTAAAGGGGTAATGCCTCGTTTTTTTGGGGCACACGCCCCAGCTCTGGGGAGCTGGATGAATTTTCCCCTTATAATCGGTGATACACACGAAACAACATGCCCGTATATGCCCCTTTTTAACAAAAATGTATTTTTAAATTTTCTGTACCTATTATGAATAAAATTTTCCCTTTTGGTAAAAAAAAAATACAAAAAAGAGGGGGTGGTAGGGGAAGTGGAATATTAAAACGGCTTCAAAAAGAACCCACTTTTCTTCCTTAAAGTTTTTTTTGCATTCTCCGAGGCAAGGGGCCCCACAATTTCACCAGGGGTGGCCCCTATTTATATATATATATATATATTATATATATTTCGTCTCTCGCCTTTTGTGAGAGGACGACAGTGGAGCTGCTCTCAAACCCCTGGTGGCAGGCGGCAGTACTTTCATAAGGCGGAAGGTGGCATGACGGTCAACACTGTCTTGAAACTTGTAAAGGGGGTCGCTGAAAAATCAGAACACCCATTTTTGTGCGGCGATATTAAAGGACACGTATGGCATCGCAAATAAAAGAGCTCTATGGGTGTCGTTTAAATGGTGTTTCAAGGCTTTTCGTCAAATTCCGGCAGAGCAGCACTTATAAAAAATATGAGGGCCCCAAGTCCCAGGATGTGGCAAAAGCCGGTTAACCCTCTGGGTCACCCCTCCATGATGTATCACGGTTTTCCCACTTGGACCAAGGGCGTAATTTTTCCCTTTTTGAAGCTGGAGAGTGTTTTAAAAGGAAGTTTTTGGGGGTTTTTGCTACGATACTTTTTGCGGCATTGGGCGTTGGCGTAATGGACCGTTTTTGGTATGCCGAAGGGTCTTTTTCCCTTAAAAATTTTTTAAAGTACCTATACCATCGTGCTGATGATGGAGGACTTCCATACTCAACTTCTTACGTACAAAAATCAGAGCGACGTGTCGACTATGTGGGACATATGACCACATCGCGGCGAATGTCCTGCACGACTAAAAAGATCAACGGCAACTAGGATGAGATGCAAGGGGAAAGCGAAACATGCCCGGCAAGCGGTGAGTTCTGGCCCCACCTGGAGTTGGAGAGGGCGAAAGGCTTGGTGGGCCCGGGGAGGGGTTTTCTGCAATTGTCAGGATGAAATGGGGATCCTTCAGGGGCTCTGCTTGAATTGTGGACTTTTTCGGGTCTGCGATACCCTGGGGGTTTGGAAAACGATGGTGTAGGCAAGGGCGGGGCTCCAACATGCGGGTCGCGTTTGGTGTGGAAGCAGAACGGGTTGGGTAGTGGCGTCCACAGGATAACGCCTAAGGAGGATATGGTTGAGATTGTAGCTCTCGCAAGAAGTGCTGTGATAACCCATAGTGAACTTTTGATTCCTGGCAAAGGTTGGGAAAAAAACATGGGATGATGTGACCGTAGAGGTACGGGGGAACAAATGTGTTTAGCATGTGAAAGGGGAAAGACAGGGGGGGGGTGGTTGGGGTTTTCGTCTAGGGTCTAAGAGTGTTAGGTGTCTAAAGGCTGCCTCCATTGAATCCTTTAAGTGTATTTCTTTAAATATTAAAGGGTTGAAGTCGTAACAAATATAAAAGGGTTTGGGGGTATTTTTAAAGAGATAGTACCCGACGTGTGTTCCCACAAGAACACAATTATAAAACATTGGGAGAGAATGATTGATGGATACGATGTGTCACGGGTTGCTCGCACGATTAAAGGTGGGTGGCATTTTTAATTAAAGAAGGGTAGCCCGTTTTCTCTGCAAAGTATGAGGTAGGGGGGAGGGGGGGGTGGTTCGGGGGGTGGGGGGGGGGGGGGGGCCGGGGGGGAAGGGCCGGGGGAAGGGGGGCGGGAGGCCCAAAAAGGAGGGCGGGGGAAGGGGGGGGGGGCGGGGGGGGGGGGGGAAGGGGATTGGGGGGGAAAAAGGGGGGGGGGGGGGGGGGGGGGGGGAAGGGGGAATTTTCGGGGGGGGGGAACGTTTTTTTTGGGGGGGGGGCAGGGGGGGGCCCGTTGGGGGGGGCGGGGGGGGGGAGGGATTTTAAAAGGGGGGGATGGGGAGGGGGGCAAAGGGGGGGGGGGGGGGGGGGGGGGGGGGGGGGGGGGGAGGGGGGAAAGAGGGGGGGCCGGGGGGAAGGGGGGTGGGGGGTTTTTGGGGAAGGGGAGGGAGATTTCGGGGGGGGTTTTTTTTGAAGGCAAACGCAGGAAGCGGGGGGGGGGGGGGGGGGGAAACCGGGGGGGGGGGGGGGGAAAAACGATTGGGACCCAAAATCATGAATTTGTTTGCGGCCTGAGGGGAGGGGGAATTGATGAGGTTTTAATGGGGCCGGGCTTTTTGTTTTCCCGGCATATGTCCCTTTTGAAAGAGGGGGCAGGGGGGAAAACGTTTGCAGGGTACGGAAAATAATGATTGAGGGTCCAGGAGGGAATTTTGGGGGGGTATTTCCCGTTTAGGGGGGCAGGTGCTTTTAGGTCAACAGAGGGGTATGGGTTGCTACGTAGACATGGCAAAAGAGTTGGGGGGGGTTTTAAATGATGAGGTGCTAGGGGAAAAATAGGTGAATGGGAAGTTGTCATCTAGAGCATAAGGACGATTGAATCTGAGTGGGCCTATAGCGAGAGGAGATTGAATGGAGTGGAGGGGTTGAGTGTGGGAAAATCGCCGGGGGTTTATGGTATTTCCTTGTGATTTTTATAAGGAAAAATGGGAAAGTTTGCGTGAATTTTTGGGTTTCATTTAAAGCTATGAAAACCAAAGGTAGGTTAGGGAACAGCAAAATAGGGGGTGGTGGCATGGGCCCCAAAAAAAAAGCTTGTGATTACTACATGATTATCGATCGATTCTTTAATGTGGGTGATTACAAGATCTTTTCTAAAAAGTTGGGAATAGGATGAACGAGTTCTTGACAAAGTTTTGGATGAGGTCAATATGGGGTGCC
Source organism: Cherax quadricarinatus (assembly GCF_026875155.1). Lineage (NCBI taxonomy): Eukaryota > Metazoa > Arthropoda > Malacostraca > Decapoda > Parastacidae > Cherax > Cherax quadricarinatus. Next base: position 42,828,525 of record NC_069400.1, read on the forward strand.
CGGGCGATTAATGTGTGTGGGGCAAGGTATTACGTAGGTTTCAGACAAAGTGGGGGGGAAATAAAGTGGGTTTGCATTGGATTTGGGATGCAGCAATTTACTGTGTAGAGCTTTAGGCACTGTGGAAATTAATGCAGTGGGCAAAAATTTGGGGGGGAAATCGTCAGTTTGGGGGGGAAAGGGGTTGATGAGCGGCTTTGGGACGGGTGCAGGTAAAGGTAGGCTAGGAAAACTGTTAGGGTGGAAAGGGGCTTGGGCAAGGGGCCCCGTGTCGTAGTTCTTTTGCATTTATTCAGGATCTGTTCGTAGGGGTGTGCGAGGAGTGTAAGGGAGGGGGTGAAGAGAGGTGAAGTGGGGGTGGAACAGGGATCATGGGGTTTTGTGGATGATACCATGTTTTCTTCAGAAGGTCAAGGAATTACGAAAAGGGGGGTGAATGGTGGAGCGTTTCGAAGGGGGAACAGGGGTGCGGTTTCTAGGAAAGCTATGCTTTGGGTGGAGGATGGTGGGTGGGGCTCTGGACAGGAGGGCTGGCCCCTGGGTGTCAAATTAAGGTGTGTGGGGGTTTTCATATGGGAAACCTTCGGAGGCGAGGGGGGTGAATTCGAGAGAAGGGGGATAGGGTTCTGGTAGATTGGAGGTTGCGTACATGAATCTGGGTTACATCAGCGGCTTTTTGGGGGAAGTGCTTTTTTATGGTAAACTGTGGCATTGGGGAGGTATATACCCTGAAAACGTCGGCGAGAAGGTTGTTTTTAAAGTGTATATCGTTTTATTTGGGGTTGGATGTGACGCTTATTTAGGATGTTGTGTGTCTTCGGCAGCCAGGGAGGGCTGGGTTAATGGCGTGCATCAAAGGTGTTGGGCATGTATTTAAAAAGTTATTGAGGGGGTAGGGTTTTCAGGGACAGGTTTGGCATGGGTTAGAAGGGATTTTTTTGGAGCATTGGAGGGGGTAGAGAGTCCCGATGTTGAGGGAATGTTGAGGTTATTAATTTATGCACGGACCCACGCAGAATCAAGATAGGATGACTGGCTCAGGTGGGTGGTGGGGAGGTGGTTGCTAAGGTGGAAGGTATATATCCGATGTATGCCTGGAGTGATATATGGGGCCATTTAAAAGGGTTACGATTGAAGGCAGTGGTAAGGGAGGTAATGTTTAAATTTCTCCACAATATATTGCCGTCTGGAGAAGTGTTGGCAAATAGGCGTGTGCAGGAGGGTGGGGAGTGCTGTGTGTGTGGGGACGTTGACAGTCTTTCACGCAGTATTTTTTTGTGTGAGGTTGGAACCAGTGAGGGAGTGGTTTGAGTAGGGTTTTACGTATGGTGGGTGGAGGTGGGATTAGCGTTTAAAGGGCGTTAAGCTTAGATGTGTGTGGGGGGGGGGTGCCAGTGCAGAACGCAATGGGTTATCTAGTCACGGACTTTGTGTATACGTCATGGGTTTACAGACATGTGCCAGTAAGGGAGAGAATCAGGGCACTGGCAGCGATATTTTATGGGACGCAACGGAGGAATAAGGACATCACTGGGAACAGATGGCATTTAACCTTTTCGGAGGGATATCGTAGCTTCTGTGTCAGGGACTTA
>NC_069400.1:42835116-42985116 GCF_026875155.1 Cherax quadricarinatus
GCATCCCCTGAACCCCCTCCCCACCTTACATGCCCAATAGAACCCCCATCATCAAACTACGATAGCTTACAGGGAAATCCCGCTCCCACCATATCCCATAAATCATTGTCCTCATCGCTCTCGGGCTGCGTGGACCTGCTGTGCAGACGCTCCTGATTAAGTTGGTTTTCGCAGTTTTCCTGTTTTCTTCCAAGATGGCAGACGGTGCAGCAATACGGTGTGTTGACATCATAAAGGGTGCGATTTACTCGTTCACGGCTTCTGCAATGCTGCCGGCGATCATCAGAGATACTTACAGTATTGGTAATGACGAGCTGCATGGCATAGCGCTAAATGGGACTACATGAATCTTCATCTAGTTTTGTTCCGTGGCTGCCTATGAACGGACGGTGGCTTTATATCAGGAGAAGTGCCTTCCTGTGACTTCGGGGATGGAGGTACGTCTGAGGGATGCTTCCCGAACATACACCTGGGTAAGGATCCGTAACGTCCCCTTTGAGGCGAACGCTCTGTGGACGTTAGTGAGGCATTCAGAGTTTACAGTGAGGTGCATACGGAGACGTTGGGAAGATGGAAGGATGGACTCTACGCTGGACTGCCTGAAGGTTCTTTCACTTTGAAGATAACGTTGAGGAGGGCCATTCCCTCCTATGTCATTCTGGAGGAGTTCAGGATGCAGGTATATGTCACATACGCTGGACAACGGTGAACATATCACATGTGCGGAGGTTTTGATCACATGGTGGCAGTGTGGAAAGATGGCTCCACGACGTTCCACAGTTTTGGTAACGTCGGTGGTGTCAACCCCTTTGGAGAGTTCCTCGTTGGTGCCTGTGGCAGGTGCCGGACTGATGACTTGGGCAGAGGAGGTTGAAGGCATGGAGGAACGTTGTGTGACACGGAAGCGTCGGGTGGCCCCTCGGGAGAGGGGATTAGACATGCGACAACGGCAGAGGTGCAGGGGATGTCTAGTTCATTCCAGGAGACCTTGGACCTCCCCCTGCAGGACGTGATCAGCAACTTACTGGATGAGCCGATGGACGTTTTATCCACTGTGGGGACGGATTCCCAGCTTGGCTCTGTGGACCTGGGGAAGGAACCAGGGCATTTGGATTCTGAGACTGATGGTTTGCAACGCCTGCAGGTGGAGGTTGAGGTCCATGAGCCTGGTGGGAATGTCGAGATGGAGCTGGGAAGCCACTCTAGGAAACGGGCTGGGGAGTTATCAGATGAGGTTCTCACGCCGGCCCAGAGGCCTGGTAAGAAGGTGTCGGGGAATGTAGCTAGGTCGGGGTTGAGGAGTGCACAAGGGAGGGAGGAGGGTCAGGAGGGAAAGAGTGCACGAGACGGTTCGAGTTTTTTAAAAGGCAGACAGGGTAAGACCCAGAGGCATAGGGGAAAGCCCCCTTTGTTGAAGCTTTCAAGTGTGTAACTATTAATGTTAATGGCCTTAGCGCTGAAGTGAAACGTGCATGGTTAGAGAGTGTTTTGCGGCAGTTCGATGTGGATGTATGTTTCATTCAGGAACATAATTATAAGTATGGATACGAGTTAAGGTTGAAAGGTTATCAAATGTCCGTAGGCAGTTCGTTGAGGCTAAAGGGTGGGGTGGAAGTGGCGATAAAGGAGTCTAGCCCCTTTCGAGTCCTTGCATGGGAGGAGGGGGGGAGGGAGAGTGGTGAGGGTAGAGGGGATCTAGGGGGAGGTCCGGGTTTGTTTTTTGGGTGTGTATATGCAGGCAGAAGGGTTTAGACAGGTAAAGGTTGATTTTGTAAGGGACGTTTTGTTATATTTTTTTTTTTGCGGGGTTTGCCCATGGTTGCCATCCTGGGAGGAGATTGGAATTGTGTTATCAGGCATAAAGATGTGGAGCCGCATGGGTCAGGTTGTGTGCTAGGGGTGTTACGAGATGTGCTGCGGTATGCAGGGGTATCTGATGTGGTGGGGAGGGAGGGGGGGGGTAGAGCACACGTTTGTGAGGAGAGGATATGCAGCGAGATTGGATCAAATATATGTAACTACAGGGATTATGGTCGAACGGGTACAAACTATCGATATCGGGTTTTCGGATCACCAAACAGTTATTGTGGAACTGGCATGGTTTGGTATGGTACGGAGATACTCAGGATATTGGAAACTGAATGTGCAGCTCCTTACTGCAGGAGGAGAGGGAGCATCTTTCAGAGATTGGTGGGAACCTTTCTAGGGGGCTAGGGATCAAGGGGTAGGCGTGTTGGATTGGTGGGAGTTGAAAGCCAAGCCAGGGATTCAAGTGTATTATAGAACTAAGGGTCGAGAGGAGGCAGGGTGGAGGTTAGGGTTGCAAAAATATCTAGAGGGGCAGCTGAATGCTTGTTATGAGGGAGGAGGGGGTAGTCGGTATGGGAAAATTGCAGACCTTCGGGGTAGGTTAAGTAAGTGACTTACAGAATGAGCGTTTTGATGCCATACGTGTTAAGGCGGGGTTGGAGGAGGTGCTTTGGGGAGACAAACCCTCGGGTTGTGTTTTGCACAGGTTTAGGGAAAGGCAGCAGGCGACCACGATGATGACTTAGGAGGCGTGTGTGAATGTGGGGGGATATCATAGGGGGCAGATGCTATGCACGACGGAAAGTATGAGTAATTATGTGGACCATTGGTTTCAGGAAAAAATGTGGCAGGGGATGGGCAGTGCCTGGGAGGGGGGACTGTGTGGTGATGTAATAATGAATGTTTTAGGTGAGAAAGAGCGAGTGGAGCTAGGAGGTGTGACTAGTGAGAGGGAGGTGGAGGAGGCTGTGACTAAAATGAGTAGAGGTAAAGCTCCGGGGATTGATGGGATACCTAATGATTTCTAATTGGCGCATTGGGATTGCATGAAGACTTGTCTGGTGGCGTTGTTAAACGGTATGAAGGAGGGGGGTGTTGGGAACGTCGCAAGGTATGGGGGTTGTTGTTTATGTGCCTAAAAAAGGGGGGGGAGGACGCTGAGTGCATATAGGGCAATCCCCCTTATGTGTGCGGATTACAAAATTTTTGCGAAAGTTTTGGGTAATAGGCTGAAGAGGGTAATTGAAAGGGTTATACATCAGGGACAGTTTGGTATACCTGGATGGAGTATGCGTGCTGGGCATGGGAGGATCAGGGATTTTTTAGAGAGCTGTCAAGGGGGGCATCTTGGATATAGATTGGAAAGAAGCATATGACTGTGTGAATAGGGAGATGTTGAGGGTATTTTTGTGGAAACAGGGTTTTGGGGTGGAAGTTGTGTGATGGGTCACCATGTTGTATTCGTCTGCCATGGTTTGGGTACAGGTGAACGGCAGGTTGGGTTTGCCAGTGCGGATGGAGAGAGGTTTGAGACAGGGATGTCCCCTGTTCCAAATTCTCTTTGCATGTATGCAGGACCCTTTTTACAGGCTTATTGAGGGAGGGGATCGGGAGAAGGGTGACGGGGGAGTTAGTGGTGCGGGGATTGTTGGCTATGTGGACGACACCACGGTTTTGGTGGAAGGGGAAGTAGGTTTGCGAAATGTGGGTAGAGTGATTGAAATGTTTGGGCAGCGACGGGCATTCGAGTTAATAGAGCAAAGTCAAGGTTGCTCGAGGTAGGATCCTGGGTGGGGGGGAGGCTTAGGCGAGGCATATGGGTGGTTTGTTGTGGATAGTCTTCGAATTTGTGAGATTGTATACTTGGCGGATGTCCGGGTGGTGCAGAGGGTGAATTCGGAGTCAGTGGTAGGTCAGGCTCTGGGTAGGCTTAGAGGTTTGTGAGCTGGGGAGATTACTTTGCAGCAGAGAGTGGTGGTGGTGAACACCCTCGTTTTTAGTAAGGTGTGGGGAGTGGCGGAGGTGTTTCCTCTGAGGTCAGTTGACATTAAGGAACTGCTGAGGAGAGTCTTTCGATATGTCTGGGGTTATGGGAAGGCGTGGTTAAAGAGAGAAGTCGTGATGACAAATGTTCGGCAGGGAGGATTGGGCCTCATCCCTTTGGAGTCTCGAGTAAAGGCGGTCTACGTAAAACAGAGGTTCCTCAGAGCAGGTGGGGAAAAGGGAAAAAGGGTAGGAGAGATTATGGTTAATGTACGGAAATGGTGGGGGGGGGGAGGATTTGTTGGTGCGTGAGGATATGGTGAGGTTTCTGTTGGTGGCACAGGATGTGAGGAAGATGTAGGTGAGTCGTTTGGAGAAGGTGGGAAGTCATGGGGTGGCGGTGCAGGGTGTAAGCAATTATCCTATGTATGATTGGCAGAGCATTTGGGAGGACTTTTGGAAGTCGGCTGACCCCTAGGGTACAGGAATTGGTCTACAGGTTTTTCATGGGGATTCTGGCGTCCAAGTCAGTTTTATGTAGGATGGGTTATGTGAGTGATGGAACTTGCCGGCGCTGTGGGGAAGAGGAGACTGCGTTCCATGCAGTTTATTTTTGTGAAACATTGGGAATTGTAAGGGAGTGGTTAGTGGGGGTCTTCCGTCTGGTGGAGGGGGGCATAGCATATCCTCTCTAAGGGCCTTAACTTTTGATGTGAGAGGGGTCGCAGCGGATGTTAGGAGGGCCGTTATGTATGTGGTGGCGGACGTTTTGTTTGTTTCTTGGAGTATGCGGGAGGTTCATGGGGTTTGTAGAGTGAGAGTGCTCGCAGCACGTGTCTACATGACAGTTTGTAGAAATAGGATTTTATATGGAAGGACTTGGATGAACAGCTTCCCTGTGGGATATCGACATGTGACTGTGAACGGGTTACAGAGGTTAGGGGTGGGGTAGACCGATCAGGGTTGGGCTCATGGGTTTTGGCTTTTTCCCCTTGGTAGGTTTGTTTTTAGTGGCGTTTCTAAGGTGTGAATGGTGGGGGGGGGTGCATATGTGTCTGGAAGTGGAATCTGGAGTGTCATAGTAGAGCCAATAATGAAGGATGTGCATGTGGAGGGGGAGCGGGGGGGGGTCTGCATGGGTTCTATCTTGTTAGATGGGTCGGACTCTTTCCTTTGGATGGGGTTTGATGAGTGTGCTAGTGATGTGTTTTGGAGGATGGTTCTTTTCATGGGATCTGGAACTGGGGGCTTTTTTGCTTGCCTCTGGGTTTTGGTAATGTAGTAGGTTCTTTTCCATGGGGTTTCTATAATTGGGTTTTATATGCATACTCTTGAATGGAAAACTTTCATTTTTTTTCCGGTTGTTGCATAGCATATTGTGATTTACTTTTGTCTTTTGGTTTTCATGTAGTTTGTTCTCCCAAATAAAAAAAAAAAGCCTCTGTTGTGTGAACGTGGTAGGTGTCGCTTTCAATGTTATCTATGTGACAGGTGTGGTGCTTATGTTTTGAACCATGGTTCAAAAAAAAAAAAAAAAAAAAAAAAAAAATCATGCTAATTGGGATGTGTATCGCAATTTTTTTTTTTTTTTTTTGGGGGGGGGGATTTGCGTTTCTGTACAACAATATGTATTTTATATATCCAAATTTGATTTATTGCATTTTGGGATTTCCTTTTATATATATAGGTGTGTATATTGTGTGTTTATGTATGTACGTATCTATGTGTATATGTATATATATGTGTATGAACATATATATATATATGTATATGTATGTATATATATATATATATATATATATATATATATATATATATATATATATATATATATATATATATATATATATATATATATTGTGTATGTGTAAGTATATTACTGATATTACAGTTTTAGTTATGATATAATGTATTGTCTTGTATAGTAGGAGTCGGGTAGGTTAACGTAGAGGGGATGTGGGGTTGGATGTATTGCAATGTAAGTTATTGTTATGTATAGGGGAATATGCTGTTTTGTGTATACCACTGCTTTCACTATGGGTTTTTTTGTTAGTTCTAATTCATGTTTTCCGTGCGGAAAAAAATACTTCTTTATTGTAAGGATGTGGTAGGTTGGGTTTTTAATATTGTGGTGTATATTTTAGGTCTGGTGCTCCTGTTTAACCAAGTACTTGTGACACGTAAGTAAACTATATGTATCTTTTCTGTATACTGATCTGAGTTGTGTATTAATTTTTTATATATATATATTGTCATCAGTACTAAGTACTTCTATAACGTGATAGTATCTTCCTGTTTTTTTTTTTTTTTTTTTTTTTGTTTTTTGAGTCGGGAAGGTTTTATGTACAGTGGATTGGTTGGTTTTATTGACTACTTTGTAATGTTGGTGTTTAATTTCATGTTCGGAGAGGTATGAAGTTCTCTGTGTGTACCACTTTTTTCACAGTGGTTTGTTCGTATGTAATACAATGTATTATGTATATGCAGTTTTAAATAAAATAAAAAAAAAATATCCCATAAAGAGCCCGATTTCGACACAGCATACGATAAAAGGTCGCCGCCAGCACCTTTCTACGCACCCCTCCCTCCACCTGACCCCTCATCGCCCACGACACAAACACAAAATCCATCATGAGGGACACCAGCTAGAAAAGAGATTGAAGGAAGGAATGCTGCAATGGAGGCAACTAAATCGTCTCAGGGGATGCAAAGGGAAATGCAGTAAGAGGACAAAAGGGATAGGTCAGTTTTTGTTTATGGGCTCCAGGAAGTTGAAGGGGAAAATTTTGAAGCAAGAAGACAGGAGAAAAAACTGATTGAAAGTATCATGAAAGCAATAAGAGAGGACGACACAACCCACTTGACAAATTTTCTGAGAATAAGGTGGTTTGCTTGAGGAAAAAAACGGCCAGTCAAAGTGATTTTTAAGGCACAACCAGCTCGAAACAGGATCCTACAGGAGAAAGCACGATTAAGGGACATGCCAAAGTACCAGAGGGTGTACCTCGACCTTAAGAGAACACAAGAAGAAAGGTGGAAACTGAAAGAGAGGGTACAATGATGCAAGGAGGAACAAAAGGCAAAGAAGATGAGTACGAGAGCCCAGACTCAGGAGGAAGAGCAATTATAACCTCCCTTAGAACCGCCCACAGAAGGCCCTCAACCATGACAACCCCAATGCAACCAAACAATCTAACCCAAAACCCAAACACTGTACCCTCTCGCCCCACCTCCTCATCACAAACTCCACCCCCACAGCAATCCCCCATAGTTTCCCGCCGGGTCTCCCGCTCCCCCAACCCCAACATTCTCCCCAGACCACAGTTTTAGAAAAGAAGTTGAAGGTTTGGTATACAAATGCAGATGGAATAACAAATAAATGTGAGAACTGGCATAAAAGAATAAAAAACGAAGCTCACTGGGGTGATAACAGACGCAATCTTCCCACCCGGATATCAGATCCTGAGGAAAGACAGAGGGAGCAGAGGGGAAGGAAGAGTTGCTCTACTCATTAAAACCGATGGGTATTTGAGGAAATGGAAGGAATGGACGAAATTGGTGTAAGGAACTACATAATAGGCACAATTCAGTCTGGGGAGCATAAGGTAGTCATTGCAGTGATGTATAACCCACAACAGAACTGCAGGAGGCCAAGAGAAGAATATGAAAAGAGCAACAGAGCAATGGTAGACACACTACCTGAGGTGGCCAGAAGAGCTCACAAGGGTAGAACAAAGTCACTAGTTATGGGTGATTTCAATCACAAGGAAATTGATTGGGAACCTGGAGCCACATGGGGGTCATAAAACATAGAGAGCCATGGTGATGGTTGTGGTTCCGGAAAATCTCATGCATCAACATGTTAGGGACACTACCAGAGAGAGAGAGGAGGATGAACCAGCAAGACTGGACCTCGTGTTCACCTTGAGAAGCTCGGACATTGAGGACATCACATATGAAAGACCCCTTCGAGCTAGTGATCACGTGGTTCTGAGCTTGGAATACATAGTAGAGTTACAAGTGGAGAGGGTAACAGGAGTAGGATGGGAAAAGCCAAACTACAAAAGGGGAGACTGCAAAGGTATGAGGAACTTCCTGCAGGAAGTTCAGTGGGAAAGAGAATTGGCAGAAAAGTCAGTAAACGAAGTAATGGACTATGTAACAACAAAATGCAAAGAGGCAAAGGAAAGATTTGTTCCTAAGGGTAACAGAAATAATGGGAAGACCAGAACGAGCCCTTGGTTCACCCAAAGGTGTAGGGAGGCAAAAACTAAGTGAACTAGAGAATGGAAAATGTATAGAAGGCAAAGGACTCTAGAAAATAAGGAGATCAGAGGAAGAGCCAGAAACGAATATGCACAGATAAGGAGAGAGGCTCCTCGTCAATACGAAAAATGATATAGCCTTGAAAGCAAAGTGTGACCAGATGCTGTTGTACAATCACATTAGGAGGAAAACAAGAGTCAAAGCCAAGGTAATCAGGTTGAGCAAGAAAGGAGAGAAAATATCAAGAAACGACAGAGAAGCATGTGAAGAGCTTAACATGAGATTTAAAAAAGTATTTACAGTGAAGGCAGAAAAGACTCCAGAAAGCCGGAGTGGTGGGATACACCAACAAGTGCTGGACACAATATACACAACCGAGGAGGCAGTGAAGAGGCTGCCAAGCGAACTAAATACCTCAAAGGCAGTGGGATCGAACATCTCTCCATGGGTCCTGAGAGAGGGAGCCGAGGCGCTGTGTGTGCCATTAATAACAATTTTCAACACGTCTATCAAAACATGGCAACTACCTGAGGTATGGAAGACAGCACATGTAGCCCCAATTTTTAAGAAAGAAGACAGACATTCAGTATTAAACTACAGACCAGTGCCACTGAAATGTATAGTATGCAAAGTCATGGAGAAGATTACCAGGAAAAGAGTGGTGGAGCACCTAGAAAGAAATGAGCTCAGGAGTATGTCCTACGCGAAGAGGTTAAGGGAACTCAACCTGACGACGTTGGAGGACAGGAGAGATAGAAAGGACATAATAATGACGTATAAAATACTGAGAGAAATTGAAAGGTGAACAGACTCAGAATGTTTCAGAGATGGGACACAGCAACAAGGGGATGCAATTGGAGGCTGAAAACTCAGATGACTCATCGAGATGTTAGGAAATGCTTTTTCAGCCTTAGAGTTGTTAGAAAGTGGAACAATGTGGAAAGTAAAGTAATAAAGGAAGGATATATACAGAGCTATGCACTCTCCTGCTCCAGGATCAGGGAGACAGCACCTAGTAGCCATCACCAGAGTCAGGGCCAGGAGCTAAGCTTCGACCCCTGCAACCACAAATAAGTGAGTACACATTAGTGAGAACACACACACACACACATACACACACACACACACACACACACATACACACACACACACACACACACACACACACACACACACACACACACACACACAGAACACAGTCTCTACATTTACTATGGTAACAAGGTACTTGATTATTATCAGTGACAACTTAAGGCAGGTGTGTGTGTGTGACCCACTGTGTGTGTGACCCACTGTGTGTGTGACCCACTGTGTGTGTGGCCCACTGTGTGTGTGTGACCCACTGTGTGTGTGACCCACTGTGTGTGTGTGGCCCACTGTGTGTGTGTGACCCACTGTGTGTGTGACCCACTGTGTGTGTGACCCACTGTGTGTGTGGCCCACTGTGTGTGTGACCCACTGTGTGTGTGACCCACTGTGTGTGTGGCCCACTGTGTGTGTGACCCACTATGTGTGTGACCCACTGTGTGTGTGACCCACTGTGAGTGTGACCCACTGTGTGTGTGGTCCACTGTGTGTGTGTGTGACCCACTGTGTGTGTGTGACCCACTGTGTGTGACCCACTGTGTGTGTGATCCACTGTGTGTGACCCACTGTGTGTGACCCACTGTGTGTGTGACCCACTGTGTGTGTGACCCACTGTCTGTGTGACCCACTGTGTGTGTGTGACCCACTGTGTGTGTGACCCACTGTGTGTGTGACCCACTGTGTGTGTGACCCACTGTGTGTGTGGCCCACTGTGTGTGTGGCCCACTGTGTGTGTGACCCACTGTGTGTGACCCACTGTGTGTGTGACCAACTGTGTGTGTGGCCCACTGTGTGTGTGACCCACTGTGTGTGTGACCCACTGTGAGTGTGACCCACTGGGTGTGTGGCCCACTGTGTGTGTGTGACCCACTGTGTGTGTGTGTGACCCACTGTGTGTGTGACCCACTGTGTGTGTGATCCACTGTGTGTGTGACCCACTGTGTGTGTGACCCACTTTGTGTGTGACCTACTGTGTGTGTGACCCACTGTGTGTGTGACCCACTGTGTGTGTGACCCACTGTGTGTGTGGCCCACTGTGTGTGTGTGACCCACTGTGTGTGTGACCCACTGTGTGTGAGACCCACTTGTAGACAGCCTGTACTGTCTGCACAGACAGCCCATGCTGTCTGCCAGCTTAGTTCATATTTCGCGCCATGCTGGTGCTGCCACCTATAGGCCTTGCCACTTCTGTATGCCCAGACTTGCCTCTCTCTCACTCAGACAGCGGCCTAGCAGCAAGACACAAGGCCTCCCAGCTCTCTCTCGTGGGATGGCCCTGCCGGGCCATGGGCACAAACACACAAGCCTGTGTACCCACCACGACATTTTCAATAAACAAAGAAGCCTCCGAAGACGTTTATCATTAACCACCCTCTTACAGCCTACCAAACAAACCCATTAAACATTGGTAACAGCGGTGGTCGCAGCAGTTGTGTTTGCCCTGAGAGAGGAAGGAAGAAGTATGAAGTCATCTTCACTTCATCATCCCATACAACAAGCATCCGTCTCTCAACGAGTTATCCTGATGTCGTGTCTGCACGTTTGAGCATCCAGACACAGGTACATGCAGGATCCAGGCAGAAATTTGCCGAAATTCTCCGAGAATTGTAAGTGACCCCAGTGACCCCACGCTACAGCGTCCCACGCTGTTTCTCAAGTCACGTGTTCAGCGTCACTTGTATGTTGTTGCTGTTGTTGTTCAGCTCAGCACAGCTGTTTCAGCAAGACAGAGGTGAGTTTTGTGGTGATTTCTGCGTCCAGTGTGAGCTTCTCCACGTGTTTGTGGGTGGGGGAGGAGGAGAGGAAGTGGCTGTTCCTCACCTTGCCCATGCTCGCCCTACTCACGCTCACAAGCCTACCATACACCACTCACCACTGCCCACTCCCTCTGCTGTGTTTTCTGCTGTTTTTCGTGTGAATTCATTGCCAGAGCTGTGTATCCGAGTGCCCGAGGCCACTCGAAGCTACGTGGATCAGCATGCCATGTAGATCACGACACCACGTGGATCCCGACGCCACGTGGGTGTGGGCGATGTCACGTGGATCTACCAGCCACGTGAGTTACCAGATGTCCCAGGCCTCATGCTGTGGTCTGCTGCCCGCATCACATCGACGTCACCCACGATGCTGGCCGACTTCATGACGTCACGATGTCTGCTGACGTCACCTCACGATGTCTGCCTGACGTCACCTCGAGATGTCTGCTGACGTCACCTCGCGACATCACATGATGTCACCATCGAGTGTTCAGTAATTATTTTAGTATTGTCGAAAAGACTAAGAGAAGATATATGTCGTGTGTTAATTCCTCTCAGTCAGTGTTCTCACATTTTAGTATGTCTTAGTGTCAGTTTTATGCACAGAAAAGCATCATTTGCTAGTTTAAGCCATGTTGTACCGCGGGTGTGTAAAGTTTCCGTGTGTCCAGTGAGGTCTGAGCCAGACCTGAGTAGCACCACTGTGTTAAGTCACCCGTGTGACCAGTGTGTTTGACAGCTATCAGACAGCCCCGAGTGACCGAGCCCTCTTGTACAGAAAGCTTTTATACTCGTCGCTCGTGATGTTCTGCAGAATCGTACCTGCTACGATTCCCATCGAGATTTGTGTCACTTCACCTCCAGACCTTCAGAGTGCAGTTATATGTAGAGAAACAAGTCTGGGGACGCTTAGACTAACCTCTGCTATAACTCCAACTGTTGAGAGAATGACACACTGTGTCAGCCTCGTGTCACAAGCTTCAGTGAGCAGCCTGCACAAAGATGTCACTTTGACTGCTAGCTCTCTCACTGCAGTCTGGTGTATGATGTTACGACTCCCAGATGTTTCGCCCAGTCGTCTCTGCCACGACTCGCTCCACAACTCGCTCCACACTCGCCGGCAGTGACAGCCCAGCGACAATACCAGTCGAGAAGTGTCCTCCTGAGTCGCTTGCCAGAAGTCCTGCCCAGTTGCCGAGTTTTGTCGACGCCTCACTCGAGTGCACCAGCATGTCGTGCCCTAGGTTGAGTGAAAACCTGCAGCGACTCCTACGATGACTGCTTCACCGTTCCAGAGGAGACCGTACCCTGTTACGTCACAGCTCAGCCGCAGCGATGTCTCCCGTGTTGCAGTATCTGTCCAGACGCAGGAAGGCGTGCAGTGATGCCCATCGACGATCACTGCCTTTGACCACGATGTTTAGCACACCCCACATGTTTTTTTCTTCCCTCCATGTAGGAAGTTTTTTTTCCATGTTCATATGTATATATATGTTTTTTTATTTTGTGTTCTGTGCCCTGTTCTTACGAGAGAGAGACCGAGTTCCTTTTACCACCAGTATCTTCGCGTCGGGACGACGCGCGGTAGGTGGCCGAGCGTATGTAGACAGCCTGTACTGTCTGCACAGACAGCCCATGCTGTCTGCCAGCTTAGTTCATATTTTGCGCCATGCTGGTGCTGCCACCTATAGGCCTTGCCGCTTCTGTATGCCCAGACTTGCCCTCTCTCTCACTCAGACAGCGGCCTAGCAGCAAGACACAAGTACTCCCAGCTCTCTCTCGTGGGATGGCCCTGCCGGGCCATGGGCACAAACACACAAGCCTGTGTACCCACCACTACTTAACAATAAAGAAGCCTCCGAAGATATATCATTTGAACCCCGCTACCATACTACCAAACAAACCCATTAAACACACTTTGTGTGTGACCCACTGTGTGTGTGACCCACTGTGTGTGTGACCCACTGTGTGTGTGACCCACTGTGTGTGTGTGACCCACTGTGTGTGTGTGACCCACTGTGTGTGTGTGACCCACTGTGTGTGTGACCCACTGTGTGTGTGACCCACTGTGTGTGTGACCCACTGTGTGTGTGACCCACTGTGTGTGTGTGACCCACTGTGTGTGTGACCCACTGACCAGACCAAACTAACTACCACCACACCTCTTTACTGCCCACTCTCTCTCTCCTACCTGCCATGTCAGGTGTGCCCACTCTCCTACCTGCCCATGTCAGGTGTGCCCACTCTCTCTCCTACTTGCCCATGTCAGGTGTGCCCACTCTCTCTCTCCTACCTGCCCATGTCAGGTGTGCCCACTCTCTCTTCTACCTACCCATGTCAAGTGTGCCCACTCTCTCTCCTACCTGCCCATGTCAGGTGTGCCCACTCTCTCTCCTACCTGCCCATGTCAGGTGTGCCCACTCTCTCTCCTACCTGCCCATGTCAGGTATGCCCACTCTCCTACCTGCCCATGTCAGGTGTACCCATTCTCTCTCCTACCTGCCCATGTCAGGTGTGCCCACTCTCCTACCTGCCCATGTCAGGTGTACCCATTCTCTCTCCTACCTGCCCATGTCAGGTGTGCCCACTCTCTCTCCTACCTCCCCATGTCAGGTGTGCCCACTCTCCTACCTGCCCATGTCAGGTGTGCCCACTCTCTCTCCTACCTGCCCATGTCAGGTGTACCCATTCTCTCTCCTACCTGCCCATGTCAGGTGTGACCACTCTCTCTCCTACCTGCCCATGTCAGGTGCGCCCACTCTCCTACCTGCCCATGTCAGGTGTGCCCACTCTCTCCTACCTGCCCATGTCAGGTGTACCCATTCTCACTCCTACCTGCCCATGTCAGGTGTGGCCACTCTCTCCTACCTGCCCATGTGAAGTGTGCCCACTCTCTCTCGTACCTGCCCATGTCAGGTGTGCCCACTCTCTCCTATCTGCCCATGCCAGGTGTACCCACTCTTTTATCTGCCCTTCTGAGGTGTGCAAACGAAGTAAGAGAGAGAGAGATAGAGAGAGAGAGAGAGAGAGAGAGAGAGAGAGAGATTGACAGAGCTCAAAACACTATCTTAGGGAATTCAAACACAATTCCTCTGACCACCACAGAGGGAACAGATCCTCTTCCCAGCAATGAAGCAAGCCTTTGATCTGTTAATTCTCCTACACCTGACATCACTGCTTCAGCACCTGCCAGTACACTAGACAGCGCACATACCATCTCTGATCCTACACCTATCAGCACACCTGCCGACATTATTCCAGCATCTGGCAGCAGTGCTTCATCGGCAAGTACTGCGTCAGGATTTTCTCCACCAGAGATTGGTGCAGTTAATAACCAAGGCACTATCACTGCACCTGAACACCTACTGAACCAAAGTACGAACAGCAGGGACACGTCTGTCAGAACTGCACAGGGGCGTGGTAGAGGACGTGGCAGAGGACGTGGAAGAGGATGTGGAGGAGGGAGACATCTACAGTCGTCTCACCTTCCACAACACAGTCCCAGCGGCAGAACCTGCGGACAAATCAGCAAAACACAGGAGGTGCAACAAATAATAATCCACCCTCCCAGGTACCTAGGCAGTGCTCTCGCTGTCACTGGAAGGGGCACACCACTAACAACTGCCTGCGAGATACCAGGTGCAATTACTGCCACAAGAAAGGGCATCAGGAGGACCAGTGTCAGAAGAAAAAGGAACTTGACAGACAGGACAACCTGTTTAGAGACCTGTTCTCGGAACAAACCAGCAGGATCTCTGAATTGGTGAACACACTCACACGTCACCCACTCAGCTACTCCTATCTCAGCCCAGCAGGTGATATTGTGCCTTATACACGATCACAGACCTACATCCCTGAGGCTACCTCAGTGCCCTACCTCTCTCAAGGGCAGGCACCTTACACACCCACAACCTCAAGCTGACCACATCATGAGGAGCCAGTCTATCAGCATCCTGTCGGCCAACATTAGAGGTTTCATTACTAATGTTGGAGAGCTCACACACAGTTTTGTGAACACTCGAAGTTCCGACATGATAGCTGTTGTTGAAACATTTTTGGAGGACAGGACTCCAGAAAATTTTGCAAGAATTTCTGGCTACACCTCATGGATGAGAAGAGACAGGCAAGGGCAAGGAGGAGGTGTTGCTGTGTGCTTCTCTAAAAGTGTACATGCCCAGCACATTGATGTTGCCATCCATACTCATCTTGAAATGATATTCTTCAAGCTATGCATAAACACTAGTGCCTCTAGACTAGCATATGCAATGTACAGACCTCAGTGGCAACATGCAGACCCCATCAACTTCATAATGGAAAATGTAGAATTCCTTCTGCTACAACACAACCGTCAACATATCACAATTGTTGGTGACCTCAACCAACACCTTATACAGAGGAACTTTGGTGACCTTCTTGCAGTATTTGACATGAGAAACTTTGTTGATTTCCCTACTCACAACTCTGGCTCCCCCTTTGACCCAGTAATGAGTGATCTGGCAGAAGGTATAGTCACTTGTCAACCCCTCGGCTACGTTGGATCATCTGACCACAAGACTGCTTTTACGACACCCAGCATAATGAGGTGAGGAGTCCACACGCACAACCTGGCTACTGGAAAGAGGTAATTAGCCAGCCCTTTACTCTGAGCTCGCCACCACCGATTGGAATGCTCTCCTCCAAGGGGATGTTGACAACCAAGTGAAAGCCTTCACTGGACACATCCTTAATATACAACAAGAACACATTCCTCACCGGCAATATATGACGAAGCCTACAGATCAGCCTTGGTTTGGCTTTCGTTGTAGAGAGGCTGCTACTGCTAAGTACAAGGCATGGCGATGGTATAAGAGACATCCTACCACCTATAACAGGAACTTGCACAGACAAGTTTGTAGGCATATGGGTGACGTTCAAAAGTGGGCCATCGCTAAATGGGGTGTGGACACAAAAAGAAAGCTAGCATCAGGTAGAGTAGGCTCCAAAACCTGGTGGTCCCTGGTCAAGGACAGACAAGGTTATCTGCCGGATGAACTCATTCCACCTCTAAATCGACAGGATGGGACCACCTATACTAGTGGTCAAGAGAAAGCGGACCTTTTTGCCGAACACTTTGCTACCAAAATGTTAGTTCCTGATCCAGCAAGGGACCCTCCTTGGCTAGCTGTAAGAACTGTCAAAACTGTCAGTGGTGACAATAAGGCAGGAGGAGGTGCATTTCCTTCTTAAATCACTTGACCAAGAAAAGGCTGTGGGCCCAGACAAGTTGAGCACAACATTGCTGAGAAGATGTGCAGACCAGCCAGCAGCACCTCTAACTCGCATCTTTCAGCACTGCCTAATACAGTGTAAATGGCCCTCTCTGTGGAAAGAGGCAAATGTAGTCCCTGTTCACAAAAAAGAGGAGCAGAGCAGAAATCAGCAACTGCAGACCAGTGTCACTCCTGTCAATCACTGGTAAGATCCTTGACACAATAATCTCAAGACAAATGACAGAGTTTTTTTGACTACCACGCAGTACTTTGTGACCATCAATACGACTTTAGGAAAGGTTACCCTGCTGCTGATCTGTTGTTAAACCTCTCCACTAAGTGGCACCAGTCACTAGATGAATCCAAAGTCAGCTGTGTGGTAGTACCGGACATTGCTGGTACTTTCGACCGGGTGTGGCACCAGGGCCTCTTAGCAAAACTTCAAGCACTGGGAATTGCAGGCTCTACGCTATGTCTCCTCAGTGATTACCTTCATGGTAGATCTCTAGGGGTAGTTCTCAATGGAACGGAATCAGCAAGACATCCTATTGGGACAAGTGTTCCACAAGGAAACGTGCTGGGACCCTTGTTATGGAATGTCTACTTCAACGACCTTCTTCATCTCAACCCAGAATCCCATGCATATGCAGACGATTGTACACTGACATTCACTTATCCAAGAGAAGAAATGCCAGCTGCTCTAAGCTACATCAATCACCAGCTAAGAGCTACCTGGAGTTTACCTGGAGAGGGTTTCGGGGGTCAACGCCCCCGCGGCCCGGTCTGAAACCAGGCCTCATGGTGGATCAGGGTCTGATCAACCAGGCTGTTACTGCTGGCCGCACGCAAGCTGACGTACGAACCACAGCCCGGTTGGTCAGGTACTGACTTTAGGTGCTATATCAGCTTGGGGAAACAGATGGCAAGTAACATTTGCATCTGAGAAAACACAAATGATGATGGTCTCTAGGCACCATGATGGTAATGCCGGTGCAGTAGCAAGGATAAATGGGAAGGTGTTGGCACCTGGGGAAGAAGTTGATATCCTTGGGGTGAAATTTGATTCCAAACTGACCATGAAGAACCACGTTGTAAATCTTGCAAACATGGCAGCCAGGAAGCCTACAGTACTTCGCCGTATCTCGCATCTGCTTGACAGTACAGGTTGCAAGATTTTTTACGAGGTACAAGTACGCTCACACTTTCAGTATGCTCCACTTTCTTGGTTTGCCTGTCCCCCCCTCCCTCCTCCCCCCTCTCATCTGCGACTGCTTGACAGAGAAGAGAACAGAGCAAGACGTCTCATCTCTCGCCTGGACCAATCCTAGATAGATCTGTCATTTCAGCAGAACCTTTAACACTGGAGGGAAGTTGGTGCCCTTACTGTTACATACAAGGCCAATATTGCCAAAGTACCACACTTGGATCCACTTCGAGGACAGCGTGAAGCAAGCATCTATACCACAAGACAGGTAGAAAGCAGCAACTTCCCTCTGGCTGTACCCTTCTCCAGAACATCACTCCATCTGAGATAATTTATCCCCAGGATGACTCGAGTATGGAACACATTCGTACAGCATTATGATGTCAACGAGATAAAGTCAGTTGATCAGATGAAAATGCTGGCCCACAGATGGCTCCAACTTCATCCTGTTCCCCGCTTGTATGTCTCATTACAATAAAAATGCTTTCAAATGAGCTGATGTAGGTAACAGCTCTTAGCTTGCCAATAAAGTTAGGAATCCTTAAACTGTAAATAGCTTGTCAATAAAGCTAGGGATCATTAACCTAACCTTGTCAAACCCTGTGTAAGAGAGAGAGAGAGAGAGAGAGAGAGAGAGAGAGAGAGGGGTATGAGGACACTGGGTGGGAGGGTGTGAGGACACTGAGTGGGTGTGAGAACACTGGATGGGTGGGTGTGAGGACACTGGGTGGGAGTGAGGACACTGGATGGGTGGGTGTGAGGACACTGGATGGGTGGGTGTGAGGACATTGGGTGGGTGTGAGGACACTGGGTGAGTGGGTGTGAGGACACTGGTTGGGGGTGTGAAGACACTGGGTGGGTGGGTGTGAGAACACTGGGTGGGTGTGAGAACACTGGTTGGGTAGGTTTGAGGACACTGGTTGGGGGGATGTGAGGACACTGGGTGGGTGGGTGTGAGGACACTGGGTGGGTGTGAGGACACTGCGTGGGTGTGAGGACACTGGGTAGGCGTGAGGACACTGGTTGGGTGAGTGTGAGAACATTGGGTGGGTGTGAGGACACTGGGTAGGCGTGAGAACACTGGTTGGGTGGGTGTGAGGACACTGGGTAGGTTTGAGAACACTGGTTGGGTGGGTGTGAGGTCACTGGGTGGGTGTGAGGACATTGGGTGGGTGTGAGGACTCTGGGTGGGTGTGAGGATACTGGTTGGGCGGGTGTGAGGACATTGGGTGAGTGTGAGGACACTGGGTGGGTGGGTGTGAGGACACTGGGTGGGTGAGGACATTGGGTAGGTGTGAGGACACTGGGTGGGTGTGAGGACACTGGGTGAGTGTGAGGACACTGGATGGGTGAGTGTGAGGACACTGGATGGGTGGGTGTGAGGACACTGGGTGGATGTGAGGACACTGGATGGGTGAGTGTGAGGACACTGGATGGGTGGGTGTGAGGACACTGGGTGGATGTGAGGACGCTAGATGGGTGAGTGTGAGGACACTGGATGGGTGGGTGTGAGGACACTCTGTTAGGACACTGGGTGGGTGTGAGATCACTGGGTGTGTTGCAGACATGCTGCAAACACGCACTGTTGTCGTCACTTTACAGAAAACGGCAAACGGCTGCGTCTGCGTCAATGCAGAAAACGGCAAACGGCTGCGTCTGCGTCAATGCAGAAAACGGCATCTTGCAGCTACACTACAAAAAACAGTATGTTGCAACCACACACCATAAACTGTATGTTGCAACCACACACCATAAACTGTATGTTGCAACCACACACCATAAACTGTATGTTGCAACCACACACCATAAACTGTATGTTGCAACCACACACCATAACCTGCATGTTGCAACCACACACCATAAACTGCATGTTGCAACCACACACCATAAACTGTATGTTGCAACCACACACCATAAACTGTATGTTGCAACCACACACCATAAACTGTATGTTGCAACCACACACCATAAACTGTATGTTGCAACCACACACCATAACCTGCATGTTGCAACCACACACCATAAACTGTATGTTGCAACCACACACCATAACCTGCATGTTGCAACCACACACCATAAACTGTATGTTGCAACCACACACCATAACCTGCATGTTGCAACCACACACCATAAACTGTATGTTGCAACCACACACCATAACCTGAATGTTGCAACCACACACCATAAACTGTATGTTGCAACCACACACCATAAACTGCATGTTGCAACCACACACCATAACCTGCATGTTGCAACCACACACCATAAACTGTATGTTGCAACCACACATAAACTGCATGTTGCAACCACACACCATAAACTGTATGTTGCAACCACACATAAACTGCATGTTGCAACCACACACCATAAACTGTATGTTGCAACCACACACCATAAACTGTATGTTGCAACCACACACCATAAACTGCATGTTGCAACCACGCACCATAACCTGCATGTTGCAACCACACACCATAAACTGTATGTTGCAACCACACACCATAAACTGCATGTTGCAAGCACACATAAACTGTATGTCGCAACCACACACCATAAACTGTATGTTGCAACCACACACCATAAACTGTATGTTGCAACCACACACCATAAACTATATGTTGCAACCACACACCATAAACTGCATGTTGCAACCACACACCATAAACTGTATGTTGCAACCACACACCATAAACTGCATGTTGCAACCACACACCATAAACTGTATGTTGCAACCACGCACCATAAACTGTATGTTGCAACCACACACCATAAACTGTATGTTGCAACCACACACCATAAACTGTATGTTGCAACCACACATCATAAACTGTATGTTGCAACCACGCACCATAAACTGTATGTTGCAACCACACACCATAAACTGTATGTTGCAACCACACATCATAAACTGTATGTTGCAACCACACACCATAAACTGTATGTTGCAACCACACACCATAAACTGTATGTTGCAACCACACACCATAAACTGTATGTTGCAACCACACACCATAAACTGCATGTTGCAACCACACACCATAAACTGTATGTTGCAACCACACACCATAAACTGTTTTTTTATCTCATACACCATAAACTGTATGTTGCAACCACGCACCGTAAACAGTATGTTGTAACCACGCACCGTTAACAGTATGTTGAACCACGCACCGTAAACAGTACGTTGCAACCACACCATGAAACATGTTGCAACACATGTTCTATGACATGTGTTACATCTTCTTATGATCTCTGCAACAATTTCTTTATGTGTCTTGTAACTACTAATACTTTTTTCTTTATTCTAAGTTAGGTTACAATAGGTTAGGTTAGGTTACGATAGGTGAGGTTAGGTTACGATAGGTTAGGTTACGATAGGTGAGGTTAAGTTAGGTTAGGTTACGATAAGTGTGGTTTGGTTAGGTTAGGTTAGGTTAGGTTACGATAGGTGAGGTTAGGTTACGATAGGTTAGGTTAGGTTACGATAGGTGAGGTTAGGTTAGGTTAGGTTACGATAAGTGAGGTGAGGTTACGATAGGTGAGGGTTGGTTAGGTTAGGTTATGATAAGTGAGGTGAGGTTAGGTTATGTTAGGTTACGATAGGTGAATTGAAGTGAGGTTAGGTTAGGTTACGATAAGTGAGGTTAGGTTAGGTTATGATAGGCGAGATTAGGTTAGATTAGATTAGGTTAGGTTACGATAGGTGAGGTGAAGTGAGGTTAGGTTAGGTTACGATAGGCGAGGTTAGGTTAGGTCACGACAGGTGAATAATTGCGTACTCTTGTCTCGGCTCTCGCCTTCTATATATATATATATAATATAATATATATATATATATATATATATATATATATATATATAATATATATATATAATATATAATATATAATATATATGCAATAAGATCACAGTAAACAGGTGATTTCAGAACATGAAAACAACCACTGTGAAAGAACAGAGAAATTCCAAGCCCTTTCATGACTACTCACATTATCAAGGAACAATAAAAGTAATGCATCAAAGGTAGGCTTCTCTCTTTTATGTGCGGGTTATTTGTGTATAGGCATATAAAGGGTCTAGCCCACACCTCACTATCACATCCCACAACAAAGCAACACCTGACACGCGACTCATAAGAAAGGGAACACTGCAGTAGGCCCGCTGTCCCAACTAGACAGGTTCTTCACACAACCCACCAACAAACTATTCTACCCAAGAAATAAGAATTTTAAAATTTATTATTTGTTCAATGTATTATTAAATTCTTCCCAAATTCTATTAATTATAAATGGATCTAATTTATATAAACCAAAGAAAATATTCATATTATTGTCAAAACTGCTTTTTATGAAACAAGATTCAATTATATTCCTGTCAACCATGGACTTGCTTGATACAACTTTCTCAACTTTTTGAAAATCAATTGGATGGTTAAAATCTCTCGCATGAATAGAGCATTGGAATCTTGTCCAGTTCTAATGCTATATTTATGTTGTTTTAATCTTAGTTCGAGATTTTTACCAGTTTGACCGTAATAAACTTTATCGCAAATTTTACAAGGAATCTTATAGACACATCCGTCAGCATTTTGGGGGGAATTCTTTATCGAAAGTTTTTTACTGTATGAAGATTTTTAAATACAACTTTGATATTAAAAGTCTTAAGAAGAGAAGGCATATCAACCAAGTTTTCATGGTAAGGGAGAACCAACATATTTTTAGTTGAATAAGGTTGGTTGTCCCTTTTTGGGTTGTAAAAAGTATTTTTAGCAATTTTAAAACATTTATTAATTACGTTTCTTGGGTATTTCAAACCATTATCTATTTCATAAATTTTGGATATTTCCTCATCTATGAACTCTGGACTACAAATACGTAAAGCTCTCAAAAACATTGATGAGAAAACAGACAGTTTGACTCAATCTTGATGAGAAGAATAATAGTGGACATAGGAACAGTTATTTGCAGGTTTTCTGTAAATTTTAAATTTGAATTCATTATTACCCTTAATAATTAAAACATCTAGAAAAGGCAATGAGTTATTTTCTTCAAACTCAACAGTAAAGTTTATAGAATAGGCTAAGCTATTTAATTTGCCAAGGAAATGGTGTATATCTACATTCTTGGGCATAAGACACAGAATATCATCAACATATCTGAACCATTTTTTTATTTAAAAGGACACAGTACAAGATATAAATAAATAAAAGAACACAATAATTAACCGTTTGCAAATACAATGACCTACCATCAACCCCATAGCATACCACAAGTGTTACATTCATATTGTATTAAAGGATATACCATCACCGAACAATGAAAAGAACAGGATAACACCTGCTCAGAAAATACATTAACAAAGTCTAAACCTACAATTCATGCCTGTTATACAGTACAATAAGACCTTCTTGAACAAAGTACACAGATGATCTGATACAGCATACGAAGGATAAAATTATACATTACAATAATTAAACAAAAGACAAACCTAACCCTACAATAAAGTTGCGAAGACATACCACAATAATACTTCCCGCAAATAGCAGGAAAACTCTTAACAGAATAAAGAGCGAGAGAGCTCCAGCACCGAACAAAAACATTAGCAAAAACAAAAACTCACAATTTATGTCTGTGCACACACAAATCCCCCACAGCTCTGCACAATTAGACCCCTTGCACAAAGTGCACAGTAAATATCATACAACATAGAAAAATTTAAATTATACAGAACATTAGGCAAACCAAAGCCTACAATAAACATTACATTGGTACATATCACAATGACACAAAACTGTGGTCAGTCGTCACGTGAGGTCACAGACCCTGAGCTGCTTTGGGGATTAGCGTGGACGGTTACAAAGCATGGCTTGCTTCTGCAGTGTTTTAAAAATTGAGGTTGGAGAGTTGAAGGAGGAGGTCTTGCTTCTCCAGGAGGAGATTAGGAGGCTGAAGGTCCACCTCAATGGGTCTGGGAGAGAGTGTGAGGTGGCTGGAGTTGTGGGGAATGAGGCTTCTAGCAGTGAGGTGCAGTCTGTCTCTCGCTGTGAGGAGGCTGTAGTTGGGGAGGTAGCAACGGCTACCAGCAGTGAGGTGCAGCCCAGCACCTGCTACAAGTGGCGAGTGGTTCACAGTAATGGGAGGCGCATCAGAGTAAGGAAAGTTAAGAGTGAAGATCTGAAGGTAGGAAATCGCTTCTTCTGTTCTTCAGGATGAATGTACTTCAGTGGCCAGTGAAGGTAAGGGTACTACTGCCCCTGCTAATGGAGGTAAGCGCATTCTTGTGTTGGTGACTCTCAGTAAGATATGTTGGACCGTGCTTTTTGTAATAGGAATAAGAAGATGAGAGATAGAGTGTGCTTCCCTGAGCTGGTGTTGGGGACATTGTCAACAGGCTGGATAATATCATGTCAGGTAATGGGAACAAGCCCATTATCTGTCTCAGTGCTGGTGGAAATGATATTGGGAAGGGTGGGAGAGAAGAGCTGCTAGATAAGTACAGGTCAGCTATAGATTTCATTAAATCTAAGGAGGATCCCAATCATATTAGCATCTTGCCTAGAAGGGGAGTAGGAAATGAATGGTGTCTAGGGCAATTGGTGTAAATTGCTGGCTAGACAGATACTGCAAGGAACTTGCAATCCCATTCATTGACAACTGGAACAATTTTTATGGCAAACATGATATGTATGCAAGGGATGGGGTACATCTCTCTGGGGCAGGGGTGGTAGCACTTGCAGACTCGATTGAGAAGGCCATTGGTGAATGCCTATGATTTTAAACTGATGGAAGATAGAGGTATGGGTGTGTGTGGGAAACAAGCAGGTTGCAACACTAGGGTTGGAAACAGTAAATGTATAAAAGGCATTCAGCATGAAGTTATAAATAAAGACAATAGATCAGGTCAGCAAACAAAGGGAGACAGCAGAGGGCAGCAAGGGACTAGCTCCCTTAAGGTTTACTATACTAATAGCAGGAGTGTAAGAAATAAGATAGATGAGCTAAGATTAATTGCAAGTGCAGGAAACATAGATATTATTGCTAAACAGAGACCTGGCTCAATCTGAAAGATAAAGAGATGCCCTCTGAATGTCACATACAAGGCTATAAATTATTCCACACTGACAGGGTCAAAAGGAAAGGTGGTGGAGTAGCGATGTATGTCAGAGACAATTTAAATTGTTGTGTTAGACAAGATATTAAATTAGAAGCGTCAGCCACTGAATCTGTTTGGTTACAGCTTCTCGAGGGCCGAGAAAAAACTAATTTTGGGTGTGATTTACAGGGCCCCAAATCTTGATAGGGAGTGCAGTAAACTTCTATGGGACGAAATTCGTAAGGCATCTATATACGAAAATGTTGTGCTAATGGGAGATTTCAACTATAGACAGATTGACTGGAGCAATTTGACAGGAAATTTAGAGTCAGGTGACTTTCTTGATACGATCCAGGATTTGTTTTTTAAAACAGTTTGTGACAGAGCCAACTAGGGAAATAACCTCCTTGACTTGGTTCTTGCCAGTAGGGAAACACTAATTAATAATCTTGAGGTTAATGATGAGCTTGGGGAAAGTGATCAGAAATCACTCAGTTTTAATATATCATGGAATTCCCCTAATAATGGCAATCAAGTCTCCGTCCCTGACTTTCGCTTGGCTGATTTCATAGGACTGAAAAATTACTTAGGTGGGCTGAACTGGAATGACCTGACTAAGGGTCAGGTAGGTGGTGATGGTTGCCGATATGATGCTTTCCAGGGCATAGTTCTAGCTGCTCAGTCAAATTATGTTCCAAGTAAGGAAATCAGATCAAACAAAACTGATCCTAAATGGATGAACAATAGATTAAAATATCTGATTGGTCAAAAGAGAGGCATATATAGGCAAATCAAAAGAGGAGAGGGGCAATTAAGAAATCGATATATTCAGTTAAAGAGAGAAATAAAAAAGGGAATTAGAAAAGCAAAAAGAGATTATGAGGTTAAAGTTGCAAGAGAATCGAAGACTAACCCAAAAGGATTCTTTCAGGTATACAGAAGTAAGATCAGGGACAAGATAGGCCCACTCAAAAGTTCCTCGGGTCAGCTCACTGACAGTGATAAGGAAATGTGTAGAATTTTTAACACATACTTCCTCTCAGTTTTTACACAGGAGGATACCAGCGATATTCCAGTAATGATAAATTATGTAGAACAGGACGATAATAAACTGTGCACGATTAGGGTCACAAGTGACATGGTCCTTAGGCAAATAGATAAATTAAAACCTAACAAATCCCCAGGCCCTGATGAACTGTATGCAAGGGTTCTAAATGAATGTAAAGAGGAGCTTAGCACACCTTTGGCTAATCTTTTCAACATATCACTACAAACTGGCACGGTGCCAGATAAGTGGAAAATGGCAAATGTGATACCTATTTTCAAAACAGGTGACAGGTCCTTAGCTTCGAACTATAGACCAATAAGCCTAACCTCCATAGTGGGAAAATTTATGGAATCAATAATTGCCGAGGCAGTTCGTAGCCACCTTGAAAAGCATAAATTAATCAACGAATCTCAGCATGGTTTTACAAAGGGGCGTTCCTGCCTTACGAATTTATTAACTTTTTTCACTAAGGTATTTGAGGAGGTAGATCATGGTAATGAATATGATATTGTGTATATGGACTTCAATAAGGCTTTTGACAGGGTCCCACATCAGAGACTATTGAGGAAAATTAAAGCACATGGAATAGGAGGAGAAAATTTTTTCCTGGATAGAGGCATGGTTGACAAATAGGCAGCAGAGAGTTTGCATAAATGGGGAGAAATCAAGTGGGGAAGCGTCACGAGCGGTTGTTCCACAGGGGTCAGTGTTGGGCCCCCTGCTGTTCACAATCTACATAAACGACATAGGTGAGGGCATAAAGAGCGACATCGGCAAGTTTGCCGATGACACCAAAATAGGCCGTCGAATCCATTCTGACGAGGACATTCGAGCACTCCAGGAAGATTTGAATAGACTGATGCAGTGTCGGAGAAGTGGCAGATGCAGTTTAATATAGACAAATGCAAAGTTCTAAATGTTGGAAAGGACAATAACCATGCCACATATAAACTAAATAATGTAGATCTTAATATTACGGATTGCGAAAAAGATTTAGGAGTTCTGGTTAGCAGTAATCTGAAACCAAGACAACAGTGCATAAGTGTTCGCAATAAAGCTAATAGAATCCTTGGCTTCATATCAAGAAGCATAAATAATAGGAGTCCTCAGGTTGTTCTTCAACTCTATACATCCTTGGTTAGGCCTCATTTAGATTATGCTGCACATGTTTTGGTCACCGTATTACAGAATGGATATAAATTCTCTGGAAAATGTACAAAGGAGGATGACAAAGTTGATCCCATGTTTCAGAAACCTTCCCTATGAGGATAAGACTAAGGGCCCTGAATCTGCACTCTCTAGAAAGACGTAGAATTAGGGGGGATATGATTGAGGTGTATAAATGGCAGACAGGAATAAATAAAGGGGATGTAAATAGTGTGCTGAAAATATCGAGCCTAGACAGGACTCGCAGCAATGGTTTTAAGTTGGAAAAATTCAGATTCAGGAAGGATATAGGAAAGTACTGGTTTGGTAATAGAATTGTGGATGAGTGGAACAAACTCCCGAGTACAGTTATAGAGGCCAGAACGTTGTGTAGCTTTAAAAATAGGTTGGATAAATACATGAGTGGATGTGGGTGGGTGTGAGTTGGACCTCATAGCTTGTGCTACCAGGTCTGTTGCCGTGTTCCTCCCTTAAGTCAATGTGACCTGAGCTGACTAGGTTGGGTGCATTGGCTTAAGCCGGTAGGAGACTTGGACCTGCCTCGCATGGGCCAGTAGGCCTTCTGCAGTGTTCCTTCGTTCTTATGTTCTTATGTAAACCCCCACATAAACACTGAGCAGGAAACACCCGCAAGTAAAAGACATAACATTATATATGCAAGTACAACACATACAACTAACAAAATCCTAACATAAGGTATCAAAACTGTCTAGTTACACGACATAAAATCCTTATCTCCCTATTTGTGCAATGCATGGACATGAGAAAGTGTATAACAATCCTAAATCTGGCATTGAATAAAACAATAACAGGAAGTACTTGCAGCTAAATCTTAGACCTACATATATGCAATAAACAGCCCATACTATCGGACTCTTGACCTACTTAGCAAGCTTAACGTCCCCAAACACCTATTCCAAAGTAATTCAAAACACAACCTATGGACATGCTTAGTAACACAATGGACCAAATTCACATAAAGTATAAATGGTCACAAGGCCCTTGACATTATATAAACGACCAGAACAGATGGCTAAGCCACCAATCCCTGACAGTTAGTTCAATAATTATCCAATTACCAAAAAAAAAAAAAAAAATCTATGACTTACATGTGGAACTAAACTGAAAACAGGGTGACTTTGACCGAATTAAAAGATGAATTAACTCGCAAGGAACACAACCAGGTCTCAAATTGATGCCCTCACATACTCCACCCTCACATCACATACAACACAACCTCCACAACCTTACCATACCCACCTTTCACTAAAGGAGACCAGCCTCTTGCCCGCCCCCATGATCCCGGAGTTTCGCCACAGAGAGGTTACGATAACCCTCCGAGAAACTGGACTCCCAACGCCCCCCATAGATTAATCTATTCCTACACATTGTTCTATAGAACCTAGCTGCTAACCCTTTTATCCTCAACTGACCTTGAACCTCCCTCATTCCCCAAGAAACATGCAAATAATCCACCATAACATACATCAAAGCCCTTCCCACTGCTCCTGATACCCCACTAACATCCATCGACAAGGTCTTAAGAAACGACCAACTCCCCCCCCCCCCCCACTGCCTAATACCCGCCATCCAGACCCTCACCCCCAAAGACGAGCAAAAATATACCACATGATAGGCGGTTTCCTCCTCCCCACAGAACAAGCATGTCGCCTCCCTCACCAACCCCATTTCATGCAACACATGCTTGGATGCTACTACCCCCATGAGGAAACGGTATACCAACTCCCTGACCCTTGCTGGTATCCTAAGCAGCCTGAACTCCCTCCATATCACCTGCCAGTTATACATGGGGTACACGACAACCCCCTGTAAGACACCCCTTCCCCACACCACACCCACCAACGTTTTAACCCTCAATATTGAAACCTGTCGCACTGTTAATAAGATCCTCAGCAAATCCTAGCAATCCCTCAAGTCCCTGCCACTCCACCAGTTTCTAGCATCCCTCATCACCCTATCCACCCTAACACCCCCCTCCCCCCCACCCTAATATACCTCTGCTTAATATATAAGGCCATCACCCTAGGCCCCAAAGCCAACAATCCTAGACCCCCCCGTTTCACATCCATCATAACCACCTCCTTAGATAACCAGGCCCTCCCAAACCCCCACACAAACCTCAAAACCCTCCTCTGTATTTCCTGAATGTCCTGCATCCGCAAAGGGAACACCTCTGCCACACCCCATACCTTACTATACACAAGCGAGTTAATAACCAAAGCCCTCTGCTGTAATGCCACTTCGCTAACCTCTCAAACCTCTAAGCTTGCCCAGAACCCTACTCGTGACTAGTTCAGAGTTGATCCTCCTGCAATCCTGCACCTGCGCCATATACCAAATCCCACAAACCCTAAGTCTGTCACCAACTGACCATCCCATCCCCTCCCCCATCTCCTCCCCAACCCAAGTCCCTACCTCCAATAACCTCGACTTGGCAAGATTAACTTCCAAACCTGAAACATCCCCAAAACCTTTAATTACCTCACCCACCCTTCTTAAAGCCCCCCACACATTACCAGAACAGTGGTGCCATCAACATAACCTACAATTCCCCCTATGCAGCCCCCCTCTAACCCCCACAATTCCTCCTCCAAAGCCTCAAAGAAAGGATGCTGCACACATGCAAAGAGCAACTGCGGGAGCAGGCAACCCTGCCTTAAGCCCTGTTCCATCAGCACCGGCTCCCCCAGCCTTCCATTAACCTGCACCCTCATAACTGCCCCCTCATATAGAGTGTGCACTCATCTCACTACCCCCCCTCCAAAATCCAACTTCTCCAAACAGACCCATAAAAATTCCCTCTTCACACAGTCATAAGCCTGAGCCCAATCCAAACCAAGGATGCCCCCTCCCGGGCAGTTCTCTATAAAATCCCTTATCCTACTGTGCCCATTCTTCATACTTCGTCCTGGGATCCCATACTGACCTCTATGTATGACAGCCCCAATTATCTTCTTTAATCTATTACCCAATATCTTTGTAAAAAATTTATAATCAGAACACATTAATGACAACGGACGATAATCACCCAAACCCTTCCCCTCCCTTCCCTTCGGCACCAAGATAGCAATCCCAGTTTTCTGAGATTGTTCGCCCAATCCTACCACTGCTCATCATATAATTCAGAACTTCCACTAGGCACTTCCTCAGACTCTTCCAATGTGCTCTATAAAAATCATTAGATAAACCATCTATTCCTGGTGCCTTTCCCTGACTCAACCCTTGCACCACCTCCCCCACCTCTGCCTCCATAATGCTGCCCTCCAACATGTCCCTGTTCCCCTGCCCCAAACCCAGATGTGCTCCGATAACCCCAAATAAATCTAACCCAACAACCCCCTCCCTCCTCTTCCATTTCTCCCGAAACCAATAATCTGCGAACCTACTGATACTGTCTGTATCAGAAAGACCCTGACCCTGTACATAGCCCCCCTCCCCCACCACTAAATGTGCCACAGTAGTCCTCAACTGTCTGTCCTTGAATTTCCTTAGCACATACCCAGATGGCCTGTCACCTTTTAAGACGTCCTTCAAGCCCGCCCTGACTCGGAGTGCATCAAACCTTTCGTTATGAATCTCCACTAAACGACTTCTAAGTTCCCCCATAACACCACTCACACCTTCCCTACCCCCCACCCCATAACAATCATTCAACTGCCCCTCTAAGTAATTCTGCAGGCCAAACCGCCAACGTGCCTGTTCCCTGCCACGTGCCTTGACAAATTTCGCAATCTCCACCTTTGCATACAACTCCCACCAATCTAGCAAATTCACATCCTCATCCCTAGCCTCCCAAAAACTTTCCACCAGTCCTGAAAGGACAAACCTAGATCCTCCTCCTGTAAAAGCCGCACATTCAATTTCCATTAACTCGGAAATATGCGTGGAATACCATCTACCCTAAGGTCAGCCAACACGACCCTGTGATCAGACAAACCCACGTCATTAGTCCTAACCCTCTCCACACCCATCCCCTGCCTAACATAAATCCTATCCAACTGTGCTTCATAACTCCCCTGCACATAAGTGTGTTCCACCTGATACCCCCACCTGCCCACCACATCAACCACCCCACATCCCGTAAAGCATCCCTCAAAACACTCAACACACACCCCGCACCCCTCGGTCTCACATCCCCATGCTGGATCACACATTTTCAATCTCCCCCAACTATTGAAATAGCAGGTAAACCCCTGAGATAGTAGAACAAAACTTCCCTAACAAAGTCTGCTTTTACCCTCATGTTACTAATTGCTGGCATATAAACCCCCACAAAACATACCCTCCCCTCCCTCCAATACCCATCCACCCGAACAACCCTCAACCCTCCTCCCACCCCATGACAGCCACTCCTCCTTTAAAATGCAAAGCCAAACTTACAAACATCTTATATCCCCTCAGTTGCAACTCACATCCTGACCTATGGTTGTGCTCCTGCAAGAAACAAACGTCCATGTCATACCTTCTCAAAAACCACTCCAACCAGACCCTTTTGACTTCATTCTTGAGACCATTAACGTTTAAAATCACACACCTGAATGTTCAAGGAAAGGCAGCTTACCTCTGTGCCGCTGTGGCTTGCTCACACTCCCTTTTAAGCTGCCCACACTCTCCTTACCATTCTTCCTAATCAGACCCCCCACCCCAATTGTCCCACCCCACCTGATTTCCCCTGTGCACCCTCCCCCCGTAGTGGTTTTCCCTACCACATCTGCCCATACCTACTTACCTGGTCTCTTCCCAGGTGTCAATACTTCGTCCAATTCAGACGACCCCGCAGGCTGCTTCCTAGAGCTACCACCCAAACTCATATCTTCCTCAGGTACATCCTCCTAATGTACCTCAGCTACCACAATTGTTTCCTGGCCTTGCCCACCCAAGACCTCCACTTTCCCCTGCAGCCCTTCCACCTTCTGCATATCACTGGACCTTCCATCCAGGTCCTTGCCGACCAAAGCGTCCTCCAAAAAATCCTGTAGCACAGTCTCCAATAACACCTCCTGCATCAACGTTTCCCCCTCCTCCACCGCTACAGGGCTTGGTGGAACCTCACTAGCCTCCTCTGGGAGTGTGACACACGTCCCCAACAGGTCCCCCTCATTCTCCACCTCCTCACTCCAGAGAGCCTTCCCCTGTCCATCCGTCCCATTCCTCGCCATTACCACCGTACTCAGCTGTCGTTCCTCCTCCAAAAGCGTTGGCACACTTGGGGCAGCCCTAAGTACACATTGCACCGCCATGTGCTCGTACGAGTCACAAAGACGGCATGTCCTCCTTTGCCCTGTGTAATGCACATAGACTTGAGTTCTGTATCCCGTCAACAGAATTTATGAAGGTATGGGCCTCCTCAACGTCATCTTGAGGGTGTAGGAACCTTCCGGGAGGCCTACATATGGGCCATCCCTACACACCCCGCTCTAGCCTCATGAACAACACCGTAGTTTCTGAAGACGTCCTCCCCTCAAGGAAGGTTCCTTGATGTTGGTGAGGGGCTCTTGATTTAGGGAATTGGATCTGTGCTCCAGTTCCCCGAATTAAGCCTGAATGCATTCCACATCCCCCCCCAGGCGCTGTATAATCCTCCGGGTTTAGCGCTTCCCCCTTGATTATAATAATAATAATGAAGACGTCCTCAATTATAAACTACGTCGCTTCAAACGGTACATTCCGTACCCTAACCCATGTGAAGTTTGTAGACACATCATGCATACACACCTCCACCGTAGAGTTAAGGCGCATCCTTCGTTCCTGGTATTCAACTACCATACAACTGTAGAAACTGGCCCTCGTAAACTTCATGAAGGCTCTTCTCAAATCACTGAGGGCAACACCGTACAGTTCCTCATTAGGAACGCCGTAGAGGTCTCTAATGATAGCTGGAAGAAGCACATTCATCGAAGCACTGCTCAACGAACCCCTTATCAGCTCGATGCAAACAGTATTGACCCTCCTGCCGACACGATCCGCCATCTTGAAACTAACAGGAAAACTGCGCAGAAACCAACTGATTCAGGAGCGTCTGCACAGCAGGTCCACACGGCCCGAGAGCGAAGAGGACAATGGATATTTCCTCATCTATGAACTCTGGACTACAAATACGTAAGCTCTCAAAAACATTGATGAGAAAACAGACAGTTTAACTCTATCTTGATGAGAAGAATAATAGTGGACATAGGAACAGTTATTTGCAGGTTTTCTGTAAATTTTAAATTTGAATTCATTATTACCCTTAATAATTAAAACATCTAGAAAAGGCAACGAGTTATTTTCTTCAAACTCAACAGTAAAGTTTATAGAATGGGCTAAGCTATTTAATTTGCCAAGGAAATGGTGTATATCTACATTCTTGGGCATAAGACACAAAATATCATCAACATATCTGAACCATTTAGCTCTATTAGGGAGGATTGTGTTAAGCAGCCTTGTTTCAAAAAATTCCATGTATAGGTTACTAAAATCAGGTGAAAGAGGATTTCCCATTACTATGCCAAACTTCTGAGTGTAAAATTTATCATTAAATACAAATTTTGCATCAACAATGCAAAGTTTAATAAGTTTAATGATAGTAGGAACTGGCAATGGTAAATCATAATTAACGAGTTCTTCAGATAAGAAACTTAATAAATCATCAATAGGAACTTTCGTAAACAAGGAAGTAACATCAAAACTAACCATGTTAAAATCATTTAAGTCAGTCAAGGAGCTTAATTTATCAACTAAATCTATGTTGTTTTTAACATTAAAGTTAGAAATTTTGCCAACAATAGGGCTCAAAATATCAACAAGCCATTTTGATAATTTATATGAAACTGACCCTATGGAGTTAATAATTGGTCTGACTGGATTCCCTGGTTTGTGTGTTTTTATTAGTCAATACATGTAAGGTAAAGATGGATTAGTGGAAGTAAATTGTTTGACTAATTCATCTTTGCCTTTCAGTAGAAGTTTTATTGTTTTATTGAAATTGGTGTTAACGGTTTCTAGGGGATTTTTTCTAAGTTTAGAATAGGTTTCAGTATCATTTAAGAGATTATTCATTTTTTCTTGGTAATCATTTTCTTTCATTATTACTATTGCATTTATTTTGTCTGCTTTAGTAAGGCGCAAATTTTTATTGTTATTAAGTATATCATAAGACTTAAAGAATCTTTGAGGGCAATTGGGAATGTTTGGTTTTAACATAGAGCTATATACCATTCCTTTACTAATATTAATTTAATCAGTGGATAAGTCAGAAAATTTTTCAAAGTTACAAAAGGCTTTTGCAATTTCAACATTATTAATTTTTTTTTAAAGTTGCAAAATTGGCCCAAAACCTGAGCAGCAGTTTATTTTTATTTAAGTTTTCATCTGATAGTTAATTACAAAAATTGTTTTAGCATGTTTTGTCCAAAATCATTTTTTCAATTAAAGTTTAATATTACATTAAAATGTCGTGCCAAAATAGGCGAACTTGCGATTTGGTTAATAGCAACGTCTTCTGCCATATAGGCAATGAAAATTTGTGTATTAAAAATTTCGTCAAAATTCATTCGAACCTAACAAAAAAAAATATTTTCCACTGGGTTTTTTTAGTATTAAAATATTGTAAACAAATCTAAAATTTTTTGGTTTGGGGTTTTAGGTAAAAAAATGCTTTGTTATAAAAAGGGTTTTGGTAAGTTTTCTAAGTTCTTTGGGAAAAATTAAAAAATTTTTACATTAACATTGTTGAAAAAAAATATTTTTAAAAATGTAAAAGAAAAATTTCAGAAAGGATTAAATTTTTAAAATGATTTTGCTAATTGCATTTTTAATATTCGGCCGATATTATATTTATTTATTAATATATAAATTTAATATTTAATAGGTAGACGACCACCCGGGGAAGTATCCGTCCTCCCAAATGACTGTGAAACAAAAAACCTGTTGTTTTGCATATGGTAGGTTTGCTGGTTTTTTTTCTGTTCAAAAACAGAAAGAAAACGGGGTTCTTGCTACCCCTACTTACATTTTGGGTCACACCACGAACCAATGCTATATATATATAATACACTGGTTTTTCCCCTTTTCTAATGCTCTTGTTTTTTTTTATTTTTTATTGTCCAGGGGGAAGGGGAAAAGAATTTTTCCTCGTAAGCCTCGTGTTATGGGCACTAAAATGCCGGGAGCAATGGGCTAGTAACCCTTCTCCTGTATACAATTTACTAAAAAAGAGAAAAAAAAAATTTATAAAACTGGGTTTGCTTAAATTTTTGGTGGATGTGTCGGATGACAGAACGATGTTTTGCGATGTTATGATAAAAAGAATTGGATGCCCTGGCCCTAGCGAAAAAAGCTAAAGGGGGTAGGAGATTTTTCAGGGGGGGGAAATAAATGGGATTAAATCTGGAGTTTTGGAGAGTTAGAGAAAGGGAAAGGGGGTAGCGAATGTTAAATGATCGTTATAAGGGGGAAAAAAGAGAATAGAATTGAAAATTCAAGATTTTGTGGATTAAATAAAGTTGGATGCGAGAAGTGGGTCTAAAAGCGTTATGCCCCTGGAAAGAGGGGAATGCGAGGGGAGAGAGTTTTTGGGGGAATGTTAAGTGAATGATGGGAGCCTTTTGAACCAAGTGAGAGAGTAATTGTGGTAGGGGATTGATGAAAGAGGAAACTTTAAAAGGGGGTTTTGTGGTGGAAAGTTTGGGGTCCCGGGTGTAAATGATAAGGGGAGCCCTTTTGAACTTTGTATAGAAAGGGGTTTAGTTAAGGTAATCTATTTAAAAAAAAGAGGATAAATAAGTATCACATATGATGTGGGCGAAATGAAGTAGTTTTTTGGTTTATGTTTTGGTAGATAAAAGACTGTTGAGTAGACTTCGGATTACATGTTTATAGAGGGGCCCAGTTTATATCAGATCATTTAGTTTAGCTCCTGAGGTAAAAGGTAATGGGATAAAGGAAATAGGCATCGGGGAAGAGAGAGGTGAAGGTTTAAAAATAAAAGGCAGGCGTTGGGGTAAGAAAAACGCTATTGGGGAAGTGGGCTAATGGGCTAGGAAAGGGGGTCGAAGAGGTTGGGGTAGGTTTAAAATGTAGTTTTAGAGTGTTCAGCAGAAGTTTGTGGTTACGGGAAAGTGGGTGCAGGAGGGAAGAGGAGCGTTGGGGGGAATGAAGTAAAGGGGTGTAAGGGAGAAAATTTGCAATGAAAATTTTTACAAAGTAAGTGATGCAAGGGGGGAAAGTAAAAGGAGAAAAAAGAGAGAAAGAAAGAGAGTGGTGAACAGAAAAAAGAGAGCAAATGAAGGTGGGTAAATGTTATCAAAAAAATTTTGTTGAAAATAAAAAAAAGTTTTGGGAGTGAGTTTAAACAAGTTAAAAAGCCTAGAGAAAAAAATGGTTTTGTCAGTTAAAATAGGAGAGGAGAGTTATTAAAAAGGGGAGTTAGAGGTATTGGGGAAAATGGAAGATATTTTGAGGAATTTTAAATGTGGTGAAGTAGGGAAACTGTGATTTGTGTATGGGCAAGGGGGGAAAAACATCTTGAGGGGGTGAGGGAAAGGGCCCGTTGTGAGTGTGGGGAAGTTTGTGAGGCTAGGTAAAAGAAAAGGGGGTAAGGGACCGGGATTGAGGGAAAAAGATGAAAAGTTAAAAACAGGTGGGATTAGGTTTTGGAGTG
Organism: Cherax quadricarinatus; assembly: GCF_026875155.1. NCBI lineage: Eukaryota > Metazoa > Arthropoda > Malacostraca > Decapoda > Parastacidae > Cherax > Cherax quadricarinatus. The sequence continues at coordinate 42,871,439 of NC_069400.1, forward strand.
GTTGATGCAATTATTTAATAAATGTATGGAAGGGGTAAGGTCCCGGGGTTGGCAGAGAGCAGCATAGTTCCCTTTTTATAAAGGCAAAAAGGGGGTAAAAGAGAGTGCAAAAAATTTTAGGGAAAGTTGTTTGGGGTACCTGGTAAGTGTAGGTAGAGTTATATTCAAAAAAGTAAAAAAAGAAGAAAATGGAAAACCTTTTGAAAAAGGTTGGGAAAAATTACAAAAAATAAATTAACCTTTTAATAAAATAAATCTTTGGTTGGATTTTGAAATTTAAAATAAAAGACTGTTTTCTTTAAATTTATGTTTTTAAAATATAAAAGGGAAACCTTTTAAAGTTTTAAAATTTTTTAGCTAAAAAAATAAAATTTTAAAAAAAATTTTTTTAAAAAAAAATAAGCCCCTTAGACAAGGGGAATGTTGTGAATTCAAACCGTTTGGTGTTTTATTATTTATAGGTTGTGGCAAAATGCCAAGGTCCCCCTTTTCAAAGGCTGGAGTTAGGTAAAAACACCCAAATGATGTCCCCCAAAAAAACTTGCGATGGCCCCCTGTGTCAAGTAGAAAGGAGTCCCCGAAAAGGTGATTAAAATTTAAAAGGGGTTGCCCCAAGAAAAAAACCCGGAATACGAAAAGGGAAGTCTGAGGCCCAAAAATAGGGTGATGAAAGATTGGAATTCGGGGCGGAAGATGAGGTTGGGGGTTTTGGATTAATTTTGGAGTGACGTGTTTTGGGCAGGTTTTTCTTTTTGAAGGAGGGTGGAAAAATTTTCCCTGAATTGGTGGAGGGAAAAAAAGGGGAAAGTTTGAGTGGTTTTTTCATTTAGGTCCCGGGTGGAAAAAAACAAAAGAACCCTTGGGTTCCCCTTTTGGGGAAAGGGGGGCAAAAAGGAGGGGGAATGTTTTGAGGAGTATTTTTTGTTTTTAAAAAAACGCCCCTTTTCCCGGGGGTTTTTTTTTAAATTTTGGGGGGGGTTTTGGTTTGGAAAAACGGGGGGGGGTGGGGGGTTTGGGATTGTTGCATCGGGAAGAAACGGGCCTTTTTGGAAATTTTTTTTGGGGGGATGAAGGGGGGGGGGCTTTGGGGGGCAAAGGGTTTTGGGGGGGGGTGGGTTTTGGGGGAATTATTTAAATTGGGGCCCAAAAAAGGGAAAAATTTTGGGGAGGGGTTTTTTTTTTGGGGGAAGGGTTTAAAAGGGGGGAGGTGCGGGATTTAAAAAACCCCAAAAAAAACTGTTTTGGTCGGGGGCAAAGGGGGAAGGGGGAAAAAAAAAAAAAATTTAAAAAAAAAGGGGGAAAAAAAAGGGGAAAAGAAAAAAAAAAAAGGGTTTTTTAAAAAGGGGAAGATGAAAAAGAAAAAAAAAGGGGGGGAAAAATTTAAAAAAGAAAAAAAAAAATAAAAAAAGCCCAAAGGGGGGAAGGTGGGGTTTAAAGGGGGGGGTTTTCGGGACTTTTTGTTAAAGAGAGAATTTTTTTGGAGAGGGGGGGGGGAAACCAAAAAACTGGGGGGTTTTAGGGGGTGTAAAAAACGGTCTTGGTTTGGGTTTTTGGGGAAAGGAAGGCGGGGGTAGGGGTCCCCGGCCTAGGAAAAAGGGTTTGGGGGGAGGGGGAAAGGAGGTTTTGTGGCGAGGGGGTTGGGCTTCCAGCAGCTCGTGAGCTGTTTGATAGGAGGAATGGAGACAAATGGGTTTTTTTACTTACGTGCTGTTTTGGAGTGTAGCAAAGAAAATTTATGAAGGGAACGGGAAACCGGCAGGGCCGGACTTGGCCTGGAGATGGAAGTACAGGGCCGCACTCTGAAGGGGGGGTGTTAATGTTTCAGTTTAAAACGTATGTAAAGCCCCTTGGCAAGACAGTGATGGGTGAAGATGGTGAAAGTTTTTTTTTTGGGGACCCTGCCTGGGGAATGGCCCTGGTTTTAAAAAAAAAAAAAATATAATAAATTTATATATATATTAATATAAATTTTTTATATATAAAAATATATAAATTTTATATATATAAATATATATATATTATAATATGTAGATGGGATTTAAAAAAGGGTTAGGGAAGAAAAATTGGATTTCTTCCCTGAAGTGTTTTTAATATTCCATTTCCCCCACCCCCCCATTTTTAATATATTTTTTTTTTTTTCCAATAGGAAAATTTTTTTTACATAATAGGTACAGTATTTAAAAGGGTAATTGTTTATAAAGGTGGCATATATTTTCTGGTTACGTGTGTTCACCCATTATAAGGGGAAAATCTATCCGGTCCTCAGAGCGGGGGCGTGGCCCCAAAACGCGCATTACCCCCTTTTAACAGCCGCCTGAGCCCCTGGAACAGAAAACTAGTGCCCTGGGATCCCCAGTTACCCCGATGAGTCTTTTTTCCCCCGCGCCTTTAAAAATTTAATGCACTCTTTCCCCCTGAGCCAAGGGGCTCTGACCTTTTGGGAAAAAACAATTTAAAGATGGGCAAGTTTCCATATTTTCTAACTTTTGGGACTCCCCTGGGGGGGGGGGGCTGGCGCTGCCCCCCCTTCCCCCTGGGGTTATTGGAGAGGGTATCAGCTAAGGTAATGCACAGTATTCCCCCCACCCCCTGTTTCCCCTTGTCCAGGGTTGAAGGGTGATCCATCGGGGTTCTGGTGCCATAGATCCATGTTGGGGTGGCTCCCTTAGCTGGGCACCGCTGTTGTGAGGTCCTCTTTTAAATGTTTTTTAAAACCCCCCATGTCTTGCATCTTTCCCTCGGTTTTTCGGTCCACAAGACCATGGTACCGAATCGGTCTGCTGATTCCTGCAAAATTACCCCGTGTTCGGCGAGAATAGGGGCGGCAAGTCGAAGGGCAACACCGATGCGGATGGTCTGTGGGTCGAGGCGTGTGCCAAGGCTGGAGTTGGGAACAGCCAACAGAAAGTCCCAAGCATGAGGGGCTCTCACTGCTAGGAGGCGGGCTCTATCCTTCCCTGACACACTCTGAAGTATTGTTGAGGCTATATTTTCAACTATTGGTCCATCCCAGTGCGATTGTTTGTAGTTGTTGGGGGGAGCAGGTCTGGTTTCAGAGCCCGTTAGATTTTCCCAGATCATTGCTCCGTCAATGAATTTTTGGTCCTGGACTCCAGTCTTGTCCCTAAGATGTTCAGGGATATATAAGCTGGCCCCAGAGTGGCTTTTTTTCTTTTTTAAATATTGTAGGGACCTTAGACTAGGCAGGTTGTTTAGCTCTAGGAGCCATGACTTTTATTTACGTTACGCAGTTAAAAGCGTAACAATAGTATGACTTGGTTTATGCACTGTCAAGTATACATGGGCATACACGGGTTCATATGTAGTTGAATAAATAAGTGAGAGAATTTATGTGTGGTCAAGTATGATAAATAAAGACACTTGTGGAACACCTGGTAACCTTTATTCTGGTAAGGTTTCGCCAGCCATTGATGGCGTCTTCAGTCCACTACAGAGAAGCTGTGCAACTTAAAGACGAATGTATGGTAGTCAACCATTTACATAACTCTGTCAGACACAGCAGCATCTTGGGACCTTGAGGGAACCGTTCAAATCTTGCCTGACCTATAGGCCTGCATGACCTACATGCCTGAATGACCTACATGTCTGCATGATCTACATGCCTGCATGACCTACATGCCTACATGCCTAAAATGCTGCATGACTAACATGCCTGCATGACCTACAGGCCTGCATGACCTACAGGCCTGCATGACCTACATGCCTGCATGACCTACATGCATGTATGACCTACATGCCTGCATGACCTACATGCCTGCATGACCTACATGCATGCATGACGTACATGCCTGCAAGACCTACATGCATGCATGACCTACATGCCTGCATGACCTACATGCCTGCATGACCTACATGCATGCATGACCTACATGCCTGCATGACCTACATGCATGCATGACCTACATGCTGCTGACCTCATGCATGCATGACCCACATGCCTGCATGGCCCACATGCCTGCATGACCCACATGCATGCATACCTACATGCCTGCGATCCTACATGCCTGCTTTACCTACATGCATGCATGACCTACATGCCTGCATGGAATACATGCCTGCATGACCTACAAGCCATTCCTGACCTAGAGGCCTGCATGACCTACTTCCACTAGTGGGTTTCTCCACTGGTGACTTAGCCTACCACTGCTCCACCTCATCTGTCTGCTGCATATAGCCCCATCTCCGCCAATATGCTAATGGTTATTATCCTGACCATATTTTGTTAAAGGTGTGGACCGGTAAGCCAGCGGAAGTCTTCAGTCAAATGACCAAAAGCTCCAGCTACGGGTCATCATATGACTACGAAAAACGTCAGGAAACACATGTCCTGTTTCCTGACAAACCTGACCTAACCTAACCAATATGCAGACCTTCTAACTAGACTGATGGATTGAGCACATCGGTTCCAGACTGAGGGACTGATTATCTCAGACTCCGCGTTGTTCACCGTTTCTCTACATGCGACTGATGAAACCACTGTGAGGCGATACGTTTCCAGAATAAAATGTTGCCCAAGTGTTGTACAAGTGTTGTACAAGTGTTGTACAAGTGTTGCACAAGTGTTGTACAAGTGTTGTACAAGTGTTGTACAAGTGTTGTACAAGTGTTGCACAAGTGTTGTACAAGTGTTGTACAAGTGTTGTACAAGTGTTGCACAAGTGTTGTACAAGTGTTGTAAAAAGTGTTGTACAAGTGTTGCACAAAATGTTGTCAAAGTGTTGTACAAGTGTTGTACAAGTGTTTTACAAGTGTTGCACAAGTGTTGCACAAGTGTTGCACAAGTGTTGCACAAGTTTTTGTACAAGTGTTGCCCCAAATGTTGTACAAGTGTTGCAAGTGTTGTACAAGTGTTGTACAAGTGTTGCCCAAGTGTTGTACAAGTGTTGTACAAGTGTTGTACAAGTGTTGCACAAGTGTTGTACAAGTGTTGTACAAGTGTTGCACAAGTGTGCACAAGGTTTTCACAAGTGTTGCACAAGTGTTGTACAAGTGTTGCACAAGTGTTGTACAAATGTTGCACAATGTTGTACAAATGTTGTACAAGTGTTGCCCCAAAGGGGTTTTACAAGTGTTTTTACAAGTGTTGTACAAGTGTTGCACAAGTGTTGTACAAGTGTTGCACAAGTGTTGTACAAGTGTTGTACAAGTGTTGCCCAAGTGTTATACAAGTGTTGCCCAAGTGTTGTACAAGTGTTGTACAAGTGTTGCACAAGTGTTGTACAAGTGTTCTACAAGTGATGTACAAGTGTTGCACAAGTGTTGTACAAGTGTTGAACAAGTGTTGTACAAGTGTTGTACAAGTGTTGTACAAGTGTTGTACAAGTGTTGAACAAGTCTTGTACAAGTCTTGTACAAGTGTTGTACAAGTGTTGCCCAAGTGTTGTACAAGTGTTGTACAAGTGTTGTACAAGTGTTGCACAAGTGTTGTACAAGTGTTGCCCAAGTGTTGTACAAGTGTTGTACAAGTGTTGCACAAGTGTTGTACAAGTGTTCCCCGAGTGTTGTACAAGTGTTGTACAAGTATTGTACAAGTGTTGTACAAGTGTTGCACAAGTGTTGTACAAGTGTTGCCCAAGTGTTGTACAAGTGTTGTACAAGTGTTGTACAAGTGTTGTACAAGTGTTGCCCAAGTGTTGCAAGTTTACAGTTTATACAGTGTGCACAAGTGTTTACAAGGTGCCCAGTGTGCCCAAGTGTGCACAAGTGTTGTACAAGTGTTTCCCAATGTTGTACAAGTGTTGTACAAGTGTTGTACAAGTGTTGCACAAAGTGTTGTACAAGTGTTGCCCCAAATGTTTTCCCAAGTGTTGTACAAGTGTTTTAAAGTGTTGTAAACAAGGGGTTGTACAAGGGTGTTGTACAAGTGTTTTGGCAGGCAAGTTTTCTGTTTCCCAACAAGTGTTGCAAAGTGTTGTACAAGTGTTGTACAAGTGTTGCACAAGTGTTGCCCAAGTGTTGTACAAGTGTTGTTCAAGTGTTGTACAAGTGTTGTACAAGTGTTGTACAAGTGTTGTACAAGTGTTGTACAAGTGTTGCACAAGTGTTGTACAAGTGTTGCACAAGTGTTGTACAAGTGTTGTACAAGTGTTGTCCAAGTGTTGTACAAGTGTTGTACAAGTGTTGTACAAGTGTTGCCCAAGTGTTGTACAAGTGTTGTACAAGTGTTGCCAAGTGTTTTCAAGTGTTGTACAAGTGTTGTCAAGTGTTGCACAAGTGTTGTACAAGTGGTTGTACAAGTGTTGAAAAAGTGTTGCCCAAGTGTTGTAAAGTGTTGCACAAGTGTTGTACAAGTGTTGTACAAGTATTGTACAAGTGTTGTACAAGTGTTGTACAAGTGTTGCCCAAGTGTTGTGTAAGTGTTGTACAAGGTTGTAAAGTGTTGACAAGTATTGGTACAAATGTTTTACAAGTGTTGTACAAGTGTTGTATAAGTGTTGCCCAAGTGTTGTACAAGTGTTGTACAAGTGTTGTACAAGTGTTGCCCAAGTGTTGTATAAGTGTTGTACAAGTGTTGTACAAGTTTTTGCCCCAAATGTTGTACAAGTGTTGTACAAGTGTTGCCAAGTTTGTACAAGTGTTGTACAAGTGTTGTACAAGTGTTGTACAAGTGTTGTAGAAGTGTGCCCCAAATGTTTTACAAGTGTGTACAAGTGTTGTACAAGTGTTGTACAAGTGTTGTACAAGTGTTGCCCAAGTCTTGTACAAGTGTTGTACAAGTGTTGTACAAGTGTTGTACAAGTGTTGCACAAGTGTTGCCAAGTGTTGCCCAAGAGTTTTTACAAGTGTTGTACAAGTGTTTTTACAAGTGTTGTACAAGTTTTGTACAAGTATTGCCAAGTGTTGACAAATGTGTACAAGTGTTGTACAAATTTTTGCCAAATGTTGTACAAGTGTTGTAGAAGTGTTGCCAAGGTTTTTACAAGTGTTGCCCAAGTGTTGACAAGTGTTGTACAAGTGTTGTACAAGTGTTGTAAAGTGTGCCCAAAATGTTGTACAAGTGTTGTACAAGGTTGTACAAGTGTTGCCAAATGTTTTACAAGGGGGTGTCAAGTGTTGTACAAGTGTTTGTACAAGTGTTGTACAAGTGTTCAAGTGTTGTACAAGTGTTGCCCCCAAAAGGGTTTACAAGTGTTGTACAAGTGTTGTACAAGTGTTTTTACAAGTATTGCCCAGTTGTTGTACAAGGGTTGTTTACAAGTGTTGTACAAATTTTTGCCCAAATGTTGTACAAGTGTTGTAAGTGTTGACAAGTGTTGTACAAGTGTTGCCCAAGTGTTGTACAAATGTTGTACAAGTGTTGTACAAGTGTTGTACAAGTGTTGCCCAAATGTTGTCAGTGTTGTCAAGTGTTGTACAAGTGTTGTACAAGTGTTGTACAAGTGTTGCCCAAGTGTTGCACAAGTGTTGTACAAGTGTTCCACAAGTGTTGCCCAAGTGTTGTACAAGTGTTGTTCAAGTGTTGTACAAGTGTTGCACAAGTGTTGTACAAGTGTTGCCCAAGTGTTGCCCAAGTGTTGTACAAGTGTTGTACAAGTGTTGCACAAGTGTTGTACAAGTGTTGCCCAAGTGTTGCCCAAGTTTTGCACAAGTGTTGTACAAGTGTTGTGCAAGTGTTGCCCAAGTGTTGCCCAAGTGTTGAACAAGTGTTGTACAAGTGTTGTACAAGTGTTGCCCAAGTATTGTATAAGTGTTGTACAAGTGTTGTACAAGTGTTGCACAAGTGTTGTACAAGTGTTGCCCAAGTGTTGTACAAGTGTTACCCAAGTGTTGTACAATTGTTGTACAAGTGTTGTACAAGTGTTGCCCAAGTGTTGTACAAGTGTTGTACAAGTGTTGCCCAAGTGTTGCCCAAGTGTTGCACAAGTGTTGTACAAAATGTTGTACAAGTGTTGTACAAGTGTTGTACAAGTGTTGTTACAAGGGTTGCCCAAGTGTTTTTACAAGTGTTGTACAGTGTTGTACAAGTGTTGTACAAAGTGTTGCCAATGTTTTCCCAAGTGTTGCACAAGTGTTGTACAAGTCTTGTACAAGTGTTGTAAAAAGTGTTGTACAAGTGTTGTACAAGTGTTTGTACAAAGTGTTGCCCAAGGGGTTGGGCCCAAATGTTGCACAAGTGGTGTTACAAGTGTTGTACAAGTGTTGTACAAGTGTTGTAAAGTGTTGTTTCCAGTGTTGCCAAGTGTTGCCAAGTGTTGACAAGTGTTGTTACAAGTGTTGTACAAGTGTTGTACAAGTGTTTGTACAAGTGTTGCCCAAGTGTTGCCCCAAATGTTGTACAAGTGTTGTCAAGTGTTGTACAAGTGTTGTACAAGTGTTGTACAAGTGTTTACAAGTGTTGCCCAAGTGTTGCACAAAATGTTGTAACAAGTGTTGTACAAGTGTTGTACAAGTGTTGTACAAGTTTGTACAAGTGTTGTACAAAGTTGCACACGTGTTGTACAAGTGTTGTACAAGTGTTGTACAAGTGTTGCCCAAGTGTTGTACAAGTGTTGTTACAAGTGTTGTAAAGTGTTGCACAAGTGTTTTACAATGTTGTTTTACAAGTGTTGTACAAGTGTTGCACAAGTGTTGTACAAGTGTTGTTACATGTGTTGACAAGTTTGTACAAGGTTTGCACAAGTGTTGTACAAGTGTTGTACAGTGTTGCCAAGTGTTTACAAGTGTTGCCAAGTGTTGTACAAGTGTTGTCAAGTGTTGCACAAGTGTTGTACAAATGTTCTACAAGTGATGTACAAGTGTTGCACAGTGTTGTACAAGTGTTGACAAGTGTTTTCAAGTGTTTTTACAAGTGTTGTCAAGTGTTGTACAAGTGTTTTTTCAAGTGTTGAACAAGTTTGTACAAGTCTTGTAAAGTGTTGCAAAGTGTTGCCCAAGTGTTGTACAAGTGTTTACAAGTGTTGTACAGTGTTGACCCAATGTTGTACAAGTGTTTTGCCAAGGTGGTTGTACAAGTGTTGTAAAAAGTGTTGCACAAGTGTTGTACAAGGTGTTCCCGAGTGTTGGGACAAGTGTTTTGTACAAGTATTGTACAAGTGTTGTACAAAATGTTGCACAAGTGTTGTACAAGGGGTTTCCCAAGTGTTGTACAAGTGTTGTACAAGTGTTTGTACAGTGTTGTACCCAAATGTTGCCAAGTGTTGCACAAGTGTTGTACAAGTGTTGTACAAAATGTTGCACAAGTGTTGTACAAGTGTTGCCCAATGTTGCCCAAGTTTGGCACAAGTGTTGTACAAGTGTTGCCCAAGTGTTGTACAAGTGTTGTACAAGTGTTGTACAAGTGTTGCACAAGTGTTGTACAAGTGTTGCCCAAGTGTTGCCCAAGTGTTGTACAAGTGTTTTACAAGTGTTGTACAAGTGTTGTACAAGTGTTGTACAAGTGTTGCCCAAGTGTTGCCCAAGTGTTGCACAAGTGTTGTACAAGTGTTGTACAAGTGTTGCACAAGTGTTGCCCAAGTGTTGTACAAGTGTTGTTCAAGTGTTGTACAAGTGTTGTAACAGTGTTGTACAAGTGTTGTAAGTGTTGTTACAAGTGTTGCACAAGTGGTTTGTACAAGTGTTGACAAGTGTTTACAAAGTGTTGTACAATGTTGTACAAGTGTTGTACAGTGTTGTACAAGTGTTGCACAAGTGTTGTAAAAGTGTTGCCAAAGTGTTTGTACAAAAGTGTTGTACAAGTTTTTGCCCAAGTGTTTTTACAAGTGTTGTACAAGTGTTGCACAAGTGTTGTACAAGTGTTGCACAAGTGTTGTACAAGTGTTGTACAAGTATTGTACAAGTGTTGTACAAGTGTTGTACAAGTGTTGCCCAAGTGTTGTGTAAGTGTTGTACAAGCGTTGTACAAGTGTTGTACAAGTATTGTACAAGTGTTGTACAAGTGTTGTACAAGTGTTGTATAAATGTTGCCCCAAATGTTGTACAAATGTTGTACAAGTGTTGTACAAATGTTGCCCAAGTGTTGTTATAAGTGTTGTACAAGTGTTGCCCAAGTGTTGTACAAGTGTTGTACAAGTGTTGCACAAGTTCTGTACAAGTGTTGTACAAGTGTTGTACAAGTGTTGTACAAGTGTTGTAGAAGTGTTGCACAGTGTCTGTTCAAGTGTTGTACAAGTGTTGTACAAGTGTTTTTACAAGTGTTGTACAAGTGTTGCCAAGTCTTGTACAAGTGTTGTACAAGTGTTGTACAAGTGTTGTAAAGTGTTGACAAGGTTTTCACAAGTGTTGCCCAAGAGTTGTACAAGTGTTGTACAAGTGTTGTACAAGTGTTGTACAAGTTTTGTACAAGTATTGCCCAAGTGTTGTACAAGTGTTGTACAAGTGTTGTACAATTGTTGCCCTAGTGTTGTACAAGTGTTGTAGAAGTGTTGCACAAGTGTTGTACAAGTGTTGCCCAAGTGTTTTACAAGTGTTGTACAAGTGTTGTACAAGTGTTGTACAAGTGTTGCCCAAGTGTTGTACAAGTGTTGTACAAGTGTTGTACAAGTGTTGTACAAGTGTTGCCCAAGTGTTGTACAAGTGTTGTACAAGTGTTGTACAAGTGTTGTACAAGTGTTGCCCAAGTGTTGTACAAGTGTTGCACAAGTGTTGTACAAGTGTTGCCCAAGAGTTGTACAAGTGTTGTACAAGTGTTGTACAAGTGTTGTACAAGTATTGCCCAAGTGTTGTACAAGTGTTGTACAAGTGTTGTACAATTGTTGCCCAAGTGTTGTACAAGTGTTGTAGAAGTGTTGCACAAGTGTTGTACAAGTGTTGCCCAAGTGTTGTACAAGTGTTGTACAAGTGTTGTACAAGTGTTGTACAAGTGTTGCCCAAGTGTTGTACAAGTGTTGTACAAGTGTTGTACAAGTGTTGTACAAGTGTTGTACAAGTGTTGCCCAAGTGTTGCACAAGTGTTGTACAAGTGTTCCACAAGTGTTGCCCAAGTGTTGTACAAGTGTTGTTCAAGTGTTGTACAAGTGTTGCACAAGTGTTGTACAAGTGTTGCCCAAGTGTTGCCCAAGTGTTGGTACAAGTGTTGTACAAGTGTTGCACAAGTGTTTTTACAAGTGTTGCCAAGTGTTGCCCAAGTTTTGCACAAGTGTTGTACAAGTGTTGTGCAAGTGTTGCCAAGTGTTGCCCAAGTGTTGAACAAGTGTTGTACAAGTGTTGTACAAGTGTTGCCAAGTTATTGTTAAGTTTGTACAAGTGTTGTACAAGTGTTGCCCCAAGTGTTGTACAAGTGTTGCCAAGTGTTGTTTCAAGTGTTACAAGTGTTGTACAATTTTTGTACAAATGTTGTACAAGTGTTGCCCAAGTGTTGTACAAGTGTTGTACAAGTGTTGCCCAAGTGTTGCCCAAGTGTTGCACAAGTGTTGTACAAGTGTTGTACAAGTGTTGTACAAGTGTTGTACAAGTGTTGTAAAGTGTTGCCCAAGTGTTGTACAAGTGTTGTACAAGTGTTGTACAAGTGTTGTACAAGTGTTGCGCAAGTGTTGCCCAGTGTTGCCCAAGTGTTGTACAAGTCTTGTACAAGTGTTGTACAATGTTGTCAAGTGTTGTACAGTGTTGTAAAGTGTTGCCAAGTGTTGCCAAGTGTTGACAAGTGTTGTACAAGTGTTGTACAAGTGTTGTACAAGTTGTTGTACAAGTGTTGTTACAAGTGTTGCCCAAGTGTTGCCCCAAATGTTGCACAAGTGTTGTACAAGTGTTGTACAAGTGTTGTACAAGTGTTGTACAAGTGTTGTACAAGTGTTGCCCAAGTGTTGCACAAGTGTTGTACAAGTGTTGTACAAGTGTTGTAAAGTGTTTTACAATGTTTTACAAGTGTTTCCAAGTGTTGCACAAGTGTTGTACAAGGTTTTTTACAAGGGTTTTTTAAAAAGTGTTGTACAAGTGTTGTACAAGTGTTGTACAAATGTTGCACAAGTGTTTACAAGTGTTGTTTCAAGTGTTGTACAGTGTTGCCAAGTGTTGTCAAGTGTTGTACAAGTGTTGTTTCAAGTGTTGCACAGTGTTTTACAAGTGTTTACAAGTGTTGTACAAGTGTTGCACAAGTGTTGTACAAGTGTTGTACAGTGTTTCACAAGTTTGCACAAGTGTTGTACAAGTGTTGCACAAATGTTGTACAAGTTTTTCAAGGTTGTACAAGGTTGCCCAAATGTTGCACAAGTGTTGTACAAGTGTTGTACAAGTGTTGCCCCGTGTTGTACAAGTTTTGTCAAATGTTGTTTCAAGTGTTGTACCAAGTGTTGTACAAGTGTTGCCAGAGTTGCCGTGTTGCAAAGTGTTGTACAAGTGTTGTACAAGTATTGTACAAGTGTTGTACAAGTGTTGTTACAAGTGTTGCCCAAGTGTTGCACAAGTGTTGTAAGTTGTTGTACAAGGTTGTACAAGTGTTGTACAAGGGGTGTACAAGTGTTGTTAAAATGTTGCAAGGTTTGTACAAGTGTTGTACAAGTTTGTACAGTGTTGCCCAAGGGTTTTCAGTGTTGCAAGTGTTGTACAAAAGGGTTTCCAAGTGTTTACAAGGGGTTATAAAGTGTTGTACAAGTGTGCACAGGTGTGTACAGTGTGTTTCTGTGTTGAAAGTCTTGCACAAGTGTTGTAAAAAGGTTGCCAAGTGAGTACAGTTTTGTACAAGTTTGTACAGTGGGTTTCCAAGTGTTGCACAAGGTTGTAAGGTTGTCAGTGTTGCCCAAGTGTGGAAAGTGTTGCCCAAGTGTTGCACAGTGTGTAACAGTTTGTACAAAGTGTCGTACAGTGTTGCACAATGTTGACAAGTGTTGCACAAGTGTTGTACAAGTGTTGTACAAGGTTGCACAAGTGTTGTACAAGGTTGTACAGGCCCTAGTTGCAATAAATTATTTCTAGCTACTAAATCCAAATAGTGAAGTATACTATATTGGGCGGTTATACACGGACGGATTTCACGAGTTGTCGGGTAAATGTTTGATCGGGTATCGGGTTTCGGTTAATACGTACGTCTAGGAATAGGTAAATTGGGGGCATAAGAAATCGGGGTATACATAATTCGTTTTACATGTGTCTAATGGGAGATCGAGTATATCATCGCATATTCATGTTGTCTTCCATAATGTATAGTAGAGTATAACGTATTGTCGGGTATAACGTATGCCTGGGAATAAAGTATGGTCGAGTATAACGTATGGTCGGGTAAATAGTTAAGGTCGTGTATGCAATTAAGCTGAGTATACCGTAAGGGCAGGTATATTCGTGATGGGGGTAGAGGGACCGGGAGGGTCACACCCAGTATACTGGGTGGCGGGTAGAGAGGCCCGGGACAGGTCACGGCGAGTATATCTGTGGTGGCGGGTAGAGAGGACCGGGACAGGTCACGGCGAGTATATCTGTGGTGGCGGGTAGAGAGGCCCGGGACAGGTCACGGCGAATATATCTATGGTGGCGGGTAGACAGGACCGGGACGGGTCACGGCGAGTATATCTGTAGTGGCGGGTAGAGAGGACCGGGACGGGTCACGGCGAGTATATCTGTAGAGGTGGGTAGAGAGGACCGGGACGGGTCACGGCGAGTATATCTGTAGTGGCGGGTAGAGAGGACCGGGACAGGTCACGGCGAGTATATCTGTGACGGCGGGTAGAGAGAACCGGGACGGGTCACAGAGAGTATATCTGTGGTGGCGGGTAGAGAGGACCGGGACGGGTCACGGGGAGCACATCTGTGACGGCGGGTAGAGAGAACAGGCACGGGTCACGGGGAGTATATCTGTGGTGGCGGGTAGAGAGGACCGGGACGGGTCACGGCAAGTATATCTGTGACGGCGGGAAGAGAGGACCGGGACGGGTCACGGGGAGTATATCTGTGACGGCGGGTAGAGAGGACCGGGACGGGTCACGGGGAGTATATCTGTGACGGCGGGTAGAGAGGACCGGGACGGGTCACGGGGAGTATATCTGTGGTCGCGGGTAGAAAGGACCGGGACAGGTCACGGCGGGTATACCTGTGGTGGCGGGTAGAGAGGACAGGGACGGGTCACGGCGAGTATATCTGTAGTGGTGGGTACAGAGGACCGGGTCGGGTCACGGCGAGTATATCTGTGGTGGCGGGCAGAGAGGACCTGGACGGGTCACGGCAAGTATATCTGTGACGGCGGGTAGAGAGAACCGGGACGGGTCACAGGGAGTATATCGGTGGTGGCGGGTAGAGGGGACCGGGACGGGTCACGGAGAGTATATCTGTGACGGCGGGTAGAGAGGACCGGGACGGGTCACGGGGAGTATATCTGTGGTGGCGGGTAGAGAGGGCCGGGACGGGTCACGGCAAGTATATCTGTGACGGCGGGTAGAGAGGACCGGGACGGGTCATGGGGAGTACATCTGTGGTGGCGGGTAGAGAGAACCGGGACGGGTCACGGGGAGTACATCTGAGGTGGCGGGTAGAGAGGATCGGGACGGGTCACGGGGAGTATATCTGTAGTGGTGGGTAGAGAGGACCGGGTCGGGTCACGGCGAGTATATCTGTGGTGGCGGGCAGAGAGGACCGGGACGGGTCACGGCAAGTATATCTGTGACGGCGGGTAGAGAGGACCGGGACGGGTCACGGGGAGTATATCTGTGGTGGCGGGTAGAGAGGGCCGGGACGGGTCACGGCAAGTATATCTGTGACGGCGGGTAGAGAGGACCGGGACGGGTCATGGGGAGTACATCTGTGGTGGCGGGTAGAGAGAAAACCCGGGACGGGTCACGGGGAGTACATCTGAGGTGGCGGGTAGAGAGGATCGGGACGGGTCACGGGGAGTATATCTGTAGTGGTGGGTAGAGAGGACCGGGTCGGGTCACGGCGAGTATATCTGTGGTGGCGGGCAGAGAGGACCGGGACGGGTCACGGCAAGTATATCTGTGACGGCGGGTAGAGAGAACAGGGACGGGTCACAGGGAGTATATCGGTGGTGGCGGGTAGAGAGGACCGGGACGGGTCACGGAGAGTATATCTGTGGTGGCGTGTAGAGAGGACTGGGACGGGTCACGGGGAGTACATCTGTGGTGGCGGGTAGAGAGGACCGGGACGGGTCACGGGGAGTATATCTGAGGTGGCGGGTAGAGAGGATCGGGACGGGTCACGGAGAGTATATCTGTGGTGGCGGGTAGAAAACCCCGGGACAGGTCACAGCGGGTATACCTGTGGAGACGGGTAGAGAGGACCTGGACGGGTCACCGGGAGTATATCTGTGGTCGCGGGTAGAAAGGACCGGGACAGGTCACGGCGGGTATACCTGTGCTGGCGGGTATAGAGGACCGGGACGGGTCACGGCAAGTATATCTGAGGTGGCGGGTAGAGAGGACCGGGACAGGTCACGGCGGGTATACCTCTGGTGGCGGGTAGAGAGGACCGGGACGGGTCACGGTGGGTATATCTGTGGTGGCAGGTAGAGAGGACCTGGACGGGTCACGGCAAGTATATCTGTGGTGGCGGGTAGAGAGGGCCGGGACGGGTCACGGAAAGTATATCTGTGGTGGCGGGTAGAGAGGACCGTGTACAGGACACGGCAAGTATATCAGTGGTGGTGGGAAGAGAGGACCGGGACAGGTCACGGCAAGTATATCTGTGGTGGCGGGTAGAGAGGACCGGGACGGGTCACGGCGAGTATATCTGTGGTGGCGGGTAGAGAGGACCGGGACGGGTCACGGGGAGTATATCTGTGGTGGCGGGTAGAGAGAACCGGGACGTGTCACGGAGAGTATATCTGTGGTGGCGGGTACAAAACCCCGGGAAGGGTCACGGCGGGTATACCTGTGGTGGTGGGTAGAGAGGACCGTGACGTGATCACGGCAAGTATATCTGTGGTGGCGTGTAGAGAGGACCGGGACAGGTCACGGCGGGTATACCTGTGGTGGCGGGTAGAGAGGACCGGGACGGGTCACGGCAAGTATATCTGTGGTGGCGGATAGAGAGGACCGGGACGGGTCACGGCAAGTATATCTGTGGTGGCGGGTAGAGAGGACCGGGACAGGTCACGGCAGGTATACCTGTGGTGGAGGGTAGAGAGAACCGGGACAGGTCACGGCGAGTATATCTGTGGTGGCGGGTAGAGAGGACCGGGACGTGTCACGGAGAGTATATATGTGGTGGCGGGTAGAAAACCCCGGGACGGGTCACGGCGGGTATACCTGTGGTGGCGGGTAGAGAGGACCTGGACGGGTCACGGCAAGTATATCTGTGGTGGCGGGTAGAGAGGACCGGGACGGGTCACGGCAAGTATATCTTAGGTGGCGGGTAAAAAGGACCGGGACAGATCACGTCGGGTATACCTGTGGTGGCGGGTAGAGAGGACCTGTACGGGTCACGGCAAGTATATCTGTGGTGGCGGGTGGAGAGGACCGGGACGGTTCACGGCAAGTATA
Organism: Cherax quadricarinatus; assembly: GCF_026875155.1. Taxonomy (NCBI): domain Eukaryota; kingdom Metazoa; phylum Arthropoda; class Malacostraca; order Decapoda; family Parastacidae; genus Cherax; species Cherax quadricarinatus. The sequence continues at coordinate 42,887,815 of NC_069400.1, forward strand.
TCTGAGGTGGCGGGTAGAGAGGACCGGGACAGATCACGGCGGGTATACCTGTGGTGGCGGGTAGAGAGGACCGGGACGAGTCACGGCAAGTATATCTGTGATGGCGGGTAGAGAGGACCGGGAAAGGTCACGGCAAGTATATGTGTGGTGGCGGGTAGAGAGGACCGGGACGGGTCACGGCAAATGTATCTGTGGTGGAGGGTAGAGAGGGCCGGGAGTGGTCACGGCAGGTATACCTGTGGTGGCGTGTACAGAGGACCGGGGCAGGTCACGGCAAGTATATCTGTGGTGGCGGGTATAGAGGACCGGAACAGGTCACCGCGGGTATACCTTTGGTGGCGGGTATAGAGGACCGGGACGGGTCGCGGCGGGTATACCTGTGGTGGCGGGTATAGAGAACCGCGACGGGTCACGGCGGGTATACCTGTTGTGGCGGGTATAGAGGACCGGGACAGGTCACGGCGGGTATTCCTGTGGTGGCGGGTATAGAGGACCGGGACAGGTCACGGCGGGTATACCTGTGGAGGCGGGTATAGAGGACCTGGAGAGGTCACGGCGGGTATTCCTGTTGTGGCGGGTATAGAGGACCGGGACAGGTCACGGCGGGTGTACCTGTTGTGGCGGGTATAGAGGACCGGGACAGGTCACGGCGGTGTACCCGTGGTGGCGGGTATTGGACCCGGGGCACAGGTCACGGCGGGTATACCTGTGGTGGCGGGAATAGAGGACCGGGACAGGTCACGGCGGGTGTACCTGTGGTGGCGGGTATAGAGGACCGGGACGGGTCACGGCGGGTTACACCTTCATGACCACCTCAGAACTTTCTCCCACACCTGGCCGTGTCTGACCGCTCCTCCGTCTGTCCGGTGGGTGGGCGGCAGACTGTCTGGCTAACTGGTTGCTGTCTGGTTAAAAGGTTGCTTTCTGGCTAACTGGTTGCTCTGTCTGGCTAACTGGTTGCTCTGTCTGGCAAAATATGGTTGCTTTGTCGTGCTAACTGGTTGCTCTGTCTGGCTAACTGGTTGCTCTGTCTGGCTAACTGGTTGCTTTGTCTGGCTAACTGGTTGCTCTGTCTGGCTAAGTGATTGCTCTGTCTGGCTGACAGGTTGCTCTGTCTGGCTAAGTGGTTGCTCTGTCTGGCTAACTGGTTGCCCAGTCTGGCTGACGGGTTTTGCTCTCTCTGGCTAAGTGGTTGCTTGTTGGCTAACTGGTTGCTCTGTTGGCTAACTGGTTGCTTTGTCTGGCTAATGGTTGCCCTGTCTGTCTAATGGTTGTTTTGTCTGGCTAATGGTTGCTTTGTTGGCTAACTGGTTGGGGGTTTTCCTCTGTCTGGCTAAATGGTTGCTCTGTTGGCAAAATGGTTCCCTTTCGGCTAACTGGTTGCTTTTCTGGTTAATAGGTTGCTGTTGGCTAACTGGTGCTCTGTCTGGCTAACTGGTTCCTTGTCTGGCTAACTGGTTGGCTTGTCTGGCTAACTGGTTGCTCTGTCTGGCTAGCTGGTTGTCTGTCTGGCTAAGTGGTTGCTTTTTTGGCTAACTGGTTTGCATTGGCTGGCAAACTGGTTGCTTTTCTAGCTAACTGGTTGATGGTCCGGCTAACTGGTTTGTGTTGGCTAACTGGTTGTTGTGACTGGCAAAATGGTTGCGTCTGGGCTATGATTGCTGGCTGGCTACGGGTTGCTGTCTGGCTAACTGCTGCCTGTCTAGCTAACTGGTGCTGTCTAGCTAACTGGTGCTGTTCGGCTAAGTGGTTGCTATTGGCTAACTGGTTGCTCTGTGGTAACTGCTTGCTGTCGGCTAACTGGTTTGTGTTGGCTAACTGATTGCTCTGTCTGGCTAACTGGTGCTCTGTTGGCTAAATGGTTGCTCTGTTGGCTGACAGGTTGCTCTGTCTCGCTAAGTGGTTGCTCTGTCTGGCTAACTGGTTGCTCTGTCTGGCTAAGTGGTTGCTCTGTCTGGCTAACTGGTTGCTCTGTCTGGCTAAGTGGTTGCTCTGTTTGGCTAATGGTTGTCTGTGGCTAAGGGTTGCTCTGTCTTGCTAATGGTTTCTTGTCGGCTAACTGGTTGCTCTGTCTGGCAAAATTGGTTGCTCTGCTTGGCTAAGTGGTTGCTCTGTCTGGCTAACTGGTTGCTGTGTCTTGCTAAGTTGTTGCTCTGTCTGGCTAACTGGTTGCTCTGTCTGGCTAATTGGTTGCTGTCTGGCTAACTGGTTGCTGTCTGGTTAACAGGTTGCTGTCTGGTTAACTGATTGCTCTGTCTGGCTAACTGGTTGCTCTGTCTGGCTAAATGGTTGCTCTGTCTGGCCAAGTGGTTGTTCTGTCTCGCTAACTGGTTGCTCTGTCTTGCTAACTGGTTGTCTGTCTGGCTAGCTGGTTGCTCTGTCTGGCTAAGTGGTTGCTCTGTCTGGCTAACTGGTTGCTGTCTGGCTAACTGGTTGCTGTCTGGTTAACAGGTTGCTGTCTGGTTAACTGGCTGCTCTGTCTGGCTAACTGGTTCCTCTGTCTGGCTAACTGGTTGCTCTGTCTGGCTAACTGGTTGCTCTGTCTGGCTAGCTGGTTGCTCTGTCTGGCTAAGTGGTTGCTCTGTTTGGCTAACTGGTTGCATTGGCTGGCAAACTGGTTGCTGTCTAGCTAACTGGTTGATGAGTCCGGCTAACTGGATGCTGTCTGGCTAACTTGTTGTTGTGACTGGCTAACTGGTTGCGGTCTAGCTAACTGATTGCTGGCTGGATAACTGGTTGCTGTCTGGCTAACTGGTGCCTGTCTAGCTAACTGGTTGCTGTCTAGCTAACTGGATGCTGTCTGGCCAAGTGGTTGCTATCTGGCTAACTGGTTGCTCTGTGGCTAACTGCTTGTTGTCTGGCTAACTGGTTGCTGTCTGGCTAACTGATTGCTCTGTCTGGCTAACTGGCTGCTCTGTCTGGCTAAATGGTTGCTCTGTCTGGCTGACAGGTTGCTCTGTCTCGCTAACTGGTTGCTCTGTCTGGCTAACTGGTTGCTCTGTCTGGCTAACTGATTGCTCTGTCTGGCTAACTGGTTGCTCTGTCTGGCTAAGTGGTTGCTCTGTCTGGCTAACTGGTTGCTCTGTCTGGCTAACTGGTTGCACTGCCTGGCTGAGTGGTTGCTCTGTCTGGCTAACTGGTTGCTCTGTCTGGCTAAATGGTTGCTCTGTCTGGCTGACAGGTTGCTCTGTCTGGCCAAGTGGTTGTTCTCTCTCGCTAACTGGTTGCTCGGTCTTGCTAACTGGTTGCTCTGTCTGGCTAGCTGGTTGCTCTGTCTGGCTAAGTGGTTGCTCTGTTTGGCTAACTGGTTGCATTGGCTGGCAAACTGGTTGCTGTCTAGCTAACTGTTTGATGAGTCCGGCTAACTGGATGCTGTCTGGCTAACTTGTTGTTGTGACTGGCTAACTGGTTGCGGTCTAGCTAACTGATTGCTGGCTGGATAACTGGTTGCTGTCTGGCTAACTGGTGCCTGTCTAGCTAACTGGTTGCTGTCTAGCTAACTGGATGCTGTCTGGCCAAGTGGTTGCTATCTGGCTAACTGGTTGCTCTGTGGCTAACTGCTTGCTGTCTGGCTAACTGGTTGCTGTCTGGCTAACTGATTGCTCTGTCTGGCTAACTGGCTGCTCTGTCTGGCTAAATGGTTGCTCTGTCTGGCTGACAGGTTGCTCTGTCTCGCTAACTGGTTGCTCTGTCTGGCTAACTGGTTGCTCTGTCTGGCTAACTGATTGCTCTGTCTGGCTAACTGGTTGCTCTGTCTGGCTAAGTGGTTGCTCTGTCTGGCTAACTGGTTGCTCTGTCTGGCTAACTGGTTGCACTGCCTGGCTGAGTGGTTGCTCTGTCTGGCTAACTGGTTGCTCTGTCTGGCTAAATGGTTGCTCTGTCTGGCTGACAGGTTGCTCTGTCTGGCCAAGTGGTTGTTCTGTCTCGCTAACTGGTTGCTCGGTCTTGCTAACTGGTTGCTCTGTCTGGCTAGCTGGTTGCTCTGTCTGGCTAAGTGGTTGCTCTGTTTGGCTAACTGGTTGCATTGGCTGGCAAACTGGTTGCTGTCTAGCTAACTGGTTGATGTGTCCGGCTAACTGGATGCTGTCTGGCTAACTGGTTGTTGTGACTGGCTAACTGGTTGCGGTCTATCTAACTGATTGCTGTCTGGCTAACTGATTGCTGTCTGGCTAACAGGTGCCTGTCTAGCTAACTGGTTGCTGTCTAGCTAACTGGATGCTGTCTGGCTAAGTGGTTGCTAACTGGCTAACTGGTTGCTCTGTGGCAAAACTGGTTGCTGTCTGGCTTACTGGTTGCTGTCTGGCTAACTGATTGCTCTGTCTGGCTAACTGGTTGCTCTGTCTGGCTAAATGGTTGCTCTGTCTGGCTGACAGGTTGCTCTATCTCGCTAACTGGTTGCTCTGTCTGGCTAACTGGTTGCTCTGTCTAGCTAACTGGTTGCTCTGTCTGGCTAACTGGTTGCTCTGTCTGGCTAACTGGTTGCTCTGTCTGGCTAAGTGGTTGCTCTGCCTGGCTAAGTGGTTGCTCTGTCTGGCTAACTGGTTGCTGTGTCTGGCCAAGTTGTTGCTCTGTCTGGATAACTGGTTGCTCTGTCTGGCTAATTGGTTGCTGTCTGGTTAACTGGTTGCTCTGTCTGGCTAACTGGTTGCTATGTCTGGCTATCTGGTTGCTCTGTCTGGCTAACTGGTTGCTCTGTCTGGCTAACTGGTTGTTCTGTCTGGCTAAGTGGTTGCTCTGTTTGGCTAACTGGTTGCTGTGACTGGCTAACTGGTTGCTGTCTGGCTAACTGATGCCTGTCTAGCTAGCTGGTTGCTGTCTGGCTAACTTGTTGCTGTCTAGCTAACAGCTTGCTGTCTGGGTAACTGGTTGCTGTCAGGCTAACTGGTTGGTGTTTCAAGCTAACTGATTGCCATGTCAGGTTAACTGGTTGCTGTCTGGCTAACTGGTTGCTCTCTGGCTAATTGATTGCTGTCTGGCTTACTGGTTGCTGTCTGGCTAACTGATTGCTCTCTGGCTAACTGGCTGCTTTCTGGCTAACTGGTTGCTGTCTGGCTAACCAGTTGCTGTCAGACTAACTGGTTGCTTTTTGGGCCCTAACTGATTGCTCTCTGGCTAACTTGGTTTTTGCTGTTTTAACTTTTTTGTTGTCTGGCAAAACTGGTTGCTGTCTTGCTAACTGATTGCTGTCTGGCTAACTGATTGCTGTCTGGCTAACTGATTGCTGTCTGGCTAAGTGGTTGCTTTCTGGCTAACTGGTTGCTGTCTGGCTCACCGGTTGCTGTCAGGCTAACTGGTTGCTGTCTGGCTAACTGATTGCTCTCTGGCTATCTGGTTGCTGTCTGTCTAACTGTTTGTTGTCTGGCTAACTGATTGCTTTCTGGCTAACTGGTTGCTGTCTGGCTAACTGGTTGCTGTCTGGTTAACTGGTTGCTGTCTGGCTGACTGATTGCTGTCTGGCTAACTGATTGCTGTTTGGCTAACTGGTTGCTTTCTGGCTAACTGGTTGCTGTCTGGCTAACTGGTTGTTTTCTGGCTAACTGGTCGCTGTCTGGCTAACTGATTGCTGTCTGGCTAACTGATTGCTGTCTGGCTAACTGATTGCTGTCTGGCTAACTGGTTGTTTTTGGCTAAACTGGTTGCTCTCTGGCTCACCGGTTGCTGTCAGGCTAACTGGTTGCTCTCTGGCTAACTGATTGCTGTCTGGCTAATTGATTGCTGTCTGGCTAACTGGTTGTTTTCTGGCTAACTGGTTGCTCTCTGGCACACCGGTTGCTGTCAGGCTAACTGGTTGCTGTCTGGCTAACTGATTGCTGTCTGGCTAACCGATTGCTGTCTGGCTAACTGGTTGCTTTCTGGCTAACTGGTTGCTGTCTGGCTATCTGGTTGCTGTCTGGCTAAACGGGTTTTGCTGTCTGGTAATGGTTGCTGTCGGGGCTAACTGGTTTTTGGGTCTGGCTAACTGATTGTTGTTGGCTAGGGTTTTACTTTTCTGGCTAATGGTTTCTGTCTGGCTAACGGGTTTTGCTGTCTGGCTAATGGTTGCTGTCTGGCTAACTGGTTGCTGTCTGGCTAACTGGTTGCTTTTCTGGCTAACTGGTTGCTGTCTTGCTAATGGTTGCTGTCTGGCTAACCCGGGTTTTGCTGTTAGGCTAACTGGTTGCTGTCTGGCTAACTGGTTGCTGTCAGGCTAACTGGTTGCTGTCTGGCTAACCGGTTGCTGTCAGGCTAACTGTTTGCTGTCAGGGTAACTGGTTGCTGTCTGGCTCCCTGGTTGCGGGTCGGGCTAACTGGTTGTTGTTGGCTAAACTGGGTTGCTGTCTGGCAAAACTGGTTGTTGTCTGGCTAACTGGTTGCTGTCTGGCTAACTGGTTGCTGTCTGGCTAACTGGTTGCTGTCTGGCTAACTGGTTGCTGTCTGGCTAACTGGTTGCTGTCTGGCTAACTGGTTGCTGTCAGGCTAACTGGTTGCTGTCTGGCTAACTGGTTGCTGTCTGGCTAACTGTTTGCTGTCTGGCTAACCGGTTGCTGTCAGGCTAACTGGTTGTTGTCTGGCTAACTGATTGTTGTCTGGCTAACTGGTTACTGTCTCCCTAATGGTTTCTGTTGGCTAACTGGTTGCTGTCTGGATAACCGGTTGCTGTCAGGCTAACTGTTTGCTGTCAGGCTAACTGGTTGCTGTCTGGCTACCTGGTTGCTGTCTGGCTAACTGGTTGCTGTCTGGCTAACGGGTTTTGCTGTCTGGCTAATGGTTGTTGTCTGGCTAACTGGTTGCTGTCTGGCTAACTGGTTGCTGTCTGGCTAACTGGTTGCTGTCTGGCTAACTGGTTGCTGTCTGGCTAACTGATTGCTGTCTGGCTAACTGGTTGCTGTCAGGCTAACGGGGTTGCTGTCTGGCAAACTGGTTGCTGTTGGCTAACTGTTTGCTGTTGGCTAACCGGTTGCTGTCAGGCTAACTGGTTGTTGTTGGTTTAACTGATTGTTGTCTGGCTAACTGGTTACTGTCTGCCTAATGGTTTCTGTCTGGTAACTGGTTGCTGTCTGGCTAACTGGTTGCTGTCTGGCTAACTGGTTGCTGTCTGGCTAACTGGTTGCTGTCTGGCTAACTGGTTGCTGTCTGGCTAACTGGTTGCTGTCTGGCTAACCGGTTGCTGTCAGGCTAACTGGTTGCTGTCTGGCTAAATGGTTGCTGTAGGCTAACTGGTTGCTCTCTGGCTAAGGGTTGTGTCAGGGCTAACTGGTTGCTGTCGGGCTAACGGGTTTTGCTGTTGGCTAACTGGTTGCTGTCTGGCTAACTGGTTGCTGTCAGGCTAACTGGTTGCTTGTCTGGCTAACTGGTTGCTGTCTGGCTAACTGTTTGCTGTCTGGCTAACCGGTTGCTGTCAGGCTAACTGGTTGTTGTCTGGCTAACTGATTGTTGTCTGGCTAACTGGTTACTGTCTGCCTAACTGGTTTCTGTCTGGCTAACTGGTTGCTGTCTGGATAACTGGTTGCTGTCTGGCTAACTGGTTGCTGTCTGGCTAACTGGTTGCTGTCTGGCTAACTGGTTGCTGTCTGGCTAACTGGTTGCTGTCTGGCTAACCGGTTGCTGTCAGGCTAACTGGTTGCTGTCTGGCTAACTGGTTGCTGTCAGGCTAACTGGTTGCTCTCTGGCTAACCGGTTGCTGTCAGGCTAACTGGTTGCTGTCAGGCTAACTGGTTGCTGTCTGGCTAATGGTTGCTTTTCTGGCTAACTGGTTGCTGTCTGGCTAATGGTTGCTGTCTGGCCAACTGGTTGCTGTTGGCTAATGGTTGCTGTCTGGCTAATGGTTGCTGTGTGGCAAAATGGTTGCTGTCTTGCTAACTGGTTGCTGTCTGGCTAACTGGTTGCTGTCTGGCTAACTGGTTGCTGTCAGGCTAACTGGTTGCTGTCTGGATAACTGGTTGCTGTCTGGCTAACTGGTTGCTGTCTGGCTAACTGGTTGCTGTCTGGCTAACTGGTTGCTGTCTGGCTAACTGGTTGCTGTCTGGCTAACTGGTTGCTGTCTAGCTAACTGGTTGTTGTCTGGCTAACTGGTTGCAGTCTGGCTAACTGGTTGTTGTCTGCCTAACTGGTTGTTGTCTGGCTAACTGGTTGCTGTCTGGCTAACTGGTTGCTGTGTGGCTAACTGGTTGCTGTGTGGCTAACTGGTTGCTGTCTGGCTAACTGGTTGCTGTCTGGCTAACTGGTTGTTGTCTGGTTAACTAGTTGCTGTCTGGCTAACTAGTTGCTGTCTGGCTAACTGGTTGCTGTCTGGCTAACTGGTTGCTGTCTGGCTAACTGGTTGCTGTCTGGCTAACTGGTTGCTGTCTGGCTAACTGGTTGTTGTCTGGCTAACTGGTTGTTGTCTGGCTAACTGGTTGCTGTCTGGCTAACTGGTTTGTTGTTGGCTAAATGGTTGCTGTCTGGCTAATGGTTGTTGTCTGGCTAACTGGTTGTTGTCTGGCAAAGTGGTTTTTTTGTCGGGGCTAACTGGTTGTTTGTCTGGCTAACTGGTTGTTGTCTGGCTAACTGGTTGTTGTCTGGCTAACTGGTTGTTGTCTGGCTATCTGGTTGTTGTCTGGCTAACTGGTTGTTGTCTGGCTAACTGGTTGTTGTCTGGCTAACTGGTTGTTGTCTGGCTAACTGGTTGTTGTCTGGCTAACTGGTTGTTGTCTGGCTAACTGGTTGTTGTCTGGCTAACTGGTTGTTGTCTGGCTAACTGGTTGTTGTCTGGCTAACTGGTTTTTGGGTTGGCTAAACTGGTTGTTGTCTGGTAACTGGTTGTTGTCTGGCTAACTGGTTGTTGTCTGGCTAACTGGTTGTTGTCTGGCTAACTGGTTGTTGTCTGGCTAACTGGTTGTTGTCTGGCTAACGGGTTTGCTTTTCTGGCTAACTGGTTGCTGTCTGGCTAACGGGGTTGTTGTCTGGCTAACTGGTTGTTGTCTGGCTAACTGGTTGTTGTCTGGCTAACTGGTTGTTGTCTGGCTAACTGGTTGTTGTCTGGCTAACTGGTTGTTGTCTGGCTAACTAACTGAGATCGAGAAGTTAAAACTAACAAAATCCATCGCAGTATATAATGTTATGTAATTATAATTATAGACGAACACTGAGGATAAAGCATTTTAAATAAATTTTAAATAAATTATTTAGTTTACGTTATAACTTATATTACCAGTGAATGACGGAACTGCAGATGTTTTGCTTCAGTAACAACATGACCTGTCAAGGACGGTCAAAACTAAGTTGTTTTCCTGTCTATACCAACAAAATTACAATGGGAAACACTACACTTACACATATATTTTCAGTTTTTACTTTACTGTGATCACTGTTGTAATTGGAACGTATCCAGATAGTTGTAATTACAAGAGTTGTTTTAAATTCTCTTCGTTTGTTGTGGCCTTCAGGGTGGCCTTCAGGGTGGCCTTCAGGGTGGCCTTCAGGGTGGCCTTCAGGGTGGCCTTCAGGGTGGCCTTCAGGGTGGCCTTCAGGGTGGCCTTCAGGGTGGCCTTCAGGGTAGCCTTCAGGACAGGTGCTCTGACGGCCATGTGCTGCAGGTACTGTGACGTCCCGGGGCCACAGGTACTGTGACGCCCCTGCGTTTCAGGTACTGGGGACACCCCCTGGCTCAGGTTTGTGTGACGCCCCGAGCTACAGGAACTGTGACGCCCCTGAAAACTATAAGGTTACTGTGGGAAACCCTCTGCTACAGGTACTGTGACGCCCCTGTGCTACAGGTACTGTGGCGCCTCTGGGCCACAGGTACTGTGACGCTCCTACGCTTCAGGTACTGTCACTGCCCTGTGCTATAGGTACTGCGACGCCGCTGAGCTACAGGAACTGTGACGCCCCTGGGCTATAGGTACTGTGACGCCCCTGGGCTACAGGTACTGTGACGCCTTTGTGCTACAGGTACTGTGACGCTCCTGCGCTTCATGTACTGTGACACCCTGTGCTGCAGGTACTGTGACGCCTCTGGGCTACAGGCTCTGTGACGCCCCTTGGGTACAGGTAATGTGACGCCTCTGGGCTACAGGTACTGTCACGCACCTGTGCTACAGGTACTGTCACGCCCCTGGGCCACAGGTACTGTGATGCCCCTGCGCTACAGGTACTGTCACGCCCCTGGGCTACAGGCAATGTGACGCCCCTGTGCTACAAGTACTGTGACGCCTTTGGGCCAAAGGTGCTGTGACGCCCCTGGGTTACAGGTACTGTGACCCCCTGGGCCACAGGTACTGTGACGCCCCTGTGCTACAGGTACTGTGACGCCCCTGTGCTACAGGTATTGTGACGCCCCCGTGATACAGGTACTGTGACGCCAGTGTGCTACAGGTGCTGTGACGCCCCTGGGCGACAGGTACTGTGACGCCTCTGGGCCACAGGTACTGTGACGCCCCTGTGCTACAGGTACTGTGACGCCCCTGGGCTATAGGTACTGTGACGCCCCTGTGCTAAAGGTACTGTGACGCCCCTGGGGAACAGGTACTGTGACGCCCCTGCGCTTCAGGTACTGCGACACCCTGTGCTACAGGTACTGTGACGCCAATGAGCTACAAGTACTGTGACGCCTCTGGGTTACAGATACTGGGACGCTCCTTTTTTACAGGTACTGTGACGCGCCTGAGCTACAAGTACTGTGACGCCCCTGGGCTACAGGTGCTGTCACGCCCCTCTGCTACAGGTACTGCCACGCCCTTGAGCCACAGGAACTGTGACGCCCCTGGGTTACAGGTACTGTGACGCCCCTGGGCCACAGGTACTGTGACACCCCTGTGCTGCAGGTACTGTGACGCCCCTGTGCTACAGGTACTGTGACGCCCCTATGCCACAGGTACCGTGACGCCTTTGTGCCACAGGTACTGTGACGCCCCTGGGTTACAGGTACTGTGACGCCTCTGGGCCACAGGTACTTTGACGCCCCTGTGCTAAAAGTACTGTGACGCCCCTGTGCTATAAGTACTGTGACGCCCCTGGGTCACGGGTACTGTGACGCCTAGGGGCCACAGGTACTGTGACGCCCCTGTGCTACAGGTACTGTGACGCCCCCGAGCTACAGGAACTGTGACGCCCCTGGGCTATAGGTACTGTGACGGCCCTGTGCTACAGGTACTGTTACGCTCCTGCGCTTCAGGTACTGTGACACCCTGTGCTGCAGGTACTGTGACGCCTCTGGGCCACAGGTACTGTGACGCCCCTGGGTTACAGTTACTGTGACGCCCATAGCCACAGGTACTGTGACGCTCCTGTGCTACAGGTACTGTGACGCCCCTGTGCTACAGATACTGTGACCCCCTGTGGTACAGGTACTGTGACGCCTCTGTGTTACAGGTACTGTGACGTCCCTGGGCCACAGGTACTGTGATGCCCCTGTGCTACAGGTACTGTGACTCCCCTGGGCCACAGGTACCGTGACGCCCCTGGGCCACAGGTACTGTGACGCCCCTGGGTTACGGGTACTGAGACTCCCCTGGGCCACAGGTACTGTGACGCCCCTGTGCTACAGGTACTGTGACGCCCCTGTGCTACAGGTACTGTGACGCTCCTGTGCTACAAGTACTGTGACGTCCCTGTGCTACAGGTACTGTGACGCCCCTGGACCACAGGTACTGTGACGCCCCTGGGCCACAGGTACTGTGATGCCCCTTTGCTACAGGTACTGTGACGCCCCTGGGCTATAGGTGCTGTGACGCCCCTGTGCTAAAGGTACTGTGACGCCCCTGGGCAACAGGTACTGTGACGCTCCTGCGCTTCAGGTACTGTTACACCCTGTGCTACAGGTACTGTGACGCCCCTGAGCTATAAGTACTGAGACGCCTCTGGGCTACAGGTACTGAGACGCTCCTTGGATACAGGTGCTGTGACGCCCCTGTGCTACAAGTACTGTGACGCCCCTGGGCAACAGGTACTGTGACGCTCCTGCGCTTCAGGTACTGTTACACCCTGTGCTACAGGTACTGTGACGCCCCTGAGCTATAAGTACTGAGACGCCTCTGGGCTACAGGTACGAGACGCTCCTTGGGATACAGGTGCTTTTGACGCCCCTGTGCACTGTACTGTGACGCCCTGGGCAACAGGTACTGTGACGCTCCTGCGCTTCAGGTACTGTTACACCCTGTGCTACAGGTACTGTGACGCCCCTGAGCTATAAGTACTGAGACGCCTCTGGGTTACAGGTACTGAGACGCTCCTTGGATACAGGTACTGTGACGCCCCTGTGCTACAGGTGCTGTGACGCCCCTGTGCTACAGGTGCTGTGACGCCCCTGTGCTACAGGTGTTGTGACGCCCCTGTGCTACAGGTACTGTGACGCCCTTGTGCTACAGGTACTGTGACGCCCATGGGTTACAGGTACTGTGACACCCATGGGCCACAGGTACTGTGACGCTCTGTGCTGCAGGAACTGTGACGCCCCTGTGCTACAGGTACTGTGACGCCCCTTGGCCACAGGTACTGTGACGCCCCTGGACCACAGGTACTCTGACGCCTTTGGGTTACAGGTACTGTGACCCCCTGGGCCACAGGTACTGTGAACCCCCTGTGCTACAGGTACTGTGACACCCTTGTGCTACAGGTACTGTGACGCTCCTGTGCTACAGGTACTGTGACGTCCCTGTACTACAGGTACTGTGACGCCCCTGGACCACAGGTACTGTGACGCCCGGGCCACAGGTACTGTGATGCCCCTTTGCTACAGGTACTGTGACGCCCCTAGGCTATAGGTGCTGTGACGCCCCTGTGCTAAAGGTACTGTGACGCCCCTGCGCTTCAGGTACTGTTACACCCTGTGCTACAGGTACTGTGACGCTCCTGCGCTTCAGGTACTGTTACACCCTGTGCTACAGGTACTGTGACGCCCCTGAGCTATAAGTACTGAGACGCCTCTGGGCTACAGGTACTGAGACGCTCCCTGGATACAGGTGCTGTGACGCCCCTGTGCTACAGGTACTGTGACGCCCCTGGGCAACAGGTACTGTGACGCTCCTGCGCTTCAGGTACTGTTACACCCTGTGCTACAGGTACTGTTACGCCCCTGAGCTATAAGTACTGAGACGCCCTCTGGGCTACAGAAACTGAGACGCTCCTTGGATACAGGTACTGTGACGCCCCTGTGCTACAGGTGCTGTGACGCCCCTGTGCTACAGGTGCTGTGACTCCCCTGTGCCACAGGTACTGTGACGCCCCTGTGCTACAGGTACTGTATCAGTCCTAAACGTATTGCTATATTATACCAATTTCTAGCCTGAAATTCGTAAATTATCACCTACACAATTTAAAATCAACCCAAACCTTCCATTAAGTATGACGTAACAGCCTTTAAGGTTTGAAGTCGATTAGACTAAGCATTCCCCAGATTTTGTACAAAAAATAATTTCTTTAATATAGTTTGAAACCAAAAACCTACTCAGCTCAAAAATCAGTACGAACTTCTCGTAGGGAAAGTACACCAGCCCTAAAAGTTTGAAACCGATCAGAAGATGCATCCTCTAGTTATCTTACAAAAACCAACAATTCCAATCTATCAAATATATTAATCAATTAGTAATGTGTAAATGGTCTGATGATAGTGGCAAACTGTTGAAAAAGACATAAATGTCCTAAACTGTACACAAGTGTCCTTTTTGAAAATAAATTGGCAAGTATACATCAAAACAATGTAAGTCACATGATATCATCCTGAGGAACAACAAGACACAATAACGTGATTGCAACAATAAACAAATAACCCGCACATACTAGAGAAATTTATGACGATGTTACAGGATATTTATGTATCATCTTAGTTCTCAGATGAATTTACCATTCAAAGTGGAAAATATTTTATCTAATTAAAAGACAAATGGGCAGATTGTACCTACACGCTTCAGAGTATAATACATCACCGTTGGAAGTTTAAACCCGATCGGAGGAGGCATCGTAAGGATTTATTAAACTTAATCTGAGGGCACTTGTTTACACCAATTATAGTATGAACCTCTAATTTGTTACAGCACAAAAATAACATGAACCTCCACCGTGTTACAGTACAATAATAACATGAACCTCCACCTTGTTACAGTACAATAATAACATGAACCTCCACCTTGTTACAGCACAAAAATAACATGAACCTCCACCTTGTTACAGTACAATAATAACATGAACCTCCACCTTGTTACAGCACAAAAATAACATGAACCTCCACCGTGTTTTCAGTACAATAATAACATGAACCTCCACCTTGTTACAGCACAATAATAACATGAACCTCCACCTTGTTACAGTACAATAATAACATGAACCTCCACCTTGTTACAGTACAATAATAACATGAACCTCCACCTTGTTACAGTACAATAATAACATGAACCTCCACCTTGTTACAGTACAATAATAACAGGATCCTCCACCTTGTTACAGTACAATAATAACATGAACCTCCACCTTGTTACAGTACAATAATAACATGAACCTCCACCGTGTTACAGTACAATAATAACATGAACCTCCACCTTGTTACAGTACAATAATAACAGGATCCTCCACCTTGTTACAGTACAATAATAACATGAACCTCCACCTTGTTACAGTACAATAATAAACAGGATCCTCCACCTTGTTACAGTACAATAATAACATGAACCTCCACCTTGTTACAGTACAATAATAACATGAACCTCCACCGTGTTACAGTACAATAATAACATGAACCTCCACCTTGTTACAGTACAATAATAACAGGATCCTCCACCTTGTTACAGTACAATAATAACATGAACCTCCACCTTGTTACAGTACAATAATAAACATGAACCTCCACCGTGTTACAGTACAATAATAACATGAACCTCCACCTTGTTACAGTACAATAATAACAGGATCCTCCACCTTGTTACAGTACAATAATAACATGAACCTCCACCTTGTTACAGTACAATAATAACAGGATCCTCCACCTTGTTACAGTACAATAATAACATGAACCTCCACCTTGTTACAGTACAATAATAACATGAACCTCCACCGTGTTACAGTACAATAATAACATGAACCTCCACCTTGTTACAGTACAATAATAACAGGATCCTCCACCTTGTTACAGTACAATAATAACATGAACCTCCACCTTGTTACAGTACAATAATAACAGGATCCTCCACCTTGTTACAATACAATAATAACATGAACCTCCACCTTGTTACAGTACAATAATAACATGAACCTCCACCGTGTTACAGCACAATAATAACATGAACCTCCACCTTGTTACAGTACAATAATAACATGAACCTCCACCGTGTTACAGTACAATAATAACATGAACCTCCACCGTGTTACAGTACAATAATAACATGAACCTCACCTTGTTACAGTACAATAATAACATGAACCTCCACCTTTACAGTACAATAATAACAGGATCCTCCACCTTGTTACAGTACAATAATAACATGAACCTCCACCTTGTTACAGTACAATAATAACATGAACCTCCACCTTGTTACAGTACAATAATAACATGAACCTCCACCTTGTTACAGTACAATAACAACATGAACCTCCACCTTGTTACAGTACAATAATAACATGAACCTCCACCTTGTTACAGCACAATAATAACATGAACCTCCACCTTGTTACAGTACAATAATAACATGAACCTCCACCTTGTTACAGTACAATAATAACATGAACCTCCACCTTGTTACAGTACAATAATAACAGGATCCTCCACCTTGTTACAGTACAATAATAACATGAACCTCCACCTTGTTACAGTACAATAATAACAGGATCCTCCACCTTGTTACAGTACAATAATAACATGAACCTCCACCTTGTTACAGTACAATAATAACAGGATCCTCCACCTTGTTACAGCACAAAAATAACATGAACCTCCACCGTGTTACAGTACAATAATAACATGAACCTCCACCTTGTTACAGCACAATAATAACATGAACCTCCACCTTGTTTACAGTACAATAATAACATGAACCTCCACCTTGTTACAGTACAATAATAACATGAACCTCCACCTTGTTACAGTACAATAATAACATGAACCTCCACCTTGTTACAGTACAATAATAACAGGATCCTCCACCTTGTTACAGTACAATAATAACATGAACCTCCACCTTGTTACAGTACAATAATAACATGAACCTCCACCTTGTTACAGTACAATAATAACATGAACCTCCACCTTGTTACAGTACAATAATAACAGGATCCTCCACCTTGTTACAGTACAATAATAAACAGGATCCTCCACCTTGTTACAGTACAATAATAACAGGATCCTCCACCTTGTTACAGTACAATAATAACAGGATCCTCCACCTTGTTACAGTACAATAATAACAGGATCCTCCACCTTGTTACAGTACAATAATAACAGGATCCTCCACCTTGTTACAGTACAATAATAACAGGATCCTCCACCTTGTTACAGTACAATAATAACATGAACCTCCACCTTGTTACAGTACAATAATAACATGAACCTCCACCTTGTTACAGCACAATAATAACATGAACCTCCACCTTGTTACAGCACAATAATAACAAGAACCTCCACCATGTTACAACACAATAATAACAAGAACCTCCACCTTGTTACAGCACAATAATAACATGAACCTCCACCTTGTTACAGCACAATAATAACATGAACCTCCACCTTGTTACAGCACAATAATAACATGAACCTCCACCTTGTTGCAGCACAATAATAACATGAACCTCCACCATGTTGCAGCACAATAACAGCATGAACCTCCACCATGTTGCAGCACAATAACAGCATGAACCTCCACCATGTTGCAGCACAATAACAGCATGAACCTCCACCTTGTTGCAGCACAATAATAACATGAACCTCCACCTTGTTACAGCACAATAATAACATGAACCTCCACCTTGTTACAGCACAATAACAGCATGAACCTCCACCTTGTTACAGCACAATAATAACATGAACCTCCACCTTGTTACAGTACAATTAATAACATGAACCTCCACCTTGTTTACAGCACAATAACAGCATGAACCTCCACCTTGTTACAGCACAATAACAGCATGAACCTCCACCTTGTTGCAGCACAATAACAGCATGAACCTCCACCTTGTTACAGCACAATAATAACATGAACCTCCACCTTGTTACAGCACAATAACAGCATGAACCTCCACCTTGTTGCAGCACAATAACAGCATGAACCTCTCACCTTGTTACAGCACAATAATAACATGAACCTCCACCTTGTTACAGCACAATAACAGCATGAACCTCCACCTTGTTGCAGCACAATAACAGCATGAACCTCCACCTTGTTACAGCACAATAATAACATGAAATTCCACCTTGTTACAGCACAATAATAACATGAACCTCCACCTTGTTACAGCACAATAACAGCATGAACCTCCACCTTGTTGCAGCACAATAACAGCATGAACCTCCACCTTGTTACAGCACAATAATAACATGAAATTCCACCTTGTTACAGCACAATAATAACATGAACCTCCACCTTGTTACAGCACAATAACAGCATGAACCTCCACCTTGTTACAGCACAATAATAACATGAACCTCCACCTTGTTACAGTACAATAATAACATGAAAACCTCCACCTTGTTACAGCACAATAACAGCATGAACCTCCACCTTGTTTACAGTACAATAATACATGAAACCTCCACCTTGTTACAGCACAATAACAGCATGAACCTCCACCTTGTTACAGTACAATAATAACATGAACCTCCACCTTGTTACAGTACAATAATAACATGAACCTCCACCTTGTTACAGCACAATAATAACATGAACCTCCACCTTGTTACAGCACAATAACAGCATGAACCTCCACCTTGTTACAGTACAATAATAACATGAACCTCCACCTTGTTACAGCACAATAATAACATGAACCTCCACCTTGTTACAGCACAATAACAGCATGAACCTCCACCTTTTTACAGCACAATAATAACATGAACCTCCACCTTGTTACAGTACAATAATAACATGAACCTCCACCTTGTTACAGCACAATAATAACATGAACCTCCACCTTGTTACAGCACAATAATAACATGAACCTCCACCTTGTTACAGTACAATAATAACATGAACCTCCACCTTGTTACAGCACAATAATAACATGAACCTCCACCATGTTACAGCACAATAATAACATGAACCTCCACCATGTTACATCACAGTAATAACATGAACCTCACCATGTTACAGCACAATAATAACATGAACCTCCACCATGTTACAGTACAATAATAACATGAACCTCCACCTTGTTACAGCACAATAATAACATGAACCTCCACCATGTTACATCACAGTAATAACATGAACCTCCACCATGTTACATCACAGTAATAACATGAACCTCCACCTTGTTACAACACAATAATAACATGAACCTCCACCTTGTTACAACACAATAACAGCATGAACCTCCACCTTGTTACAGCACAATAACAGCATGAACCTCCACCTTGTTACAACACAATATTAACATGAACCTCCACCTTGTTACAACACAATAATAACATGAACCTCCACCTTGTTACAACACAATAACAGCATGAACCTCCACCTTGTTACAGGACAATAACAGCATGAACCTCTACCTTGTTACAACACAATATTAACATGAACCTCCACCTTGTTACAACACAATAACAGCATGAACCTCCACCTTGTTACAGCACAATAACAGCATGAACCTCCACCTTGTTACAACACAATATTAACATGAACCTCCACCTTGTTACAGCACAATAACAGCATGAACCTCCACCTTGTTACAGCACAATAACAGCATGAACCTCCACCTTGTTACAACACAATATTAACATGAACCTCCACCTTGTTACAACACAATAACAGCATGAACCTCCACCTTGTTACAGCACAATAACAGCATGAACCTCCACCTTGTTACAACACAATAATAACATGAACCTCCACCTTGTTACAACACAATAACAGCATGAACCTCCACCATGTTACAGCACAATAACAGCATGAACCTCCACCATGTTACAACACAATAACAGCATGAACCTCCACCATGTTACAGCACAATAACAGCATGAACCTCCACCATGTTACAGTACAATAACAGCATGAACCTCCACCATGTTACAGCACAATAACAGCATGAACCTCCACCTTGTTACAGCACAATAACAGCATGAACCTCCACCATGTTACAGCACAATAACAGCATGAACCTCCACCTTGTTACAGCACAATAACAGCATGAACCTCCACCTTGTTACAACACAATAATAACATGAACTTTCACCTTGTTACAGTACGATATTAACATGAACCTCCACCTTGTTACAGCACAAAAATAACATGAACCTCCACCTTGTTACAGCATAATAACAGAATGAACCTTCACCTTGTTACAGCACAATAACAGCTTGAACCTCCACCTTGTTACAGCACAATGATAACATTAACGTCCACCTTGTTACAGCACAATAACAGCATGAACCTCCACCTTGTTACAGCACAATAACAGCATGAACCTCCACCATGTTACAGCACATTAACAGCATGAACCTCCACCTTGTTACACCACAATAACAGCATGAACCTCCACCATGTTACAGCACAATAACAGCATGAACCTCCACCATGTTACAGCACAATAACAGCATGAACCTCCACCTTGTTACAGCACAATAACAGCATGAACCTCCACCATGTTACAGCACAATAACAGCATGAACCTCCACCTTGTTACAGCACAATAACAGCATGAACCTCCACCTTGTTACAGCACAATAACAGCATGAAACCTCCACTTGTTACAGCACAATAACAGCATGAACCTCCACCTTGTTACAGCACAATAACAGCATGAACCTCCACCTTGTTACAGCACAATAACAGCATGAACCTCCACCTTGTTACAGCACAATAACAGCATGAACCTCCACCTTGTTACAGCACAATAACAGCATGAACCTCCACCTTGTTAGAGCACAATAATAATTTGAACCTCCACAATGTTACAGCACAATAACAGCATGAACCTCCACTTTGTTACAGCACAATAACAGCATGAACCTCCACCTTGTTACAGCACAATAACAGCATGAACCTCCACCTTGTTAGAGCACAATAATAATTTGAACCTCCACAATGTTACAGCACAATAATAACATGAACCTCCACCTTGTTAGAGCACAATAATAATTTGAACCTCCACAATGTTACAGCACAATAATAACATGAACCTCCACTTTGTTACAGCACAATAATAACATGAACCTCCACCTTGTTACAGCACAATAACAGCATGAACCTCCACCTTGTTACAGCACAATAACAGCATGAACCTCCACCTTGTTACAGCACAATAACAGCATGAACCTCCACCTTGTTACAGTACAATAATAACATGAACCTCCACCTTGTTACAGTACAATAATAACATGAACCTCCACCTTGTTACAGCACAATAACAGCATGAACCTCCACCTTGTTACAGCACAATAACAGCATGAACCTCCACCTTGTTACAGTACAATAATAACATGAACCTCCACCTTGTTACAGCACAATAACAGCATGAACCTCCACCTTGTTACAGCACAATAACAGCATGAACCTCCACCTTGTTACAGCACAATAATAACATGAACTTCCACCTGTTACAGCACAATAACAGCATGAACCTCCACCTTGTTACAGTACAATAATAACATGAACCTCCACCTTGTTACAGCACAATAACAGCATGAACCTCCACCTTGTTACAGCACAATAACAGCATGAACCTCCACCTTGTTACAGCACAATAATAACATGAACTTCCACCTTGTTACAGCACAATAACAGCATGAACCTCCACCTTGTTACAGTACAATAATAACATGAACCTCCACCTTGTTACAGCACAATAACAGCATGAACCTCCACCTTGTTACAGCACAATAATAACATGAACCTCCACCTTGTTACAGCACAATAACAGCATGAACCTCCACCTTGTTACAGTACAATAATAACATGAACCTCCACCTTATTACAGCACAATAACAGCATGAACCTCCACCTTGTTACAGTACAATAATAACATGAACCTCCACCTTGTTACAGTACAATAACAGCATGAACCTCCACCTTGTTACAGCACAATAACAGCATGAACCTCCACCTTGTTACAGTACAATAATAACATGAACCTCCACCTTGTTACAGCACAATAACAGCATGAACCTCCACCTTGTTACAGTACAATAATAAACATGAACCTCCACCTTGTTACAGCACAATAACAGCATGAACCTCCACCTTGTTACAGTACAATAATAACATGAACCTCCACCTTGTTACAGTACAATAATAACATGAACCTCCACCTTGTTTTCAGTACAATAATAACATGAACCTCCACCTTGTTACAGTACAATAATAACATGAACCTCCACCTTGTTACAGTACAATAATAACATGAACCTCCACCTTGTTACAGCACAATAATAACATGAACCTCCACCTTGTTACAGTACAATAATAACATGAACCTCCACCTTGTTACAGCACAATAACAGCATGAACCTCCACCTTGTTACAGCACAATAATAACATGAACCTCCACCTTGTTACAGTACAATAATAACATGAACCTCCACCTTGTTACAGCACAATAACAGCATGAACCTCCACCTTGTTACAGTACAATAATAACATGAACCTCCACCTTGTTACAGCACAATAACAGCATGAACCTCCACCTTGTTACAGCACAATAATAACATGAACCTCCACCTTGTTACAGTACAATAATAACATGAACCTCCACCTTGTTACAGCACAATAACAGCATGAACCTCCACCTTGTTACAGTACAATAATAACATGAACCTCCACCTTGTTACAGTACAATAATAACATGAACCTCCACCTTGTTACAGCACAATAACAGCATGAACCTCCACCTTGTTACAGCACAATAACAGCATGAACCTCCACCATGTTACAGCACAATAACAGCATGAACCTCCACCATGTTACAGCACAATAACAGCATGAACCTCCACCATGTTACAGCACAATAACAGCATGAACCTCCACCATGTTACAGTACAATAACAGCATGAACCTCCACCATGTTACAGCACAATAACAGCATGAACCTCCACCATGTTACAGCACAAGAACAGCATGAACCTCCACCTTGTTACAGCACAATAACAGCATGAACCTCCACCTTGTTACAGCACAATAACAGCATGAACCTCCACCGTGTTACAGCACAATAACAGCATGAACCTCCACCGTGTTACAGCACAAGAACAGCATGAACCTCCACCGTGTTACAGCACAATAACAGCATGAACCTCCACCATGTTACAGCACAATAACAGCATGAACCTCCACCGTGTTACAGCACAATAACAGCATGAACCTCCACAATGTTACAGCACAGTACCAGCATGAACCTCCACCATGTTACAGCACAATAACAGCATGAACCTCCACCATGTTACAGCACAATAACAGCATGAACCTCCACCATGTTACAGCACAATAACAGCATGAACCTTCACAATGTTACAGCACAATAACAGCATGAACCTCCACCATGTTACAGCACAATAACAGCATGAACCTCCACCATGTTACAGCACAATAACAGCATGAACCTCCACCATGTTACAGCACAATAACAGCATGAACCTCCACCATGTTACAGCACAATAACAGCATGAACCTCCACCATGTTACAGCACAATAACAGCATGAACCACCACCATGTTACAGCACAATAACAGCATGAACCTCCACAATGTTACAGCACAATAATAACATGAACCTCCACCTTGTTACAGCACAATAACAACATGAACCTCCACCTTGTTACAGCACAATAACAGCATGAACCTCCACCTTGTTACAGCACAATAACAGCATGAACCTCCACCTTGTTACAGCACAATAACAGCATGAACCTTCACCTTGTTACAGTACAATAACAGCATGAACCTTCACCTTGTTACAGCACAATAACAGCATGAACCTTCACCTTGTTACAGTACAATAACAGCATGAACCTTCACCTTGTTACAGTACAATAACAGCATGAACCTTCACCTTGTTACAGTACAATAACAGCATGAACCTCCACCTTGTTACAGCACAATAACAGCATGAACCTTCACCATGTTACAGCACAATAACAGCATGAACCACCACCATGTTACAGCACAATAACAGCATGAACCTCCACCTTGTTACAGCACAATAACAGCATGAACCTCCACCATGTTACAGCACAATAACAGCATGAACCTCCACCATGTTACAGCACAATAACAGCATGAACCTCCACCTTGTTACAGTACAATAACAGCATGAACCTCCACCATGTTACAGCACACAATAACAGCATGAACCTCCACCATGTTACAGCACAATAACAGCATGAACCTCCACCATGTTACAGCACAATAACAGCATGAACCTCCACCATGTTACAGCACAATAACAGCATGAACCTCCACCATGTTACAGCACAATAACAGCATGAACCTCCACCATGTTACAGCACAATAACAGCATGAACCTCCACCTTGTTACAGCACAATAACAGCATGAACTCCACCATGTTACAGCACAATAACAGCATGAACCTCCACCTTGTTACAGCACAATAACAGCATGAACCTCCACCATGTTACAGCACAATAACAGCATGAACCTCCACCTTGTTACAGCACAAGTACAAGACGGTGATGTAATTCCAAAGGAGCAAAATATACAAATATTCATGAATGTATATTTATACATTTTGACATATTTAGATACGTATGTATATAAGTCCATGTAGGAATGTATATATTGCTCCGGGTATGCATGTGCAGCTGCATACTTTTGTGCATGCATGTATATAACGATGTATAATATGTATACATATGAATTTATATGTATAAATGACTGCAGTTGTATGCATGTTAGTGTATATTTATGTATGTTGGATTCACTGGATCAATTTTCATGTTCTTCCAGGTTATATTTATAATATTGGAAAAATGTTTTCCAGTCGCCATTTGTTTACAAGACTTAAGAAATCGTAATGACACGATTGCAAGTAAACCATACCCCCGGCCGGGATTGAACCCGCGGTCAGAGAGTCTCAAAACTCCAGCCCGTCGCGTTAGCCACTAGACCAGCTAGCCACAATAAGATTCATCCAACTAGGTATATTTCTACACCATAGGAAAGTTAACACAGGCACCTCTGTCATGTTGACGGCAGTGAAGGGACTTGAGCTAGAGTTCGTCACGGCCACGCTAGCTGGAGATTCGTCTGTGAAAACTTGCATTTGTGGTCACAGAGGTGCCTGTGCTAACCTTCCTATGGTGTAGAAATATACCTAGTTGGATGAATCTTATTGTGGCTAGCTGGTCTAGTGGCTAACGCGACGGGCTGGAGTTTTGAGACTCTATGACCGCGGGTTCAATCCCGGCCGGGGGTATGGTTTGTTTACAAGTTTACTTTCTTGTAACGCAATAAAAAAAATGTGAAGCGCCTAGCATAACTCTCCTGTTCGTTCTTCTGTTTCATCCAAATCAACTTTTCGTCTGGTTAATCTGCTTTACTCTCATTATCTGAACACTATCTTCACTTCTTCTTTGCTTCAATAGGTTTTATTTTGAGTTCGCTTTATATTATTTCTGTAGTGTAAACACATTCTCTAACTTTATATTCATTATTCTTTGATTCTTTGTTTTTTTT
Source organism: Cherax quadricarinatus (assembly GCF_026875155.1). Taxonomy (NCBI): domain Eukaryota; kingdom Metazoa; phylum Arthropoda; class Malacostraca; order Decapoda; family Parastacidae; genus Cherax; species Cherax quadricarinatus. The sequence goes on from NC_069400.1 coordinate 42,912,591, forward strand.
TCACATTTGGTTTCTTTTTCGATTATCTTGTATATGTGGTTTGGTTAATTGCTCCTCCTGTCTACTGGTATTTTTTCAAAGCATTTTCGCTTTCACTCCCATTTTTTGGTAAATTAGTTTAAAGAATGTTTTTATTCTTATTTGTTCGGTAAATCTCTGGGTTGGGAAATTAAGCGTGAAGGACCGACCACCTCCTACAAAGGCTGACGGACCGACCACCTCCTAGAAAGGCTGACGGACCGACCACCTTCTAGAAAGGCTGACGGACTGACCACCTCCTAGAAAGGCTGATGGACCGACCACCTCCTAGAAAGGCTGACGGACCGACCACCTCCTAGAAAGGCTGACGGACCGACCACCTTCTAGAAAGGCTGACGGACTGACCACCTCCTAGAAAGGCTGATGGACCGACCACCTCCTATAAAGGCTGACGGACCGACCACCTCCTAGAAAGGCTGATGGACCGACCACCTCCTACAAAGGCTGACGGACCGACCACCTCCTACAAAGGCTGACGGACCGACCACCTCCTACAAAGGCTGACGGACCGACCACCTACTACAAAGGCTGACGGACCGACCGCCTCCTACAAAGGCTGACGGACCGACCACCTACTAAGGCTGACGAACCGACCACTTTCTACAAAGGCTGAGGGACTGATCACCTCCTACAAAGGCTGAGGAACTGATCACCTCCTATCAAGGCTGAGGGAGTGATTACCTCCTATCAAGGCTGAGGGAGTGATTACCTCCTATCAAGGCTGAGGGAGTGATTACCTCCTATCAAGGCTGAGGGATTGATCACCTCCTACCAAAGCTGAGGGGACTGACCACCACCTACCAAGGCTGAGGGACTGATTACCTCCTATCAGTTTTGAGGGACTTATCACCTTCTACGAAAGCTGAGGTACTGACCATTTCCTGTCAAGGCTGAGGGACTGATCACCTACTATCAATGCTGAGGGACTGATCACCTCCTACTAAGGCTGAGTGACTGATAACCTCTTATCAAGGCTGAGGGACTGATCACCTCAAAACTACTTCTGCTGTCTCTAGCGTTTTATTTACAAGTATTCTACTGCGTACACCTGTCGTGCAGGCTAAGCGTTTCGGCAACACAGATTCCCTAGTACTGCAAATGTGTCTTATTCATCAAATTGTCGGTATTGTATAGCACCAATAATATAATTCTTCGCTATCAGAAATCTTCCCTTTACTAATTTCCTTACCCCTCCCATTCCTCTCCCGCCCCTCCCTCTAACACAAGGGAATCGTGTACACCCTTACATAATCGAACAGGTTAGCAGAGTCTTTGTTACGACCGCGGGGTGAAAGGTGGAGGTCGGCCAATGTTCCCTTCCTTAGTCTCGCAGCAGGACAGGTACTTGTTTGGGAGGTGAGGAAACCCTTCCTCAGTCCGCCAGTAGGAAAAGACACTCACTCTCCCTCAGTCTTCCAGAGGGATAAATATTTAAAGGGGAGGTGAGGAACCACACCCTCAGTCTTCCAGCAGGATAAACATTTTAGGGGGTGAGGACATTCTCCCTCAGTCTTCCAGCGGTATAAACATTTATGGGGAATTTGAGAACTCTCTCTCTCAGTCTTCCAGCGGTATAAACATTTAAGGGGGAGGTTAGGACACTCTCCGTGGCTTGGGAAGGTAGGTCTGTGAGAACCACCAGGTGGCCGGCCTTCCACCAGCAAGACCAGTCTCTACGGACTATGTATCTCCCTAACTCCTTGCTTCTCTCCCTTCTCCCATCCTCTCTTCCCTCTCTCTCTCTCTCTCCATACCTTGGTTCAGCACTCCATTCCTTCCTCTTTCTTCCCTAATCTCAGTTTTATTCCCCCACCTTCCTTTCCTATGCTCGACTTGCCCTCCACTTTCCATTCCACTTTACACTCTCCACCAGCACATGTCATCTGAGGAAACCGTTCTACTTTCTACTGGAAGGACGGGCCTAGGCCTCCATGAAAGTTATTCTTCAACTTTACATATATTCTGAACAGCTGGACATAAGCCCACCATCTACCTTATAACATTAATGATAGTTAACTACATGTTCATATAAGTTATCTACACTAACCTAATTCAACCTCATCTAACCTTCAATGGATTTTTTTTTTTAATTTTTATACACGTTTAGTCTAGGCAGAAACCAACGAAATGTAATTCATGGAAAAGACTTTTTGTATCTGTGGAATAGGTTACCATGGAGCCCACCTTAGAAGGTAGAGGATACATTCCTTACTTCCTGGCGTCCCTGGCAGGACAGGGCTCTAGGATGCACTTTCCTCTCTGCCTACAGCACCATGAAGTTCTTAAGCGTATTAAAGTTACCTAGCAGAGAGAGAAGAAGAGAAGAGAGAGAGAGAGAGAGAGAGAGAGAGAGAGAGAGAGAGAGAGAGAGAGAGAGAGAGAGAGAGAGAGAGAGAGAAAGAGAGAGAGAGAGAGAGAGAGAGAGAGAGAGAGAGAGAGAGACAGACAGACAGACAGACAGACAGACAGACAGACAGACGAACAGAGATAGACTACATATTAGAAAGACTAATAGAGAACTTTGACGTTCCAACCCAGTTTATCTGCTAAGACGAACTATCTATTTCTACCCAAATAATACACTATCATGTATTATCTGGGTGTATGAGTCATGAATAGAAATACAGAAGGCTCTCTTCCCACTCTCCACCCCTCTGTCCACTTCCGCCATGAAAACAGGGAGAAAAATATACCACACCATCATGGCGCTGGATGGTGTGGTATACTGTGTCCCTACTTTTCACTGGGGGTATATTGCACTGTTTTCCAAGTCTTTTGGTTTCGTAGGGAGTAATTTCTGTGTGCAGATTAGGGGCCACCCCTCTAGGATTTTCCAGGTATACTCTCTCTAGTATAAACTACTTGTGTTACTCTACTGTTATCCCAGATGTGTGTTGCTTTGTTGTCATCCAGTTGTCCTGGTGCAGTCGCTGAACAAACATCAGGTCTCTAATGACTTCCGATTATCCCATATATTGAATGTAAATGAAGGTTTGCATGGATTTTGTGTTGTTTATTGAGTGGTTGAGTGAGGCAGCGAGTGTACCGGGCCACGTCTCGCTCCTCTCCTCCTTCACCATAACGAATACCTCACTTGTCACTATAACTTATCATAACTTTTACTGACATATGACAACTATTTAGGCTGACCCAGAAATACTAACTGCCAGAGTTATACTGAACAAGTAGGTCTACCTTCCGGAATTTTCCACCTCCTATTTTCCTCTTGGAGAAGTGGAACCACTTCGTGCACACCCACTGACTGGACCACTAGCGAAGCTGAGGTCGTGCACACCCACTGACTGGACCACTAGCGAAGCTGAGGTCGTGCACACCCACTGACTGGACCACTAGCGAATCTGAGGTCGTGCACACCCACTGACTGAACCAATAGCGAAGCTGAGGTCGTGCACACCCACTGACTGGATCACTAGCGAAGCTGAGGTCGTGCACACCCACTGACTAGACCACTAGCGAAGCTGAGGTCGTGCACACCCACTGACTGGACCACTAGCGAAGCTGAGGTCGTGCACACCCACTGACTAGACCACTAGCGAAGCTGAAGTCGTGCACACCCACTGACTGGACCTCTAGCACTCAATTATTTCTGGTTGCAGGGGTCGAGCCATAGCTCCTGGCCCCACCACTTCGCTGATCGCTACTAGGTCCTCTCCCTGCTCCATGAGGTTTGTCAAACCTCGTCTTAAAACTACGTATGTGTGGTTTCTGCCTCCACTACGTCACTTGCCAGACCGTTCCGCTTCCTGACAACTCTACGACTAAAGAAATATTTCCTAACATCTTTTTGACTCATCTCATAGTCAAGTTGAGGTGGTGCACACCCACTGATTGGGCCACTAGTGAGGCTGAGGTGGTGCACACCCACTGACTGGGCCACTAGTGAGGCTGAGGTGGTGCACACCCACTGACTGGGCAACTAGTGAGGCTGAGGTGGTGCACACCCACTGACTGGGCAACTAGTGAGGCTGAGGTGGTGCACACCCACTGACTGGGCCACTAGTGAGGCTGAGGTGGTGCACACCCACTGACTGGCCACTAGTGAGGCTGAGGTGGTGCACACCCACTGACTGGGCCACTAGTGAGGCTGAGGTGGTGCACACCCACTGACTGGGCCACTAGTGAGGCTGAGGTGGTGCACACCCACTGACTGGGCCACTAGTGAGGCTGAGGTGGTGCACACCCACTGACTGGGCCACTAGTGAGGCTGAGGTGGTGCACACCCACTGACTGGGCCACTAGTGAGGCTGAGGTGGTGCACACCCACTGACTGGGCCACTAGTGAGGCTGAGGTGGTGCACACCCACTGACTGGGCCACTAGTGAGGCTGAGGTGGTGCACACCCACTGACTGGGCCACTAGTGAGGCTGAGGTGGTGCACACCCACTGACTTAACAATGAGTGCTGGTAGAATTTACATCAACAAATCAGTGAATACTCTGGAGGGAGACAAGAAAGTTGACAACTCAATCTAATCCACACCTGTACTTAATCCACTCAGGTGACTTAAGAAAACACGTCCTTAAGACCTGGGGACTGAACCAAAGGGCCCTCAATGTGATTGAATGTGTTGAAGTCAACAGGGAACCCTTTAAAAATGTAGAACTTTTCCACGAGTCTGCGTGTATTATTATACTAGCACCTTTAAACCTAAAATAATAATAATAAAAAAATAAAATAATAATAAAAAAATAAAAAAATTTTGTAATAATGATAAAATAACAACAAAAAAAACAATAATAATAATAATAAAATAAAATAAAATAATAATAAAAATAACAATAATAATAAAAATAAAAAAATAATAATAAAAATAATAATAATAAAAATTGTAATAATGATAATAAAAAAACAATAAAAAAAAAATTTAATAAAATAATAATAATAATAAAAAATAATAATAGTAAAAATAATAAGAAATAATAATAAAATAATAATAATAAAATAAAAACGATAATAATAAAATAACAATGATAAAAATATTAATAAAAATAATAATAAAAAAAATAATTGTAAAAATTTGTAAAAATTTTATAAAATAATAAAAACAATAATAATAATAAAAAATAATAATAAAAAAATGATAATAATAAAATAATAAAAATAATAATAATAATAATAATAAAATATATTAATAATAAAAAAATAATAATAACAAAATAATAAAAAAAATAAAATAAAATGTAATAATAATAAAATAAAATAGCAATAATAATATAATAAAAAAATAAAAATAATAATAATAATAAAATAAAAAAAAAAAAATAATAATAAAAATAATAACAACAACAACAAACATAAAAATAATAATAATAATAATAAAAATAATAAAAAAATAATAAAAAAATAATAATAATAAAAATTAATAATAATAAAAATAATGATAACAAAACAACAATAATAATAATAAAAAATAATAAAATAATAATAATAATAATAATAATAAAATAATAAAAAATAATAACAATTAATAATAAAAATAATATAATAATAATAAAAAATAATAAAAATTTAATAAAATTAATAAAATAATAAAATAATAATAAACAAAATAATAATAAAAATAAAAAATAAAAATAAAAATAATAATAATAATGATAATATGATGATAAAAAATAACAATAAAAATAAAAATAATAAAACAATATATAAAATAATAATAAAAATAATAATAATAATAATAATAAAATAATAATAATAAAAATAATTTATAAATTAAAAATAATAATAATAAAAATAATAATAATAAAATAATAACAATAGTATTAAAAATAATAAAATAATAAAATGGGAAAATTACATTTACTGAATGTAATTATGTAATAACAGTAAATGAACAAAGATAATTATTATTTATCAGTTTAAAGTAGGAATTTGGGACACGTAGGGCACAAAAAATGTCCCCCCCCCGATACCTACCACTGCATATCAACAAGTTCTCAGACCTTTAATTACAATTAAAAAATGTATCACCCGGGAAATTTTGGTAAATATAAATTTTGGGGGATAAGATTAAAAAATAAAGGAAAAATTATAACACACATTTACAAACAGAAAAGAATATTTTAATATCACTCAAACCAATTTGACTGGAGATTAAGGTGTATATACTTAGAAAACCCCACTAACTAAATTTTCGAAAAAACGGCCAGAATTAAAACCCCAAAAACTAAAAGCTTATCTGAGGGCCCTGGAGTTTTCTTTTCCAGCCGCGATATCCCAAGTTATGCAGGAATGCACATCCAAAAATTCGCCTCCCATTTGAGAGGGGTCAGGCAAAATTTTTCCCCCAGAGCACGAAAATTCTTCAATTCATAACGTTTTTTTTGGCATTAAAACAAAAAATGGCGATCCGTCTGCCCCCAGGCGCAGGTTTCCCCTTCTCGATAACATAATTTATTAAATACAGTAACCAGCTACTTTCATATAATACGTATTTCTGGAAAATATATACAGTATTTTCCACAAATTAAAAACAACAATAATAATAATAAAAAAAATAATAAAAAAAATAATAAAATTTAAAAAAATAATAATATTATAATAATAATAATTAAAAAAAAATAATTTATAAAAATAACAAAAATAATAAAAAAAATAATAATAATAATTAAATAATAATAAAAATAATAATAAAATTATAATAATAATAATAATCAACTAAGAACTGAGCGAGAGAGGTATCGAGACTGGGAGTCACTCGAGGTATGTGAAGAATGGTGGAACAAGTCAGCCGCTTCTCAGCAACTGTCTTGATTTGTCATGACAATCTCTTGGTATTTACATGCTCTGATAAATTGTTGGGAGGCACCCTAGGTACCGCTGCCTGAGTACCCAGGTGGTAGTAGCAGGGTACTGCATTCCCTAGTACCCAGGTGGTGGGATTAGGGTACTTCTTACCTCAGTACCCAGGTGCTAGTAGCAGGGTACTACATACCTCAGTACCCAGGTGGTAGTAGTAGGGTACTACATACCTCAGTACCCAGGTGGTGGTAGCAGGGTACTACATACCTCAGTACAGAGGTGAGAGCAGCAGAGTTCTACATATCTCAGTACCCAGATGGTAGTAGCAGGGTACTACATACCTCAGCACCCAGGTGGTAGTAGCACGGTACTCCATACCTCAGTATCCAGGTGGTAGTAGCAGGGTACTACATACCTCAGTAACCACGTGGTAGTAGCAGGGTACTACATACCTCAGTACCCATTTGGTAGTAGCAACGTACTTCATACCTCAGCACCCACGTGGTAGTAGCAGGGTGCTACATACTTCAGTACCCAGGTGGTGGTAGCAGGGTACTACACAGCTAAACACTCAGTTGGTAGTAGCAGGGTACTACATACCTCAGTACCCAGGTGGTGGTAGCAGGATACTACATACCTCAGTACCCATTTGGTAGTAGCAACGTACTTCATACCTCAGCACCCACGTGGTAGTAGCAGGGCACTACATACATCAGTACCCAGGTGGTGGTAGCAGGGTACTACACAGCAAAACACTCAGTTGGTAGTAGCAGGGTACTACATACCTCAGTACCCAGGTGGTGGTAGCAGGATACTACACGGCTAAGTACCCGGGTGGTAGAAGCAGGGTATTGCATTCCTCAGAACCCAGGTAGGGGTAGCAGGATACTTCCTACCTCAGTACCCAGGTGGTAGTAGCAGGGTACTACATACCTCAGTACCTAGGTGGTAGTAGCAGGGTACTACATACCTCAGTACCCAGGTGGTAGTAGCAGGGTACTACATACCTCAGTACACATGTGGTAGGAGCAGGGTTCTACATATCTCAGTACCCAGATGGTAGTAGCAGGGTACTACATACCTCAGCACCCAGGTGGTAGTAGCACGGTACTCCATACCTCAGTATCCAGGTGGTAGTAGCAGGGTACTACATACCTCAGTACACAGGTGGTGGTAGCAGGGTACTACATACTTCAGTATCCAGGTGGTAGTAGCAAGGTACTACATACCTCAGTACTCACGTGGTAGCAGCAGGGTACTACATACCTCAGTACCCAGGTGTTAGTAGCAACGATCTACATGCCTCAGTACCCAGGTGGTGGTTGCAGGGTACTACATACCTCAGTACCCAGGTGGTAATAGCATTGTACTACATACCTCAGTGCCCAGATGGTAGTAGCAGAGTACTTCATCCTTCAGTATCCAGGTGGTAGTAGCAAGGTACCACACACCTCAGTACCCAGGTGGTAGTAGCAGAGTACTACATACCTCAATACCCAGATGGTGGTAGCAGGACACTACATACTTCATTACCCAGGTGGTAGTAGCAGGATACTACATACCTCAGTACCCAGGTGGTAGTAGAAGGGTACTACATACCTCAGCACCCAGGAGGTAGTAGCAGGGTGCTACATACCTCAGTACCCAAGTTGCAGTAACAGGGTAGTACCTACCTCAGTATCCAGATGGTGGTAGCAGGGTACTACATACCTCAGTACCCAGGTGGTGGTAGCAGGGTACTACACAGCTCAGTACCCATGTGGTAGTAGCAGGGTACTACACAGCTCAGTACCCACGAGGTTGTAGCAGGGTACTACACAGCTCAGTACCCAAGTGGTAGTAGCAGGGTACTGCATACTTCAGTACCCAGGTGGTAGTAGCAGGGTACTACACAGCTCAGTAGGCAGGTGGCAGTAGCAGGGTACTACACAGCTCAGTACCCAGGTTGTAGTAGCAGGGTACTACAAAGCTCAGTACCCAGGTGGTAGTAGCAGGGTTCTACTCAGCTCAGTACCCAGGTTGTAGTAGCAGGGTACTATACAGCTCAGTACCCAGGTGGCAGTAGCAGGGTACTACCCAGTTCAGTACCCAGGTGGTAGTAGCAGGGTACTACCCAGTACAGTACCCAGGTGGCAGTAGCAGGGTACTACCCAGTTCAGTACCCAGGTGGTAGTAGCAGGGTACTACACAGTTCAGTACCCAGGTGGTAGTAGCAGGGTACTACCCAGTTCAGTACCCAGGTGGCAGTAGCAGGGTACTACCCAGTTCAGTACCCAGGTGGTAGTAGCAGGGTACTACCCAGTTCAGTACCCAGGTGGTAGTAGCAGGGTACTACCAGTTCAGTACCAGGTGGTAGTAGCAGGGTACTACCAGTTCAGTACCCAGGTGGTAGTAGCAGGGTACTAACCCAGTTCAGTACCCAGGTGGTAGTAGCGGGTACTACCAGTTCAGTACCACAGGTGGTAGTAGCAGGGTACTACACAGTTCAGTACCAAGGTGGTAGTAGCAGGATACTACGCAGTTCAGTACCCAGGTGGTAGTAGCAGGGTACTACACAGTTCAGTACCCAGGTGGTAGTAGCAGGGTACTACACAGTTCAGTACCCAGGTGGTAGTAGCAGGTGATACACAGTTCAGTACCCAGGTGGTAGTAGCAGGGTACTACCAGTTCAGTACCCAGGTGGTAGTAGCAGGTACTACACAGTTCAGTACCCGGTGGTAGTAGCAGGGTACTACACCAGTTCAGTACCAGGTGTGTAGTAGCAGGGTACTACCCAGATTCAGTACCCAGTGGTCAGTACAGGGTACTACCCAGTTCATACCCAGGTGGTAGTAGCAGGTACTACACAGTTCAGTACCCAGGTTGTAGTAGCAGGGTACTACCCAGCTCAGTACCCAGGTGGCAGTAGCAGGGTACTACCCAGTTCAGTACCCAGGTGGTAGTAGCAGGGTACTACACAGTTCAGTACCCAGGAGGCAGTAGCAGGGTACTACCCAGTTCAGTACCCAGGTGGTAGTAGCAGGGTACTACACCAGTTTCAGTACCCAGGTGGTAGTAGCAGGGTACTACACAGTTCAGTCCCAGGTGGTAGTAGCAGGGTACTACTCAGTTCAGTACCCAGGTGGTAGTAGCAGGGTACTACACAGTTCAGTACCCAGGTGGAGTAGCAGGGTACTACACAGTTCAGTACCCAGGTGGTAGTAGCAGGGTACTACACAGTTCAGTACCCCAGGTGGTAGTAGCAGGGTACTACACAGTTCAGTACCCAGGTGGTAGTAGCAGGGTACTACACAGTTCAGTACCCAGGTGGTAGTAGCAGGGTACTACACAGTTCAGTACCCAGGTGGTAGTAGCAGGGTACTACACAGTTCAGTACCCAGGTGGTAGTAGCAGGGTACTACACCCGTTCAGTACCCAGGTGGTAGTAGCAGGGTACTACACAGTTCAGTACCCAGGTGGTAGTAGCAGGGTACTACACAGTTCAGTACCCAGGTGGTAGTAGCAGGGTACTACACAGTTCAGTACCCAGGGGTAGTAGAAGGGTACTACCAGTTCAGTACCTAGGTGGTAGTAGCAGGGTACTACCACAATTCAGTACCCAGGTGGTAGTCAGGGTACTAACCAGTTCAGTACCCAGGTGGTAGTAGCAGGGTACTACCCAGTTCAGTACCCAGGTGGTAGTAGCAGGGTACTACCCAGCTCAGTACCCAGGTGGCAGTAGCAGGGTACTACCCAGTTCAGTACCCAGGTGGTAGTAGCAGGGTACTACACAGTTCAGTACCCAGGTGGTAGTAGCAGGGTACTACCCAGTTCAGTACCCAGGTGGTAGTAGCAGGGTACTACACAGTTCAGTACCAAGGTGGCAGTAGCAGGGTACTACCCAGTTCAGTACCCAGGTGGTAGTAGCAGGGTACTACACAGTTGTACCAGTTCAGTACCCAGTGTAGGTAGGTAGCAGGGTACTACACAGTTCAGTACCCAGGTGGTAGTAGCAGGTACTACACAGTTCAGTACCAGGTGGTAGTAGCAGGTACTACACAGTTCAGTACCAGGTGGTAGTAGCAGTGTACTACACAGTTCAGTACCCAGGTGGTAGTAGCAGGGTACTACACAGTTCAGTACCCAGGTGGTAGTAGCAGGGTACTACACAGTTCAGTACCCAGGTGGTAGTAGCAGGGTACTACACAGTTCAGTACCCAGGTGGTAGTAGCAGGGTACTACACAGTTCAGTACCCAGGTGGTAGTAGCAGGTACTAGCACAATTCAGTACCCAAGGTGGTAGTAGCAGGTACTACACAGTTCAGTACCCAGGTGGTAGTAGCAGGGTACTACACAGTTCAGTACCCAGGTGGTAGTAGCAGGTACTACACAGTTCAGTACCCAGGTGGTAGTAGCAGGGTACTACACAGTTCAGTACCCAGGTGGTAGTAGCAGGTACTACACAGTTCAGTACCCAGGTGGTAGTACAGGGTACTACACACAGTTCAGTACCCAGGTGGTAGTAGCAGGGTACTACACAGTTCAGTACCCAGGTGGTAGTAGCAGGGTACTACACAGTTCAGTACCCAGGTGGTAGTAGCAGGGTACTACACAGTTCAGTACCCAGGTGGTAGTACCAGTGTACTACACAGTTATCGGTACCCAGGTGGTAGTAGCATGGTACTACACAGTTCAGTACCCAGGTGGTAGTAGCAGGGTACTACACAGTTCAGTACCCAGGTGGTAGTAGCAGGGTACTACACAGTTCAGTACCCAGGTGGTAGTACCTGGGTACTACACAGTTCAGTACCCAGGTGGTAGTAGCAGGGTACTTACACAGTTCAGTACCAGGTGGTAGTAGCAGGGTACTACCCAGTCTCAGTACCCAGGTGGTAGTAGCAGGGTACTACCCAGTTCAGTACCCAGGTGGTAGTAGCAGGGTACTACACAGTTCAGTACCCAGGTGGTAGTAGCAGGGTACTACCCAGTTCAGTACCCAGGTGGTAGTAGCAGGGTACTACACAGTTCAGTACCAAGGTGGCAGTAGCAGGGTACTACCCAGTTCAGTACCCAGGTGGTAGTAGCAGGGTACTACACAGTTCAGTACCCAGGTGGTAGTAGCAGGGTACTACACAGTTCAGTACCCAGGTGGTAGTAGCAGGGTACTACACAGTTCAGTACCATGGTGGTTGTAGCAGGGTACTACACAGTTCAGTACCAAGGTGGTAGTAGCAGGGTACTACACAGTTCAGTACCCAGGTGGTAGTAGCAGGGTACTGCACAATTCAGTACCCAGGTGGTAGTAGCAGGGTACTACACAGTTCAGTACCCAGGTGGTAGTAGCAGGGTACTACACAGTTCAGTACCAGGTGGTAGTAGCAGGGTACTACACAGTTCAGTACCCAGGTGGTAGTAGCAGGGTACTGCACAATTCAGTACCCAGGTGGTAGTAGCAGGGTACTACACAGTTCAGTACCCAGGTGGTAGTAGCAGGGTACTACACAGTTCAGTACCCAGGTGGTAGTAGCAGGGTACTACACAGTTCGGTACCCAGGTGGTAGTAGCAGGGTACTACACAGTTCAGTACCCAGGTGGTAGTAGCAGGTACTACCACGTTCAGTACCCAGGTGGTAGTAGCATGGTACTACCCAGTTCAGTACCCAGGTGGAGTAGCAGGGTACTACACAGTTCAGTAACCCAGGTGGTAGTAGCAGGGCTACAGTCAACCCAGTTAGTAGCAGTAACTCAGGTACGGTGAGTAGCAGGGTACTACCAGTTCAGTACCCAGGTGGTAGTAGCAGGGTACTACACAGTTTCAGTACCCAGGTGGTTAGTAGCAGGGTAACTACCCAGTTCAGTACCCAGGTGGTAGTAGCAGGGTACTACACAGTTCAGTACCATGGTGGTAGTAGCAGGGTACTACACAGTTCAGTACCCAGGTGGTAGTAGCAGGGTACTACACAGTTCAGTACCCAGGTGGTAGTAGCAGGGTACTACACAGTTCAGTACCCAGGTGGTAGTAGCAGGGTACTACACAGTTCAGTACCCAGGTGGTAGTAGCAGGGTACTACACAGTTCAGTACCCAGGTGGTAGTAGCAGGGTACTACCCAGTTCAGTACCCAGGTGGTAGTAGCAGGGTACTACACAGTTCAGTACCCAGGTGGTAGTAGCAGGGTACTACACAGTTCAGTACCCAGGTGGTAGTAGCAGGGTACTACCCAGTTCAGTCCCAGGTGGTAGTATGCAGGGTACTACACAGTTCAGTACCCAGGTGGTAGTAGCAGGGTACTACACAGTTCAGTACCCAGGTTGGTAGTAGCAGGGTACTACACAGTTCAGTACCCAGGTGGTAGTAGCAGGGTACTACCCAGTTCAGTACCCAGGTGGTAGTAGCAGGGTACTCACCCAGTTCGGTACCCAGGTGGTAGTAGCAGGGTACTACCCAGTTCAGTACCCAGGTGGTAGTAGCAGGGTACTACACAGTTCAGTACCCAGGTGGTAGTAGCAGGGTACTACCCAGTTCAGTACCCAGGTGGTAGTAGCAGGGTACTACCCAGTTCAGTACCCAGGTGGTAGTAGCAGGGTACTACACAGTTCAGTACCCAGGTGTAGTAGCAGGGTACTACCCAGCTCAGTACCCAGGTGGCAGTAGCAGGGTACTACCCAGTTCAGTACCCAGGTGGTAGTAGCAGGGTACTACACAGTTCAGTACCCAGGTGGCAGTAGCAGGGTACTACCCAGTTCAGTACCCAGGTGGTAGTAGCAGGGTACTACACAGTTCAAGTACCCAGGTGGTAGTAGCAGGGTACTACACAGTTCAGATACCCAGGTGGATAGCAGGGTACTACCCAGTTCAGTACCCAGGTGGTAGTAGCAGGGTACTAACCAGTTCAGTACCCAGGTGGTAGTAGCAGGGTACTACACAGTTCAGTACCCAGGTGGTAGTAGCAGGTACTACACAGTTCAGTACCCAGGTGGTAGTAGCAGGTACTACACAGTTCAGTACCCAGGTGGTAGTAGCAGGGTACTACACCAGTTCAGTACCCAGGTGTAGTAGCAGGGTACTACACAGTTCAGTACCCAGGTGGTAGTAGCAGGGTACTACACAGTTCGTACCCAGGTGGTAGTAGCAGGGTACTACCAGTTCAGTACCCAGGTGGTAGTAGCAGGGTACTACACAGTTCAGTACCCAGGGTGGTAGTAGCAGGGTACTACACAGTTCAGTACCCAGGTGGTAGTAGCAGGGTACTACACAGTTCAGTACCCAGGTGGTAGTAGCAGGGTACTACACAGTTCAGTACCCAGGTGGTAGTAGCAGGGTACTACACAGTTCAGTACCCAGGTGGTAGTAGCAGGGTACTACACAGTTCAGTACCCAGGTGGTAGTAGCAGGGTACTACACAGTTCAGTACCCAGGTGGTAGTAGCAGGGTACTACCCAGTTCAGTACCCAGGTGGTAGTAGCAGGGTACTACCCAGTTCAGTACCCAGGTGGTAGTAGCAGGGTACTACACAGTTCAGTACCCAGGTGGTAGTAGCAGGGTACTACACAGTTCAGTACCCAGGTGGTAGTAGCAGGGTACTACCAGTCAGTACCCAGGTGGCAGTAGCAGGGTACTACCCAGTTCAGTACCCAGGTGGTAAGTAGCAGGGTACTACACAGTTCAGTACCCAGGTGGTAGTAGCAGGGTACTACCCCAGTTCAGTACCCAGGTGGTAGTAGCAGGGTACTATACAGTTCAGTACCCAGGTGGTAGCAGGGTACTACCCAGTTCAGTACCCAGGTGGTAGTAGCAGGGTACTACACAGTTCAGTACCCAGGTGGTAGTAGCAGGGTACTCACAGATTCAGTACCCAGGTGGTAGTAGCAGGGACTACACAGTTCAGTACCCAGTGGTAGTAGCAGGGTACTACACAGTTCAGTACCCAGGTGGTAGTAGCAGGGTACTACACAGTTCAGTACCCAGGTGGTAGTAGCAGGGTACTACACAGTTCAGTACCCAGGTGGTAGTAGCAGGGTACTACACAGTTCAGTACCCAGGTGTAGTAGCAGGGTACTACACAGTTCAGTACCCAGGTGGTAGTAGCAGGTACTACACAGTTCAGTACCCAGGTGGTAGTAGCAGGGTACTACACAGTTCAGTACCCAGGTGGTAGTAGCAGGTACTACACAGTTCAGTACCCAGGTGGTAGTAGCAGGGTACTACACAGTTCAGTACCCAGGTGGTAGTAGCAGGGTACTACACAATTCAGTACCCAGTGGTAGTAGCAGGGTACTACACAGTTCAGTACCCAGGTGGTAGTAGCAGGGTACTACACAGTTCAGTACCCAGGTGGTAGTAGCAGGGTACTACACAGTTCATACCCAGGTGGTAGTAGCAGGGTACTACCAGTTCAGTACCCAGGTGGTAGTAGCAGGGTACTACACAGTTCAGTACCCAGGTGGTAGTAGCAGGGTACTACACAGTTCATACCCAGTGGTAGTAGCAGGGTACTACACAGTTCAGTACCCAGGTGGTAGTAGCAGGGTACTACACAGTTCAGTACCCAGGTGGTAGTAGCAGGGTACTACACAGTTCAGTACCCAGGTGGTGAGTAGCAGGGTACTACACAGTTCAGTACCCAGGTGGTAGTAGCAGGTACTACACAGTTCAGTACCCAGGTGGTAGTAGCAGGGTACTACACAGTTTCAGTACCCAGGTGGTAGTAGCAGGGTACTACACAGTTCAGTACCCAGGTGGTAGTAGCAGGGTACTGCACAGTTCAGTACCCAGGTGGTAGTAGCAGGGTACTACACAGTTCAGTACCCAGGTGGTAGTAGCAGGTACTACACAGTTCAGTACCCAGGTGGTAGAGCAGGGTACTACACAGTTCAGTACCCAGGTGGTAGATAGCAGTGTACTACACAGTTCAGTACCCAGGTGGTAGTAGCAGGGTACTACACAGTTCAGTACCCAGGTGGTAGTAGCAGGGTACTACACAGTTCAGTACCCAGGTGGTAGTAGCATTGTACTACACAGTTCAGTACCCAGGTGGTAGTAGCAGGGTACTACACAGTTCAGTACCCAGGTGGTAGTAGCAGGGTACTACACAGTTCAGTACCCAGGTGGTAGTAGCAGGGTACTACACAGTTCAGTACCCAGGTGGTAGTAGCAGGGTACTACACAGTTCAGTACCCAGGTGGTAGTAGCAGGGTACTACACAGTTCAGTACCCAGGTGGTAGTAGCAGGGTACTACACAGTTCAGTACCCAGGTGGTAGTAGCAGGGTATACACAGTTCAGTACCCAGGTGGTAGTAGCAGGGTACTACACAGTTCAGTACCCAGGTGGTAGTAGCAGGTACTACACAGTTCAGTACCCAGGTGGAGTAGCAGGGTACTACCCAGTTCAGTACCCAGGTGGTAGTAGCAGGTACTACACAGTTCAGTACCCAGGTGGTAGTAGCAGGGTACTACACAGTTCAGTACCCAGGTGGTAGTAGCAGGGTACTAACAGTTCAGTACCCAGGTGGTAGTAGCAGGGTACTACACAGTCCAGTACCCAGTGGTAGTAGCAGGGTACTACACAGTTCAGTACCCAGGTGGTAGTAGCAGGGTACTACACAGTTCAGTTACCCAGGTGGTAGTAGCAGGGTACTACACAGTTCAGTACCCAGATGGTAGTAGCAGGGTACTACACAGTTCAGTACCCAGGTGGTAGTAGCAGGGTACTACACAGTTCAGTACCCAGGTGGTAGTAGCAGGTACTACACAGTTCAGTACCCAGGTGGTAGTAGCAGGTACTACACAGTTCAGTACCCAGGTGTAGTAGCAGGGTACTACACAGTTCAGTACCCAGGTGGTAGTAGCAGGGTACTACACAGTTCAGTACCCAGGTGGTAGTAGCAGGGTACTAACACAGTTCAGTACCAGGTGGTAGTAGCAGGGTACTACACAGTTCAGTACCCAGGTGGTAGTAGCAGGGTACTACACAGTTCAGTACCCAGGTGGTAGTAAGCAAGGGTACTACCACAGTTCAGTACCCAGTGGTAGTAGCAGGTACTACACAGTTCAGTACCCAGTGTAGTAGCAGGTACTACACAGTTTAGTACCCAGGTGGTAGTAGCAGGGTACTACACAGTTCAGTACCCAGGTGGTAGTAGCAGAGTACTACACAGTTCAGTACCCAGTGGTAGTAGCAGGGTACTACACAGTTCAGTACCCAGGTGGTATATGCAGGGTACTACACAGTTTCATACCCAGTTGGTAGTAGCAGGGTACTACACAGTTACAGTACCCAGGTGGTAGTAGCAGGGTACTACACAGTTCAGTACCCAGGTGGTAGTAGCAGTGTACTACACAGTTTCAGTACCCAGGTGGTAGTAGCAGGGTACTACACAGTTCAGTACCAGGTGGTAGTAGCAGGGTACTACACAGTTCAGTACCCAGGTGGTAGTAGCAGGGTACTACAACAGTTCAGTACCCAGGTGGTAGTACAGGGTACTACACAGTTCAGTACCCAGGTGGTAGTAGCAGGGTACTGCACAGTTCAGTACCCAGTTGGTAGTAGCAGGGTACTACACAGTTCAGTACCCAGGTGGTATAGCAGGTACTACACAGTTCAGTACCCAGGTGGTAGTAGCAGGTACTACACAGTTCAGTACCCAGGTGGTAGTAGCAGGGTACTACACAGTTCAGTACCTAGGTGGTAGTAGCAGGGTACTACACAGTTCAGTACCCAGGTGGTAGTAGCAGGGTACTACACAGTTCAGTACCCAGGTGGTAGTAGCAGGGTACTACATCAGTTCAGTACCCGTGGTAGTACAGGTAAATACACAGTTTCTGTACCAGTGGTAGTACAGGTTACTTCACAGTTCATACCCAGGTGGTATTAAGCACGGTACTTTAACACTATTGTACGCTCGTGTAAGTATGTAGTTCGTTAAAACAGTTCAGTACCCGGTGGTAGTACAGTTACTTTCACAGTCATCATACCCAGTGTAGTAAGGTGCAGAAGTCCTGTGTGTACACGTAGAGACGATTGTCCTGCTTGTGCTTATTTTGCAGTTCTCTGGGGCTCAGGTAATGAAGTTATTGTAGTATTGTATTAACATTATTGTAGTGTCGTATTAACATTATTATAGTATCGTATTAACATTATTGTAGTCTTGTATTAACGTTATTGTAATCTCGTATTAACATTATTGTAGTCTTGTATTAACATTATTGTAGTCTTTTATTAACATTATTGTAGTCTCGTATTAACATTATTGTAGTCTTGTATTAACATTATTGTAGTCTTGTATTAACATTATTGTAGTCTTGTATTAACATTATTGTAGTCTTGTATTAACATTATTGTAGTCTTGTATTAACATTATTGTAGTCTCGTATTAACATTATTGTAATCTTGTATTAATATTATTGTTGTCTTATATTAACATTATTGTAGTCTTGTATTAACATTATTGTAGTCTTGTATTAACATTATTGTAGTCTCGTATTAACATTATTGTTGTCTCGTATTAATATTATTGTAGTCTTGTATGAACATTATTGTAGTCTTGTATTAACATTATTGTAGTCTCGTATTTACATTATTGTAGTCTTGTATTAACATTATTGTAGTCTTGTATTAACATTATTGTAGTCTCGTATTAACATTATTGTAATCTTGTATTAACATTATTGTAGTCATATATTAACATTATTGTAGTCTTTCATTAACATTATTGTAGTCTTGTATTAACATTATTGTAGTCTTATATTAACATTATTGTAGTCTTTTATTAACATTATTGTAGTCTTGTATTAACATTATTGTAGTCTTGTATTAACGTCAATGTAGTCCTGAATTAACATTAATGTAGTCTCGTATTAACATTATTGTAGTCTCGTATTAACATTATTGTAGTCTCGTATTAACATTATTGTAGTCTCGTATTAACATTATTGTAGTCTCGTATTAACATTATTGTAGTCTCGTATTAACGTTATTGTAGTCTCGTATTAACATTATTGTAGTCTCGTATTAACATTTTTGTAGTCTTGTATTAACATTATTGTAGTCTTGTATGAACATTATTGTAGTCTTGTATTAACATTATTGTAGTCTCTTATTAACATTATTGTAGTCTAGTATTAACATTTTTGTAGTCTCTTATTAACATTATTGTAGTCTCGTAATCACATTATTGTAGTCTTGTATTAACGTCAATGTAGTCCTGAATTAACATTAATGTAGTCTTGTATTAACGTCTTTATTGAGTAAACGTTTTGCTACACAGTAGCTTCATCAGTCCTATGCAACGAAGAATGATACGGATCAGGAGTTTGAGGTAATCAGACCCTCAGCCTGGAGTCGATGTAATCATTCCATCATTCTTAACTCCAGGCTGAGGGACTGACTGCCTCAAACTCCTTCTGATCTTCACCACCCTTCTTTGTATTGGCCTGATGAAGCCACTGTTTAGCGAGACGTTTCCTCAATAAAGTTACCCAAGTGTTGCACATGCGTCTAATTTATCATAAATTTAACGCCTAATTTGCAGAGAAATATTTCCTCGTGTTTATTAAACCAATTCTGACTGAGGTCAAGGTGTGTTGTATTGTTGGCTTCGTCAACAAATCTCTATCATCTTTTTGATTATATCACATCACGTTTTCTTCTGCCTTCCTCATTGACAAATTTGGTTTCGTCAGCGTTTTTTCTCACCTCGGATTTCCAGGTTCCGAGACTCACGGAGAATTTCCTCCTCAATTCTTTATATTTTGGTGAAATATTTGTTGAAATGCGGAGTCGATACGACAATCCATTCACCAGCTTAGTGAAACAGATGACTGTTTGTGTGAGACTGAAGTCAGCTTTGATGAAACTGAAGCCAGTTTTAATGAAACTGAAGTGGTTGTTTTGCATATTCTGAAATCACCTGTGATCTTATGTGATCTTATTGCATATATATATATATATATATATATATATATATATATATATATATATATATATATATATATATATATATATTATATATATATATATATATATATATTATATAATATATATAAATTATATTATATATATATATATTTTGTATAATATATATATATATATATATATATATATATATATGTATATATAATATATATTATAATATATATATATATATATATATATATATATATATATATATATATATATATATATATATATATATATTTATATATATATATATATAATATATATATATATATATATATATATATAATATATATATATTATAATATATATATATATATATATATATATATATATATAATATATATATAATTATATATATATATATATATATATATATATATATATATATATATATATATATATATATAATATATATATATATATATATATATATAATATATATATATATATGTCGTGCCGAATAGGCAGAACTTTTTATCTTGGCTTAAATAGCAACGCTCATCTTGCCATATAGGACAAACGAAAATTTGTGTATGCAATAATTTCGCCAAAATCATTCTGAACCTAACGAAAAAAATATGTTTCACTGTGTTTTAGTATTAAATTATTGTAAACAAATCTAAAATATATTTAGTTGGGTTAGGCTAAAATAAATTGTTCTTGTTATGATAAGGCTAGGTAAGTTTTCTAAGATTCTTTAGGTGCAAAATTAAAAAATTTTTACATTAACATTAATGAAAAAAATATATCTTTAAACGTATAAGAGAAATTTTAGAAAGGACTTAATTTTAAATGAGTTCTTGCTAATTGAGCAGTTTTACATGTTCGGCACGACATATGTATATACAGGGGACCCCGGTTCGCGATGCTATCGGTATCCGATAAATCCGGTAACCGATGCATTATATCGCAGAAAATTTGCCTCGGTTCCCGTTACAAAACCCGGTATGCGATACGATTCGTACGAGACGTGTCCAGTGTTTACAAGCCAGCCAGTGTGCGCGCATCTAAGGATACATTCGGTACATTCTATATTATCCATATTATCACTGTTTTTGGTGCTTTTTTCTACAAAATATGTCAACATGGGCCCCAAGAAAGCTTCTAGTGCCAACCCATCGAGACCAAGGGTGCTAGTGACTATTGAAATTAAGGAAATGTGTGCAAAGTGGCTTGAAGTGCAAACCTTTTTTGATGAAAATCACCCTGACACAGCTACTGCAAGCCGTGTTGGCAACCTGTACACTGACAGTGTTGTGAACCACAATAGGAAAGTCATAAAGGAACGAGAGGTACAGGCCTCTATGGACAGATATGTTGTGCGACAAAAGTCCAGTGACTCTCAAGCTGGTCCTAGTGGCATTAAAAGAAGGGAAGTAACCCCGGAAAAGGACTTGCTACCTCAAGTCCTAATGGAGGGGGATTCCCCTTCTAAACATTAAAAACTTCGACACTCTCCCATCCCATCAATCAACACCAGATCTTCATTAAAGGTAAGTGTCAATTATTCTATTGTTATTATTGTTATTGAAATTATTATATTGCATTAAACTTAATATATCATGTGGTAAAAGTTTTTCTTCATACTTTTGGGTGTCTTGCACGGATTAATTTGATTTCCATTATTTTTTATGGGGAATATTGATTCGCTTTCCGATAATTATGGTTTACGATATCTAGAACATTAATATATAAAGGGGATGTATATATATATATATATATATATATATATATATATATATAAATATATATATATATATATATATATATTTTAAAATATATATATATATATATAATTTTTTTTTAATATTTCTTCTACCACCCCCTATATGTTTTATATTCTATGTGAACATTTATTGATAAACAGAATACATGTGCAGAAAAACACAAACATGAATACAATGGTACAATGTATTAAAAATCATGAATTTCCTCCAGCTCCTCCGAAGCCGGACGCGAGCCAAGTATGCAGCAAGCATTTCCCCTCTGGATGGCTATGCTGAGGCGCTGGAACATGAAAGTGGTTGCCATTGGGTCCCTGGTGATGTCGATGAGTCTGGAACCCAATTCTTTGAGGAAACGTGTGGCATTTTTTCCCCATGATCCCAAGGTCTCTGATCCCACTGGGACAAATTGATACTGTTGGCTTATGTCCCTGTACTTGCTGATCTTGTACTCCTCGCTGTGGTCAGCAGCTCCTCCCTGTCTCCCAACACTGTGATGGATGTAGGTGTCAGCCAGTGTGGACACACAGGTATAGTCCCATGCTAAGAGCTTGCCATTCTTCCAAGGATAGATGGTGATCCCATCGGGGTGGTTTGCTGGGTTGTGTGTATTGTTGGCTGCTAGTGATCGGGGCTCCCTCTCGGCTGGGCATCTCTTCATGATGTCGTTGACCTCATTGTGTCTTGCATGCCAGCCCTTGGTTTTGAAACAGTTATGACCATGTAGACCGTATTGGTCTGCTTGCGCTTCACCGCAAATACACATATATTCCGTGTGAATTGGGGCAGCAAGGCGCAGAGCCACTGCATTACAGAGGGTCTTAAGGTCGAGTCGCGTTCCCATTGCCGATATGGGAACTGTTTGGAGGAAGCCCCCGGAGTGATGTGTGCTCACAGCCTGGAGACAGGCAGTCTCCCTATCTGATGTTGCAGCCCTGAGCATGTTGGCAAGCACCTTTTCAGCGATCGGGCCATCCCAGCTTGACTGTTTGTGAGCCAGTGCTGCACTAGGGTTTGGTTCTGGAACAGCAAGAGTCTCCCATTCAGTGATGGCACTGGCACTGCTAGGGTCCTGTATTCCTGCTGAGTCACTGAGGTTATCAGGAAGAATTTGTCTTATCAACTCGTTTGATGCTATGGAAGAGGATAGGAAAGCTGGTAGAGCAATCTGGGAGGATCTGCGTACTCCTAGCCCCCCAAGCCTGACCGGAGGTGAGACTTGCAACCACTGTCCATCTTCAAGGGAAAGATTCAATACACTCTCTAGCATGGTCTTTAGGAGAGAGTCATATTCCTTGAGTTTTGGACTGCTGAAGACTGGGGAGCATCTCAGAAAGTAGGTAAGTTTTGGGATTGACAGGCCCCTGGTGAGTAGGTAGAAGGCATCATGTGTGTCAATGTCTTTCATTCTGCTTTCCATCGTCCGGAGGTCTGAAACTTTTTTTTCTAGGATCAGATCGATGGCCATTGGATCCAAGAGGAGCACCAAGGAGAGTGCTATTGGCTGGATCAATGGCTCGTGCTCCTGGTAAAACGGCGCTAATATTCTGGATCATCTGTTGATTGGTAGAAACTATTTCACATTTGGTGTGGTTTAAAGAAAGGCCCAGGCTTTCTCCCATGTCTTTAATTTTACTGATGTCCTCTAGGAGAGATTCTGTTGTGCCAGCTAGGGTACAGTCTTCCAGGAACCAGATATTGAGCTCGCTGAAGAGTGCTTCTGTGACTTCCTTGATGACCAAACAGAACAGAAAGGGGGCGGGAGGGTCCCCCTGTTGCACGCCCTCACATGAGTCAATTTCATGGTCCCCAAACAATAGTTTGGAAGTCACACTATAACACGATTCTATGAAGGGATAAAGGGAAGGGAAGTTTCTATAAACTGCTTGGAGAGCAGCTTCCCTTCTGAGTTGAAAGCGTTGGCAAAGTCCAATTTGACCAAGGCTTTTTCATCGGACATGGTTCTGATATACACTCGTGCTGCGTGGGCAGCTGCTTCACAGCTCTGTTGAACGCCGAAACCGAGCTGAGTTGGTTTCAGGATTGCAGCAGCCTCTTGACTCACCCTTCTTACTGCAGCCTTGGCGACTAGGCGCCGAAGGGTGTTACCCACTGCAAAGGGTCTGATTCCGACATCCTTTTTCCGGAGGGCACACAATGAGGCAACAAAGAAATATATATAAATATATATATATATATATTATATATAATATATATATATATTATATATATATATATATATATATATATATATTATATATATATATATATATATATATATAATATATATATATATATATATATATATATATATATATATATATATATTATATATTTATATATATATATTAATTTGTTTCTTTGTTAAACAGCCTAATTCGTTTTCTCTCTCTCTCCTCTCTCTCTCTCTCTCTCTCTCTCTCTCTCTCTCTCTCTCTCTCTCTTCTCTCTCTCTCTCTCTCTCTCTCTCTCTCTTTCTCTCTTCTCTCTCTCTCTCTCTTTCTCATCTGTTTTCTAATCATATAACTACTAACTTTCCTCAGTTTAATGTTTATCTTGTCGAATTTAAACACTTTCTATACTTACTCTACCTAAACTTTCTATACTTACTCTACCTAAACTTTCTATACTTACTCTACCTAAACTTTCTATACTTTACTCTACCTAAACTTTCTATACTTACTCTACCTAAACTTTCTAACTTACTCTACCTAAACTTTCTATACTTACTCTACCTAAACTTTCTATACTTACTCTACCTAAACTTTCTATACTTACTCTACCTAAACTTTCTATACTTACTCTACCTAAACTTTCTATACTTACTCTACCTAAACTTTCTATACTTACTCTACCTAAACTTTCTAAACTTACTCTACCTAAACTTTCTATACTTACTCTACCTAAACTTTCTAACTTACTCTACCTAAACTTTCAAATACTTTCTCTACCTAAACTTTCTATACTTACTCTACCTAAACTTCTAAACTTACTCTACCTAACTTTTAAACTTTTTAAACCTAAACTTTCTATACTTACTCTACCTAAACTTTCTATAACTTACTCTACCTAAACTTTCTATACTTACTCTACCTAAACTTTCTAAACTTACTCTACCTAAACTTTCTATACTTACTCTACCTAAACTTTCTATACTTACTCTACCTAAACTTTCTATACTTACTCTACCTAAACTTTCTATACTTACTCTACCTAAACTTTCTAACTTACTCTACCTAAACTTTCTATACTTACTCTACCTAAACTTTCTAAACTTACTCTACCTAAACTTTCTATACTTACTCTACCTAAACTTTCTAAACTTACTCTACCTAAACTTTCTATACTTACTCTACCTAAACTTTCTAAACTTACTCTACCTAAACTTTCTAACTTACTCTACCTAAACTTTCTATACTTACTCTACCTAAACTTTCTATAACTTACTCTACCTAAACTTTCTATACTTACTCTACCTAAACTTTCTATACTTACTCTACCTAAACTTTCTAAACTTACTCTACCTAAACTTTCTATACTTACTCTACCTAAACTTTCTATACTTACTCTACCTAAACTTTCTATACTTACTCTACCTAAACTTTCTATACTTACTCTACCTAAACTTTCTAAACTTACTCTACCTAAACTTTCTATACTTACTCTACCTAAACTTTCTATACTTACTCTACCTAAACTTTCTATACTTACTCTACCTAAACTTTCTATACTTACTCTACCTAAACTTTCTATACTTACTCTACCTAAACTTTCTATACTTACTCTACCTAAACTTTCTAAACTTACTCTACCTAAACTTTCTATACTTACTCTACCTAAACTTTCTAAACTTACTCTACCTAAACTTTCTATACTTACTCTACCTAAACTTTCTATAACTTACTCTACCTAAACTTTCTATACTTACTCTACCTAAACTTTCTATACTTACTCTACCTAAACTTTCTAAACTTACTCTACCTAAACTTTCTATACTTACTCTACCTAAACTTTCTATACTTACTCTACCTAAACTTTCTATACTTACTCTACCTAAACTTTCTAAACTTACTCTACCTAAACTTTCTATACTTACTCTACCTAAACTTTCTATACTTACTCTACCTAAACTTTCTAACTTACTCTACCTAAACTTTCTATACTTACTCTACCTAAACTTTCAAATACTTACTCTACCTAAACTTTCTATACTTACTCTACCTAAACTTTCTATACTTACTCTACCTAAACTTTCTATACTTACTCTACCTAAACTTTCTATACTTACTCTACCTAAACTTTCTATACTTACTCTACCTAAACTTTCTATACTTACTCTACCTAAACTTTCTATACTTACTCTACCTAAACTTTCTATACTTACTCTACCTAAACTTTCTAAAACTTACTCTACCTAAACTTTCTATACTTACTCTACCTAAACTTTCTATACTTACTCTACCTAAACTTTCTATACTTACTCTACCTAAACTTTTATACTTACTCTACCTAAACTTTCTATACTTACTCTACCTAAACTTTCTATACTTACTCTACCTAAACTTTCTATACTTACTCTACCTAAACTTTCTATACTTACTCTACCTAAACTTTTATACTTACTCTACCTAAACTTTCTATACTTACTCTACCTAAACTTTCTATACTTACTCTACCTAAACTTTCTATACTTACTCTACCTAAACTTTCTATACTTACTCTACCTAAACTTTCTATACTTACTCTACCTAAACTTTCTATACTTACTCTACCTAAACTTTCTATACTTACTCTACCTAAACTTTCTATACTTACTCTACCTAAACTTTGTATACTTACTCTACCTAAACTTTCTACACTTACTCTACCTAAACTTTCTACACAATAGCTTCCCAAAATCTATTACTGACTTGTTTGTTTGTATTCATTATTTTCTCCTGAAAAATTAAGCTTTATTTTCTTGTCACATTCATTTAATTTTCCATCTTAAATTCTATTTATATTAATTACTATCCGGGATCAGTTTACCTAATTTCTCATTCATAATTAGGTTTAAAGTCTAGCGAAAGTATGTGTCAGTAAATCTGCTGTTCACCTATTTACTAACATTAAGGATGTTTTAAACTCTAAATTACTTTTTTGTGTGTTACCGCAGCTGTCAGCCTTCATGTCTTGTGTGTTACCGCAGCTGTCATCCTTCTTGTCTTGGGTGTTACCGCAGCTGTCACCCTTCATATCTTGTGTTACCGCAGCTGTCAGCCTTCATGTCTTGGGTGTTACCGCAGCTGTCATCCTTCTTGTCTTGGGTGTTACCGCAGCTGTCAGCCTTCATGTATTGAGTGTTACCGCAGCTGTCATCCTTCATGTCTTGGGTTTTACCGCAACTGTCATCCATCATGTCTTGAGTGTTACCGCAGCTGTCATCCTTCATGTCTTGAGTGTTACCGCAGCTGTCATCCTTCATGTCTTGAGTGTTACCGCAGCTGTCATCCTTCATGTCTTGGGTTTTACCGCAACTGTCATCCATCATGTCTTGAGTGTTACCGCAGCTGTCATCCTTCATGTCTTGAGTGTTACCGCAGCTGTCATCCTTCATGTCTTGGGTTTTACCGCAGCTGTCATCCTTCATGTCTTGGGTTTTATCGCAGCTGTCATCCTTCATGTCTTTTGTTTTACCGCAGCTGTCATCCTTCATGTCTTGAGTGTTACCGCAGCTGTCATCCTTCATGTCTTGGGTTTTACCGCAACTGTCATCCATCATGTCTTGGAGTGTTACCGCAGCTGTCATCCTTCATGTCTTGAGTGTTACCGCAGCTGTCATCCTTCATGTCTTGAGTGTTACCGCAGCTGTCATCCATCATGTCTTGAGTGTTACCGCAGCTGTCATCCTTCATGTCTTGAGTGTTACCGCAGCTGTCATCCATCATGTCTTGAGTGTTACCGCAGCTGTCATCCTTCATGTCTTGGGTTTTATCGCAGCTGTCATCCTTCATGTCTTGGGTTTTACCGCAGCTGTCATCCTTCATGTCTTGAGTGTTACCGCAGCTGTCATCCTTCTTGTCTTGGTGTTACCGCAGCTGTCATCCTTCATGTCTTGGGTTTTACCGCAGCTGTCATCCTTCATGTCTTGGATGTTACCGCAGCTGTCATCCTTCATGTCTTGGTGTTACCGCAGCTGTCATCCTTCATGTCTTGGGTTTTACCGCAGCTGTCATCCTTCATGTCTTGGTTTACCGCAGCTGTCATCTTCATGTCTTGTGTGTTGCCGCAGCTGTCATCCTTCATGTCTTGGGTTTTACCGCAGCTGTCATCCTTCATGTCTTGAGTGTTACAGCAGCTGTCATCCTTCTTGTCTTGTGTGTTACCGCAGCTGTCATCCTTCATGTCTTGGGTGTTACCGCAGCTGTCATCCTTCATGTCTTGGTGTTTACCGCAGCTGTCATCCTTCATGTCTTGGTTTTACCGCAGCTGTCATCCTTCATGTCTTGGTTTTACGCAGCTGTCATCCTTCATGTCTTGGGTTTACCGCAGCTGTCATCCTTCATGTCTTGGGTTTTACCGCAGCTGTCATCCTTCATGTCTTGGTTTACCGCAGCTGTCATCCTTCATGTCTTGGGTTTTACCGCAGCTGTCATCCTTCATGTCTTGAGTGTTACCGCAGCTGTCATCCTTCTTGTCTTGGGCGTTACCGCAGCTGTCATCCTTCTTGTCTTGGGTGTTACCGCAGCTGTCATCCTTCTTGTCTTGGATGTTACAGCAGCTGTCAGCCTTCATGTCTTGTGTGTTACCGCAGCTGTCAGTCTTCATGTCTTGGGTGTTACCGCAGCTGTCAGCCTTCATGTCTTGTGTGTTGCCGCAGCTGTCATCCTTCTTGTCTTGTGTGTTACCGCAGCTGTCATCCTTCATGTCTTGGGTTTTACCGCAGCTGTCATCCTTCATGTCTTGGGTTTTACCGCAGCTGTCATCCTTCATGTCTTGAGTGTTACCGCAGCTGTCATCCTTCAATGTCTTGGGTTTTACCGCAGCTGTCATCCTTAATATCTTGGGTTTTACCGCAGCTGTCATCCTTAATATCTTGGATTTTACCGCAGCTGTCATCCTTCATGTCTTGGTTTACCGCAGCTGTCATCCTTCATGTCTTGAGTGTTACCGCAGCTGTCATCCTTCATGTCTTGTGTTTTACCGCAGCTGTCATCCTTCATGTCTTGGGTGTTACCGCAGCTGTCATCCTTCATGTCTTGGGTTTTACCGCAGCTGTCATTTTTCATGTCTTGCCTCCTCCCATAATTTATGAATAAATGTCTGGTAAGATTCCTGTCAAATACTTTATCGCATTTTAAGAAAATTTTGCTGACCATGACATGTTCAACTTGCTTAGTCTTATTTACTGTGTATTAGAACTCCAGTAGATCTGAGAGGCAGGAGATGCCTCTACTATATTACTAAACCTGTCTCTTCCGTCTAGTCGCTCCGCCATCATCTGCTTAATATCTTTTGTCAGATATTCTGGACAACATATTTGTTAGTAACACTCAAGTTACTAACGTTAGGAAGAAATACTTCCTAACGTCCCTGTGACTCGTCTGAGTCTTCAGCTTCCAGTTGTGACCCCTTGTCCCTGTGTCCCCTCTCTGGAACATCCTATCTCTGTCCACCTTGTCTATTCCCCGCAGTATCTTGTATGTCGTTATCATGTCTCCCCTGAGCCTTCTGTCCTCCAGTGTCGTCAGTCCGATTTCCCTTAACCTTTTCTCGTACGACATTCACTTGAGCTCTGGGACTAGCCTTGTTGCAAACCTTTGTACTTTCTCTAACTGCCTGACGTGCTTGACCAGGTGTGGGTTCCAGACTGGTGCTACATACTCCAGTATGGGCCTAAAATACACAGTGTACAGTGTCTTGAACGATTCCTTATTAAGGTATCGGAACGCTATTCTCAGGTTTGCCAGGCGCCCGTATGCTGCAGCGGTTATTTGGTTGATGTATGCCTCCAGTGATGTGCTCGGTGTTATGGTCACCCCAAGGTCTTTCTTCCTGAGTGAGGTCTGTAGTCTTTGTCCACCTAGCCTATACTCTGTCTGCGGTCTTCTTTGCCCCTCCCCAATCTTCATGACTTTGCATTTGGCTAGATTGAATTCGAGAAGCCAGTTACTGGACCACATGTCCAGCCTGTCCAGGTCTCTTTGCAGTCCTGCCTCATCCTCGTCCGATTTAATTCTTCTCATCAACTTCACGTCATCTGCGAACGGGGACACTTCAGAGTCTATTCCTTCCATCATGTCGTTCACATATATCAAAAATAGCACTGGTCCTAGAACTGACCCCTGTGGGACCCCGTTCGTAACAGGCGCCCACTGTGATACCTCTTCACGTACCATAACTCGTTGCTGCCTCCCTGTCAGGTATTCCCTTATCCATTGCAGTGCCCTCCCTTTTACATGCGCCTGATCCTCCAGCTTCTGCACTAATCTCTTGTGGGGAACTGTGTCAAAGGCCTTCCTGCAGTCTAGGAAAACGCAATCTACCCACCCCTCTCTCTCGTGTCTTACTTCTTTTACCTTGTCATAAAACTCCAGGAGGTTTGTGATACAAGATTTGCCTTCCATGAACCCATGCTGGTTTTCATTTATAATCTTGTTCCTTTCCAGGTGTTCGACCACTCTCCTCCTGATAATCGTCTCCATGACTTTGCACACAATACATGTCAGAGAGACAGGTCTGTAGTTTAGTGCCTCGTTTCTGTTTCCTTTCTTAAATATGGGGACTACATTAGCTGTCTTCCATTTCTCAGGTAGTTGCCCAGTTTCAAGGGATGTGTTGAAGATTATGGTTAGAGGCACGCACAGCATCTCTGCTCCTTCTCTAAGGACCCATGGGGAGATGTTGTCCGGTCCCATCGCCTTTGAGGTGTCAAGGTCACTTAAGAGCTTCTTCACCTCCTCCTCAGTTGTTCGTATGTCATCCAACACTTGTTGGTATATTCCCTCTTGATGTTCCCTTCTGTGCTGTCTTCCCACAGCCCTTCCTGTCTCTACTGTAAAAACTTCCTTAAATCTCCTGTTCAGCTCCTCACATACCTCCTGATCATTTCTTGTGAGTTCTCCACTTTCTGACCTTAATCTGATCACCTGGTCTTTGACTGTTGTCTTCCTCCTGATGTGGCCATACAACAGTTTCGGGTCAGTCTTGATTCTCGATGCTATGTCATTTTCATACTGTCGCTGGGCCTGCCTCCTTACCTGTGCGTACTCATTCCTGGCTCTGCGACTGATCTCCCTATTTTCGTGTTCTCTGCCTTCTGTACTGTTCTGTGTGTGTGTGTGTGTGTGTGTGTGTGTGGTGTGTGTGTGTGTGTGTGTGTGTGTGTGTGTGTGTGTGTGTGTGTGTGTGTGTGTGTGTGTATGTGTGTGTGTGTGTGTGTGTGTGTGTGTGTGTGTGTGTGTGTGTGTGTGTGTGTACTCACCTATTTGTACTCACCTATTTGAGGTTGCAGGGGTCGATTCACAGCTCCTGGCCCCGCCTCTTCGCTGATTGCTACTAGGTCCTCTCTCTCCCTGCCCCATGAGCTCTATCATACCTCGCCTTAAAACTATGTATGGTTCCTGCCTCCACTACATCACTTTCTAGGCTATTCCATGGCCTGACTACTCTATGACTGAATAAATACTTCCTAACATCCCTTTGATTCATCTGAGTCTTCAACTTCCAATTGTGACCTCTTGTGTCTGTGTCCCATCTCTGGAACATCCCGTCTTTGTCCACCTCTGTCTATTCCGCGCAGTATTTATATGTCGTTATCATGTCTCCCCTGACCCTCCTGGCTTCCAGTGTCGTCAGGCCGATTTCCCTCAACCTTTCTTCATAGGACAATCCCCGTAGCTCTGGGACTAGTCTTGTTGCAAACCTTTGCACTTTCTCTAATTTCTTGACGTGCTTGATTAGGGTGTGGATTCCAAACTGGTGCTGCATACTCCAGTATGGGCCTGACGTAGATGGTGTACAGAGTCTTAAACGAATCATTACTGAGGTATCGGAACGCTATCCGTAGGTTTGCCAGGCGCCCGTATGCTGCAGCAGTTATCTGATTGATGTGCGCCTCAGGAGATATGCTCGATGTTATACTCACCCCCAGATCTTTTTCCTTGAGTGAGGTTTGCAGTCTTTGGCCATCTAAACTATATTGTGTCTGCGGTCTTCTTTGCCCTTCCCCAATCTTCATGACTTTGCATTTGGCAGGGTTAAATTCAAGGAGCCAGTTGCTGGACCAGGCTTGTAGCCTGTCCAGATCTCTTTGTAGTCCTGCCTGATCCTCGTCCGATTCGATTCTTCTCATTAACTTCACATCGTCTGCAAACAAGGACACTTCTGAGTCTATCCCTTCCGTTATGTCGTTCACGTATACCAAGAACAGCACAGGTCCTAGGACTGTGTGTGTGTGTGTGTGTGTGTGTGTGTGTGTGTGTGTGTGTGTGTGTGTGTGTGTGTGTGTGTGTACATCCTGACTCGTGTGTGTGTGGTTGTGTGTGTGTGTGTGTGTGTGTGTGTGTGTGTGTGTGTGTGTGTGTGTGTGTGTGTGTGTGTGTGTGTGTGTGTGTGTGTGTGTGTGTGTGTGTGTGTGTGTGTGTGTGTGTGTGTGTGTATGTGTGTGTGTGTGTGTGTACATCCTGACTCGTGTCTGGGCTTTATCAAAGAATCTCTGCCACTGTCGTCTTTCACCATCTTGCAAGAGTCAGAGTGCGTGAGCTTCAACGATTGATGCACTCACGCAAGCAGTGATAAGAACTGATCAGTGATAACTTATCTGTAGTTATAGAAGCAGTTATCCTCGTAGTGTCCAGTCTCCAGTGATATGTTTATTGAATATTTTTTAATTCCCACTGGTTTTAGGTTAGCACCTGCTACTTCCTCCACATTTCGGCACTCCATGTTTACCATCTTGCATCTTCGGCCATTTGTTGAAGGCATAAGAATTTTTTTTTATATATTCTACAGTCTACTTTCATTATCTTATGTGTGGTTACAATGCCTCCTGTTTTTTCCTGATCTCAGCTAATAAAAGCATCTTTTGTGTTTACGGCCGTCGTTCGTAGCTCTCATAACTCCTTTTTTTTTATCTGTGACTAGGGTGGTGTGCCCATTGCCTTATTTTAGTTTTACTGGGGATGATCTGAGGTCGTAGGTCGAGGGTCGTCGTCCTCCCACCAAGGTGGCGCTGAAGCCGGCTTTGTTTTGACGTCTCATCTCTTTCACAAAGGAAATTATAAAATCCCTTTCACTCCACAGTAGCTCTCTACGTAATACATAAATACTTTGTGATTATTTAGCCTTACATGAAAAATGTATTTCTACAAAAATTCTACCAATTACATGAATATATTGCCATTAATATAATTGTTATGGGACTATGGGACATTAGCAAATTATACAGATAGATTTTAACACATATGCTTTGCCACTCAGATTCCCTTAAAGTGTGAAAGTGGTTGCTGGTGACGGGAACTTTATCAAGAGAAAGGTAACTAGCCTCCCCATCCATCCATTGCACCTGATTGTGCCTTTATCAAGAGAAAAGTAACTAACCTCCCCATCCATCCATTGCACCTGATTGTGCCTTTATCAAGAGAAAAGTAACTAACCTCCCCATCCATCCATTGCACCTGATTGTGTCTTTATCAAGAGAAAAGTAACTAGCCTCCCCATCCATCCATTGCACCTGATTGTGTCTTTATCAAGAGAAAAGTAACTAGCCTCCCCATCCATCCATTGCTCCTGATTGTGTCTTTATCAAGAGAAAAGTAACTAGCCTTCCCATCCATCCATTGCACCTGATTCTGTCTTTATCAAGATAAAAGTAACTAGCCTTCCCATCCATCCATTGCACATGATTGTGTCTCACTCCACATGCGCTGTATGACCCGTGCAAGCTTAGAGCTTCCCTTCATTGTAATCATAATAACGCTGCTCAAATCATGCTAAGCATAAATAATTTATTTTAAGAGTTGATCGACAATTTTAGGCGAGATAACACAGCAAGTGACCTTCCCTCAGCTTTCCAGACTATTGTTGATATTTCTTGCCAGGTTTCAGGTATTAGGAAATAACCTTTCTTACATTTAGCCATCGTTACCATGGTGTTTCCCACGGCTCTGCTCTCGGTGACCTCATGTAACCTATTTTGGTCTCTCCAAGTTGACTCTAGTGACCCTGTTGTGTATGTGTGTTTGTCACCACATAAGGCGCAGCCTGAAAGAGCGGTGGAGTCAGGGGAAGGAAGGGGGAAGGCAAGGAGAGAGATAAGGAAGAAGGCAGGGAGGGAGGTAAGGAAGGGAGAGAGGAAGGGAGAGAAGTAAGGAAGGAGGGAGGAAGGGAGAGAGAGAGAGAAAGAGAGAGAAGAGAGAGAGAGAGAGAGAGAGAGAGAGAGAGAGAGGAGAGGAGAGGAGAGAGAGAGAGAGAGAGAGAGAGAGAGAGAGAGAGAGAGAGAGATGATAAAGCTTGGGCATTATTAAGAATGAATGGGAGAGTGTTAGATTCCTAGGATGAGGCTGATATTCTTTGAATGAAATTTGATTCTAAACTGCCTACGAAGAACCAGGTTGTAAATCTTGTGAACAAGGCAGCCAGGAAGCTCAGTTACAACACTTAAGCGTATCTCGTATCTGCTCGACAGTACATGCTGTAAGATTCTGTACAATGCACAAGTGCATTCGTACTTTGAGTATGCCCCACTTTGTTGGATTTTTTTACCCCTGTCTCACCTACGTCTTCTTGAGAGAAGAGAGACCAGAGCTAGACGACTCATCTCTCGTCTGGACCCAGTCTGGACAGATCTGCTGTTTCAGCAGAACCTTCAACAAGTACTAGGTCAATATTGTCAAGTTACCACACTTAGCTCCACTATGTAGTCAGCGAGAAGAGGACTCCACAAGATGGGCAGCGAACAGCAACTACATTCTGGGTGTACTCTTCACATTCCTAACATCCTGGAATGATACACAATCATCCGCACATAAAGAGAAACTTATGACGACGTTTTCGTGCACCATTTCTTTCCTGTATGGCGGTTCGGGAAATCACAGTCAGACTGACCAGTGAGCTAAACATCTGGTTCCTGGATGATGGCACAATAGCAGGTGCAAAGGAGTCCCTCTTAGGTGATCTTACACAGGTAATGACACGGGGAGAGGAAATGGGTCTCATCCTGAGTCCATCCAAATGTGAAATCATCTCAGTCAGTCAACAAGTGATAAATGCAGTGAGATCGAAACTACTAGGAGCATCAGTCATTGCCCCTACAAATAGCGTGTTGCTTGGAGCACCTCTGGGAAGCGATGCCATTGACACAATCCTCAGGAAGAAATTCGAAGAGATAAGGATAATGGAACAACGAAGAGGCAATCTGGACACCCACGATGCCTTGTACCTTCTCACAAAGTGCTTGAGTCTGCCCAGGTTGACATATTTCCTAAGATGTGCGCCTTCATATGATAACCCTTTACTGCACGAATATAACAGTACCCTGAGGCAGATTTTTACGAAAGTATTTAACCTTACTCTAGAAGATGGGCAGTGGAACCAAGCTACACTTCCAGTCAGACTAGGAGACATTGGTGTCCGCAAGTCATCACAGATTGCGCTACCGACTTTTCTGTCCTCATGCGTTGCATCCAGAGGGCTTGTTGAAGCGATTCTCTCTGAACAACTTAGGGACAAGAATGGAGTCCAGGACCAAAAGTTCATTGACGGAGCCATGATCTGGGATAATCTAACGGGCTCTGAAACCAGACCTGTTCACTCCAACAATTACAAAGAGTTGTACTGGGATAGCCCGATAGTGGAGAATATAGACGCAACACTGTTTCAGAGTGTGTAAGGGAAGGATAGAGCCCGCCTCCTGGCAGTGAGAGCTCCTCATGCAGGGGACTTTCTGTTGGTTGAACCCAACTCCAGCCTTGGGACACGCCTCGACCCACAGACCATCCGCACTGGCGTTGCCCTTGGACTTGCCGCCCCTATTCTCGCCGAACACACGTGTATTTGTGGCAGTGAAGCAGCAGACCGATTCGGGTACCATGATCTGGTGTGCTGTAAATCCGAGGGAAAGATTGCAAGATATGAGGAGATTAATAACATTATCACGAGGAGCCTCACAACAGCCGGATGCCCAGCAGTAAGGGAGCCACCCCAGCTATGCAGATCTGATTGCAGCCAGAAGCGTCCAGATGGTATCACACTTCAAGCCTGAACAGATGGTAAGCCGGTGGTGTGGGACTACACACGTGCATCTACTTTGGCTGATACCTATCCCTAATACACCAGGGAGGAAGGAGGGGCAGCTGCCAACTTCAGGGAGTCCCAAAAGTCTAGAAAATATGGAGAACTTGCCCATCATTATATGTTTGTTTCCATAGGTTCAGAAACGCTTGGCTCATGGGGAAAGAGTGCATCTAAGTTCCTTAAGGAGCTAGGCAGACGATTCATCAGGGAAAATAGGGATAACAGGGCAGCTAGTTTTCTGTTCCAGCGACTCAGTGCGGCTTTTCAGAGGAGTAATGCCTGCTGTATTTTGGGTACGCGCCCCAGCTCCATAGAGCTGGATGAGATTTTCTCATTAAAATCAGTGACAAACACGTAACAATATGTACTAGACATGTATCCCTCACATCTCATGTACTGTATATGCCATCTTTATATCAACAATGTATCCCTTAAATCTTTTGTACCATATTGTGAAATAAAATATACCTATTGGTAAAAAAGAATGAAAAGATGGGGTGGTATGGGAAGTGAAATATTAAAGCTTTTTTATCCACTTCTCCGAGGCTGTGGGTCCCACAATTTACACCAGAGGTGGACCCATCTATATATATATTATATATATATATATATATATATATATATATATATATATATATATATATAATATATTTTATATATATAATATATATATAATATATATATATATATATATATATATATATATATATATATGTCGTGCCGAATAGGCAGAACTTGCGATCTTGGCTTAAATAGCAACGTTCATCTTGCCATATAGGACAAGTGAAAATTTGTGTGTGCAATAATTTCGCCCAAATCATTTTGAACCTAATGAAAAAAATATATTTCACTGTGTTTGTTTAGCATTAAATTATTGTAAACAAATCTAAAACATATTTTGTTGGGTTAGGCTAAAATAAATTGTTCTTGTTATAATAAGGTTAGGTAAGTTTTCTAAGATTCTTTTGGTGCAAAATTATGATTTTTTTTCATTAACATTATAAGAGAAAATTTTAGAAAGGACTTAATTTTAAATGAGTTTTTGCTAATTGACCAGTTTTACATATTCGGCACGACATATACATACATATATGTATTATGTATTATTATATATATATATATATATATATATATATATATATATATATATATATATATATATATATATATATATATATATATATATATATATATATATATATAGAGAGGGGGCGGGGCCAGAAGTAGAATGAGAGGAGGAAGTAATGGAAGGGTAGAAGTAGTGGTAGAGATAGTGGTATTAGTAGTGGTAGAAGTAGTAGTAAGTAGTGACAATTGAAGAGGCGGTCATAAGAAGGGAGTAGTGGAAGTGACACAAGAGTCATGACTGGAGTGTTACCGAGGCAATAGGAGTAGTAGTAACAGTAGTAGCAGTAGTGGTAGTAGTAGTAGTAATGGTAGTAGTAGTAGTAGTAATAGCAGTTATAGCAGAGGTAGTAGCAGGAGTAGCAGTAGTAGTTGTAGTCAAGGTAGCAGTAGAGGTGGTAGTAGTAGTAGTAGAGTTGGTAGTATTACTGGTAGTAGTACTGGTAATAGTAGTAGTAGTAGTGGCAGTAGAAGTAGTAATAGCAGTAGTAGTTGTAGTAGAGGTAGTAGTAGTGGTGGAGGTAATGTAAGGACAAGAGATGGCTCACGAAGGGATGAACAACTCATAAGACAGAAGACACCTAGGCAGAATAAACGAAAGGCAAAGAAAGTATAGAAGAAGAGAAGGTAAGGAGAGAAGGAGGTAAAGATCAGGTTAAGTCACGAGTGTTCTGAAGACTGGAACATTTGACAATGTAATGAGAAAAAAAGGAATCTACAGAGATAAAGCCAAGACAAAGATTCATATTAGGAAAGCTGTGTGTTACTATTACTTCTATAAGACGGCGTCTGTGAAGACTAGAAGAAGGGTAGACCATGTTGACAGAGGACCAGTTAATAGGATGACTGTGATCTCTTACATGACAGAAAGACAGCGGCCAGTTTCTCCAAGTATTGGAGAGGATAAGAGGAACAGGAAATGGAGTAGACTCCTGATGCATCATGGCAGGAGAGAAGGTACGAACTAAATTACTACGAAGATGTTAGTTTGGGGAAAAATAGTTTAATGTCTAAGGAACGGAGAGAGTTGTTGAGATTTGGCAGACTGGAAACATAGGAGAGGCAAATAATAGGAGATTGCACAGGAGTAGAGAGTCTGGGAGAAATGAAATTTCGTTTAGCACGTGAGAAGGCAGAGTTTATGACAACGGAAAGGTAGCCAAGACGAGAGAACAAATTGCGAAGAGTGGAAATTTCCGAGTCAAAGGAAATGAGGGTCACAAAGGCAGAGGGAACGGAGAAAGGAAATAAGGACACTTTTTTGACAGAAGAAACATGGTAAGAAAAATGAATATACATGCCACTGTCCATAGGATTGTGATAATCGAAAAAAGAAAAGCCTATAGCCGAGTGATGGACATGCTAACACTCCACTCTCTAACTCTTGTGTCTCTACTACTATTCTCTTCTTATCACCACCTCCGCCACTTTCACTACTTACTACCATTACAACTACTACTACTACTATTACTACTACTACTACCACTAATACCATATCACATCTGTCTGACCTCCGGTGTTCAACACACCTCCAGAAAATCTCCTGAGTCATTCTGGCACTCGGGCAGCGGCCTGAGTGCCAGAAATGATTCATATGAACTTTAAAGATTCTCCATGCCCTTGTTATAGGGCTGCCCCTGCTATAGGGCTGTAAACGGTACTTAACGTGCCACGAACGCTCACCATGCCTCTGCCATAGAGCTGTAAATGGTACTTAACGTGTCACGAACGCTCACCATGCTCCTGCCATAGGGCTGTAAATGGTACTTAACGTGTCACGAACGCTCACCATGCTCCTGCCATAGAGCTGTAAACGGTACATCATTGGTACAAACTCCAGCACACCTTCGGGAGCCACTGCGGGTTACCACGTGAAGACCCGGGCCAGGACCCGTCCTGGCAAACCTACATGAGCATGGACATGACCCACTACTTCTGCATTTATACTACAACCTCCTCTTTGTCTCCCATCTTTGCTCTCCTCTCGCATATATACTGGTTAGCAACCCCTCGTTCTCCTATGTGTGGGTAATTTGTTTGTTGTTTCAGTCACGGTAGTGTTCCTTTTTATTCTTCATCCTGGAAAGTCTCAGATAACATCGAAAACTCTCCTCATTATGACATCACACAAAACTCTTCTCAATATGACTTCACACAAAAACTCTCCTCAGTATAACTTCACACAAAACTATCCTCAGTATGACTTCACATAAAACTCTCTTCATTATGACATCACACATACTGAGATAAGCTAATTTATGTGTTAAAAACAACAGAATCTTCTACCTCAGAATGACATCAATATTTAATGTCCAGATACATCTTAGTGCATGAATAATATCCATCAAATTTTCACCTCTTGTCATTGGGCTACAAAAGACCTAATTTACCAGTTTTAATAAATGAACATTGATTCTTATTCAGTTACTAAAAATTTCCTCGTCATATTGTATTTTCAAAATTTTGACTCTAAAACATTCCATAAAAAAATACATTACTGGGGAATGCCTTTTCTGACAGGCTTCAAACTTGCGGTTGTAGAAATCTGGATAATATGAAAAGAATCGATGTTATCATCTCAGAGTAATGCAGAGAATTTTAAACAGAAGTGAAATGCAAATAGAAACCGGCATCGGGAAGCAGGCTTCAGCAAGCTTTAGCAAGCTTCACCAAGATTTACCAATCTTCAGCAAGCTTCAGCAAGCTTCACCAAGTTCCAAAAAGCTTCAACAAGCTTCAGTAAGCTTCAAAAAGCTTCACCAAGCTTCACCAAACTTCACCAAGCTTCAATAAGCTTCAGCAAGCTTCACCAAGCTCCAACAACCTTCAACAAGCTTCAATAAGCTTCACCAAGCTTCACCAAGCTTCGCCAAGCTTCACTAAGCTCCAACAAGCTTCACCAAGCTTCAACAAGCTTCACCAAGCTTCAATAAGCTTCAGCAAGCTTCACCAAGCTTCAGCAAGCTTCAGCAAGTTTCACAAAGCTTCAACAAGCTTCACCAAGCTTCATTAAGCTTCAGCAAGCTTCACCAAGCTTCAACAAACTTCTTCACCAAGCTTCAGCAAGTTTCACCAAGCTTCAACAAGCTTCACCAAGCTTCAGCAAGCTTCACCAAGCTTCACTAAGCTTCAGCAAGCTTCACCAAGCTTCAATCCTTTATTCCAGTTACTCTTCCACAAACTTTCTTCATGACTTTATAACCGAGCAAAATCTTATCTGAGTGGCGAGAAATTTTCAACCCTGACCGACTGAAGTCAGTGTTTGTTGTACCAGTGATAATGTTTGTTGTACCAGTGATAATGTTTGTTGTACCAGTGATAATGTTTGTTGTACCAGTGATAGTGCTTGTTGTACCAGTGATAGTGCTTGTTGTACCAGTGATAGTGCTTGTTTTACCAGTGATAATGTTTTGTTGTACCAGTGATAATGTTTGTTGTAAACCCGTGATAGTGCTTGTTGTACCAGTGATAATGTTTGTTGTACCAGTGATAATGTTTGTTGTTACCAGTGATAGTGCTTGTTGTACAGTGATAATGTTTGTTGTACCAGTGATAATGTTTGTTGTACCAGTGATAATGTTTGTTGTACCAGTGATAATGTTTGTTGTACCAGTGATAATGTTTGTTGTACCAGAGATAATGTTTGTTGTACCAGTGATGATGTTTTTGTACCGTGATAATGTTGTTGTACCCGTGATAATGTTTGTTGTACCAGTGATAATGTTTGTTGTACCAGTGATAATGTTTGTTGTACCAGTGATAGTGCTTGTTGTACCAGTGATAATGTTTGTTGTACCAGTGATGTTTGTTGTACCAGTGATAATGTTTGTTGTACCAGTGATAATGTTTGTTGTACCAGTGATAATGTTTGTTGTACCAGTGATAATGTTTGTTGTACCAGTGATAGTGCTTGTTGTACCAGTGATAATGTTTGTTGTACCAGTGATAATGTTTGTTGTACCAGTGATAATGTTTCTTGTACCAGTGATAATGTTTGTTGTACCAGTGATAATGTGTTTTGTACCAGTGATAATGTTTGTTGTACCAGTGACAATGTTTGTTGTACCAGTGATAATGTGTTTTGTACCAGTGATAATGTTTGTTGTACAGTGATAATGTTTGTTTTGTAACAGTGATAATGTTTGTTTGTACCAGTGATAATGTTTGTTGTACCAGTGATAATGTGTTTTGTACCAGTGATAATGTTTGTTGTACCAGTGATAATGCTTGTTGTACCAGTGATAATGTTTGTTGTACCAGTGATAATGTTTGATGTAACAGTCAGTGAAAATGTTAATGGAACCATTCAGTGATAATGTTTGTTGTACCAGTCAGTGATAATGTTTGTTGCACCAGTTAGTGATAATGTTTGTTTTACCTTTCAGTGATAATGTTTGTTGTACCAGTCAGTGATAATGTTGTACCAGTCAGTGATAATGTTTGTTGTAACTGTCAGTGATTATGTCTGTTGTAACAGTCAGTGATAATGTTTGTTGTAACAGTCAGTGATTATGTCTGTTGTAACAGTCAGTGATAATGTTTGTTGTAAACAGTTCAGTGATAATGTTTTGTTGTAACAGTCAGTGATAATGTTTGTTTTAACAGTCAATGATAATGTTTGTTGTAACAGTCAGTGATAATGTTTGTTGTAACAGTCAGTGATAATGTTTGTTGTAACAGTCAGTGATAATGTTTGTTGTAACAGTCAGTGATAATGTTTGTTGTATCAGTTAATGATACTGTTTGTTTTAACAGTCAGTGATAATGTTTGTTGTAACAGTCAGTGATTATGTCTGTTGTAACAGTCAGTGATAATGTTTGTTGTATCAGTCAGTGATAATGTTTGTTGTAACAGTCAGTGATAATGTTTGTTGTAACAGTCAGTGATAATGTTTGTTGTATCAGTCAGTGATAATGTTTGTTGTAACAGTCAGTGATAATGTTTGTTGTAACAGTCAGTGATAATGTTTGTTGTCTCAGTGATACTGTTTGTTTTAACAGTCAGTGATTATGTTTGTTGTAACAGTCAGTGGTAATGTTTGTTGTAACAGTCAGTGATAATGTTTGTTGTAACAGTCAGTGATAATGTTTGTTGTATCAGTCAGTGATAATATTTGTTGTAACAGTCAGTGGTAATGTTTGTTGTAACAGTCAGTGATAATGTTTGTTGTAACAGTCAGTGATAATGTTTGTTGTATCAGTGATACTGTTTGTTTTAACAGTCAGTGATTATGTTTGTTGTATCAGTCAGTGATAATATTTGTTTTAACAGTCAGTGATTATGTTTGTTGTAACAGTCAGTGATAATGTTTGTTGTAAACAGTCAGTGATATATTTGTTGTAACAGTCAGTGATAATGTTTGTTGTAACAGTCAGTGATAATGTTTGTTGTATCAGTCAGTGATAATGTTTGTTGTAACAGTCAGTGATAATGTTTGTTGTAACAGTCAGTGATAATATTTGTTGTAACAGTCAGTGATAATGTTTGTTGTATCAGTCAGTGATAATATTTGTTGTAACAGTCAGTGATAATGTTTGTTGTAACAGTCAGTGATAATGTTTGTTGTAACAGTCAGTGATAATGTTTGTTGTATCAGTCAGTTATAATGTTTGTTGTATCAGTCAGTGATAATATTTGTTGTAACAGTCAGTGATAATGTTTGTTGTATCAGTCAGTTATAATGTTTGTTGTATCAGTCAGTGATAATGTTTTTTGTAACATAAGATAAGATAAGATTTCGTTCGGATTTTTAACCCCGGAGGGTTAGCCACCCAGGATAACCCAAGAAAGTCAGTGCGTCATCGAGGACTGACTTATTTCCATTTGGGTCCTCAATCTAGCCCCCCAGGATGCGACCCACACCAATCGACTAACACCCAGGTACCTATTTGCTGCTAGGTGAACAGGACAACAGGTGTAAGGAAACGTGTCGAAGTGTTTCCACCCGCCGGGAATCGAATCCGGGCCCTCCGTGTGTGAAGCGTCAGCTTTAGCCACCAGGCTAATGTTGTACAAGTCAGTGATAATGTTTGTTGTACCATTCAATGACAATGTTTGTTGTACCAGCCAGTGGCAATGTTGTACCAGTCATTGATAATGTTTGTTGTACCAGTGACAATGTTTGCTGCACATGTCATTGATAATGTTTGTTGTACTATTCGGTAACAGTGAACGGTTTACCAGACTTTGATACTTTCTGCTATACTATTTAGTCTCGTTACTCTATGCTGTACCAGTCAATTTAGTGTTGTTCTCCCTAACCAGTTGAACCAGTCAGTAACTTGATCTGCTGAGCCAGTCAG
This sequence comes from Cherax quadricarinatus, assembly GCF_026875155.1. Classification (NCBI taxonomy): domain Eukaryota; kingdom Metazoa; phylum Arthropoda; class Malacostraca; order Decapoda; family Parastacidae; genus Cherax; species Cherax quadricarinatus. Next base: position 42,955,755 of record NC_069400.1, read on the forward strand.
TGATGCATGCTGATGAACACTTAAGTGATATATTTATACCGATCCAGTGAGTACCATTGTAACATGTCCCTCTCTCTCTTACTTCAGCAAATAAGACTCTGTTAGTATTTTATAATCCTTTCACTCGCTCAGTATTCGTGTTACGTGTTTGTATGTATGTTGATGGTCTCATTAACTCCTTACTGCTCCCTCGTATATAACACTTCTTCACACTACTGGCTGATGTGTTTGTGTGTATGTTGACAGTGTTATTAACTCCTCACTCAGTATACTGGATTTACTTTATATAATCACACGAAGGTTTACTTAAGTTTTCATGCGTGCACTCTCTTGCTGTAATTTGTTTGTCAATACTGATGCCTTTAATATGCAGCCTCTCTCTCTCTCTCTCTCTCTCTCTCTCTCTCTCTCTCTCGTTACACTGGGTTTTGCAAGGTTAGGTTAAGGGTTCGTACGTTATTTACAAGCTAAGAGCTGTTACCTACATTAGTTCATATGAGAGTCTGTTAAGTCAGGTGAAATCTCAGCCTTATAAGACTTCTATTCTCTTATATTTACTGTTCCTTAATAATGTGAGAAATCACAAAAGCGCTTGGAATTTCACTATTTTTTTCACTGTGGTTATTTTGCATATTGTGATAGCGATCTTATTATATAAGATATAAAAATAATGAACAGGATGAAGTTGGAGCTATCTGTTGGCCAGTGATTTCCTTTAATCAACTGACATTATTTCGTTGATGTCACTGAGCTGTATGAACATGTTCCAGACACGAGTCATCCTAGGAATAAATAATCTCCGATGAAATGTTCTGGGGATGGGTACAATCAGAGTGTAGGTGATGTTTCCTGCCCGTCTTGTTGTGTACAAGCTCACTTCTCGCTGTCCTCGGAATGGAACTTTGACAATATTGACTTTGTATATAACAGTACGGCCACCCATCTCTCTCTCTCTCTCTCTCTCTCTCTCTCTCTCTCTCTCTCTCTCTCTCTCTCTCTCTCTCTTCTCTCTCCTCTCTCCTCTCTCCTCTCTCTCTCTCTCTCTCTCTTCTCTATCTCTCTATCTATCTATCTATCTATCTATCTATCTATCTATCTATCTATCTATCTATCTATCTATCTATCTATTATTTACTTAAGCAAGAGTTTTTACAGGGTCAGGTTATGAGTTCCAAACTTTATTTACAAGCTAAGATATGTTACCTACCTCAGATCATCAGAAAGATCTTTTAATATAATGAGACATACAAATAGGGATCAGGACGAAGTTGGAGCCATCTGAGGGTAACTGTTCTTCATCATCACTGTCAGTACTGGGTAACTGTGCACTGTTAGTAGCTAGTAGTAGCAGTGCTAGTAGCAGCAGTGTTAGTAGCAGCAATTCTACAGTTAGTAGCACCAGCGTTAGTAGCTAGTGGCAGCAGTGCTAGTAGCTAGTATCAGTAGTGATTGTAGCTAGTAGCAGCAGTGCTAGTAGCTAGTATCAGTAGTGATTGTAGCTAGTAGCAGCAGTGCTAGTAGCAGCAGTGTTAGTAGCTAGTCGCGGCAGTTCTAGTACTTAGTAGCAGCAGTGCTCGTAGCTAGTACCAGCAATGTTAGTAGTTAATAGCAGCAGTATTAGTAGCTAGTAGCAGCATTGTTAGTAAATAGTAGTAGTAGTGCTAGTACCTAGTAGCAGCAGTTCTGGTACTTAGCAGCAGTGTCAGTAGCTAGTACCAGTAGTGCTAGTAGCTTGAAATAGCAGTGCTAGTAACTATTAGCAATAGCAGTGTTAGTAGCTAGTAACAGCTCTTGTAGCTAGTAGAAGCAGTGCTAGTAGCTACTGGCAGCAGAACGAGTAACTAGCAACAGCAGTGCTAGTAGCTAGTAGCAGCAGTGTTAGAAGCTAGTAGTAGCAGGATTTGCGATGTTAGTAGCTAGTTCCAACAGTGCTAGTAACTAGTACCAGCAGTGTTAGTAGCAGCAGTGCTAGTAAGCCAGTGTTAGTAACAGCAATGTTAGTAGCAGCAGTGTTAGTAGCAGCAGTGTTAGCAGCTAGTAGCAATAGTGTTAGTAGCAGCAATGTTAGGAGCTAGTAGTAGAAGTGTTAGTAGCTAGTAGCAACAGTGTTTGTAGCTATTAGCGGCAGTGCTAGTAGCAGCAATGTTAGTAGCTAATACGAACAGCGTTGGTAGCTAGTAGTAACAGTATTAAAAGCTAGCAGCAACAGTGCTCTTAGGTATTAGTAGCAGTGTTAGTAGCTAGTTTCAGCAATGCTAGTAGCTACTAGTAGCAGTGCTGGTAGAAGCCGCAGTGTTATTAGCTATCAGCAGCAGTGTTATTAGCTATTAATAGCAGTGCTAGTAACATCAGTGCTAGTAACTAGTAGTGGTAGTGCTAGTATCTAGTAGCAGAAGTGTTAGTAGCTAGTAGAAGCAGTACTAGTAGCTATAGCAGTAGTGTTATTAACAAGTAGCGGCAGTGACAGTAGGAGCAGTGTTAATAGCTAGTAGGAACGGTGTTAGCAAATAACCACACTGTTAATAACTAGCAGCAACAGTGCTATTAGCTATTAATAGTAGTGTTTGTAGCTAATAGCAGTTCTAGTAACTAGCAGGAGCAGCGTTAGTACTAATACTTGCAGTGTTAGTAGCTATCAGCAGCAGTGCTATTAGCTATTATTAGCAGTGCTAGTAGCTAACAACAGCAGTGTAGTAGCAGCAGTGCTAGTAGCTAACAGCAGCAATGTTAGTAGCAGCAGTGCTAGTAACTAGTAGTAGCAGTGTAGTAGCTAGTAGGAGCAGTGCTAGTAGCCAGTAACACAGTGTTAATAGTTAATAGGATCAGTGCTAGCAGCTAGTAGCAGCAGTGCTAGTAGCTAATAGCTAGTAGCAGCAGTGCTAGTAGCTAATAGCTAGTAGCAGCAGTGTTAGTAGCTAGTAGCAGCAGTGTTAGTAGCTAGTAGCAGCAGCATTAGTAGCTAGTAGCAGCAACGTTAGTAGCTAGTAGAAGCAGTGCTAGTAGCCAGTAGCAGCAGTGTTAACAGCTAATAGAAGCAGTGCTAGTAGCTAGTAGCAGCAATGCTAGAAGCTAGTAGCCACATTGTTAGTAGCAGCAGTGTTAGTAGCTAGCAGAAGAATTAGTAGCCAGTAGCAGCAGTGTTAGTTGTAGTAGCAGCAGCTCTAGTAGCTAGTAGCAGCAGTGTTAGTAGCTAGTAGAAGCAGTGTTAGTAGCTAGTAGCAGCAGCGTTAATAGCTAGTAAAAGCAGTGCTAGCAGCCAGTAGCAAAAGTGTTAATAATTTATAGGAGCAGTGCTAGTAGCTAGTACCAGCAGTGCTACTAGCTAGTAGCAGCAGCACTAGTAGCAGCAGTGCTAGTTGCAGCAGCGCTAGTAGCAGCAGTGCTAGTAGCAGCAGTGCTAGTTGCAGCAGCACTAGTAGCAGCAGTGCTAGTAGCAGCAGTGCTAGTAGCAGCAGTGATAGTTGCAGCAGCACTAGTAGCAGCAGTGCTAGTAGCAGCAGTGCTAGTTGCAGCAGCGACTAGTAGCAGCAGTGCTAGTAGCAGCAGTGCTAGTAGCAGCAGTGCTAGTAGCAGAAATGCTAGTATAACGAGTTTGTTTAGTGTTCTGGTAGCAGGGAGTAAATGATACGTCTTCTTCGGAGGCTTCTTTGTTTATTGTTAAGTCGTGGTGGTACACAGTCTTGTGTGTTGTGCCCATGGCCCGGGCCGGGCCATCCCACGAGAGCTAGGTGTAGGCCTTGTATCTTCCTGCTAGGCCACTGTGTGAGTGAGAGTGAGGCAAGGGCAGGCAGGCTGAAGTGGCAACGCCTATAGGTGGCAGCACCAGCATGGCACAAAATATGAACTAAGCTGGCAGACAGCATAGGCTGTCTGTGCAGACAGTACAGGCTGTCTACATATGCTCGGCCACCTACCGCACGTCGTCCCGACGCGACATTACTGGTGGTAAAAGGAACTCGGTCTCTCTCTCGAGGAACAGGGCACAGAACATAAAATAAAAACATATATATACATATGAACATGGAAAAAAAAACTTCCTACAGGGAGGGAAGAAAAAAACATGTGGGGTGTGCTAAACATCGTGATCATAGGCAGTGAGCGTCAAAGGGCATCACTGCACGCCTTCCTGCGTCTGGACAGATACTGCAACACGGGAGACATCGCTGCGGCTGAGCTGTGACGTAACAGGGTACGGTCTCCTCTCGAACGGTAAGCAGGTGACTCGTAGGAGTCACTGCAGGTTTCACTCAACCTGGAGCACGACATGCTGGTGCCCTCGAGTGAGGCGTCGACAAAACTCGGCAACTGGGCAGGACTTCTGGCAAGCGACTCAGGAGGACACTTCTTGACTGGTACTGTCGCTGGGCTGTCACTGCCGGCGAGCATGGAGCGAGTTGTGGAGCGAGTCGTGGCAGAGACGACTGGGCGAAACATCTGGGAGTCGTAACATCATACACCAGACTGCAGTGAGAGAGCTAGCAGTCAAAGTGACATCTTCTTTGTGCAGGCTGCTCACTGAAGCTTGTGACACGAGGCTGACACAGCGCCTGCCGACAGTGGCTAACTGCGGCTTGGCGAGTATCATTCTCTCGGCAGTTGGAGTTATAGCAGAGGTTAGTCTAAGCGTCCCCAGACTTGTTTCTCTACATATAACTGCACTCTGACGGTCTGGAGGTGAAGTGAAACAAATCTCGATGGGAATCGTAGCAGGTACGATTCTGCAGAACATCACGAGCGACGAGCATAAGAGCTTTCTGTACAAGAGGGCTCGGTCACTTGGGGCTGTCTTGACATCAGCTGTCATACGCACTGGTCACATCGGGTGACTTAGCACAGTGGTGCTACTCAGGTCTGGCTCAGACCTCACTGGACACACGGAAACTTTAAACACACCCGCGGTACATGCGGTACAACATGGCTTAAACTAGCAAATGATGCTTTTCTGTGCATAAAACTGACACTAAGACATATACTAAAATGTGAGAACACTGACTGAGAGGAATTAACACACGACATATGTCTTCTCTTAGTCTTTTCGACAATATTTTAATAATTACTGAACACTCGATGGTGACATCATATGATGTCAGGCACGATGACGTCAGCAGACATCTCGAGGTGACGTCAGGCAGACATCGTGAGGTGACGTCAGCTGACATCGTGACGTCATGAAGTCGGCCAGCATCGTGGGTGTCGTCGATGTGATGCGGGCAGCAGACCACAGCATGAGGCCTGGGACATCTGGTAACTCACGTGGCTGGTAGATCCACATGACATCGCCCACACCCACGTGGCGTCTGGATCCACGTGGCGTCGTGATCTACGTGGCATGCTGATCCACTTAGCTTCGAGTGGCCTTGGGCACTTGGATACACAGCACTGGCGACGAATTCACACGAAAAACAGCAGAAAACACAGCAGAGGGAGTGAGCAGTGGTGAGTGCATAGTAGATGGGTGAGCGTGAGTAGGGCGAGCATGGGCAAGGTGAGGAACGGCCACTTCCTCCCCTTGCCCATGCTCGCCCTACTCACGCTCACCTGTCTACCATGCACTCACCACTGCTCACTCCCTCTGCTGTGTTTTCTGCTGTTTTTCGTGTGAATTCGTCGCCACTGCTGTGTATCCGAGTGCCCGAGGCCACTCGAAGCTATGTGGATCAGCATGCCACGTAGATCACGACGCCACGTGGATCCCGACGCCACGTGGGTGTAGGCGATGTCACGTGGATGTGGGATAAATGATACATCTCCTTCGGAGGCTTCTTTGTTTATTGTTAAGTCTTGGTGGGTACACAGGCTTGTGTGTTGTGCCCATGGCCCGGGCCGGGCCATCCCACGAGAGAGAGCTAGGTGTAGGCCTTGTGTCTTCCTGCTAGGCCACTGTGTGAGTGAGAGTGAGGCAAGGGCAGGCAGGCTGAAGTGGCAACGCCTATAGGTTGCAAGCACCTGAGTGGCGCGAAATATGAACTAAGCTGGCAGACAGCATAGGCTGTCTGTGCAGACAGTACAGGCTGTCTACACTAGTTGCAGCAGCGCTAGTAGCAGCAGTGCTAGTAGCAGCAGTGCTAGTTGCAGCAGTGCTAGTAGCAGCAATGCTAGTAGCAGCAGTGCTAGTAGCAGCAGTGCTAGTAGCAGCAGCGCTAGTAGCAGCAGTGCTAGTAGCAGCAGTGCTAGTAGCAGCAGTGCTAGTTGCAGCAGCACTAGTAGCAGCAGCGCTAGTAGCAGCAGTGCTAGTAGCAGCAGTGCTAGTTGCAGCAGTGCTAGTAGCAGCAGTGCTAGTAGCAGCAGTGCTAGTAGCAGCAGCGCTAGTTGCAGCAGTGCTAGTAGCAGCAGTGCTAGTAGCAGCAGACTAGCCGGCCACCTTGCCAAATACCTTTCAGCACTTCTGGGCACCATCAGTCAAGCCCACCTCAAACACTCAGGTGACCTTCTCTCCCGAATTTCCAACCTGAATGTCAAAAACAAAAGCATGGCTTCCTTCGATGTCACAGCCCTCTTTACCAACGTTCCTACTGACGCTGCAATCAACATTCTGAGACAGAGGCTCACTGAAAACCACGACCTCCCTTTACCTCTTCTAGATTTCATCAATCTAGTGGAACTTTGTGTTAATTTCAACTTCTTCAAGTATCAGGACAACTGTTACAAACAATGCTTTGGGATGGCAATGGGCATCCCGCTCAGTGCTGTGCTTGCCAACTTCTTCATGGAAAACCTGGAGACAGAGAAATTCAGCACCCTCATTCCCAACACCGTTACCTGGCTAAGATACGTTGATGATATATTGGTTTTCTATCCGAGACGTCTCAATATCCAGGCCCTTCTCAACAAGATCAATGCAGTTGAACCATCAATAAAGTTTACACTTGAACTCGAAGATGATGGCAAACTTCCTTTCTTCGACGTTCTACTGTGCAGATCTCCCGACAGTGACAAACTTCTCTTCAAAGTGTATAGAAAACCTACCAACAAGGACGATCTTATACACTTTTATTCACACCAAGACACCCGCACTAAGAGAGGAGTCCTCATTGGCTTCTTCTTGAGAGCTCTTCGCATCTCCAGCCCTTGTTTTCTAGAAGAAGAATGCACTTACATAACACAAGCCTTTACACGTCTTCAGTTCCCATCTTTCTTCATCCGAGATTGCAGACTCAAGGCACAATCTATCCTCAACAAACCGCCCATGGAACAGCCCCCTAAACAGTTCATAGTACTCCCATGTGGCGATGTTGCCACGAATACTCGCAGGGCACTTGCTATGAGTAACATCAACGTTTCCACCATAAACACATCATCTATCAAAGACCTCACTACGAAACGCAGCCCCACACCTCTAACTTCTACAGCAGGCGTCTACACTATCCCCTGTGGGTTCTGTCCCAAGAAATATGCAGGCGAGACAGGCAGAGATCTTGCAGTCCGCCTGAATGAGCATCTAAATGCCTCTAACAGAGACGATGTAAGGTACGCCTGTGTCCTCCACAGAGACTCCACGGGGCATTTGATGAACTGGAATGAGGCACAACTCGTTCTCACCGAACCAGACCTCAGACGCCGACGGTGCCTAGAAGCCTCACTAATCGCCGTCACCTACACTATAGAACGCAACACTGGAAACTACAAAATTTCAAAAACATTGGCATACATGATACTTAAGCAGCACCAACCCAACAACACAGGAGTCACATGATTTCATCGTCTACCAGTCCTCATCACAGGCAGAGGTTGTTTTGATAAGGACCTGCCTCGCATGGGCCAGTAGGCCTTCTACAGTGTTCCTCCATTCTTATGTTCTTATGACATTCCTCAGGTCACGTGCGTCACACCTCACTCTCCGCCTGTATATAATGTCTTTCTACCTCTGTATGTTAGAAGTGATCAAGGTCCCAGGACCGAAACGTTTTCTAATGAATATGTTATAGTGTTTGCTTACGTGTCTTTCTAAACCAACTTGTCGGTATTTATTACCAAGGTTTTTACCATCTATTTATCTATTTATCTTATCGACATTTATATAAATATTGTGAAGTGTGAGCTAACACTTTCCGTCATTCTAATTATTTCTAGCGTTGTTTAGTATAATTACTTATAACACCGTATAAGTATAATTTCTTCTAACTTCGTGTAGTATAATTTCTTCTAACTTCGTGTAGTATAATTACTTATAACACTGTATAAGTATAATTACTTCTAGCTTCGTGTAATATAATTACTGATAACATCGTATAGTGTAATTACATCTAACATCGTATAGTATAATTATTTCTAACTTCGTGTAGAAAAAAAACCAACCATACCACTGGCGGGATTTGAACCCGCGGTCACAGAGTCACAAAACTGCAGACCGTCGCGTTAGCCACTGGACCTGCTAGCCACAATAAGATTCGTCCAACTAGGTATATTTCTACACCATAGGAAGGTTAGCATAGGCACCATTGTGACCACAAATGCAAGTTTTTACAGACGAATCTCCAGCTAGCGTGGCCGTGACGAACTCACTGCAGTGAGGGGCTTGAGCTAGAGTTCGTCACGGCCACGCTAGCTGGAGATTCGTCTGTAAAAACTTGCATTTGTGGTCACAGTGGTGCCTATGCTAACCTTCCTATGGTGTAGAAATATACCTAGTTGGACGAAACTTATTGTGACTAGCTGGTCCACTGGCTAACGCGACGGTCTGGAGTTTTGAGACTTCGTGTAGAATAATCACTTCTAACTTCGCGTAGTATAATTGCTTCTAACTTCGTGTAGTATAATTACCTCTAACTTCGTGTAGAATAATTACTTCTAACTTCGTGTAGTATAACTACTTCTAACTTCGTGTAGTATAATTGCTTCTAACTTCGTCAAGTGGCATAATTACTTCTAACTTTTATCATTTTGCAGCGTACATATTTATATCATTGTAAAGCGTAAATACTTACGTATTTCAAACATTGTGATGTGTAAGCATTTTTAACATTATTAAGGTAAAGTAATTTTAACATTATGACTTGCAAGCAATTTTAACATTCTAAAGTGTACGTCCTTTTACAAAGTATAGTGAAAATATTTTTAACAGTGGGGAGCGTAATTAAGTTTAACATTGTGAATTCTAAGTTAGTTTTAACATTGTTGGAGATACTAACCAACGAGTGATCTTGTAAAGTCACATCCCGTAGATTTTGTCGTCGAACAGTTTATAATGGTCAATAGTCTGTGTGCATTGTACGTGGTACATGGGAGAGAATGGTCAATAGTTGTGTCTTGTACATGGGAGAGAATGGTCTATATTTGTGTGTCTTGTACGTGGTACATGGGAGAGAATAGTCAATAGTTTGTGTCTTGTGCATGGGCGAGAATGGTCAATACTTGTGTGTCTTGTACGTGTGAATACGGAAAAAAAAATTGCCAATAGAAGTGTGCCTTTTACGTAGGTACATGGGATAAAATGGGCAGCAGAGGCAGATGTGCCCTGTATACTTACCTATTTGTAATTTCCTAGCTGTGCTTGCATGGGTTAGGTCATAGCTTCTCGCCCCTCCTTTCAATTCTTATGGTCAGGTTTTAATGATTTCATACCAAGAGGCCCGATAATAGCTACTCTCGAAGCTGTGTATAGGTTTGCCATCACTACCTGTGAGTCTAGTGTTCCACTTGCAGTTCGAAGACCATGAAAATTGTTGTTCTAACATCTTTGTGTCAATTGTGTTGCACAGGTCTGAACGAAGCTCAGACCCTGTTGTGTTTCTAGTAGGTAAATATTGTCGTGGCTGTGTTCCTTGAATGTAAACATTGACGTGGCTGTGTTCCTCGTACGTAGACAATGTCGTGGCTGTTTTCCTCGTAGGTAAACATTGTCGTGGCTGTGTTCCTCGTACGTAAACAATGTCGTGGCTGTTTTCCTCGTAGGTAAACATTGTCGTGGCTGTGTTCCTCGTACGTAGACAATTCGTGCTGTTTTCCTCGTAGGTATAACATTGTCGTGGCTGTGTTTCTCGTAGGTAACATTGTATTAGCTGTGTTTTCGAGTAAACATGTCGTGGCTGTCTCCTCATAGCTAACTTGTCGTAGCTGTGTTATCTCGTAGGTAATTGTCGTCACTGCGTTTCTCGTAGGTAAACATTGTCAGTGCGAGATTTCTCTGTAAAATTGTCGTGCTGTTTCTCGAGTAACATTTGTCGTGCTAATGTTGTAGCGAAACATTGGTGGCTGTTCTCGTAGCTAACCTTGTCTGGCTGTTTTCTCGTAGGTAAACATTGTCGTGGCTGTGTTTCCTGAGTAAACATTGTCGTGGCTGTTTCTCGTAGTAAACAATTGTCGTGGCTATGTTTCCTCGTAGGTAAACATTGTCGTGGCTTGTTTCTCGTAGGTAAACATTGTCGTGGCTGTGTTTCTAGTAGGTAAACTTTGTCGTTGGCTGTTTCTCGTAGGTAAACTTTGCCGTGCTGTTTCTCGTAGGTAAATATTGTCGTGGCTGTGTTTTCGTAGGTAAACTTTGTCGTGGCTGTGTTTTCTCGTAGGTAAACATTGTCGTGGCTGTGTTTCTCGTAGGTAAATATTGTCGTGGCTGTGTTTCTCGTAGGTAAACATTGTCGTGGCTGTGTTTCTCGTAGGTAAACATTGTCGTGGCTGTGTTTCTCGTAGGTAAACATTGTCGTGGCTGTGTTTCTCGTAGGTAAACATTGTCGTGGCTGTGTTTCTCGTAGGTAAATATTGTCGTGACTGTGTTTCTCGTAGGTAAACATTGTCGTGGCTGTTTTCTCGTAGTAAACATTGTCGTGGTTGTGTTTCTCGTAGGTAAACATTGTCGTGGCTGTGTTTCTCGTAGGTAAACATTGTCGTGGCTGTGTTTCTCGTAGGTAAACATTGTCGTGGCTGTTTCTCGTAGGTAAACATTGTCGTGGCTGTGTTTCTCGTAGGTAAACTTTGTCGTTGCTGTTTCTCGTAGGTAAACATTGTCGTGGCTGTGTTTCTCGTAGGTAAACATTGTCGTGGATGTTTCTCGTAGGTAAACATTGTCGTGGCTGTGTTTCTCGTAGGTAAACATTGTCGTGGCTGTTTCTCGAAGGTAAACATTGTCGTGGCTGTTTCTCGTAGGTAAACATTGTCGTGGCTGTTTATCGTAGGTAAACATTGTCGTGGCTGTGTTTCTCGTAGGTAAACATTGTCGTGGCTGTGTTTCTCGTAGGTAAACATTGTCGTGGATGCTTCTCGTAGGTAAACATTGTTGTGGCTGTGTTTCTCGTAGGTAAACATTGTCGTGGCTGTGTTTCTCGTAGGTAAACATTACTATGTTACTTGAGGTAGTTGCTGATGATCCCTCCCAGGTGCTCTTCTTTTCTTTCGTCTAATTACTTCAGATTATACCGACTATTTTCACAATTTACCCAGAATTCTGGAAATGAAATCTTAAGCAACATTTAGGTCCATCTTGGACCATTTTAGTTACTCAGAATTACGATATTTTCTTCATGCTAAATATATACTTAGAAGTATTGCATCCCAGGCGTAGTAGTCCTTTAAAACGGTGTCCCGTAGCTCGACCACTAGCGCACTCAACCCACACACTCAGGTCGAATCTCCGTACGGCTGGAAAACATTAAGACGTGTTTCCATATGAGACCTGCCGTCCATGTTCACCCATCAGTTCAAAATGGATACCTGGGTCTTAGTGGACTGGTGTGGGACGCATCCTGGAACAAAATTGACCTAATTTGCGGGAAATGCTCTACATAACAAGCGGCTTTCTATATAGTTGTATGTCACTGATGTCAGCTATGGTCTGTATACCTTGTACATGTACTTCTTTCTTCTTCTTCTTCTTCTTCTTCTTCTTCTTCTTCTTCTTCTTCTTCTTCTTCTTCTTCTTCTTCTTCTTTTATTATTATTATTATTATTATTATTATTATTATTATTATTATTATTATTATTATTATTATTATTATTATTACTATTATTTTTATTATTATTTATTATTATTATTATTATTAAAATATACATTGGGGAAGGCAAGCCAAATTTTTGGTAAGTATTTATTCAGTTAGCCACAAATGCAGTGGATTATTATCCATGAAAAATTTCGTCCAATTTTAAGATATTTATATAGATTGCGAAAAGGGTTAAAAATCAGAGTAAATCTTATCTTAGGAGTGATCCCTGATGTATCCCTCAAGATAAGCATGATATAACAGTCACTTATAACAGAGAACAAATTTATTTAGACAAAGTTCCTCTTGCAAGTGATAATCTGTTGGTAAAAAGTTGTCGAAATAAAGTCTTGGTCTTCCATAAGTGGCTGAGTACTACGGTACCTCCCACAGGTCTTAGTGGTCATTTTAACACTTATTGCACCAGGAAAGTTATTTGGGGACGGATAGGCCTACACAAGGCAATAAAAATGAGATCAACGAGAAGCAAGAGTAAAGAAACACTGGTAAATAGGCAACACATTTGTGACTGGATTGTGACAAAAAGTTGGCACTGAAATAAGTGATGTCTGGGATAAACAGCTAAGGAAGTTAGCATTAAACGAAGAACTGAACCCTGGATAACTGTGATATATCAGGAAATATTAAATTCAAAGATCAGTTGCTGAAGAGATTTAGGGCAAAAAGGCAGGATGCCGCAACACTTATTGTATTTCACAGAGTAAGGAACAGAGTGCAGAGGCGTATAACAGGAGAAAATGCAAGGCACTGTTGTTCAACGATCGAAGAATACAAGAAGAATCCCAGAAAGCTTTGGCAACATCTAAAAGCGTTGGGGTATAGCTGTAAATCAGAAGATAGATCTAACATAGTGATAAATATTGAAAACGAGGTATGCCATGAAACAACTAAAGTGGCATATTGTTGCATCAACATTAGTCAGTAAAGTGCCAGTTGTTTCAAATGCCTTCAACAACACTCAAATAAATCTTGTGTTGATGTATCTTACGACTTCGTGCAAAAAGAACTAAGCAAGTTAAACCCAACTAAAAGCACCGATCCAGATAACATCACAACCAAATTATTAAAAGATGCTTCCTCTGAATTGTCAGTCCCCATTGCGCATTTAATAAATTTGTCCTTCACCATTAGTACCTCGCCAGACGGGTTCAAGAGGCCAGAGTTACTCATTTCTTCAAGAAAATTAGTAGGTCTGACGTCAGCAGCTATAAGCTTGTTAGTATACTCAGTTCATGATTCTAGAGAAAGCGATGGATTGTCAAGTAGTTAAGCGTCTTAATGATAAAAACATTCTGCATAGTTACCAATCAGGTTTCAGAAGACCTTACTCGACCGACACCTCGCTAATTAATCTGATGGACTACCTGAGAACTCAAATGTCGATAGGGAATGTCATGGATATAGCGACCTTAAGCTTGCAAAAGACATTCGATATACTCAAACACAGTATATTGCAAAAGACACAACAGGCTATCGACATTGGCTCTGTAGACTGGTTTAAGTCCTACCTGAGCAAGAGGAGACAAATTGTCAAGATCAATCATACAGAATTAGAACCCCTGCCGATAGCATTAGCGGGGGTTCCCAAGGTAGTATTCTGTGCCCCTTACTGTTTATATGTTATGTGAATGATATGACCATCAGTGTCAAATGTAAGCTTCTGTTCTATGCAAATGACACTGCTCTGTTAGTCTCTAGCGTACTACTTTACTATCACTAGAGTCCTGCAGCAGATGGAAAGTACATAACAAACTATCGCTACACCTTGGGAAAAAAGAAGCCATACTCTTTGCGACAAAAAAACAAACGTAAAGGGTAAAGTTAATTCAGTAAGGGAACCAACTTCAGTAATCTTGACCAAATTAGAACCACTGCGATAGCAGAACTGAGGAGATTCCTTAAAAAAATCGTGTCAGCTTAAGTTTCATGTTATGCACTGAAATATGCCTACAGTGAAATACTTCGTACCTGAAAGACAGCTGTTATACATGTCACGTAACTACTTTCTTCACTAATGTTTCTGCACTAAGAAAAGTACAAAAAAAAGCATGTAACACTTGGGAAAACAAAAGCACTTTGCACGAATAAAAGGATAAGGGTACAAATGCCCAGGTGATTAAACGGATACAGCTTCAAAGTCACAGTCGCACTAATGACCCATTTATGTAGGAACGATAGTCGCACACCATGACTTAAGCGAATGTTCACGTAAATGCATGATAGGCAGAACAGTGCCTACAATGAGGAATACAGTGGACCTAGAGTCTAGCTGTTAAAATGTAAGACACTAGATTATCTGTTCTTATTGTCTGCCGTAACCAAACAAAAGAAGATTTAAATCAATAAATTTGGGATAATAATCTGGCCAGAACTCCATGAGCAAAGAGGGTAATTACAACACTATATATTTTGTAAAGTTCTACAGTGCACTAATTGTCCATTAATTTATTGATGCAAAGCCCTGATGCGCAAAGCTTTCAAAAGATTACAGATGTACATGGTACTGAGATGTTATAGCCTCAAGTGATTTTAATACTATCGTGACAGTAGTAGTATGATATAAGTTTTAGTAGTAATACAATATGTTAGAACAATTAACTCGCACATGAGTAAAAGGATATAAAAGCTATTACTTGGGTAACATAAGAGTAAGTTAAACAAATATTTGAGGCTGGAAAGAGAAGGTCTGTTTCAGTGTTCATTCTCTGTAATGTGCTTGTGTAGTATTAACAGGAGAGACTATGTGATGGCAGGGTTTACTGTTTTCAGGAGGATTCTTACTAAGACTTCAGAGATGGTGAAGCTGCCTTTGTTTTGTTTAATTGTATTAGAAACAACTATTAGTGAAGATTCAAGAAACTAATTTCCGCAGACGCAAGTGCCTTGAATCTTTACTAATAGCTGTTTCTAATACAATTAAACAAAACAAAGGCAGCTTCACCATCTCTGAAGTCTTAGCAAGAATCCTCCTGAAAACAGCAAACCCTGCCATCACATAGTCTCTCCTGTTAATACTACACAAGCACATTACAGAGAATGAACACTGAAACAGACCTTCTCTTTCCAGCCTCAAATATTTGTTTAACTTACTCTTATGTTACCCAAGTAATAGCTTTTATATCCTTTTACTCATGTGCGAGTTAATTGTTCTAACATATTGTATTACTACTAAAACTTATATCACTACTACTACTGCTACCACTAGTATTGCACCTCACTCTGAGGCTATATACACCCTCCATGTCCATGTATTGAACGATTTGTTTAATTTATCAGCCTGATTGCATAATTTTCGTTCAATACATGGACACAGGGTATATATAGGCTCAGAGTGAGGTGCAATACTAGTGGTGGTAGTAGTAGTAGTCATATAAGTTGCAGTGGTAGTAGTAGTAGTAGTAGTAGTAGTAGTAGTAGTAGTAGTAGTAGTAAAGTAATACAATATGGTAGAACAATTAACTTGCACACGAGTAAAAGGATATAAAAGCTATTACTGTTTGTAACGGCTTGACAAAGCTCCTGGAGAGCGAAACGTTGCCACAATAAAAATGTCACATTAGTTGCACTTGTGTCCTTTTACTTTACACATTGTCGGTAATTCTACCAACATTATTACAAGTAGATATATTGAATGGTGAAGACAGAGTAAAACAGCTAAACTTCAGTCATGTTCAAGTAATTGCTAGCAAGCAGTGTCCAGAAAATCTGGCTGCCAAGATTGTCAAGGTTGGGAACCAAAACCAACAACTGTCAGAACTTTTCCTTGCATGAACCAGTCCAGGAAGAGAACTAAAAGGTTCTTAATGAATGAAGCTACAGAAAGGGAGGAGAGTGATTCCTTTTAAAGTTAACATTTGTGGCCTGGTAGCTAAAGCTCTCGCTTCACACAGCGAGGGTCCGCGTTCAATTCCCGGCGAGGGTAGAAACATTGGGTGTGTTACCTTACACTGGTTGTTTATGTTCACCCATCAGCAAAATGGGTACCTGGGTGTTAGTGGACTGGTGTGGGTTGCATCCTGGGACAAAACTGACCTACTTTGCGAGAAATGCTCAGCATAACAAGCGGCTTTCTATGTAGTAGTATGTCACTGATGTCAGCTATGGTCTGTATACCTTGTACATATATTTGTATACCTTGTACATATATTTGTATACCTTGTACATATATTTGTATACCTTGTACATATATTTGTATACCTTGTACATATATTTGTATACCTTGTACATATATTTGTATACCTTGTACATATATTTGTATACCTTGTACATATATTTGTATACCTTGTACATTATTTGTATACCTTGTACATATATTTGTATACCTTGTACATATATTTGTATACCTTGTACATATATTTGTATACCTTGTACATGTACTGGTAGAAATAAAGATATTTTATTATATTATTATAGAAAGCTGAATTCTTATATTTAGTGTTCATGTAAATAATTATTTTTACCATAAGTGATTTACACACAGTTCATTAAGCATAGTTGATTTAGTTTTTAACGATATAATCATGACTAAGTTATACGTTCATAACTAAGTTTTAAATAAACAGAGATAATTCAAGGACACCAGTAGAAATAAGTCAATTCGTCTGACTTTTTTGGATTATTCTGGTGGGAAATTTACATATATGTTATTATGTATAATAATTGTAATCATTGGAATTTGTGAACCTGTACTTAAATAAACTTATGTTGAGTCGCTCCTGCATCCAGCCCCCACCCAGCCCCCACCCAAGCCCCCACCCAGCCCCCACCCAGCCCCACCCAGCCCCCACCCAGCCCCCACCCAGCCCCCACCCCAGCCCCCCACCCAGCCCCCACCCAGCCCCCACCCAGTCCTCACCCAGCGACCACCCAGCCCCCACCCAGCCCCCACCCAGCCCCCACCCAGCCCCCACCCAGCCCCCACCCAGGCCCCCACCCAGCCCCCACCCAGCCCCCACCCAGTCCTCACCCACCCCCCACCCAGCCCCCACCCAGCCCCCACCCAGCCCCCACCCAGCCCTCCACCCAGCCCCCACCCAGCCCCCCACCCAGCCCTCACCAGCCCCCACCCAGCCCCCACCCAGCCCTACCAGCCCCCACCCAGCCCTCCCCCCAGCCCCCACCCAGCCCCCACCCAGCCCTCACCCAGCCCCCCCCAGCCCCCCCCAGCCCCCACCCAGCCCCCACCCAGCCCTCACCCAGCCCCCACCCAGCCCTCACCCCAGCACCCAACCCACCCCCCAAACCCACCCTCACCCAGCCCCCACCCGCCCCCACCCAGCCCTCACCCAGCCCCCACCCACCCCCCCCCAGCTCCCACCCAGCCCCCACCCAGCCCCCACCAAGCCCCCACCCCAGCCAAAACCCCCAGCCCAACCCAGCCCCCACCCAGCCCCCACCCAGCCCCCACCCGGGCCCCCACCCAGCTCCCACCAGCCCCACCCAGCCCCCATCCAGCCCTCACCCAGCCCCCACCCAGCCCTCACCCAGCCCCCACCCAGCCCTCACCCAGCCCCACCCACTCCCACCCAGCCCCCACCCAGCCCCACCCAGCCCTCACCAGCCCCCACCCAGCCCCCACCCAGCCCTCACCCAGCCTCCACCCAGCCCCCACCCAGCCCTCACCCAGCCCCCCCACCCAGCCCCCACCCAGCCCCCAAACCCAGCCCCCACCCAGCCCTCACCCAGCCCCCACCCAGAACCCCCCAGCCCCCACCCAGCCCCTTCACCCAGCCCTCACCCAGCCCCCACCCAGCTCCCACCCAGCCCCCACCCACCCCCCACCCAGCCCTCACCCGGGCCCCACCCAGCCCCCACCCACCCCCACCCAGCCCTCACCCAGCCCCCCCAGCCCTCACCCACCCCCACCCCAGCCCCCAAACCCCAGCCCCCACCCAGGCCCCACCCAGCCCTCACCCAGCCCCCACCCAGCCCTCACCCAGCCCCCACCCAGCCCCCCCCCAGCCCCCACCCAGCCCTCACCCAGCCTCCACCCAGCCCCCACCCAGCCCTCACCCAGCCCCCAAAAAGCCCCCACCCAGCTCCCACCCAGCCCCCACCCAGCCCTCACCCAGCCCTCACCCGGGCCCTCACACCAGCCCCCACCCAGCCCCCACCCAGCTCCCACCCAGCCCCCACCCAGCCCTCACCCAGCCCTCAACCCACCCCCACCCAGCCCCCACCCAGCCCCCAAACCCAGCCCCCACCCAGCCCCCACCCAGCCCTCACCCAGCCCTCACCCACCCCCACCCAGCCCCCACCCAGCCTTCACCCAGCCCCCACCCAGCCCCCACCCAGCCCCCACCCGGGCCCCCACCCAGCACCCACCCAGCCCCCACCCAGCCCCCACCCAGCCCCCCCCAGCCCCACACCAAGCCCCAACCCAGCCCCCACCCAGCCCCCCACCGTTTCCCACCCAGCCCCCACCCAGCCCCCATCCAGCCCTCACCCAGCCCCCACCCAGCCCTCACCCAGCCTCCACCCAGCCCTTTCACCCAAGCCCCCACCCAGCTCACACCCAGCCCCCACCCGGGCCCCCACCCAGCCCTCACCCAGCCCCCACCCAGCCCCCACCCAGCTCCCACCCAGCCCCCCACCCAGCCCCCATCCAGCCCTCACCCCAGCCCCCACCCCCTCACCCAGCCTCCACCCAGCCCTCACCCAGCCCCCCACCCAGCTCACACCCAGCCCCCACCCAGCCCCCACCCAGCCCTCACCCAGCCCCCACCCAGCCCCCACCCAGCCCCCACCCAGCCCTCACCCAGCCCCCACCCTGCCCCCACCCAGCCCCCACCCTCCCCCACCCAGCCCTCACCCAGCCTCCACCCAGCCCCACCCAGCCCTCACCCCACCCCCACCCAGCCCCCACCCAGCTCCCACCCCCCCCACCCAGCCCCCCCCCCAGCCCCCCCACCAATCACCCAGCCCTCACCCACCCCCACCCAGCCCCCCCCATCAGCCCCCACCCAGCCCCCAAACCCACCCCCATCCAGCCCCCACCCAGCCCCACCCAGCCCCCATCCAGCCCCCACCCAGCCCTCACCCACCCCCCACCCAGCTACTAGAGCTTCCTGCATCCAGCCCCCATCCAGCACACATCCACTACCCACCCACCCCCCATCCAGCCTCCACCCAGCTAATAGTAGCTTCCAGCATCCAGCCCCCTCCACCCCCATCCAAAACCCACCCACCCCTTTAAATCTAGCCCCACCCCAGCTACTAGTAGCTTCATGCATCCAGCCCCCATCCAGTCCCCATCCAGCCCCCATCCCGGGCCCCCACCCAGCCCCCATCGAGCCCCCATCCAGCCCCCATCCAGGCCCTATCCAACTCCAATCCAGCCCCCACCCAGCCCCCATCCAGCTCCCATCCAGCTCCCATCCAGCTCCAGCCCAGCTACTAGCAGCTTCCTGACAGCATCTATATATACATATATATGTCGTGCCGAATAGCTAAAACTTGCAATTTTGGCTTAAATAGCAACTCTCTTCTTGCCGAATAAGGCAAGCGAAAATTTGTGTATGCAATAATTTCGCAAAAATTATTCTGAACCTAACGAAAAATATATATTTCATTGTGGTTGTTTATTATTAATTTTTTGTAAACTTATCTAAAATATATTTAATTGGATTAGGCTAAAGTAAATTCCGCTTGTTATGATAAGGTTAGGAAAATTTTCTAAGGTTCTTTTAGAAGAAAATTATTAATTATTACATTAACATGTATGAAAAAAATGTATCTTCAAACGTATAAGAGAAAATCTTAGACAGGACTTAATTTTAAATAAGTTCTTGTTAACTGAACAATTTTACCGATTCGGCACGACATTATATATATAAAATATTTATTATAATATATATAATATATATATAATATATATAAATTTTATATATATACAAATATAATATATATATATATATTTTAAATATATATATATATATATATTTATATATATATATAAATATATATATATATATATATATATAATATATATATATATATATATATATATATGCAAGACAAGCCATGGGGGGTGAAAATCTTTAGCTCCGGAACTTTCACAAAGATTTCCACCCCCGTGGCTTGTCTTGCATTGTTAACATCGCCTCTGCGACTGTTTTGCATACATATACATTTATATCACCTCTGTGAAGTGATGCCATTGACACAGTTCTCAGGAAGAAACTGGAAGAGTTGAGGAGAATGGAACAACGAATAGGCAATCTTGACACCCACGATGCCTTGTACCTTCTCACAGAGTGCTTGAGTTTTCCCAGGTTGACATATTTCCTAAGATGTGCACCTTCATATGATAACTCTATACTGCACGAATATGACAGTATCCTGAGGCAGATTTTTACGAAAGTACTTAACCTTACTCTAGATGATGGGCAGTGGAACCAAGTTACACTTCCAGTCAGACTAGGAGGCACTGGTATCCGAATGTCATCACAGATTGCGTTACCTGCTTTTCTGTCCTCATGTATTGCATCCAGAGGGCTTGTAGCAGCGATTCTCCCTGAACATCTTAGGGACAAGATTGGAGTCCAGAACCAAAAGTTCATTGACGGAGCCATGATCTGGGATAATCTAACGGGCTCTGAAACTAGACCTGCTCCCCCCCCAACAACTACAGTCTCACTGGGATGGCCCAATAGTGGAGAAAATTGTCTCAACAGTGCTTCAGAGTATGTCGGGGAAGGATAGAGCCTGCCTTCTGGCAGTGAGAGATCTTCTTGCAGGGGACTTACTGTTGGTTGTTCCCAACTCCAGCCTTGGCACACGCCTCTACCCATAGACCATCCTCATTAGTGTTGCCCTTCGACTTGCCACTACTAATCTCGTTGAACACAGGTGTATCTGCGGCAGTGAATCAGCAGACCGATTCGGGTACCATGGTCTTGTGTGAAGTAAATCAGAGGGAAAGATTGCAAGAATGAGGAGGTTAATAACACTATCAAGAGAAGCCTCACAACAGCCAGATGCCTAGCAATAAGGGAGCCACCCTAACTATGCAGATCTGATTGCAGTCAAAAGCATCCAAATGGTATTACCCTTCAAGCCTGGACAGATGGCAAGTTGGTGGTGTGAGACTACACATGTGCATCTACCTTGGCTGATACCTATCTCCAGTACACCAGGGAGGAAGGAGGGGCAGCTGCCAACTTCAGGGAGTCCCAAAAGTCAAGAAAATACGGAGAACTTGCCCATCATTATATATTTGTTCCCATAGGCTCAGAGACCCTTGGCTCATGGGGAAAGAGTGCGTCTAAATTCCTTAAGGAGCTAGGCAAAAGACTCATCAGGGTAACCAGGTATCCCTGGGCAGCTAGTTTTCTATTCCTGCGACTTACTGCTGCCTGATGTATGTTGGACACGGACCCCAGCTCTGAGGAGCTGGATGAGATTTTCACATTATAATCAGTGACAAACACGTAACAATATGTACTAGACATGTATATCTCACCGCTTCATGTACTATATATATATATATATATTTAAAATAATATATATATATATTAATATATATATATATATAATTATATATATATATATTATATATATATATATTATATATATATAAAATTAATATATACACAGACAGAGAGATACGGACACTTGGGACGCTCTTGTCTACATTAATTCTTAAAGCCAACATACTATTAAACCATATTAGGAAGAGAGTGACAGTTTGATGTAAATATTTTGCTACCTGTCTCTAGTACTTGAGTAACATTTGATAAATTTGAGGCTGCCTGTATTGAGTCGTCACATATACTTTCATCCAAATTAATATCTTTAGATGAAGATTGAAACTTTCGTACTTATGGAGTGAATTGGTTTCAACACTTCGAAGATTATCTGTGGCCGAAGATGCTTAAATTATTTTCAACTGATGAAAACTGATCTGAAGGTTGTGTTAAGCTATTAAAGGTTGGGTTAAGTTATTGTAGGTTGTGTTAAGTTACTGTAGGCTATGTTAAGTTACTGTAGGTTGTGTTAAGTAACAGTAGGCTATGTTGAGTAACTGTAGGCTGTGTTAAGTACCATTGGTTAAGTAACACAAGGCTGTGTTTAGTGACTGTGTGCTGTCCTCAAAGATCCGTTAAGTTATACCATGACTGTAGGAAAGATCCTGGACTTCATCTGACCAAAGAAAGCAAATGCGATAATAATTATGTACAAGATAGATTATACTGGAAAAATATACATGTTGTTAGAAGACTGGGGAACTTAGGTGCCTCTTAAAGCTTATAGACTACACGAGTATTATTATCACTACATCGCACCTGTAAAAACACCAGTCACGGAGGATTTAGAAAGTTACCCTTACTATCTGGTACCCAAACCTGTATTATGAAGTTATCCTCACAACCTGGTACCCAAACCTGTTTTTAAAGAAGTTATCCTCACAACCTGGGACCCAAACCTGTGTTATGAAGTTTATCCTCACAACCTGGTACCCAAACCTGTATTATGAAGTTATCCTCACAACCTGGTACCCAAACCTGTGTTATGAAGTTATCCTCACAACCTGGTACCCAAACCTGTGTTATGAAGTTATCCTCACAACCTGGTACCCAAACCTGTGTTATGAAGTTATCCTCACAACCTGGTACCCAAACCTGTGTTATGAAGTTATCCTCACAACCTGGTACCCAAACCTGTGTTATGAAGTTATCCGCACTACCTGGTACTTAAACTTGGTTAATGAGGGAAGAAGAATGATGAGTAATGAGATAAAGAGAGCCAGTATGATTAGGAGGCATAGGAAGTATACAAGGAAGACGAGAGGCTAAGTTACCAATGAAGAGGAACAGAAGAAAGATGGAAAGAATATTTTGTCTGTGTTAATGAAGGTTAAAGATGAAACAACAGGTAATAAAGGATGGAAACAACGAGAGTTAAATAATAATAAAGTAGAATAGAAGAAAAAGAGAGAGGGAGGAGGAGGAGGAGGAGGAGGTCAGACGAGCAGTGTTTCCAGCTGCTTGACTTGAATTCCAGATTACAATTAGTGTTGTTGATCGACACCTTGAGAATGCTGTGTACATGCTGGAGTACGTGGTGTAAATGCTGGAGTACTTGGTGTAAATGCTGGTGTGCGTGGTGTAAATGCTGGAGTACGTGGTGTAAATGCTTGAGTACCTGGTGTAAATGCTGAAGTACGTGGTGTAAATTCTTGACTACGTGGCGTAAATGCTGGAGTACGTGTTGTAAATGCTTGTGTACGTTTTGTAAAAGCTTGAGTACGTGTTGTAAATGCTTTAGTATGCAATGTAAATTTTTGACAACGTGATGTAAATGCTTGAGTACGTGGTGTAAACAATGGGCACTACCTGCCTGTCAGATGCATCAATGGGCACTACCTGCCTGTCAGATGCATCAATGGGCACTACCTGCCTGTCAGAAGCATCAATGGGCACTAGCTGACTACAAGATGCATCAATGGGTACTACCTGACTACAAGATGCATCAATGGGCACTGTGGAAAATTAAATTTACCTGGATGTAACTCATAAGATACATACCAGTAAATGGTAACAAAGATAATTATTCTTTATCAAGGTTACAGAGACAAATAGGAATTTTAGGACACTTAGGTAGCAAAAAATGTCCCCCTTCGATACCTACTACAATCTATCTCTCCACAAGTCACTCTGGACCTATATTAATTTCAAATGAAATATACATCACCGGGAATTCTGGTAAAAATTAATATAAATATGTGGACTGTATATTAAATTTAAAAATTGATTACATATACACATTTATGTAACAGAAGGAGAATTTATAATCATAACACTCACCAATTTGTCTGGAGATTATTTTGTGTATCGTACACAAGCTCCCTGCCTAAATTTATGAAGAAAATACTGGCCAGAATTTCAACACAAAATAGACACGACTTAGCAGGGGTTCCAAAGCTGTCCTGTCCATTCGTCTAATGCTCACATTATGCAGGAATGCAAATCCAACAATTTCTGCTCCTATTTGAGAGGTTTCAACCACAATTTAACCTCCAGAGCGACAAAATTTATTCACATTTCACAAGTGTGCCTTTTGCCAGTTCAAAACAATGGCGACTCCCCCCAGTGACGCTCACCCATTTCGCTGGTTCTTTATTTATTTACAAATTAATTTTTATTACCTACAATATACTACACTAATTTACATACAAAATACACTGTAGTTTTGGAGAACATACAGTATTTCCACAGTGCGGCCAGGCAAAGTTCGTTGCTAAACGACTCAAATTGCTCCTTTGGCAATGGTGGAGAACCTGCGTACATATAGGATCTGGCATCCACACGGCGACATATTACACAAGATTTAATCACCCTTTTAACACTTTGCCGTCCTTGTGGAATCCAGAAAGTTTCCCTAATACAATTTAAGGTATCTTGTACCCCACCATGCATTACATTTTTATGGGCATTTAAAACAACTAAATTTGTTAGATGATGAGTTTTGGGCAGTAAGATAGGGGGTTTAGCATAATCACCCAATTCAGCATTTTGGAACCTACCTCTGCACCTAATTACATTGTTCTCTAAATACAGCCCCAATTTCTTTATTATGGAACCTTTCACAATTTTTCTTTCCATCATCAATTCAATCTCATTTCCATAGATTTCTTCTTGTACCCTCTTTATCCAATATTCAAGAGGATGTGAAAACTTATATGAGATATTCAGCTTGTTTAGAAATTTAAACACCAACTTAGTTACATTGATTATTTTGGGTAAAGAAGAATACCTATTTATATCAGTGGCTAACGAAGGACAAACTATTGGAGCGGTGGTCACGATAATTTCAACAGGAGCAATATACGCCTTTTCTACAGGTCAATTAGCTTTATTTACCCACCAGCTCAGTCCTTTAAACCATGATACAGCATTTACAAATTTAGCATAAGGTAAACCTCGAGACAAGAAATCAGCTGGATTCTCCTCACCAGGTATATGATTAAATGTTAACATATGCTGACCCAAACTATTATACTTCTCTTGCATCTGATTAATTTCAGCAACTCTGTTTTGTAAGTACACAATTTTACTGTTTCCATTACGAAACCATTGTAAGGATACCTCATTATCAGACCAAATTACAGTGTCACTAATATTTATCTCCTGCAACTTATTTCTTATACAATTAGCTAATTTGACACCTACATAAATGGCTGTTAATTCCAACTGAGGTAAGGTATATGATTTAATTGGAGACACTATAGCCTTAGACATAGCAAGAGAAATAACACTATTACATTGAAGGTAAGCAACTGCTCCATATGCCAATTTTGAAGCATCACAAAAAATGTGGAGTATATTTTTCCCATCTGGATTGGCCACCTGGCATGGGAACCCCAACATTGGAATTTTTTCATAATCACCAATTAATTCATCCCACCTGTTAATGAATTCTTCAGGTAAAGTTTCATCCCAAGCACATTTAAACTTCCATGCTTCCTGTATTAATAATTTCCCTCTTATAGTAAGGGGTGACACTAAACCTAGTGGATCAAAACATTTGGAAACTTCAGCAAGCAAAACTCTCTTAGTTAATTTACTGGACATACTGTAATTATTAGGTTTTAACATTAACAAATCTCTCTCAGTATCCCAAGTTAATCCCAATACATTACTACATTTTGGGACTTCATCTCCAGGGAAATCTTTACTTATTTTGTCCTTTAATTTGGACGAATTACTATTCCATTCCCTCAGAGGCATATTTGCTCTTTGCATTATTTTATTAGCCTCTCCATAAGTCATTACTAGTTCCTCTTCAGTTAACGTCACACCCAGGAAACTGTCCACATAAAATTGTTCGCTCATTACTTTACTCAATGGACTTCCCATACGTTTAAGGTGTGCATTTATCGTCGCTTGAAGTAGGAATGGACTGGATGTAGCACCAAATAATATGCTTCTAAAGCAAAAGGTTTTCAGAGGGCTAATGAGTCACTAGGATTCTCAGGCCATAAGAAGCGGGTACAATCCGGTCAGCCTCTTGTAAACCCACTCTTAGGAAACCTTTACTTATGTCAGCCGTAAAGGCATAATTCTTCACCCTGAAATTTAATAAGATATCTCCTAATTTTTCCGTCAACGACGGACCTGTCATCAAACAGTCATTTAAACTAGGTACATTTTTGTTACTCCTGGCACTACAATTAAACACAATCCTCAGAGGAATGGTCTTAGAATTCTTCTTCACTCCGTGATGTGGCAAATAGTGACCATAAATTTTGGCTTGCTCAGGAGGTACCTCTTCTATAAATTTATTAATTGCTCAGCAATTATATTATAGGCAGTCAACAATTCTGGTGTCTTACTCAGTTCGCGGAGCTGAACCTTTAACTGTTCATATGCCATTCTGTAATTAGTGGGCAATTCTGGATGGTTCAGTCTCCACGAAAGTCGTACCCAGTATTGTCCAGATTCAAATTTTACATCTATCAGGTACTGTTCCTGAGTAAAAGAATCGTCTGGACTTTCTTCGTTTACATTTATTCCAATGCTGTCTAATTCTCACAATTTATACATTGGCTCAACACCATCCTCTATGGAAGAATTATACTGCGGTACGATTTCATAAGTAAGACACACAGTTATGGTATTGGTAGTTTCCTCTAGTTATGCATTATTATTACGAGGAATCCTACCATACATTACATGGCCTCCTGCAGCCTTTAAAAGGGTGACACCACATTTCTTTACCATACCCTTTACAAAGGAGGCATAATAGTCACTACCTATCAAAATATTTATTGGGCCTACAGAATCATCACTTACACCAGAAGGTGCTAAATTTACATTATGTGAAAGTGTTTATGTAGCTTTACTAAGCCCTACTGTAGATAATTTCTCTGGAAGTCTATCTACAATTACTGCATTAACACGCTTTTTCTCATTGCCCAACCTGACAGTTACATAAACAGTGTCATACAATTGAGCCCTTTTATCTGAGAGAAAACCAGATAATTTTAAAGTTGTAGGATCTCCCATTTGTACTTTCATACCATCAAGACATTTACGTTTTATGAAAGTACGCTGGGATCCCTGGTCCAATAATGCATTTACATTTTTTTGATTTATGCCTTTTATCATCAATTTTTACCTGTAACACAGGTAAGGCTACTTCAGCAAAACCATCATTATTAACATTAGCAGCAATTTTTACATTAGCTACTGTTGTGTCAGAATTGTCAACATTATCATTATTATCAACATTATCATATAGACCCTTGCACATGACTATATGGTGTCTTCCTTTGTGACATTGATAACAGTTGTTTAATTTGGCATAACAATCCTTTACATTGTGATTACCTAGACATCTGATACATCTGTCAAGTTCTTCCAATCTTTCAACTTTATCATTCCATGAATTGTTTGCATTGCAATTCTTAGAAAAGTGAGTACCCTTGCAGAAGAGACAATCTCTCTTTTCTTTGACTGGTTTCTTATTAACTGGGTTACTCTTAGGAGGGTACTTATTCTTCTTACCTTGTGGACAATCATTATTTCTGATTCCTGCTACTTGATATGTACCTATGCAACTCTTTTTAGGAGACGAATTTAGATTATTAACACTGGGATAATTTTTCCCTTTGTGAAATTTGACAGACACCTCAGAGTTATTATGTGTTGCATCTTTAAAATGAGTTGGTTGGTTGGTCTACAACTGAACAATTAATTCTTGTAGACCTAGTCTTATTTCCTCCAGACCAAAATAACCTTTGTGATACTTGTTCGAGAGACATTCAACTGTTTTACAGCTTAATTTATTCTGTACAATGGCACTCAATAACCAGATTATATTTATTACTTAAAGTTTTGAGAGTGTTCTCCAGTTTAATTCTAAACTGCTGTAAACCTTTGTAAGTGTAATCTGGAGTTTTGAAATTGAAAATGATAGTCACTAGATCCAACCTACTTTGTTCTATATTACCATAAGTGACCTTCAACAAGTCAACTGCTTCTTTGTAAGAATTATCTACATTGGCAAAGGCTTGTATGAGCATGTGAGAATCTGCTCTTATCTGCCCTTTGAGGTAAAATAATTTAATAACACATGCTAGGTCACTCCTATCATGCACAGCTGCTTTAAAAATTGACCAAAACTCCTCCCAATTTTCTCCAGAATTAAATACAGGTAAACATAATTCTGGGAGTTTTGGCAAAGACATCTTATTTATTGGAACAGATTAATCAACTTCCTGGTTTACACCTTTTAATTTATTCAAAGCCTGACTTTTACAAGAAAGAATTTTTTCTTCTAATTCATTATACTGGTTAATTATAAGATCTATTTCTGTCTCATCTGTACAATTTACTAACAAATTTACTTCATATTTTTATAATATAATTTGTATGAGTCATATCTATTCCCTAAAGCATCTAAATACAATTTTAAATCATCAGTATTCACAGTTTCTTGATTCATTAATTCCAAATATTTATTGTATGCCATTGTTACATGACCCTTTCTAGCTTGCAATGATGATTTTTTTTTGCTCTAAATTCCATGTGTTTGTTATCTACATGAATTTCCTCATTTTCACCCATGGTGCAATGTATTAAATTAAACTTAATTAATAACACTGATTATGTACTTTTTTATGCTCTTTATAAAGGTAAATATTACAACTTACCTTTAAATCCTAGCTACACTTGAGATTAGCAATTACACATGTAAGAAAATTATAATATAAATTTTAAATACAATAATATAAATTCTAGCTACACTTGAGCTTAGCAAAATTATTATTTTAGTAATTATAATACACTACACATTAAGTAAATTTGTGGACCTAACATCCACCTCCTTCTGTCATTTCACATGCATTTATTAAGTAATTAATTCACTAATTAATGACTTCACTAATTACATCCAGTTCGATCAAGGGCCAACGGGCAACTATGTGGAAAATTAAATTTACCTGGATGTATCTCATAAGATACCAGTAAATGATAACAAAGATAATTATTCTTTATCAAGGTTACAGAGACAAGTAGAAATTTTAGGACACTTAGGTCGCAAAAAATGTCCCCCTTCGATACCTACTACAATCTATCTCTCCACAAGTCACTCTGGACCTATATTAATTTCAAATGAAATATACATCACCGGGAATTCTGGTAAAAAATAATATAAATATGTGGACTGTATATTAAATTTAAAAATTTATTACATATACACATTTATGTAACAGAAGGAGAATTTATAATCATAACACTCACCAATTTGTCTGGAGATTATTTCGTGTATCATACACAATCCCCCTGCCTACATTTATGAAGAAAATACTGGCCAGAATTTCAACACAAAATAAACATGACTTAGCTGGGGTTCCAAAGCTGTCCTGTCCATTCGCCTAATGCTCACGTTATGCAGGAATGCAAATCCAACAATTTCGGCTCCTATTT
>NC_069400.1:42990116-42995116 GCF_026875155.1 Cherax quadricarinatus
ATATATATATATATATATATATTATAATATATAATATATATATATATATATATATATATATATATATATATATATATATATATATATATATATATAATGTGTGTGTGTGTGTGTGTATATATGTATATATATGCAAACAATTGCAGAGAGGTGATCATAATGCAAGACAAGCCATGGGGGGTAGAACTGTAGCTCAAGTACTTTCAAACTTTCACACATGTATATGGAATTCTATGAGACTAGACTTCATAAAAACATTTTACCAGATAAAGCTAGTTGTTTCAGATACGTAGATAATGTTCTCTCTATGGCCTAAGGATCACAACATTGTTGAGTTCCTACCTAGACTCACTGGTCTAGTACCTTCCATTAAGTTCACAATAGAACATGAAATAAGCAACACTTTGCCGTTCCTAGATATTTTAATCCATCATGTTGATAGAAATACAAATTTACAGTCTATAGGAAGTCCACCAGTGTGTCGTCATACAGTCATTACTATTCCAATCACGAATCTGGGGTAAACAAGAGTGTGTTCCTCAAAATATTCTTGAGAGTCTTGTGAATCTGCAGTCCGGAGTATTTAGATAAGGAAATCAGCAAGATATTCAACATAGCCACAAAACTGAGATATCCGAGGGATTTTATGGAGAAGGCGTTAATGTCAGCAAGGAAGACTTTATACACGACCGAAACTAAGGAAGTGATTGCCAGGAAAAATGTACTAGTTTTACCATACAATGAGTACGTGGTCTGCCTGCGTGAGGCATTAAAAAGATCACTGTAAACCTTGCTTTCAAAAACACTGGGTCAGTGAAACAAAGGCTGACTAAAAACGCAAAGTTGGTGGGTTTTACAAGGTCCCATGTACTCAGTGTCTTTTCTCATACATTAGTCAAACAGGTAAGCTTCTGGAAACCAGAATAGCCCAATATAAATTCTCAGTCAGGGGAGGGTAGGAGTTGAACGCTATCTTTAACCACGTTAGTTCCTGTAATCACCCACCGGGGTGGGCTGCTGCTGAGATTATTGTACCCAACAGTTGTGTCATAGAAAGAAACAATTGAATCTTCTCTCTTGAAACATGACAGGAATACAGTATATAACTCAAATTATGGGTTATACAAGCTCGATAACTATTTAGTAGAGTCTATTGTACACGGTCTTAAACAACAATGCTCTATAAAATCACAGGATTGCTCATAGTGCCAGGTGGTTTCATAATGGATTGGTGACGCTCGACCAATGTCTACGCAACAAACATCATGCTACATCTGCCGTGAATGGTGGCATACTATAGAACCCATTAAGCTGTTACTGTACCATACGTTGACAGGTACACAAGATTCAGTGATAGCATAGATAGTGTGGTTAAAAGATATTCGAAGAGGAAATTTGTATCATAGAAATATTATGAGAATGGTATAGAAGATTCCCAATTATGCCATGTTAATCGATACTGGGAAGACCGGTAGACAATATTTAGGAGTTTAGAGAGAGGCTGTGGGCATCCCGCTCTGTGGTTTTGACATAATGTCTTCCAATTAAGAACACCTACCAGGTTTATCATCAACAGGCTGGTGTGTGAATACTTGCAGCTCGTTTTGGAAGGGCCAAGAAGACTCTGCATTTCCTTTCTCCCTTCAGAATCAAGAAAAATTTTGTGTATGTGAAGTCAATGAGGGAGGATACGTAACGGTCACTTGTGAGTAGGAGAGTCTATGAGGGAAGGTGGGCCACATGGAGGAGGCGGAGGTTGAGGAGTAAAACTGTGTTCCCCATCCGTGTAGTCGTCTTGTTTCGATAATGGAGTGTTTGTTAACCATGTGTGTATAGTGCATAGTATGTGCTTATCATTTGCATAGTATGTGCATAGCATGTGTACTGCATAGCGGTGTATCGTTTATAGTGGCGGGGGCTATGCTTAGAGCATAGTGTTGTGTAGTGACTTGTCGTGGGAGGCAGTGAGTGCACAACTCTGTCAGGCCTGCCTCACTCACCACACATCTTCCACACCTCCCTCTCTTCCAAAGGGATGGGAGACTCCTCTCCTCCCCCACCACCACCACCATGAACCACATGTGGTATGTGCCATGTGCCATTTTCCCTTCAGCCCAGGCTTACCACACAGTTTGAGGTATGGCAGATGATGCAGCCAGCCAGCCACAAATCCAGGAAAACAGTCCACCCAACAATGAAAGAAGAGGCACATGTCAGGTGTATGAAGAGTTTCGGGCACTCAACAGGAACGGCCTTATTCGTGCACACAGTGGGTGTGTGGGATCACATAGGCCCCTAGCAGAGAGCAGCCCACAGCCTCAACAGGCAAATGACAGTTCCAGTGGCAACCTTCTCACTTGCGAAAACCCTCTACTGGTATTCAAATCCACTTATAGCAGTACCCCTATCTTACATTCCTAAAGCGGCTCGTCCATATGCAGCAGAGAAATTCACAGGCCTTCTTAAGCAGGCGAATGGAGGTTTCACCAACTTAGAAGCCCGAGGCACGATCCAAGCATGGCGCAACCTACTCCTGTTCGGCAATGTCTGTCTTGCAGTTCCTGAAAGACGAGGCAAACTGTCAACCACATAAGTCATAAAGGCAGTGCACA
Organism: Cherax quadricarinatus; assembly: GCF_026875155.1. Taxonomy (NCBI): domain Eukaryota; kingdom Metazoa; phylum Arthropoda; class Malacostraca; order Decapoda; family Parastacidae; genus Cherax; species Cherax quadricarinatus. The sequence goes on from NC_069400.1 coordinate 42,992,729, forward strand.
ACTACCCAAGAACAGATAACTGTGTCCCTCTGCCTCATCATCGCAGGAATCACAGAGGTAGACCCAAGGAAAATTCCACTGAAAACGAGAAAATCTGCGCACAGGTTAGCAAAAAAAATCGAAGGTGAAACAGTGGGAGCAGTAAGAAAAATTACAAGTGACAACACTGTAGCTCCCAAAGGGGAGACCACAGCCCAAGCACTAAGAGACAAGCATCCAACAAGGGACACCATAGCCATCAACAAAAACCCCTGAGAAGCCCCCATCACTGAACTTTAATTTTGGCAGAATCAGGACTAAAAGGAGATAGTGTCATTTCAGCGGGTCCGTAGGAGGTTACGTGGGGAATTTGACCACAAACCCCCAAAAAGATGGGAAATCCAGTACTCGGTGCATCTGCATCGATTCTTCTCACCAAGTTAACAACCTTCGTCAACAACTGCCTGGCTGGGCGGATTCCAGAAGAAATTAAACCATATGTTTTTGGAGTCTCACTATGTGCTTTGAAGAAGAAGGATGGGGGAATCAGACCCATTGCTGTTGGTAACACTCTTCGCCGTTTCGTTGCCAAAGCAGCAGTAAGAAATATTCGCCTAGAGGCCGCCAGTTTGCTCCAGCCACACCAACTGGGTTTTGGGATCTCTCAAGGCAGTGAAGCGGCAGCTCATGCGGCAAGGGCCTACATCAGGGACCTACCAGAAGACAAGGCCATAGTCAAACTTGATTTTAGAAATGACTTTAATATGGTGAAAAGAGCGGTGGTCATGCCGGTCGTTCGGGATCGGTTCCCCAGTCTTTTTCCCTTCATTTCAGCCGGCTACAGCAAACCCTTAATTCTTTTGTTTGGCGAACATGAAATTCCCGCATCAGAGGGTGTTCAGCAGGGTGATCCACTCCCTCCAATTCTCCTCTGCTTGGCAGTAAGAGAACTAAATTCCAGCAGACACAGCGAGCTCAACATCTGGTACCTGGATGATGGCACTCTGCCAAGTACTAAAGAGTCCCTTCTAGAGGACCTACAACTGGTGAAGACACGGGGAGACGTCTTGAGACTCATCTTCAATAACTCAAAAGTGTGAAATCATCACAGCGAACCAGGAAATAATATGTGCGAACAATCCTCCCTGAAGTCTCTACTACCACTTCATCCAACAGTACCCTCTTGGGAGGAACGCTGGGTCATCAGGGTATCGATACGGGCCTCAAGGACAACTGAAAGACCGAAAGAGAACGGAGGAGAGAATAAGCGATCTTGATGCCCATGATGCCCTGTATCTCCTCACAAGGTGTCTTACTATGCCAAGACTCACTTACTTCCTGAGGTGCGCACCCTCTTTTGATTACCCAATACTCAACGAATATGATGCACTCCTGAGATCAGTCTGTAAGAAGGCACAGTATTGGTCACTGGAATATCAGCAACGGGCTCAGGCAACTCTCCCAGTGTGACTGGGAGGTATAGGGGTGCGCAAAGCACGCAGGCAGCTTTACCTGCATTTCTCATAAAGGATTATTGGTAAACCAGGTGGAAAAAACAGGAAGACAACACATTCTATGATAAAAAAAAATCTATAACCTGTATCTTTTTACGAATTTTCGAAGCTAATATTTATAGCTGGAATTTTTTCAAAATTCTTGATTTCTTTTTATTTGGGAAAAAACGATTTAATACAATAAATACAAATATATAGAAGAATAATATAGGGTGAACTTCGTCAAATAAATTCAACTGAGATATTATACAGTGGAAAATTATACCGCAGTTGGGATTTAAATGTTGCCAAACTTTTTTGTAAACGATTTCAAAATGCAATGTTATTGTTTTTAAACTTATCTATAACACGAAATATAGTGATCGTCGGGTAACTGGAAGATTTCCAGGAATGGTCTTGGTGGTCCACTTGCCTCGCTACAACACTGGTTAAGAGGCAACACACTTGTCATGTGTTGTGATGTTGTGTCAGAAACTAACACTTGACCCAGCAACCACAACTAGGTGAGTACACACACACACACACACACACACACACACACACACACACGCACACACACACATACACACACACAACACACACACACACACACACACACACACACACACACACACACACACACACACACACACACACACACATACACACACACACACACATAACACACACACACACACACACACACACACACACACACACACACACACACCACACAACACACACACACACACACACACACACACACAAGAGGTATATGAGGAGCTCAACATGAGATTCAAGGAAGTATTTACAGCGGAGACAGGAAGGCCTCTGGGGGGACAGACCAGATGGGGACACCAGCAAGGAATATACCAGCAAGTGTTGGACGACGTACATACACATGAGGAGGAGGTGA
>NC_069400.1:43000116-43009519 GCF_026875155.1 Cherax quadricarinatus
AAATAATCGTTCTTTAGCAAGGCGTCCCCTGTGGAGAAACTACTACTTGAACTAGCAGACATTGCAGGGATAGGCTGAGCACTCAAGGCAGTCTGAGTGTCCTCGGACACTTGAGGCAACTGAACACTATCTTGTATGTCTGAAGGTGCAGGTGAACCACGGATGGGAGTGACAGAGTTACTAGTGCCTGACCGCTCGGCTACGTTAATAAGTAATTCACGGATCTATAGGGACTTAATCTGAACTTCACATTTTGCAGCACTTTAGCAAATCTCAAATATAAGCTGTGAGAAAGGGAATATTGGTACTGTGGACTGATTCATATTGACTTTGACTGGCATGATACACTAAGTGAACATTCAAAAGTGACTGGGACATCTTCTCAGGGAACTTACTTAAGGACATAAAGGCAAGAAAAATAGAGAATGGCACAATAAGCTTAAATGGGAAGAAAATGCTTAACTATTCTGCATAAGTAAAGAAAAAAAAATAACAAGTCACACTGTAGAGCAAGGGAAACCTCACATAAAAAAATTACTGAACATTATAAGCAACACTTTGATAATCAAGAGAAATTGTACTTTACTCAAGTCAAATTTACTCGAATTTACTTTAAATTGAATTAATGGCACAGTGAGTTGTCTTTACTCTCAGTTCAATAAAGAAAGTCAACAATAAATGATAAATCAAACAAAAATGATAAAATGAAATCAACAAATCTTATGCAAAATTAAAATGGACTGGGAAAGCAATTCACTAAAAATAAAATAAAATGACACACAAAGAATAAAATATTATGCACAGAACAAGAAATATAAAACTGAAATCACAGAATATTGCACTGAAACAAACTGTAGCAATATTGCAAATAACAAATACTAATCAAAAAGTACTGCACAACGCAACACTACATAAAAAAAATTTCTGAAAGAAAAAATTTAATGGGAGCATATTATTTACACAAGAATCATTGTAAATTGAGTCAATACTGCAATAACAAAAAAAATTGCACACACAAGAAAATGCAGTTTACAAAAACAATAAAAAAGATTATCAAGGAATGAACTGATTGAACACTTTAACTCTCAATTGCAGCTTAAGCAACACTTACTGAACAAGCAAAAGAATGATTTACTTTTAAAAAAAAAGAAGTTAAAAACTGCACTGAAAGTGAATTTGTTCAATGGAATATGAAAAATAATAAAGGGCAAAAATACAAAACAGAGAAAGGTTAATACTCACAATAATGCAGGAACACAACACATCAATATATGCACAATACTATGAGAATTTTCTTGCAATGAGCCTTGGGGTGACAAAAATTGGAAAATAATTGTCTTGCTTCAAACAAAATAATGGCACTATTGTCTGTGGAGATAAAACAAATTAGACACTGGCTAAATGAAAAGAATTAACACAACAATGTTCAAGACACAGAAAAAAATAGCAAATGAACGAATAAAAAAATCAGCAAGGACACAAATGCTGGGAAGGAAAAAAAATAACTGAGACAACACTGAGTTGTGATGCAGAATATAAGATAACAAGTTACTGAATTACTTCGCTGCATAAGTTCTTACGCAAGGAATACAATACTGTTAACAAAAGATAATTTATGAAGTGTAAACACAAGTTTATACTGCTTATATAGTGCACACAACAGGGAAAAAGGAAGAGTACTTACTTCACGTATATAAAAAAATGAACACAATACAACGGACATAAAAATAAAGCACAAAAAATTAACACTAAAGAAAGAAGAAAAAAAATATTGCAAAGAAGTATAATGAACAGTCTAATCAAGAGTCACTGAATGTCACTAAGAAATCACTGGAAAAAAAAATTATCTCAACACTCGCAAATGTCTCTATAAAAAAATATTATCACTGTAGCGGCGTTGGTGGAGAATGATAGTGATGGTGGTGGAGGAAGGTGGAGCTGGATGGTGGTGGAGTCTTGTGGCTGGCACAGCACTCCACTACTCGGCGAATTCACGAAGTTTTTGAGCTTAAATCGACGATACACTCACACAGGAGGCTTTTATGTTGGCACACAGGGTCAAAGGAACAACCTTGCGTTTTGACTCCCTATGTGGTCCGTAAAATTTGGTGCTAGAATCCGTTATAAGGGTACAAAAAACAGTAGTGGTAGGTGTCAGTGATTGAGGCAGCGCAGTGGAACAGAACACCGCGTGGTGACTGGGCCTCCGGGACGGGATAAGCGGCGTAAGACCATGTGACACCCACACTAGGCACGAAAATTTTCTAAGCCGGTCTGGCTTAAAAACCCACCAAATACCACGATACCACAGGGATAGTAAGGCACTCAGAACAGCTTGAACTGGAAGCACAAAGCGACAGTGAAGGCTGGAACTCACGTGGTTTGCTTGAGTACTGGGTTAAGTCACATGGGTTAGTTGGCTGCCTGGCTTAACCCTTCACACAGATTGGCTTGAAAACTTGTAATGATGAGCACAGCAGGGGTGGAAAGCTGGCTTAGCAGGCAAGGCTGGTACGTAAGAGAGGCTGGATGGTGTAGGGCTGACTCCCCCCCACAAACTGGCTTGGGGGCTTGGCTTAATTTGCAAACTCGGGTCAACCCCTAGGAAGTAATGCAAATAAGCAAATAAAACACTAATACATAGAGAAAGACCAGGAAGTAGTGCAGAGAGGCTGGTGGACGCTAGCTCGGGTAGCTGCTGTGAGGTCGGCCTGCTGGCGACACAAAATGTCCATCGTGCTGGTCGAAAGAAATCTCCGTACATCAGCGTAATTAACAATTTTATGCCCACACCGCTGGCACCATTTGTTGAGAGGGTTCATGGAGAATTTGATGGTTGGAGTTAAACACAAGTCATTGGGTGTTAACGCTTATATTGCAGACTGTGATAAGGGAGAGCCCAAACTGCCTGTCCTGTAGCCTGCTAGGGCTGCAGGGAACTGAGGCCTAGGGCCAGAGCGTAGCGCTCACATTGGCATCACGTGACGTCACACAAGCTAGTCACTGAGCCTAGCAAGGGATTGTGTATGTAAAACGTATGGATGGTACTAACTGTGATACTCAGAAACATATACATATACGGGATCAGCAACTATGCTGACAAAGTGCTCTTGAGAATGGAAAACGTACAGAAGGCAAAGGACTCAGGAGAATAAAGAGATTAGTCGACGAGCCAGAAACGAGTATGCACAGATAAGAAGGAAAGCGCAGTGGTAGTATGAAAATGACAGCATCGAAAGTCAAATCTGCCCAAAACTACTCTACACCCACATCAGGAGGAAGACAACAGTCAAGGACCAGGTAATCAGGCTGAGGAAAGAGGGTGGGGGGCTCACGAGAAACGACCAGAAGGTATGTGAGGAGCTCAACATGAGATTTCAGGAAGTATTTACAGTGGAGGCTGAAGGGACAACAGGAAGACAAAACAGTGGGATACAGCAACAAGGGATATCCAACATGTGTTGGATGAATTACACACAACTGACGAGGAGGTGGAGAAGCTCCTAAGTGACCTTGACACCCCAAAGGCAGTAGGACCAGACAACAATTCTCCGTGGGCCCTTAGAGAGGGAGAAGGGACAATACGTGTGCCACTAACCAAAATCTTCAACACTTCCCTTGAAACTGGGCAACTACCTGAAGTATGGAAGAAGGCAAATGTAGCCCCCATCTTTAAGAAAGGAGACAGAAATGAAGCACTAAATTATAGATCAGTGTCACTGACATGTACAGTATGCAAAGTCTTGGAAAAGATTATCAGGGGGAGAGTGGTGGAGCACCTGTAGCAGAACAAGATTATAAAAGACAGCCAGCATGGATTCATGGAAGGCAAATCCTGTGTCACAAACCTACTAGAGTTTTATGACAAGGTAACTGAAGTAAGAAATGAGAGGGAGGGGTGGGTTGATTGCATTTTCTTGGACTGCAAGGAGGCCTTCGGCACAGTTCCTCACAAGAGATTAGTACAGAAGCTAGAGGAACAGGCACGTATACCAGGAAGGGCACTGCAATGGATCAGAGAATACCTAACAGGGAGGCAACAGCGAGTCATGGTCCGTGATGAGGTATCACAGTGGGCGCCAGTGACGAGCGGGGTCCCACAGGGGTCAGTCCTGGGACCAGTGCTGTTCTTGGTATATATGAATTACATGAGGGAAGGGATAGACTCAGAAGTGTCCCTGATTGCAGATGATGTGAAGTTAATGAGGAGTATTAAATCAGACGTGGACCAGACAGGTCTACAAAGAGACCTGGACAAGCTGGATGTGTGGTCCAGAAACTGGCTCCTAGAATTTAACCCCGCCAAATGCAAAGTCATTAAGATCGGAGGAGGGCAAAGAAGACCACAGACAGAGTATAGACTAGGAGGCCAAAGGCTGCAAACCTCACTCAAGGATAAAGACCTAGGAGTGAGTACAATAACAAGTACATCGCCAGAAGCACACATTAACCAGATAACTGCTGCGGCATGTGGGCGCTTGTCAAACCTGAGAATAGCGTTCCGGTACCTCAGTAAGGAATCGTTCAAGACTCTATACACTGTGTACGTCAGGCCCATACTGGAGTACGCAGCACCAGTTTGGAACCCACATCTGGTCAAACACGTCAAGAAATTAAGAAAGTGCAAAGGTTTGCAACAAGGCTAATTCCAGAGCAAAGAAGAATGTCCTATAAAGAAAGGTTAAGGGAAATTGGTCTGACAACACTGGAGGACAGGCAGGTGAGGGGAGACATGATAACGACATACAAAATACTGCGTGGAATAGACAAGGCGGACAGAGACAGGATGTTCCAGAGATGGGACACAGAAACAAGGGGTCACAATTGGAAACTGAAGACTCAGATGAGTCAAAGGGATGTTAGGAAGTATTTCTTCAGTCACAGAGTAGTTAGGAAGCGGAATAGTCTGGCAAGCGATGTAGTGGAGGCAGGAACTATACATAGTTTGAAGACGATGTATGATAAAGCTCATGGAGCAGGGGGAGAGAGGACCTAGTAGCGGTCGGTGAAGAGGCGGGGCCACGAGCTGAGTCTCGACCCCTGCAACCACAATTAGGTGAGTACAATTAGGTGAGTACACACATACACACACACACACACACACACACACACACACACACACACACACACACACACACACACACACACACACACACACACACACACACACACACACACACACACACACACAGACCTGGTCCAGCAATTGGCTCCTGGAGTTCAACCCTACCAAGTGCAAAGTCATGAAGATTGGGGAAGGGCAAAGAAGACCGCAGACGGAGTACAGTCTAGGGGGCCAGAGACTACAAACCTCACTCAAGGAAAAAGATCTTGGGGTGAGTATAACACCGGCACATCTCCTGAAGCGCACATCAACCAAATAACTGCTGCAGCATATGGGCGCCTAGCAAACCTCAGAACAGCATTCCGACATCTTAATAAGGAATCGTTCAGGATCCTCTGCACCGTGTACGTTAGGCCCATATTGGAGTATGCGGCACCAGTTTGGGACCCACACCTAGCCAAGCACTTAAAGAAACTAGAGAAAGTGCAAAGGTTTGCAACAAACTATCCCAGAGCTAAGATGTATGTCCTACGAGGAGAGGTTAAGGGAAATCAACCTGACGACACTGGAGGACAGGAGAGATAGGGGGCACATGATAACGACATACAAAATACTGAGAGGAATTGACAAAGTGGAAAAAGACAGGATGTTCCAGAGATTGGACACAGTAACAAGGGGACACAGTTGGAAGTTGAAGACACAGATGAATCACAGGGATGTTAGGAAGTATTTCTTCAGCCACAGAGTAGTCAGGAAGTGTAATAGTTTGGGAAGCGATGTAGTGGAGGCAGGATTCATACATAGCTTTAAGCAGAGGTATGATAAAGCTCACGGTTCAAGGAGAGTGACCTAGTAGCGACCAGTGAAGAGGCGGGGCCAGGAGCTCGGAATCGACCCCTGCAACCTCAACTAGGTGAGTACACACACACACAAACCAATGATGAGCAGTACAACAGCAAGTGCAGTCAGTGCACAAGTGTCATGGGCCAGTATCCGGTATAAACAGAGACGTATACAGCACGTGGACTTTAACCAGCCGCCTTGTTTAACTAGCAGTAAAAGAGTCCCCTTTTTAGTCATGCATGGGTCGCATCTTGGGGTAAAGGTCAGATGTAAATAATGAAGAAGAGGGGTCATCACGTACATAGCACTGATACTTTAATACAAATGGGTAAATATATATTCAGGAAGGCAGGCAGGCAGGCAGGCAGAGAGGCAGCAGCAGACAGAGCAGGCGGCAGTAGGCAGAGGCAGGTAAGCAGGCAGATAGGCAAGCAGCAGACAGGCAGCAGGCAGTTAATCAGGCAATAAGCAAGAAAGCAGACAAGCAGGCAGCAAACAGGAAAGCGGGCAGACAGGAAAGGAGGCAGACAGACAGGCAGAAGAGAGACAGGTAGTAAGGCAGACAAACAAGCATGCAGGCAGGCAGGTCGACAGGCAGGCAGGCAGGCAACAGGCAGAGAGCAATAGGCAGGCGGACAGACAGGCAGGTAGATAGTCAGGCAGGCAGGAAAGCAGGCAGTAAGCAAGGCAACAGCAGGCAGGGCAGGCAGGCAGGCAGGCAAGTAGACAAGCAGGCAGGCAGGAAGGAACGTAAGACAGGCAGCAGAGCAGGCAGTGCAGGCGGCAGGCAGGCAGGCAGACAGGCAAGCAGGCAAGCAGGCAGGCAGGGCTAAAAAGGCAACCAGGCAGGCAGGCAGCAGCACGCAGCAACTGAGGCAGGCATGCAGGCATTCAGGCAGGCAGGCAGGCAGGCAGGCAGCAGCAGCAGGCAGCCAGGCAATAGGCAGCAAGCAGGCAGGCATAGCACGCAGACAGCAGGCCGGCAGGCAGGCAGGCAAGGCATGCACGCATGCAGGCAGGATCAGGTAGGCAGGCAGGCAGCCAGGCAGCAGGCACGGCAGACAGGCAGCAGGCAGACAGCAGGCAGACAGACAGGCAAGACAGGCAAATCAGGCACACAAGGCCAACAGGCAGGCAGAGCAGCAGGCAGACAGGCAGGCAGACAAACAACAGGCAGGGAGGCAGCAACAGGCAGACAGAACAGACTGCAGGAGGCAGGCAGACAGGCAGACAGGCAGAACAGGCAAGGCAGGCAGGCAGACAGGCAGGCAGGCAGGCAGGCAGACAGGCAGACAGGCAGACAGGCAGGCAGGCAGAGAGGCAGACAGGCAGGCAGGCAGGCAGGAGAGACAGGCAGACAGGCAGACAGACAGACAGGCAGACAGCAACAGAAACAGGCAGGCAGACAGGCAGACAGGCAGACAGGCAGGCAGGCAGGCAGGCAGGCAGACAGGCAGGCAGGCAGACAGGCAGGCAGGCAGGCAGGCAGACAGGCAGACAGGCAGACAGGCAGGCAGGCAGAGAGGCAGACAGGCAGGCAGGCAGGCAGGAGAGACAGGCAGACAGGCAGACAGACAGACAGGCAGACCAGCAAACAGAACAGCAGCAGACAGGCAGACAGGCAGACAGGGCAGCAGCAGGCAGGGCAGGCAGACAGGCAGGCAGACAGAGGGCAGGCGACAGACAGGCAACAGGCAGTACAGGCAAACAGCAGGCAGGCAGGCAGACAGGCACAGCAGGCAGCAGACAACCAGACAAGGAGGAGGCAGGCAGACAGGCAGACAGACAGACATGCAGCAGGCAGGCAGACAGGAAGAACAGGCAGACAGCAGGCAAGAGGCAGGCAGACTGCAGCAGGCAGGCAGCAGACAGGCAGACAGGCAGACAGGCAGGCAGGCAGAGAGCAGACAGGCAGGCAGGCAAGGCAGGAGAGACAGGCAAGACAGGCGAGACAGACAGACAGCAGACAGCAACAGAAACAGGCAGCAGACAGGCAACAGGCAGACAGGCAGGCATGCAGGCAGGCAGGGCAGACAGGCAGGCAGGCAGACAGGCAGGCAGGCATGCAGGAAGACAGGCAACAGGCAAAGACCGGCAGGCAGGCAGAGGAGGCAGACAGGCACAGGCAGGCAGAGAATACAGCAACAGGGCAACAGACAAGACAGGCAGACAGCAAAGACAGAAACAGGCAGTGCAGACAGCGACAGCAGAAAGGCAGGCGCAGGCAGGCAGGCAGACAGGCAGGCAGGCAAGACAGCAGGCAGGCAGGCAAGACAGGCAGACGGCAAACAGGCAGCAGGCAGGCAGACAGGCAGACAGCAGGTAGGCAGCAGGCAAACAGGCAGGCAGACAGACAAGGCAACAGGCAGACGAGGCAGACAGGCAGGCAGGCAGAGACAGGCAGACAGGCAGGCAGACAGGCAGCAGGGCAGGCAGGCTGACAGGCAGGCAGTCAGACAGGCAGACAGACCATGCAGGCAGACAGGCAGGCAAGCAGACAGGCAGACAGACAGGCAGGCAAGGCAGCAGACCGGGCAGGCAGACAGAGAGGCAGACATGCAGACAGGCAGACAGGCAAGCAGGCAGGCAGGCAGGAGGCAGACAGTCAGGCAGGCAAGGCGGCAGACAGGCCAGGCAGACAGTCAGCTACAGCAGACAGGCAACAGAGGCAGACAGGCAGGCAGCAGACAGACAGACAGGCAGTAGAGAAGCAGACAGGCAGGGCAGACAGGCAGAAGTCAGGCAAGGCATCAGACACAGGCAGACAGGCAGGCTGACAGGCAGAGAGCAGACCGGCAAACAGCAGACAGCAGGCAGGCAAACAGGCAGCAGGCAGACAGGCAGGCAGGCAGACAGGCAGACAGGCAACGCAGGCAGACAGCAGACAGGCAGACAGGCAGGCCAGGCAGACAGGCGACAAACAGGCAGGCAGACAGGCATGGCATACAGACAGGCAAGCAGACAGGCAGCAGGCATACAGGCAGTCAAGAGGCAAGCAGGCATACAGCAGGCAGTCAGCAGACAGGCATACAGGCATGCAGGCAGGCAGACCAGGCAGGCAGACAGGCAGCGCAGACAGGCAGGCAGCAGTCTGGCAGGCAAGAACAGGCAGGCAGACAGGATGCAGACAGGCAGAACAGCATACAGGCAGCAGACAGAGAGGCAGAGAGGTCAGACAGCAGACAGGTAAGCACGCAGGCAGGCAGACAGTCAGACAGGCAGGCAGGCCAGGCAGGCAGACAGGCAGGCAGACAGACAGGCAGACAGGCAGATGGAGGCAGACAGGCAGGCAGGCAGACAGACAGACAGGCAGCAGGAAGACAGGCATGACGCAGACAGCAGGCCGGCAGGCAGGCAGACAGGCAGACTACGCAGGCAGAAAGGCAGACAGGCAACAGCAGACAGGTCAGGCAGGCAGACAGGCTGGCAGGCAGACAGGCGGCAGCAGACATGCAGCTGGCAGACAGGCAGGCAGGCAACAGGAAGGCAGACCAG
>NC_069400.1:43010019-43152519 GCF_026875155.1 Cherax quadricarinatus
GCATCGTGCAAGGGCATTTAGTATCTTCGGCAAGCATTTTTACTGCTGAATTGTATGCCATTCTTGCAGCACATTCGTATTGCATCTATGCCTGTGTCATCATTTGTGCTTGTCTCAGACTCCTTTAGTGCTCTACAGGCTATACCTCACCCCCTAGTTCTCGGCATCCAACTTTGGCTACTCCGTATCTCTACAAAGCATTAAGATAGTTTTTTGTTGGGTCCCTGGTCATGTTGATGTACAGGGCAATAAACAGGCAGACACTGCTGTGCGGTCAGCAGTTCATGACCTATCAATTTCATATGGAGGCGTTTCATTTCCAGACTATTTTGCTATAATAGCTACCCACCTTCACACCCATTGGCAACAACGTTGGTCTGCTCTGCTCAATAACAAACTTTGTTCTATTAAACTGAGTATAGGTTAATGGCCGTCTTCTTGTCACCAGTGTCGAGGTTGGGAGACTACTCTCTCCCACCTTCGCATTGGCCATACTCGTCTTACTCATGGATATCTCATGGATATCTCATGGATATCTCATGGATATCTCATGGATATCTCATGGATATCTCATGGATATCTCATGGATATCTCATGGATATCTCATGGATATCTCATGGATATCTCATGGATATCTCATGGATATCTCATGGATATCTCATGGATATCTCATGGATATCTCATGGATATCTCATGGATATCTCATGGATATCTCATGGATATCTCATGGATATCTCATGGATATCTCATGGATATCTCATGGATATCTCATGGATATCTCATGGATATCTCATGGATATCTCATGGATATCTCATGGATATCTCATGGATATCTCATGGATATCTCATGGATATCTCATGGATATCTCATGGATATCTCATGGATATCTCATGGATATCTCATGGATATCTCATGGATATCTCATGGATATCTCATGGATATCTCATGGATATCTCATGGATATCTCATGGATATCTCATGGATATCTCATGGATATCTCATGGATATCTCATGGATATCTCATGGATATCTCATGGATATCTCATGGATATCTCATGGATATCTCATGGATATCTCATGGATATCTCATGGATATCTCATGGATATCTCATGGAAAGGCGCCCTGCTCCTCTGTGAATTGTCAGGTTCCATTATCGGTCAGCCACATTGTTAGACTGCCCACCGTATCAACTAGCACGCAGAATTGACCTCCAGCATCGTCTTCGCTCCACTGCTCTCTCTCTACCTTCCCTTCTCGCTGATGGACCCACCTTTCATCCGGACTGACAACTGACTTACTCCACAAACTATTATTATTATCAAAAAGAAGCGTTAAGCCACAAGAGCTATACAGCGCCACAAACTGATACCTTCAGCCCTTTCTACCTCGATCTTCTCCTACCCTCTTCCCCTGCCCCGCTGTTTTCTGTAACCTAATCATCCCTTCCCCCTTCTGCTGCCCGATACCCTCGCTTCCTTCTCTACTCTGCAGCACTATATAGCCCTTGTGGCTTAATGCTTCTTTTTGATTATATGCTTAGTGGCCCAATGGGAAACACGGTTTACAACATTCTGAAGTGAATCTGCTACTAGGAGACAGTCAGCGCCTAGTCAACAGTGACAGGTAAGTATTAGATGGGATAACAGAGACCAGATCATTTATATCAAGAAGAAAGATGCTAAGAAAACATCCCTGGGGGACACCTTCAGTTAGGACAAATTAACCCGAACACTGAAATATCTCAAGCTTTTAAGGAAAAGTGGCAGATTACCTCTGAGGCCTAAGGAATGAGCCTTTTCAAGGTTAAGGCTGCAATAGCCGAGTTGTTACTAACAAAGGCATTACGAAAATAATTATCTAAGCGGAGTAAAGGGTCAATAGTAGACGGACCTCATGAAAGTCAAATTGACAAGTGGACGGGCAATTGTCTAAATACCACTCCAAACCTACATTTACTAGACCTTGCAAACTGCACTGGTAGGAGCAATGGGACGATAGTGGGAGGCATCATTGCACTAAGTACTTGGTTTATGAAACAGCAGAACTGCACTTTTCCACAGCTGGGGAAGAACCCCCTGCGACCATACAAGATTAAAAAGACCTAAGAGGACTGTGCGGAAGGATGGATGCAAATACGAAAGAATATGAATGCCATTAGGTCCAGCTGCCGACGATCGTCAAGCGGAAAAGGTTGACTCAAGAAGCGTAAAATGTATATAAGACTTCCCTGCTTAAAGAAAAATCTAAAGGCAGTAACTCTGGCGGGCTTTGAGGAAAGAAACGAGGAGCATGGATGGAGCCCTTGGGAGATACGGACATTAGCTAGATGATTCCAATTTCTGTGCCAGAGACTAGCTATACTGACACTAGCAAACCCTAAAACCAGGTGGGTCAATGGAGAATATTTTCACGTGGGAGCACCCGCCTTTGGACGGTTTATAAATCAAGGAGTTGCTCTGTGGTCCTACCTCAGGTTTGAGGGACTGTATTAGAAGCTGCTGTTAGACAAACAGTTAACAGCTCAGCAGTAAAAATGCCCAATTCGCTGTCAACTGACAACGGGTACGAGATGGCGAGAATAGCGAAGAGATAAGAAAATGATCTCTGTATGTTAGAATGATCAAGGTCCGATTAGAAGTGATCAAGGTCCAGGACGAAACGTTTCTAATAAATGTGTATAGTGTTTGTTTACGTTCTTCAACACAATGCATAAATTGTTAGAAAACATTAGCGTAGGAGACAAATTAACTCTTAGCTTGAGATCTTTATGAAAAAATTGAAGACATATGTTACATCACTTGTAGAACGAGACATAGAGTAGATGACTTCCAATTTCAGTGGCAAGGAGTATTATAAAAGACTTAATGCTTGACACTCATCTCCCTAAAAAACCACGCAGTACTGGTCTGAATAGTAAGTTTTAGATTTAGGACAAGGACATAGGAACGTATGGTTTGGAAATAGGGAGTTGATTGAGTGGACGTCCTACCTAGTTGGTTATTGAGGCTAGACTTTGGTAGTTTCAAATTTTTGGATAAGTAACATGATGGGAGGGTTGGATTTGAAGTGGGACTTTCACATCAGAGCTTATTTCTTGGGTAGATTGAAAATTGGGTGGGCAAACTGTTAGATGTAGTGGATGAATTGTAAAGGACTCCTAGTATGGGCCAACAGGCCTCCTGCAGTGTTCTCCTTCTTATGTTCTATGTAAATCAGGGGGCACTGACCAGATAGAGTAGTGCGCAGATGAAGAGCGAATTGAAAGATCTATGGAAAAGACTGCATGCTAGAGTCGAAATGAGTGGAAGAACCTGTATTTAAAACATGGAGGGGAAGAATGAGACCCTCCCCAGTGGAAAAGATAAGCATTGAAATTTAATAGACGAGGTAGGGAAAAAATCAGATGCCACATCCAGAATAGATGATGGCCGAGATGTAGAAATATGAACAGATTGTATACTACTTGTCCAGGTACATGCTGCAGTGTAATGCAGCGAAGTATGGACAAGGACTCGAGAATATGGTAGACCGTGGCGCACAGGAAGTGCACATTCATTAAACGCCATGGCACAGGAGAAGCCAACTTCTTCTAAGACAACGGATCTTCCTTTCTCTTAAGAAAATCTGGCAATAACGAGAGTAGACCGGGTGCGCCTATTTGCAGTTCAGACAAGAGGGAGGGTGGCTGCAAGATGGACTGCTAGGGTCAGCAGCACCGCAGACAGAACACTGTCTCTGACCTGCAATACTTTGCAGGGTGGTCGAAGCGCCAGCATTTTCAACATTACGTAAAGAGATGGTGGCAGTTCACGGCTGTCAAAAGTTAGCCTCGCTATATTGCAGGGATAGACACCACCGCCCGCGCAGGCAGGCAGGCAGGCAGGCAGGGGTAACACCTCCGACCGCAGGCAGGGATAACACTTCCCCCCCCGAGGGCAGGAATAACACCACCGCCCGCGGGCAGGGAGTATTAAGTGTCAACTAATGATTGGCAGATTCCAAAGCTCGAGTTGATTACACGTGATTAACAAACGGTTACAACGCGAGTTAAAGTATAATATATCCACAGCAAGAGTTAAGGAAGATGTGCTCGAGAATCTTAAAGGTGAAGGAAAATTAGAGCTCCAGTCACTGTAAAGGTTTACAGCCTTGATGGAAGGGCAAATAAAACTGCACAAGATCTGAGAATTTTATTAAGTGACTAGCAGCAACTTGGCGTTTATTCCTATTTCTCTCTCTCTGTAATTTATGAAAAATAAAACTGGTAAATATTAATTTACACTTCAATATGCATTTTTATTAATTTTGACATTACACACAAATATTCATATTCACATTACAAAACTGTTTCATACACGTGTGTAGTGTCATCTCAGAGGACGTGAGCAGCCTTTTCTTGTTGATGAAGTTAATGTTAACAGATAAGCTTGCAGTGGTCGTCCTGGTCCGGCTGAGAACAACCAGACAGTTGTGGTTTGCACCGCATCTGAAGAAACCAAGAGACGGGAATACGATGATCATTAGATATTTGTTTTGGTTATACATGGCGATTTTACAGGGCACAGTACTGGCATAAATTTGGTATTATTTACAAAGCCCTAAAGGAGAGTGCTTATTAAATAAAAATTCTTGCCACCATCAGTATTCATTCCCTGTTATTATCATGGTAAACTAGATGTAATCTGGTCGCAGCATAAACACCACAGTACTGATGGCTATAAAACAAGTGATGCACAACACGTTGCCGTGCACGAAGTCTGCTCTTGCAGGTTAAATTTCCTTGAACTATCTACTAAAAGGTTTGTCAAGCCATTAACGGCTTGACAAAGCTCCTGAAGATAGAAACGTTGCCACAATAAAATGTCCCATTAGTTCCACTTGTGTTCTTTTACTAAACATTTGAAGGCAATTCTACCAACAAATAAAAGCTAATAGAAATGGAAACGCAGTCCTTGTCTGTAGATAGCGAAGAATGCCAGTCCTTCTATTATTATATAATATTCTCTAAGTTGGAATAGAAAGCCAAACTTAAAAGTGGACTGAACTTTTAGCTCAGTCTCTAAATACCAGAAGTGACTAATATTCAGCATCCTCTTCATCAGCTTGCAGACTGCTCGTAAAATGGGCGGTAATTCACGACTTGTCTGGAGTCCCTGTCAGGATTTGGGATAGCCAGGACTTCAGACTGCCATTGTTTGGAGGCACCCTAATTGTTTATATAAAACTAAGTATAATTCAAATGTTAAGAGAGAAAAGGACCTAAATCAAAAGAACCCTAATTTCCATATCCCTAACGGATCACAAGGTTCTTAGATGTTCTCCACAATGGGCAAAAAACAGTCTCCAAGTCACCGACAAGGAATTCTTTACCGACACCTGATGTTTGAAACTGAAGTTACTGACTACCTATTACTATAATCAAAAAGAAGCGCTAAGCCACAAGGGCTATACAGTGCTGCAGGGTAGGAAAGGAAGCGAGGGTATTGGGGGCAGAAGGGGGGGAGGGGCGATCAGTAGGTTACAGAAAACAACGGGGCAGGGGATCAGTGCAGGGTAGAGGGTAGCAAGAGATCGAGGTAGAAAGGGCTGAAGGTATCAGTTTGTGAAGTCAGTTGTCAAAAAGTCAATGAGAGTCCGGATGAAAGGTGGGTCCATCAGCGAGAAGGGAAGGTAAAGAGAGCAGCGGAACGAAGACGACGTTGGAGGTAAATTCAGCGTGCTCGTTGATACGGTGGACAGTAACAGAATGTGGCTGACCGATAATGGAACTTGACAATTCTCACAGAGAGGAGCAGGGCACCTCTCAATGAGATATCCATGAGTAAGACTAGTATGGCCAATGCGGAGACGAGAGAGAGTAGTCTCCCAACCTCGGCACTGGTGACAAGACGGCCAGTAACCTATACTCGGTTAATAGATTGAAGTTTGTTACCGAGTAGGGCAGACCAACGTTGTTGCCAACGGGTGTGAAAGTGGGTAGCTATTGCAGCAAAATAGTCCGTAAATGGAAAACCTCTATATGAAACTGGTAGGTCATGTACTGCTGACCGCGCAGCAGTGTCTGCCTGTTCATTGCCCTGTACGTTCAACATGACCAGGGACCCAACAAAAAACTATTATGCTTGGTAGAATGAGGCATAGCAAAAGTTGGATACGGAGGACTAAGGGGTGAGGTGTATCAAATTTATGTTTAGCCTGTAAGGCACTAAGGGAGTCTGAGAACCACCAATGATGACAGGCAAAGATGCAATACGGATACTTGCTGCAAGAATGGCATAATTCAGCAGTAAAGATACTAGCTGAAGATAGTAAAGGCACTCGTACGATGCTGTCCGGAAAACTGCTTGCGAATCCTATGCTGTCAGTAGACTTAGAGCCATCTGTGTACACTGCAATGGCAAGAGAAAGAGTGGAAGTGGTCAAGAAAAAGAGCGGGAAGCTACCGTAGACAGTTGGGCTTTCGAGCAAGAGTGAGAAAGAACAGACTCGAACAGCTGGAACTTCCCAGGGGTGAAGGGAAAAGCGAGATGCTACATGAACATATAAAGGTGGAAATTGAAGAAAAGACAAGAGCGAATGTAGGTGAAGAGAGAAGGGATGGAGCAAACAGGGGCGGCGAACAAATAAAGAATGTCTACTAATATTGGTGACCATTCTATAAATGGAAGGATTGCGGAGATCATGAAAGCGTTAAAGTAGGGAAGGCAATGGGCATGGCGATCGGATAAGGATGGAACGTTTGCTTCTGCATAGAGGCACTGAACAAGGGAAGAGCGAAAAGCACCAAGGCATAAACGTAATCCTTGGTGATGAAAAAGGTTGAGGCTAGAAAGAGTAGCAGGAGAGGCAGCTGAATAGATCTGGTCTCCATAGTATAGTTTCGATAAAATGAGGGTGGAATGTAGGCGAAGGAGAATTCGATGATCAGCTCCCCATGAAAGATGAGCAAGGGTTTTAAGAAGATTCAGCCGGCTGTGACAAGTTGTCTTCAGAGAGGTAATGTGAGGTTTCCAGGATAACCTACGGTCAAAGAGGAGGCCTAGAAACCTGATTGCATCACGTTCAGGGATAGGGGTGCCATACACGTATAAAGGATGATCGTAGATGACAGAGCGTCTAGTGAAAGTAATTTGGAGAGTTTTGGTACTGGAAAATTTAAACCCATGTGTGGTGGTCCAATTGGAAACACGGTCGACCGCATGCTGGAGAGAAACTAACGAGGTGACAGTCAGCGCCTGCACAGGCAATAGCGAAGTCATCAACAGAGTGATGACCAAATATTGGATGGAAGACTAGAGGCCAAATCATTTATAGCAAGGAAAAAAAAGTGTTGTGCTTAGAACACATCACTGGAGGACACCTTCAGCTTTGATGAAGTCCGGGGAGTACACATTATTAACCATAACACGGAAGTGTCTGTGTTAAAAAGTCCTTGAGGAAGGATGGTAAATTGCCTCGAAGGCCAATGTTGGCTTGGGCCAAAATAATATACCTCCAAGTTGTGTCATATGCCTTCTCAAGGTCAAAAAATATGGCAATAACTGAGTGGTTATTCGCAAATGCAATACGAACATGTGTATCCAAGCATAGTAAGGGGTCTATGGTAGAACTACCCTTACAAAAGCCATATTGAAGAGTGGAGAGACTGTTGTGCCTCTAAATACCACACTAAACGTCTATTTACCAGGTGTTTCATCACTTTGCAAACTGCACTGGAGCAATGGGACGATAGTGGGAGACTTCATGTCCCGTAGTACCCGGTTTGCGGAAAGGGAGAACAATGGCAGATTTCCCCAGCTGTGGAAGAACTCCTTGTGACTAAGTAAGACTTTAAAGGCGTAATAGGACTGCAAGGGCTGACTTATGTAAATGTTGTAGCATACGAACATGAATGTCGTCGGGCCCAGCTGTCGATGACCGGCAAGCTGAGTGTGTTGCCTCCAGTTCCTGAAGTGCAAAAAGCACATTATACTGTTCTTCTCTGAGAGAAGAAAAGCCCAAGGGTGCTAACTCTCTGGCAGACTGAGTTAAAACGAGGGGCATAGATGGAGCCCCTGTGAAATACGGACCAGATGATTGCCAATTTCATTGGCAACTTCTAGTGGGTTTGCTACATCAACACCCGCAACCCGCAGAACAGGGACAGGGTCAGGAGAATATTTACAACTTAGTTTTCGTATTTTTTTCCAGACTGCATTCATGGAGGAAGCAGAGGTGATGGTGGAGACAATCTCGCCAGCAAGTGCGTTTAGCATCACGGATGACACGGCGAGCGATCGCACGCTTCTGCTTAAAATCAAGAAGTTTCTCCGCGGTTCTATTGTACCGGTACCTGCCCACGCAGCGCGTTTCAAACATACTGCACGAGCACAAGCAAGAGACCACCAAGGCACGCATTTCTGAGAATGCCTGCCCAAAGTTTTGGGTATAGAATGAGAAGCTGAAGTTGAAACTGAGGACGAGAAGAGGTGTAAAAGCTCATCAATGGAGGACGAAGAAGGAACCTCACTAAAAACAGTTAGTTGTGAGTAAAGGTTCCAATTTGCCTGATCAAATTGCCAGCGTGGGTTACAAAGAGGTGGTGTATATGAAGGGGAAGTAAGAATGATTGGAAAATGATCGCTGTCATGTAAATCCGGGAGAACAGACCAGGTGATGCCTAATGCGGTGGAGGAAGAGCAGACAGAGATCGATGCAAGAGAGTACGAGTCCGAGGATTAAAATGGATGCGAGTACTTGTATTTAATACATGGAGGGGGTGGGTAGCAAGAAAAGCCTCTAACAATGCCATGGGAATCACAGTGAGACCCCCCCCCCCCAGAGGAAATGATGGGCATTAAAATCACCAAGTAACAGAAGTGGTGGCGGTAATGACGAAACAAGGAAGGAAATATCCGGGATAGATAATGCCCGAGAAGGAGAGAGATACAAAGAACAGAGCGTATCCCACCTATGCAAGTGGATACGGGCTGCTGTGTAATGCAGCGAAGTACCAACAAATAGCTGATGGTACAGAATATCAGTGCATAGAA
This sequence comes from Cherax quadricarinatus, assembly GCF_026875155.1. NCBI lineage: Eukaryota > Metazoa > Arthropoda > Malacostraca > Decapoda > Parastacidae > Cherax > Cherax quadricarinatus. The sequence continues at coordinate 43,019,054 of NC_069400.1, forward strand.
GAAGGGTACTTTCATTAAAGGTCCCATCAGGAAAAGGTTCTGAAGAATACAATAAATTATAGCCTGAGAAGGGATAGATAATGGCAGACTGTAATTTTGGTTCCTGTAAGCAAACACCAACAGGGGAAAACTGGGAGAGCAACATCTGAAGCACACCCCGATTACCCCTGAGGCCACAAATATTCCACTGTAAATAGGCCATGATTGGCAACGATGAAGATACGTGAAATCCGCAGGTAAGGGTACCTATGGACTAGAAGGGTTAGAAAAGTCCACGTGCGGTGACAAAGGAAAACATTCAAGCAGCGAAGGAATGGTACGTTGTGAAAAGAGTTGCGCAGATGGAGAAGAGGAAAGAGAAGGAACAGAGTGTGGATCATTGTCCATTGACGGTTTGGTCTCTGCAATATATTCAGAGATTGCTTCAAGTGTTTCAGAGTTCAGAGACGTCATATGGGAGACAATATTGGAGATGGAAAGAGGAGTTTGAGTAAAGATCGGAGCTGTAATGGACTGTACCAAGGTAGGGGGGGGTCGAAAAGGTGGAGGGAACTGGAGAAGTGTGGGAGGGACAGAAGAGGCAGAAACCCGGGAGGTGGCAGAAGAGGAAGAAACTTGGGAGGGGACAGGGGAGGAAGGCACAGTACAAGGAGGATGAACCTCCACACCTGTAATGGAGCCAGTGAAATGGGAAAATCTAGGTACAGAGACCGGGAAGGTAAAATGTGGAGGTGGATGAAGGTAAGGAGGGGTTAAAGGAGATTTGTTGGATCTCTGAGAAGTAGAGGGACAATTGGGAGAAGGTGTTATACGAGGTCTTGTCGATACCGGGGTTTGTGAGGGGGAACACGAAAAAGTGAGGACAGACTGAGGTGTTGAAGTAGGGACGTCTGAGCCCAGGACAGCAAAAGAACTATATACAGGAGTGACTATGGCAACCGCAGAGGAGGCTGCAAAAGATGGGACCCCAGAAGTGGGGGGACGTTTTGAAACACGAGAATAAGAAACGGGGTAGTCTCCCTTGGAGGCGGAGATGAGAAACTGCCATAGCATAAGGGAGACCTCCTGCCTCTTTGAGGCAATGAATTTCCCGCTCATTTAAGTAGACCTGGCAACGGCGAGAGTACGAAGGGTGAGCCTCATGACAATTAAGGGAAGAGGGAGGTCGACTGCAAGATGTATTAGAATGGTCATCGGCACCACAGACTGGGCATTCGGCTATATATCTGCAATATTTTGCTGGGTGGCCAAATCGCCAGCAATTCCTATACTGTTGCGGTGTAGGGATCACCTTCCGAACTTGTAACCGATGTCCTGGTACAAACAGAGAATGGGAGTTCACGGCTGTCAAAAGTTAAAGGAGCTACATTGCAAGGGTATCGTCTTCGCCCGCAGGCGGGAAGAACTTAAGTGAATTGGGAGATCTTTGAGCTCCAGCTGTTTGAGAATGTCATTGCCAAATGTCTGGAAATTCTGTTGGACTATGGTATGGGGCAGAATAACAGTACCACTACAAGAATTGAGGGAATGTTGTTTTTTGATAGTGACAGGAATAGTATCGAAATGTGAAAGAGAAAGATCATGAGCTTGGGTAGAATTCTGGACTGTGATGTTGCATGTGCCTCTCTCATGAGCATGAAAGGAAATATCTACGAACGTGGCATAGGAGCGCTTTGCCAATACTATGGTCAGAAAGATAGGCAGTAGAAGAAGTGTCTTAAAAGTAAAGAATTTAGTCCATTGTGTGGTCCGAAACAGTGTGGAGAGGGAGTGCATGACGTGTCTTTTCCGAGCATAATGGGAAGGTAACAAAGTAGCATCTGGAGACTGTCATTGGCGTTTAAAAGTGGGACCAGAGTCGGTCCGACGCGAGACGGGAAATTCGAAAATCGTCGCACCATAGAGGCAGAGGCCGGAAGCATAGTCAAAAGAGAGTGGAGGTCAGACAAATCGAAGATGTCAGTGGAAGCCCCGGTACCTGAACTGGGTGAGGAAACAGCACCAGGAAGAGGTACAGGGGCCTTGGGAGTGTCCAAAGAGTGGCCAAAAGATGGGGCAAGGTCAGAACAGGGTGCAGTAACAATAAGGGGACTGCAGGTAGTGGGGTCATGGATTTGGGACTCCATGGTTAGGTTACTTCTTTCTTTTTGTTTTTAAGAAGAGAAAGGAAAAAGAAAATAAAAAGAAAAAGAGAAAAAAAAAGGGGGGACCGGGGAGGGATAGTTCCTAGGAGGAATGAAAGGCCAGAAATCTCCCTCCGCACCCAAGAGACCTCAGCACCACAAGTAGCACAGATGCAGCATGGAACCCGTGCCATACCCTACCCTTCATGCCAGTATACCAGCAATCTGGGATAGCAACCTCACATCTGCCGAGCTACCTCGGTGGACAAAAGAGGGCGGCCGGTTATCTGCCACAAAGCATACCTCCTTCGGCCACCACCCTCGGAATCCGAAAGGTGGCTTCCAGAGATACACCCGTCGCCCTTAAGACACCCAAAGCCACCCTCCGGGATACCGGAGAGGGATCGGATATCCCCAGGTGATCCAGATCCCACGGCAAACTATGCCACTCCCAAGAACCTCAACGTAATGAGATGGACCCCAGTACCCTTCCCCCTACCTATGAACTAGTGTGCCTGTGGGAAAAATCCCAAAGCCAAAAGAGGAAGAGCAAAAGGGAGGGGTGGGGGAGGAGGAAAGGAAAAAGGGGAGGATGGGATAGGGAAGGAGGGATTGCGGGGTAATTAGGTTTGGTCTGAGGAAGGAGACTGACAGGTCTAATTCCTCAGACCAAGAGCCTCTTCACCGCGCCAAGGAGCCCCCCCCTTGAAGATGGCACTACTGAAGGCAGACTGAAGTGAAGGATCCCAGCAGTTCCATGCAAGATTGAGAGAACACTCAAGCTCAAACAAAACTGGAACAGCATTCATATGAACATAATGATTGGTCAGAGACCTATCGTTCACGATTCTTGCATCCAAGTATGTCAGCAAAGACTAAGCGACTCCTGTCAGGCACAGACCAGTCCATATCCCACACACGGTGTGCACTTTAAATTCATTCAGGAAGCTCACAGGAATATAAGAAAGGACCACTAGAGGAAGCCTACTGGCCCAAGCAAAGTATGAAACAAAAAGTACCGAGGAACGTATCAACTAATATACGAAAGAGAGATTAGCTTAACAAGAGCCAAGTGGTCTAAAATCCAGTCAGGAAGGAGGCTGAAGGTCCTGCAACATCACTGTTTATGACAGCCTGCAGGAAGCAGTGCAGTCGTATCAAATAGACCAACCTAGCATAAGCCAGGATACCCTACATCCCCTTGTAACTGTGCCAAGAATGGGTGCAGAAGCACAAAATTAAAACCGGGTACCCAGGGACAATTATTTTTGCAGATTTAGTCTTCTTCAAATTTAGAACAGACAGGCCATAATCCTGAAAGAGAAAGCTAGTTTTTAATATCGAGACTAATGCCCCAACAGTTCCATTGTACATGAGAATGGGCTAATGATCCGCGTTCCTGGTATCGCACAGGAAATTTTACCATTGGTGTATTATTATAATCAAGGAGGAAGCGCTAAACCCGTAGTATTATACAGCGCCTGGAGGAGGGGATGTGGAAGGCATTCAGGCTTAATTCGGGGAACTGGAGCACAGATCCAATTCCCTAAATCAAGAGCCCCTCACCAACATCAAGGAACCTTCCCTGAGGAGACCATTGGTGTAATAATTTTATTTTCCCTTGGTTGTAGATATAGTATACAAGTCACCCATATATATAATCGATTGGAAATAAGAGGGAATATGGAAAAGTGGCAGCCTGACCCTTTGTAAGAAGGGATACTAATGATTCCAAGTTATTTAACTAATTTATTGTATAGACAAATTTGCCTATACACAAACAAGTTAAAGCTGTACTGTCAATAAGATGCCTCAGCCTTTTAAAATTGAAGTCATTCAGAAGAGTCAGACTAATATTTAACTTAATTTATCAGGAATACAGTGTCAAACTAGTTTACACCTAAAAGTAACAAACGTGCACCTGCAGTTCAGTTTTACTCTTCACTAAGCAAGAGTTTTATTGCAACATTTGGATTCATGCAGAAGCAGTAATTAAAAGTTCATATTCATTTAAGTATCTCTTTAAATGGGCTCTACAATTTTCGTCATATGCAGGGCCAGATTAAGAAGTCTCCGGGCCCTAGGCTATTCAGATTGGCGGGGCCCCTTTGAGTTACGGGTAAGCGAAGCGACCCCTTCCAGCTTGGGGGGGGGGGTCGGTGAGCCTGTTTAAGGTCTAATTAAATACATTCTTGCTATTTAGATTAAATTTAATAGGGAAAGTACATCAAGACAACCAAAACCATTTACCAACAGCCATTATAACTATCATGGATGAGCCCCTGAACCCCTTGGACCGCGGGGCCCCCAAATGCGCGGGGCCCTAGGCAAATGCCTAGTTTGCCTATGCAGTAATCCGACCCTGGTCATATGGAACAAACATGCGAAAAGTTACCCGAATTTCTAATTACTGTATATCAGAGTTGAAAATGCGAAGCCTAACGGATGAGGCTTTTCGTCTTATGGACTAAACTGAAAAATTTGATTAAAAAACAGATTTAATCTATCTGAAGTTTCCCTTCTGGGATATTTTTTCCAAGAAATACTGCCCATACCCACCTGAACCACTGTTATCCTCAATACTACTACTACTGCTACCTGATACCATTATTATGCTTGATACCGCCGCTCCCTGGCAACCACCATAAATCCTGCTTGGCATACCAGGATGGTACCTCGAGACTTTGCTGTGTTAGGCTTAGAAAAACAAACTAATTTGGCCAAAGCAATAACTGGGCCTTCACTGGTATATTGGAAACTTTACTAAATTTCCTTTATCAATACTAACTCCCTACTGTCCAGATTGTCACTTATTTTCCGTAAATTAATCACAGTTGAAGTTAAATTACTTAAAATCCATTTTTTCATAATCTGTGGTCCAGTGACAAATTATTTAATGTCATCAGCCAGGAACGCGAGCCAATAAACGACGCAGTTATGGCACGAATATTTTTATTACTCGAATTCAAAACTCGACACAATCTGATGACAAGATTTTCCCCGGAAAGAAAGATTATCCATAAAAATTTCATTACAGTCTGCTTCAGTAGACTAATAAAATAAGAGCTATGCGAGAACAAAGCCGATATGAAACAGGCTGTTGTAGTTGCTTCATAAAATAAGCCTATTGCTACGTATTTATTACACTGAAATATTGCATAAAGAACAAAAGCAAAACATGTTCAAGCTGTAAAAAAATTTTTAATATATTTAGTTTGGGTGGTGCCTTTACATCGTCTCCCTAACGTTAGAAGCTCAACTCGCCACTGCCCGCTCTCTAACAAACTGGAAACAATGCCTCTGAGGAAGGTAACTAGACAGATACTGACAATTTACCTAAAGAATTAGACACGTGCAACATCTGGGTATCTATTGTACAAATTTCGTCATCCAGTGGCTTTATCAATACAGATTAAAAGGACAATGTGAAGACAGAAGAACTATTTACAACCTTAACTGTCACTGGCCCGTCCCTCGGGTATGACCTATTTCCACTGGGATATCCCACCTACCAGTGACAATGCCTTACATCCGTTACACGTCCCTCACTTCACACCAGCATACAAGTACCAATAGTCATTTCTGTGCTTCAGACTCTCTACTACGGTGCTCTTCAACTCCAAGGCTGAGGGACCGATTACCTCATCTTTTGTATATAGTTCTACTGTCTTCACAGTATTCCACTGAATTTGTAGTGATAAAGCCTCTGGAGGGAGAAACTTCTACAATAAACATGCCCAGATGTTGCGCACGTGTAATTAATCTTTCCGGTATTTAATACCATTGATTGACAGTTGCATAGACTCCTGCTGAGGAAGGTAACTTACCAGACCGTCTGTGAGACACTGACAAAGGAGGCAGGGGGAGACGCTGACGTATCTTCCTTTAGGATGTAGTTGACCCTGGTAAGTGCATTCTACATCTCGCTCGTAGTGAGGCTCCTCCCAGTGGCTCAGATCAACCGAGGGCAGCTGGTCACACACCACTAAGGGATTCCTGCAGAGATTGACAACTAGTGTAGAGAAACTGCCTTACTAGAGGTCAGGCAGTCATCACCACCGAACTGGTAAAACATCCGCGGACAGCAGATGTTTTACGAGTTGCAGGGGTATTGACCAGAGAAGCAGCTGAAGCTGGTACACCCCTACAGAAAGAGGGGCCCACCAAGCAGGGCGAAGGAATAAAGGGAAAGAGCAGCTGGGTGCAGGAGGTGAGAGGGACAGGTCATATGCAGAAGCATGACCATGCCACCAAGAGCTACAGGAAAAAGTAAGGGAGAAAATAGCCATGTACAGACACGAACCAGATACAGAGGGAAAGGCAATGGGAGGAGGAGGGGGCGAAGTCAGTGTTTATTCATGGGCTTCAGGAGAGTGAGGGAAGGACACAAAGACGGCAGGCAGAAAGACAAGAGATTGAGATCAAAGAAATTGATAATGAGGAAATGTCATTGTAAATTTCCTGAGACTAGATTACATAGTACTAACGCGTCAGTCTCGAGGTCCCAAGGTGGTAATTGCAGTGATGTATAACCCACCACAGAACAGGCGGAGGCCAAGGCAAGAGTATGATGAGAGTAATAGAGTGATGGTTGACACTGGCTGAAGTGGCCAGAAGGGCTCATGCGAGCAGGGCAAAGCTACTGATCATGGGTGACTTCAGCCACAAGGAAGCTGACTGGGAGAACTTGGAGCCACATGGGGCCAAGAAACGTGGAGGGCTAAGATGATTCATTCATTCATTAGGGATTTGCCGGTACTTCCGGCCCGGGTCTTCTCCAGATGGTAACCCGGCGGCTAAGATGATGGAGGTGGTACTGGAAAACCTCTTCTACCAACACGTAAGGGACACTACCAGAGAGGAGAGGAACCAGCGAGACTGGACCTAGTATTCACCTTGAGTAGAGCAGATATTGAGATAACGCATGAAAGACCCCTGGGGGCCAGTGATCATGCGGTTTTATGCTTCGAATACATAGTGGAGGGGGAAGCAGGATGGGCCCGATGAATGAAGCCAGACTACAAGAAAGGGGACTATGCAAGCATAAAGAACTTCCAGATCGGGGTTCGGTGGGACAGAACTGGCAGGGAAGCTGAGGAGAGGTTTGTACCCAATGGTAACAGGAATAACGAACAAGCCAGGATGAACCTGTGGTTCACCCAAATGTGCAGGGAGGCCGAAACCAAGTGCTAGGGAATGGAAGAAGTATAGAAGGCAAAGGACCCAGGAGTATAAGGAGAGCAGTCGTAGAGCCAGAAATGAATATGCACAGGTAAGACGGGAGGCCCAAAGGCAATACGAGAATGACATAGCAGTGAAAGCCAAATCTGACCCAAAGCTGTTGCACAGCCACATCAGGAGAACAGTCAAGGTCCAGGTAATCAGGCTGAGAAAGGAAGGAGGGGAGGTCACTAAAAACGACCGCAAAGTATGCGAGGAGCTCAACATGAAATTCAAAGAAGTGTTCACAGAAGAGAGAAGGGCCTCCAGAAAGGCAAGGTGGGGTACACCAAGTGTTGGACACAATACATACAACCGAGGAAGAAGTGAAGAGGCTGTTAAGCGAACTAGATACCTCAAAGGCGATAGGACCGGATACCATCTCTCCATGGGTCCAGAGAGAGGAAGCAGAGGCTCTGTGTACCACTAACAACTATCTTCAACACCTATAGAAACAGGACGATTACCGGAAGTATGGAAGACAGCAAATGTAGTCCCAGTTTTTAAAAAGGAGACACGAAGCTCACGGAGCGAGAAGTGTGACCGGGTAGCTGCCAGTTGAGGCGGGGCCAGGAGCTGTGACTACCCCTGCAATCACAACTAGGAGTACAACTAGGAGTACGTACGTACGCACGCACGCGCGCGCGCACACGCACATCCTCACAAGAGATTAGTGCAGAAGCTAGAGATCAAGCGCATATAACAGGAAGGGTACTGCAATGGATCAAAGAACACCTGACAAGGAGGCAGCAACGAATCATGGTTAATGATGAAGTATCACAGTGGGTGCCTGTGATGACCGGGGTCCCACAGGGGTCGGTCCTAGGACCAGTGCTATTTTTGGTATGTGAATGACATGATGGAAAGGATAGACTCAGAAGTGTCCCTCTTCGCAAATGATGTGAAGTCAATGAGAAGAATTAAATCAGATGAGGATCAGGCAGGACTTCAAAGAGACCTAGACAGGCTGGACACCTGGTTCAGCAACTGGCTTCTCGAATTTAACGCCTCCAAATGCAAAGTCATGAAGATCAGGGAAGGGCAAAGACAGCAGAGAGTATAGGCTAGGTCGCCAAAGACTACAAACCTCACTCAAGGAGAAAGATCTTGGGGCGAGTATAACACCGAGCATGTCTCCAGAGGCACACATCAACCAGATAACTGCTGCAGCATGTGGGCGCCTGGCAAACCTGAGAATAGCGTTCCGATGTCTTAGTAAGGAATCGTTCAAGACATTGTACACCGGGTACGTCAGGCCCATATTGGAACCCACACCTGGTCAACCACGTCAAGAAATAAGAGAAAGTGCAAAGGTTTGCAACAAGGTTAGTTCCAGAACTAAGGGGAATGTCCTACGACGAAAGGTTAGGGGAAATCAGTCTGACTACACTGGAGGACAGGAGGGTTAGGGGAGACATGAGAAGGGCATACAAAATACTGCGTGGAATAGACAAGGTGAACAGAGACAGGATGTTCCAGAGATGGGACACAAACAAGGGGTCACAATTGGAAGGGGAAGACTCAGACGAGTCAAAGGGATGTTAGGAAGTATTTCTTCAGAGTAGTCAGGAAGTGGAATAGTCTAGCAAGTGATGTAGTGGAGGCAGGAATCATACAGAGATTTAAGACGAGGTATGATAAAGCTCATGGAGCAGGGAGAGAGAGGACCTAGTAGCGTTCAGTGAAGAGGCGAGGGCAGGAGCCGAGTCTCGATCCCTGCAACCACAATTAGGCGAGTACAATTAGGAGAGTGGGCGCGTACACAGTACCTGAAGGTGTTCAGGTGTCAACGCCCTCGCGGACCGGTCCTTAACTAGGCCTCCAGGTGGATCAGAGCCTGATCAACGAAGCTGTTGTTGCTGGCCACACGCAATCCAATGCACAAACCACAACCCAGCTGATCAGGCACTGACTTTAGGCATCTGTCCAGTACAATCCTGAAAACAGCCAGGGGTATATTGGCAATACCCCATACGAGAGGAAGCTGTTGAACAACAGTCTTGGGGTCCGGACGCTTATTTTATTCTCGGCATCTGTTGTTCATTGAGGTAGGATGTTGCACCGTCTGCCTGTTCTTTTACTGTCTTAAGGAGTGATTTGTGTGTGCAGATTTGTGACCAGTCACTAGGATCTAATGTGTACATTTTGACGCATCTCTCACTAATCATACGTCAATATTTAACTGAATTAGAAATTTCTGCCTCGCGCTCTACTTTTCGCATACAGAGGCACAGGTCACCGGCGGTGACCTCTACCCACTTCAGTAGGTACACGTGTAATGTTCTGTCGAGCAATAATTACTACATGAATGGGTAGGCAGTTGAATATTAGACTGAGCACTGATGGAAAGCGTTTACAATGCCCCAGAACTGTTTAGTAAATCTGCTCATGAAACAATCAGATCTACACTAGCATTATCAACTATTTTGTTCCCATCAATTCGATCTTTCAGAAATTACAAGTGAAACTATTGGAAGTCAGAGTTTCACTCCCATAAACGAATTACATAAATGGCATTAGTTCATAAAAGCCAGTATATTCAGCCTAAAAGATAAATGCCCCACCATTTATATCGAGAGTGATGCTGGCAAGTGTAAGTCAGGTAAGTACAATGTGGGAGAGTACCACCTCTCAGCGAAGTACCTCAACCCCGGTACTTAACACACTATAGTAATGTGACCCAGCAGTGAGGGTGAGGCTGGGGGACAAGTACTCTGACCGGCAACAATGGGTAGATATTAGAATAAACGCAACCCAAGTAAATGTAACAAGTTAAACTTGGCACAGATACTCGACCAGATACTTACGTAATATCTTCTATAGTATCTTATCGGGAAACTAAATGATCAAATTATAAATTAACAACCATAACACGAGCTTCTAAACATTTTAACCAAGTTTTTCCAATTCATCAAAATTTTATTTAATATGTCAATCCATTAATGAATTATACTATCCTTTCCTCTCCCCCTCCCACTTTCCCTGCATTTTGCAAATCAAACCAATTTACCAAAGTTATCAAATTGATAACTGCAAGCAGTAAAACCCACTCAGGAAATCGAAGCAAATCAGAAGGTAGAAAAAAGTGTGCATTCATTATCAGAGTGAGACGTGGAGGGCTAGAACCATTTACTACTTTCAAAATTATACTTTACAGAACCATTCAGCCAAGACAAGCAGCTGAATAGTGTACATACAAGGCAGAAAAAGATGCAACAACTGCCTCACTGCACAACCCTTGCGTTAAGAGGAACGTAAATTTCCCAGTCAGAAAATAACTTGCTCATTTTTTCACTATAATCTACCTTGTCCATACTTACTATCGCATTTTTTTTTGGGGTTTGTTTTTGTTTTGTAAGGTGAAATCAGGATCTTTCCTTAATTCATGGTCTTATTTAACAAATCTGAGGACAATTATGTTGCCGACGTCTGAGTACAGCTCAGACCTCTGCAACAATTGTCCTCAAAGATTTAAGTTACAGTAGACAGTCATTTAACACGAATTTATTTGACACGATTTGGGTATAGCACGATTGAAAAATTGTGGCACAATTTTATGTAACACGTCGTATGATGAATTTAACACTCTTCAGTTTGCGGGAAGAAAAAAAACTTTCCCTTTTCCTTAAGCGGCCGCCTTGTTGTGGTTCTGCTGGGGAGACCTCCCGCCGTCCCCAGCCTCCCGCCGTCCACAGGCCTCCCGACACCTCCCCCACCATCAAAGCATTCTGCTACAAGCTTGTGATTGTGAATTGTGTTTAGATCTTCTAATTGCTATATCTTGTATCTACCAAGAAATCATGACAGTAGGCATACCGGTGTTGCTCAAAGTGGCAAGAAAAGGTGCAAAAGCATTTAAGTCTTATAATTAACGAAGGAAACAAAGATATTAGACAAGACATAACTTGTGGCCATAATGAAGTGTTACTTTGTACACAAAGTGGTAAACGGAAGTTTGTGTGACTGACTTACTGAATCATTCGACTGACTTACTGAATCACTTGATTGAATGACAAAGTTACACTCCAGTACAACCATCAACTTCAGTATCAGAACCTCTACCATCCACCTCAGCCCAGTAGGACCACAGCATAACTCTCCACTCTTCACAATCATCCACAAACACCAGCACCCACAATTAAGGCAAGAAATACTATTTGGTACATTTGTAGTCTTACGCATTAAAAACATAATACATCATAATGAACCACAATTATATTTTCACTTTTATTTATGTAAGATGCTGAGGCCTAAAAAGTCTAGCTTTTTTGGGGCTCTCAGGAACTAAACTACCGCGTTAAATGATGGTCTACTGTATATCATGAATTAAGGAAAGATCCTAGATTTCATTTTACGAAACAAAACAAATGCGATAATTATGGACAAGGTACATTATAGTGGAAAAAATTAACATGTTATTAGAAGACTGGGGAACTTACGTTCCTCTTAAGTTCCAAATAACACTCCTCCCCACAAGAGCCGCTCGCAATGTGCGTAGTCCCACAAGACAGACTGTGCCACAGGAGTGCACACGGACAAGCTCCCACAGTGCAGTAAAGGAACTTACTCTCTCTTTGAAGGAAGATGCAGTATCCTAGCTGGCACCCTGGCATCAGGGTCTTCCATGTTATCACAGACCAGACGAGCCAGGGAGGTGGAGGAGCGGATGGCTTGTAGCTGGCCCAGTGTCAGCCCAGCGTCAGCATTCTCGTACCTGTCCACCAAGTTTCAACGTAATATATTGTGTTAAACTTTTATCGGTCATTCAGCTACCATATTAAGTCAGGAAAGCCATTCTTTCTTTCCCAGTAATTATACCAACGTACCAGAACCTGTCGCCGCGTCGGACGTTGAGGAACTGATAGGCGATGATGCAGGCGAACGTAGGCCCAACTAGGCCTCCAGGTGTAGCAGTCTCAGCCTGAAATATTTATATTATTCCCTAAACCAATGTACAATATTTTGTATATGGGAAGCATTAAGATAAAGTGGACCAAACAGCTTAACTTGTGCACATTTAAATCTTCAGTTTTTAATATTCATGAAATAAATTTCTGCTTAATAAAGTTTACCGATTGGCGACTTCCTACAGTTAATATACACACTTATTGACACACTGGAGTTTAAAGAATTGTCCAGCATTCCAGAACAGCTGCTACTCTCGTCCATTCGTCACTGATGACACATGCAAACAGCAGTTATGTTTGTGCTCCAGTTGGCTATGCACTCACCAGACCTCCAGGAAACAGGTCAATATCTTCTATGTGAGCATAAGTTTTGCGGAGGACAGAGACTGCCTGCTGGGGCATCACATGGAGGAGGTCATCGAAGGTGGTTGCCAATCCCCCACCGCAAGCTTCTCTGTACTTCACATATGGTCCTATACCATGGTCACGACCTGCTGATGCCAAGAATTTCAGCAAAATATTCATGAATTTCTAAAGCACTAAAACTGTTTATTGTGGAAAAAGTCTTTGGTGAGACCACCTGAGCAACCTCTAAAGCCAGCATAGCATCTACTTTTAATTCTATACGAGTGGTTCGCATCAGGCGACATCATACCAAAATATCTTACTGACATGGTGTATGGAGTATAGTGTTGAGGAGGCTGTCAAACTAGGTACAGGGTTTTAACAGCCACCCTCTTCCGAGTGAAAACCTGGTAACTTGTGATCAGTCCCTCAGTGATGTTTTCCACTGCTATCTGCGACAGGCCACACCGGGAGTGCACTAACAAGGGATGCTGAAAATACTGCCCACTTAGACCCTTTATTCCAGGGGTAAACTCTTGCGAGAAGCACTGAGGCTTCGTACTATCTGTCAAAGAATCCAGAATATCATAATCAAAAGAAGCGCTAAACCACAAGGGCTATACAGTGCTGCAGGGTAGGAAGGAAGCAGGGTTATCAGGTGGCGAAAGGGGGAGGGATAATTAGTAGGGTACAGAGAACAGTGGGGCAGTGGATAGTACAGGGGTAGAGGGTAGCAAGAGATTGATGTAGAAAGGACTGAGGGGAGTGCGAGAGGTATCATCACCAGAGTTTGTGGAGTAAGTCGGTTGATAAGAAGTCAACGAGAGAGTCAGGATTAAAGGAGGGTCCATCAGCAGGAAGGGAAGATAAAGAGATAGTAGAGCAGAGACGATGTTGGAGGGAAATTCTGCGTGCTCGTTGATAGAGGGGGCAGTCTAACAATGTGGCTAACCGATACTGGAACCTGGCACGTATCACAGAGGAACAGGGTGCCTCTCCATGAGATACCCCATGAGTAAGGCGAGTGGGGCCAATGCAAAGACAGGAGAGAGTAGTCTCCCAACCCCGACAGAGGACAAGAAGACGGCCTGTAACCTATACTTGGTTTAATAGAATGAAATTTGTTACCGAGTAGATTAGACCAACGTTGTTGCCAATGGGTGTGAAGGTGGGTTGCTATTACAGCAAAATAGTTCGTAAATGGAACACCTCTATATGAAACTGGTAGGTCATGTACTGCTGACCACGCAACAGTGTCTGCCTGTTCATTGCCCTGTACGTCAACATGACCAGGGACCCAACAAAAAACTATGCTTGGTCGAGATATGGCATAGCCAAAGTTTGATACGGAGGACTAGGGGGGCGAGGTGTATCAAATTTTCGTATAGCCTGTAGAGCACTAAGGGAGTCTGAGAACCACAAATGATGATGACAGGCATAGATGCAATATGGGTAAGTGCTGCAAGAATGTCATACAATTCAGCTGTAAAAATGCTAGCCGAGGATAGTAAATGTCCTCGCGTGACACTGTCCAGAAACACTGCTGCGAATCTGACGCCATCAGAAGAGAGCCACCTGTGTGCACTGCGATGGCATGAGAATGAGAGCAGAAGTGGTCAAGAAAAAGAGCGGGAAGCTACTGTAGGCAGTTGGGCTTTCGTGCAAAGGAGTGAGAAAGAACAGACTTGGACAGCTGGAACTTCTCAGGAGGGGGCAGGGAAAAGTGAGATACTACATGAACATAGAAAGGTGGCAACTGAAGGGAAGACAAGAGCGAATTTAGTCGAAGAGAAAAGGAACGGAGCAAACTGGGGTGACGAACAAATAAAGAATGTACTAACATCGGTGACTATTCTATATATGAAAGGATTGCAGAGATCATGAGAGCAAACATAGTAGTAAAGGCAATGGGCATTGCGGCAATTGGACAAGGATGGAATATTTATTCGCTTCTGCATAGAGGCTAAACAGGAGAAGAGCGAAAAGCACCAAGGCACAAACAATCCCTGGTGATGGATGGGATTAAGGCTCGAGAGAGTAGTAGGAGAAGCCGCTGAATAGATCTGATCACCATAATCGAGTTTTGATAAAATGAGGGCTGAATGTAGGCGAAGGAGAGTTCGACAATCAGCTCCACATGAAAGATGAGCAAGGGTTTTAAGAAGGTTCAGCCGGTTGTGGCAAGTTGCCTTCAGAGAGGTAATGTGAGGTTTCCAGGATAACCTACGGTCAAAGAGAAGGCGTAGAAACCTGACTATCACGTTCAGGGATACGCGAGCCATAGAGGTACAAATTATTGGAGATGACAAAGCTCCTAGTGAAAGTAATTTGGCGAGTTTTGGTACTGGAAAATTTAAACCCATGCGTGGTGGCCCAATTGGAAACACGGTAGACTGCATGCTTGAGAAAACTAACGAGGTGACAGTCAGCACCTGCACAAGCTATAGCAGTCAACAACATAGTGATGACCAAATATTGGATGGAAGACTAGAGGCCAAATCATTTATAGCAAGGAAGTGTTGTGCTCAGAACACATCCCTGAGGGACACCCTCAGCTTGGACAAAGTCCGGGGAGAGAACATTATTAACACTGAAATGTCTGTCACTTAAAATGTTTTTAAGGAAGGATGGTAGATTGCCTTAGAGCCTTAAGGAGTGGGATTGGGCCAAAATATTATACCTCCAAGTTGTATCATATGCCTTCTCGAGGTCAAAAAACATGGCAATAACCGAGTGGTTATTCACAAAGGCATTACGAACATACATATCCAAGCATAGTAAGGGGTCTATGGTAGAACGGCTCTTACGAGAGCCATATTGACGAGTGGACAGACTGTTGTATGCCTCTAAATACCACATTAAATGTCGATTTACCAGACGTTCCATCACTTTGCAAACTGCACTGGTAAGAGTAATGGGACGATAGTAGGAGGCATGTCCCATAGTACCCAGTTTGTAGAAAGGGAGAACAAAGGCACATTTCCACAGCTGCAGGAGAACTCCTTGTGATCAAATAAGATTGAAGAGGTGTAAGAGGCCTACAAGGGCTGATTGATGTAAATGTTGTAACATACGAATATGAAGGTCGTCAGGCCCAGGTGCCGATGATCGACAAGTGGAGAGTGTCGCCTCCAGTTCCTGAAGTGTAAAAAGGCACATTATACGGTTCTTCAATGTGAGAAGAAAAGTCCTAGGGTGCTAACTCTCTGGCAGACTGAGGAAAGAAACGAGGGGCATAAATGAACCCCCTGAGAAATACTTACCAGATGATTGCCAATTTTAATGGCAACATCAAGAGGGTTTGCTATATTAACACCGGCAACCTGCAAAACAGGAGCCCAGGTATGGAGAGTATTTACCACTATTTCCGTACTTTTTTTCAGACTGCACTCAGTGGAAGCTGAGGTGATGGTGGAAACAATCTCGCCAGTGAGTGCGTTTAGCATCACAGATGACACGGCGGGCGACCACTCGCTTCTGCTTAAAATTAATTAGTCTCTCTGTGGTTCTATTGTACCAGTACCTGCCCCATGCAGTGCGTTTCAAAAGTACTGCCCGAGCACAGGCAGAAGACCACCATGGCACATACTTCTGAGAATGCCTGTCTGAGGTTCAGTGGATAGAATGAGAAGCTGCAGTTAAAACTTATGTTGAGAAGAGGTGTAAAACCTCATCAATGGAGGATGAAGAAGGAACTTCACTAAAAGCAGTTAGTTGCGAGTAAAGGTCCAAATTTGCTGGATTAAATTGCCAGCGAGGGCTACGAAGATGTGGTGAATATGAAGGGGAAGAATGATTGGAAAGTGATCACAATCATGGAAGTCCGGTAGAACAGACCAGGTGAAGTCTAGTGCAGTGGAGGAAGAGCAGACCGAGAGATCGATGCAAGTGTGTGTGAGTACTAGGATCAAAATGGGTGGGGGTACCCGTATTTAAAACATGGAGGGGGTGAGAAGCGAGAAAAGCCCCAACTGAATGCCACGCGAGTCACAATGAGACACCCCCCCCCTCCCCCACCGAGGAAATGGTGGGCATTAAAATCGCCAAGTAACAGAGGTGGTGGCGGTAAGGATGAAACAAGAAAGGCAAAATCTGGGATAGATAATGCTCGAGAAGGAGAGAGATATAAAGAACACTTGAAAATTTGGTTCTTGTAAGCAAATATCAATAGAGGAAAACCTGGAAAGCAACATCTGAAGCTCACCCCAATTACCACTGAGGCCACGAATATTCCACTGTAAATAGGCCATGATTGGCAACGAGGAAAATACCAGGAATCCGCAGGTAAGGGCACCTACAGACTAGAGGGGTTAGAAAAGTCTATGTGCGGTGGCATCAGAAAACTTTCAAGCAGCGAAGGAATGGAGCGTTGCAAAGAATGGAGTTGTGGAGATGGAGGAGAGGGAAGAGAAGGAACAAGAGGTCGATCAGTGTCCATTCAAGGGTTAGTCCCTACAATATATTCTGAAATAGCATCAAGTGTTTCTGAATTCAAAGACGTTGTATGGGAGACAATATTGGAGAGAGAAGGAGAAGGGTGAGTAAAGATTGGGACAGTAATGGACTGTACTAAAGTAGGGGGGGGGACAAAAGTGTGTTGGGAACTGGAGAAGTGTGGGAGGGGACAGAAGAGGCAGAAACCTGGGAGGCAGCAGAAGAGGGAGAGACTTGGGAGGGTACAGGGGAGGAAGGCACAAAACAAGGAGGGTGAACCTCCACACTTGTAATAGAGCCAGTGAGAGGGAAAGAACCAGGTACAGAGACGAAAGGTAAAATGTGGGGGCAGAAGAAGGGAAGGAGGGGGCAAAGATGATTTGAGCAAAGGGGATTTTTTGGACTTCTGAGAAGTAGAGGGGTGATTGGTAGAAGGTGTCGTACGAGATCTTGAGGGAGAACTCGAAGATGTCAGAACAGACTTAGGTCTTGAAGCAGGGACGTGATCCCAGGACAGCAAAAGAATTAGATACAGGAGTGACTATGGGAGGGGTAACAACAGAGGCTGCAGAAGATGGGACCCCAGAAGTGGGGGGACGTTTTGAAACACGAGAATAAGAAACACGGGGTAGTCTCCCTTGGAAGCGGAGATGAAAAAACTGCCATAGCATAAGGGAGACCTTCTGCCTCTTTGAAGCAACGGATTTCACGCTCATTTAAGTAGACCTGGCAACGGCGAGAGTACGAAGGGTTAGCCTCATGACAATTAAGGGAAGAGGGAGGTCGACTGCACGATGTATTAGAATGGTCGTCGGCACCACAGACTGGGCATTCTGCTATAGATCTGGAATATTTCGCTGGGTGACCAAATTGCCAGCAATTTCTACACTGTTGGGGTGTAGGGATCACCTTTCGAACTTGTAACCGATGTCCTGCTACATAAACAGAGGACAGGAGTTCACGGTTGTCGAAAGTTAATTGAGCCACATTGCAAGGGTATCGTCTGCATCCGCGGGCAGGAAGGACAAGAGTGTCTACCTTGAAGATCGGGAGATCTTGGAGTTCCAGCTGTTCAAGAATGTCATTGCCACATTCCTGAAAAGTCTGTTGGACTATGGTATGGGGCAGAATGACAGTACCACTACAAGAACTGAGGGAATGTTTTTTGATAGTGACAGGAATAGTGTTGATATGTGAAAGAAGAGAAAGATCATGAGTTTGGGTAGCATTCTGAACAGTGATGATGTGCATACCACTCTTCAGAGCACGAAAGGAAATATATCTACCAACATGGCAGAGGAGCACCTAGCCATTAGTATGGTCGGAAAGATAGGCAATAGTCGGTCGTAAAGTAAAGAATTTGGTCCATTGTGCATTCTAAAACTGAGCATGGAAAGGGAGTATTTGATGTGTTGATTTTTCCTGAGAAGAACGTGGTGGTGAAGTGCCATCAGGCAATTGTCATTTGTGTTTAGTAGTGGGACCAGAGTTGGTCCGACATGAAATGGGCTAGCGGTTCGAAAATTGCCACACCGTAGAGGGAGAGGCCAGAAGCATAGCCAAAGGAAAGCAGAGGTCAGACAAATCAAAGTTGTCAGTCGAAACCCCGGTACCTGAAGTGGGCGAGGAAACAGCACCAGCAAGAGTACAGGGGCATCAAGAGTGTCCAAAGAGTGGTCAAAAAACGAGACAGGGTCAGAATGGGGTGCGGTATCAAGAAGGGGCCCGGGGGTAGTAGGTTCATGGACTGGGCTCTCCATGGTTAGGTTACTTTTCTTTTCTTTTTGTTTAAGAAAAAAAAATAAAAAAAAAAAAAGGGGGGAGCAGGGAGGAATAGTTCCCAGGAGGAATGAAAGGGCCAGAAATCTCCCTCAGCGCCCAAGAGGACCTCAGCATCGCAAGTAGTGCAGATGCAGCATGGAACCCATGCCATACCCTACCCTTCATGCAAGTAAACCAGCAATCTGGGATAGCAACCTCACATCTGCCGAGCTACCTCGGTAGGACAAAAGAGAGGGTGGCTGGATATCCGCCACAAAGCATACCTCCTTCGGCCACCACCCTCGGAATCTGAAAGGTGGCTTCCAGAGATATACCCATCGCCCGAAAGACACCCAAAGCCACCCTCCGGGATACCCGAGAGGGATTGGGACATCTCCATCAATCCAGATTTCATGGCAAACTACGCCACCGCCAAGAACCTCGACGGAATGGGATGGACCCCGGTACCCTTTCCCCTACCTAGGAACTAGCGTGCCTGTGGGAAAAATACCCGAGGCCAAAAAGAGGAAGGGCAAAAGGGAGGGGTGGGGGGAGGAGGAGGAGGAGGAGGAGGAGGAGGAGGAGGAGGAGGAGGAGGAGGAAAGGAAAAAGGGGGAGGATGGGATGGGGAAGGGGGGATTGGGGGGTAATTAGGTTCGGTCTGAGGAAGGAGACCGACAGGTCTAATTCCTCAGACCAAGAGCCTCTTCACCACGACAAGGAGCCCCTCTTGAAGAGGCAAAGATTCCAGAACAAACAGCCCTGCAGTCAGTCTGGAGATGGTGAAGAATGGTAACTATCTGCACTGTGTCAGTCTTCTTTAAGGTCAAAGATAACCACAAGGTTTCTGGGTAGCTGGCAGAACCTTCCTGGAATTTTCCAGACAGCCAAACTAAGCTGTCAGTTGTGAATGGAACTTTTAGAAGCAAAACTGTACCGACGAAATAACGTTTTTCAGTCTTAGTACTAAATGAGACGAAATTTCAAGTCCCCAACAACTTACAGATGAAGTTCATCAAAAATTTCCAGTAATTCGCTGCTTCCTTCATGTCAACGGTCGTCACCACCCCCAGCCCTCCCCCTGCCTGGCTTCTGGTCGCCACCCCAGGCTCCCCCTGCCAGACTTGTCACCACCCCCGAGCCCCCCCCTTCCCTGGCTGGCTTAGATAGGTTTACTTTAATATACACAGATTCAAAGATAATTAAAAACTAATTACTCCAAACCACAACCGACCACACAAAACTAGCTACCAACACTACACAAAACTAGCTGCCCAGGTACCAACACTGCACAAAACTAGCTACCCAGGTACCAACCTTACATTTACTTTCCTATTAATTTACTGTACACAGATTTAACCACTTAGCGTCGTGCCTCGAGCGATGTTTCTAGCAAATAGGTCCCTTATGGGGTTTGGATGACCCTGGAACAGCTGATTCACGATGGATGGGACTAGACGCAAGTCAACTGGTAGGAGTCTTGTACCAACCAGACCTCGCAGCACACTGTCGTAGATTCCCGGCTGTTGAACAAGTTACGAGTGTAAGTTATGCATGCTATTATGGCTTCGTTGTTAGCAATTACGTATACAAGATTATACTTTAAAAGTAACCGATACATGGGTTGCAAGAGCAGCTAAACATTGAGATGCTAGGGACGAGGGGTACGTGCTCGGGGGGGGGGGGGAGGCGAACATAAGACTAGAGAAAGTCATGTGATTCATTACACTTACTTCCCACAATGATTCACTAACTTAACCTCCCTTTTGTAACCCTTTCCTCCCATATCTGGAAGTCTTACCTGGGTTGCCAAAGAAGCGTTGTTGAAGGTCTGAACGAGAGGAACAGAAGCAAGAGGCAGATAGTTGTGATCAAATAAAGGCAGGAAGTCCGGGATCATTGTGTGTCCGACCCTGAACACACTTGTAGCGAACTCGTTCAGTGCCCCGGGGTTGACACGCTGGTCATAACCCTGAAACCAAGACCAAAAACTGAGTGATCACTTGTTAACTAATTCGTGGAGAAACTAATAGCTACTTAGCTGAGATATTGTCAAATTTATTGATTACTTTTTTTAAATATAACAAACATCGAAGGAAATTTATAAATGAAAAAAAAATTTCAAGTAAAACATTTAAGTTATAAATTTTAAATTATTTACAAACTTTAATGAAGTTACGAGATCCCCAAGTTACATACAGGGATGCTGCTGGACATCTGTACGTCAATCTTAATAGCCGAGGGAATGACAACTTACCAAGAATGGAGAACTAAAAGCCTTAAAAGTACTTTAATGTTCATAATATTTTCGCCTGTATTCAATTGAAGAAGCCGCTACGCAGGCAGAACTATTAAGCAAAAAAAATCACCATAGGAAGGTGGAGGGTAACGCCCTGACGTTTGATATTTTATTTAAAATTACATCAACATTACACTGAGATTTAAGTCGACGTCTTCACGTTAACAGTTGAATGTGAATGTCGTTAAAACCTTTATCAGCAATACTTTGGCCGTATTTTCTGGGTTTCCAATTTTCTTACCACTTCTGCATTATGATCAGTTCTCACCTGTCCTTATTTCGCTCTGCTATCTGCTTTACTCTTGCTTCAGTACCTTTCGCACCATTGTTTACCTGGTAATACCCGGATTTCTCAGGGAGGAGTCTGTAGTCTGCCATCTTTACTTCACCCACCAGCATGGGCAGCAGCTCTGTGTACACCATGTGTTGGTACTTTGCTATGTTCACCCGACGAGCCTCCTGTTACGTGTATATTTAAAAATATAAAAAAACTTTAATTACATGTTGCATCCTAAGGGATTACACGTTGCATCCTAAATGATTACCTTCATCTATTATCCTACACAGGTTTAATTCTTCTTTCCTATTTTTTTTTTTTTCAAATTAAATCACCCCCTCTTTGATAAACTAAGTGTCACGCTTCCATAACGTTTCTTATATGACACGATTAATCTATATCATTTAAACATTTAGCTTCATATTTTATAAAATTGTTGTATGAACCTCCTACACTAATTTTCTTTCAAAATTCAAGCTTTCTTTCAGCCTCATTACTAACAGCACCAGGAAGAGCCAGGAGCTACGACTACCCCTCCAACCACAAATAGAGCGCGCGCACGCACCCGCACAATGCTGGTGCACACACCGCGGTCTCGTGTATTGTCAGTTTGCCTTGCAATATACCTGTACTGTCTTGCTCTATTTTCAAATACATTTTCTTCAAACATAAGTTACGACTGTCCCTATTACAATGCACACATGAAAGCTAAATAGGTATTGGTCATACAGCATGACACAGCAGGGCTAAGACAAGTGAAGGCATGTTTGAAAGCCAAGAACACTGACTATATTCACCACCACCTTGGCAATAAATCAGTACAACACAAAGGAACGTCAAAAATAAAATAAGAAAAAATTGAATGTTGTGGTAGGTTGAGAACTCGTCCCCAAAAAAGTCAAAGGATCGAACAACACTGTCCAGCAGAACGTAACCCACAGGGTGATTGTGCCCCAGTCACTCGAGTGCAGGGATGGGCGAGGCAAATCACAAGTTAGGTCAGCAGAAAGAGACTTTGAACTCAATCCAGATGGAGGTACACAGATGATCTCCCCTGTAAGCTCACAATGGTTGCAGGGAGGAAGAGCTCAGTTCAGCCTGACTGATGGTTAACAAATGGCTGAGATACCTACACTTCTCTTGGCATCTACACCAAGAGTTATAAATGCCTTACGTTGAAACAGGAACTTCATTCCACTTTACTCTTGCAATCCTCCAAGCTACGACTTATGAAGAGTGTTGCATGCCACGCCAGTACAACACTGCCACAGAAATGAACCTCTTGGGTTGCCTTACACGGTCTACAGGTGTCAAATTTCTGGCACTAAGGATTTTACAGAGGGGAGCAAACTCTTTACATCCAGGTAGAAACCCAGAACCAGTAAATGTGTTACCACAACACGGCCCACCTTCCTCCAACTCTCTTCATAGGTAGGTTCTCTTGCTCGCAGAACAGCCTTCGCTTTTGTCACTTCAGTTTCGGGAGTTACTAGGCATGGATACGAGAGGTTTGTTGTTACAAATTCAATATGATGGACTGACCTGTTGGGTTAAGTCCAGGACCATAAACGAAACTAAGGAACCTCGGTAATTGAATCACTTGATGTAAACGAAGACAAGAAGTTAGTGCCTCGACAGACACGCGAGTTGATAAGTAGTCTTCGTTCCCTAAAGTCCCCACATCCCAACCACTGCAGTATCAGCTTACATTAACTAGAGGATACATATTGTTCCAGGCTATGGAGCAGAACTCTTCTCCAAGCTGAGGGACTGACTACTCTTAAAACTACTATGAGGGCGATGGACTGATTACATCTCCATCTCCACTGCTTTTGATGCCTGTTCTGTATTCGACTCGAGAAACCTACTGTATAAGCAGAAAGTTAAAGAAAATATCCAACTGTTGGACAAGTTTTATCTACTAACCAGGAAAAACAGCTTCAGGAGAGCTCTCTGACTTCGGCTTAACTAAACAGACTGTTACAGGTGCTAGCAGCGCCAGCAACCTCTTATCCACAGTAACCTCCAGTAAAACTTACATTGCCAAAAAATTCCACTCCCTTACCCCGTCCCTAATCCCATCCCTTCCTTCGCAAAATTTAATCTTTGCTCTATGCCAATTAAGGTGACCCCAGCACCAGGAGGGAAGGCAATCTGGAGAGCTTAATAGCAATCCTGAAGCTAGGATCTTAAGTACGTTACAACACGGGTTGGACACAAGTGTGAAGAGTGTTGGGTTGACAGATGACAAGCCTGGATAGTAGGTCCACTATAATGATCCCATTTTTTTTTTTGCATGGACAGCTGCTGCTTTTGAATGGGCTTTCCATGAAAAAAAATATAGGTTGAAGTAGAGTGCACTGTTTAGTAACAGTTGGTGTAAAATATAAAAATTTTGATGAGCATTACCTATGTAGTATGAAGCCTTACAATATAAAATTAAAAATACTGGCAAGTTTGATAAAAAGCCAATAATTCTATAACCCGAGACAACCTGGGAAGCAAACATACATCCCCAGATTTAAAGATACAACATCGTGCACACTATTCTAGAACTAACCTAGCCAG
Organism: Cherax quadricarinatus; assembly: GCF_026875155.1. Taxonomy (NCBI): domain Eukaryota; kingdom Metazoa; phylum Arthropoda; class Malacostraca; order Decapoda; family Parastacidae; genus Cherax; species Cherax quadricarinatus. The sequence continues at coordinate 43,042,988 of NC_069400.1, forward strand.
ATAATTATCAGAATTTACCATGAAATGAGCTTGAGAAACTGTTTTGAAATGATACAACTCACCTGATATATTCTCTCATCATTCCAGTGGGGGTTGAGGGCAGATAGCTGGCCAGCAAGACGATTGTGTTCTCTGAACAACATTGCGTGCACCACAAGCAGCCCCAGTTGTTCGTTGCTCCTGTAACATACCTTCACAAACTTAATACTGGCTACTACAACTTTACAACATGCTGCCTTTAAGACATTGCCAGATATTTGTTTACACCAGGATTGTCATCCAGTAAAATATAGAGGCGCCTGAGAAGTGGTAAGCAAACAGCCTCGAACCTAGGAAGTTGCAGCTGATACATCAAGGCAACCCCTCCCCATCATCAAGGGATACCCCCTTCCACACAAGCATCAAGGAACACCCCCTCCCAAACAAGCATCAAGGGCTACCCCCTCCCAAACAAGCATCAAGACACCCTCAAAGGGTATTATTCAAGACGTAAATTATTTTTATCTATGCATAATGAATCAGGTGTGTATTAAAATGTACTTACTGAACTGTAGGGAAATATGTGGGAACCGACACTACTGAATAGTGCAGTGTACCGTAAAATTGTATAAATACATAAACATTTAAAATAATTGTCTGCGTTATTATTCTGATAATCTTCATACTCTGATAACCTTTGCTTTAAAGTTGTCAAGACAACCCCAACGAGCAGCCAAAACTAAATTTCCTGGGGTCTCAATATTGGTCTGCCAGCAGTGCACAACTCCAGGCCTCACTACGTCACTGCACGAAGACATATTAGAACAAGTGTGGTACAAGTTAACATTGGGTTAAGTATTAGTGTTGAAGATATGAAGATCAGAATAGGTTATAACTGACAGCATTTCCTCTTCAAATATTTTTAGATTTCTTTTATAATTTGGTATCTCCGCAAGTGGACCTGTAACTGGCTGCTTGTAAATGGCTGCTTGTAACTGGCTACAGGGTGCGATGTGCGGAGATCAGAGACCAGTGTTGAGCAGTAGTTCAAGTAGTCGTGTTAGTGGGGGGGGGGGTAGTAGTGTGTAATGTTAGTATGGGTAGCAGTGTGCAAGATATAGTGTTAGTGAGGGTAGTAGTCTACAAAGATAAGATGGCCAGAAACAAACAGCTTGACAATACAAGTGGTAAAGATTAAGTGACCATGAAGCAATAATAGGTAATTGAAATCTCCCCACATGGAGGTAGGAAAGAGCGGACACCAATCTTCGGAGCTTCCATAGAGGGGAACAGAAAAGCAAAATATTGTTCGGACAGAAGGTAAATTAAGGGAAGCAAAGAGTGAACACAGAAAAGACACACATTAAAGAGAAACGACACTCAAACAGAAGTTCTACTAATGTGTTACTAGGATCTTGAAGGTCATGAGAGCGGATTAAGTATCTTAGACAATGGGCATCACGCCGATCGTGTAAAGATAAAACATTCGTCTCTGCATATTGGCTCTCGACCGGGAAGGAACGAAAAGCACCTAGACAAACGCAATCCTTGAACGAGAAGCTGCAGAATATAGTTGTTCTTCATAATTCAGTTTCGATAAGGTTAGGGCAGAGTGAAGACTAAGAGTTCGTCTATCAGTTCCCCTGAAAAAGATTTAAGAGGGGTTTAAAGAAAATGCACCAAGTTGTTTACGTTAAGGTTGTGAGGCGTGTCCAGGACATCCGTCGAACAAACAGGCTTTACCGTACGTCGTTCAGGGTTAAAGGAACCATTCAGTTTTAACGCATCATTAGAGACAACAGAACATCTTGTAAAAGTAATTTGACGCATCTCGGTAACATTGTCAATAACATTCTGGAGAGGTGACAGCCAGCTGATGCTATAGCAAAATCAAGAAAATGACGACACCACATATGGGAGAACAGAAATAAGGTCATTAATGCCAAGAAAATGAGTGGTGCTGGGAAGAACCCTGAGGGACACCTTCAGCATTTTTAGAGTCAAGGGGGAAAGTATTAATCACAACAAGGAATTAAGAAAAAGCTGCATCATAAACTCTGCTTTCTGCCAGTGATCTATATAATATTTGGCCGGTGTAGGGATTAATTCCCGTACTTTTAAACGTTGTCCTGTTGTATATACAGTTCAAGGTCAACTTTGCTATATTACAAGGATGAAGTCCTTACTGCCCTCGTTTGAAGAGATGTGTCTAGCTTAAGAACAGGTAGGTTCGGGAGCTCAAGTTACTCCATACGTCTGCATCACATTTCGTAGTCTTGTTGTATTATGGTACGAGGAATAACAGTTCTGCAGCATGAACTGTGGGAAGGATGCTTACGTATCGTGACAGGAGTGTCGAGATTCGAGCTAAGACGGGAGATACTACGAACTGTTTTATATAGTTTTGTCCAACATGTCGCAAGTGTTTTTTGCTAATACTATGGTCAGAAACAATCTATAGGTGGTGTTGTTTGGAGAAAAGAATTTTGTCCACGAGTTACCTTGACATTCAGATTAGAGAGAAAGATTTTTGTGTAGGTTATTTCTGAATATAAGAGTGGCAGCAGTTACTGGGTCTGCATCATAGGTCGAGATCGCTTGGACGAAGTCTCGAGCCCATCCGCCCTTTGTCGTGCGAACGCTCGGAAAATCGATGCAGTGTGAGAGGGGCAGAATCATTAAAAGTTCATCCACGTAACTTCGCAAATGAACCTATGCATACATATGCATTCAAATGCCTACGCTCTTGTGCATACGTGCATAAAATAAATGCGCGCTAACATGCTTATTTTCAAAGTGCTGCACTGGAATTTTATAACCACCCTCCACTATCGTTTACAAGGCTGCTCTTGTGGAAACCAGGATACATCTGATAGCGGGAGAGACCGAAGTGCATCTAATTTTTAAAAGAATTTACATGCTGCTGTCTCGGAACAGTTAATGTTCAGAAAAGTAACAAATTGAGCAGCCACTGAGTATGAATTTTATGCACACGTTGGTATTATTGACCAGCCTAGTCCATGTAATATTGACCAGCCTAGTCCATGTAATTCCAGGTATTGGGTGGAAGTGCCACAGTAATTCCAGCTATTGTGTGGAAGTACCAATCCGTGAGAGGTTTAATTGAAATCACAACAGTGCTAGCCTGGACAGAGTGCATCTTTAACAAAGCATTTGCCAGATCAGTTAGATACTAGTATCTCAGACCACCTCAGATGTAGTCTCGTGTAAAACATGATCAGGTGACCTGTAGCCAACCCACCATTACCTACATTTTATGCATGGATTTAAATACAACACTTACGTCAAATATTTCAGAACGTTGAAGCCAGTCTTTTTGAAATGTAATTACACATTCTGGAGTTACTTTTAATACTTCCAACTCTGGACATACCAAATTTTTCGGTATGAACTGTCCACTTCAATCTATATTAGGTAAATTTACTCATGAAATCTTAATAACACGATTGCAGACAAACCAGGGAACTGTTGGTTAACGCACTAACTAGCCTGCGATGTTTAGCACTCACTGGCTTTGGGTTCAAGCCCTACCCGTTCCCTGATTTACCAAATATAAATGCTATCTTGCACTATCCCAATACGCAAGTCTATTCGTTTTAATCTTCCTATTTACTCTTGGTCAAGAATTACGCTGCAGTGTGTCAACTCACCTTTCGTCGCCGGCAAGGAAGCACTTCTTCGAATCACTCCGACAGTTTTCGAAGTTGCTGGCATGTACCAGGGGCAGCAAGCCTCCTGGAGCGCTACCCTGCCGCAGTTCTATCAGCATCCCCGATGAGTACAGTCGCAGATCCCTCTCCCGGCATTCGTCGCTCCCGTACACCTGCCATCAAACCACAGGATTAAAACTGCTTTGAACACTTATTGTGTCACTATACTTTGGTAAGGCGACCTACTAATGAAACCATCTATGCAGTCACTATAGACAATTTAAAAATTATTACTGGGAAAAGATTTTAAAATCGATATTCCATTCTTCACGGGGAAATTGTTTACAAAGTTATTTACTGCTCTTGTTAGGAAAAATAACTTATCATACTCAGTCTAACATTGAAACCATAAAACTCATGACATAACTATTACAACCATTAAAATTTGGCAGCAAAAATGATTAAAAACAATGAAAACGTTCAGTTTCGGAGCTCCTTACAGTACTGTAGTAAATATGAAGGTACAACCATATAGAAACATTCCAGGCAAAACTCTGAATCTGTTCCGGCAAAAAAAAAAAAAAAAAAAAAAAAAAAAAAAGCAGCAGCAGCAGCAGCAGCAGCAGCAGCAACAGCAGCCCTAGCACCACCAGCCCTAGCACCACCAGCCCTAGCACCACCAGCCCTAGCACCACCAGCCCTAGCACAACCAGCCCTAGCACAACCAGCCCTAGCACAACCAGCCCTAGCACAACCAGCCCTAGCACAACCAGCCCTAGCACAACCAGCCCTAGCACAACCAGCCCTAGCACAACCAGCCCTAGCACCACCAGCCCTAGCACCACCATCCCTAGCACCACCAGCCCTAGCACCAAGCAGATAACCATGGGTAGTGTAATGTCCTGTCCTCAACAAAGCTCCTCAGTTGCCAATAATCTGGAAGAGGCAACAGGTCAAACACACTGCCTTACCATTCCCAGGAAAACATTACTTCCAGCAACACTCAAACACGTTACAAAAGTGTTATAAACGTGTCGACAAATCTTAGAAAAACTGAGAAACTTTCTGAAACATGAGCGGTTTTACCGAGTACATCTTTATATTACACAAGAAATCAATCATGAATAACAATATACATTAAACCAGTGCAATATAATCAGCACGATTCCAACGCTTAGTAAAGTTTTGACCACAAGAATCGTGAACCTTAAGATATATACTCATACCAGATTTAAAACTCATGAAGAATGAGCAGAAAGTCAGGGGCAAGACAGTGGCAAGTAGTTTATGTTCCTCAGTCAACTGAAGACTGAAAGCAAACACGGTGGCAGTGGTATAATAGTGGTAGTAGTGTAACAGTGGCAGTGGCATAAGTGGGGGTCTAATAGTGGCAGTGATATAAATGGTGGTATAATAGTGGTGGTATAATAATGGTGGTGGTGGTATAATAATGGTGGTATAATAGGTGGTGGTGGTATAATAGGTGGTGGTGGTATAATAATGGTGGTATAATAGGTGGTGGTGGTATAATAATGGTGGTATAATAGGTGGTGGTGGTATAATAATGGTGGTATAATAGGGTGGTGGTGGTATTATAATTGGTGTATAATAGGTGGTGGTGTTGTATATAATGGTGGTATAATAGGTGGTGGTGGTATATAATGGTGGTATAATGGTGGTGGTGGTATAATAAATGGTGGTATAATAGGTGGTGGTGGTATAATAATGGTGGTATAATAGGTGGTGGTGGTATAATAATTGGTATAATAGGTGGTGGTGGTATAATAATGGTGGTATAATAGGTGGTGGTGGTATAATAATGGTGGTATAATAGGTGGTGGTGGTATAATAATGGTGGTATAATAGGTGGTGGTGGTATAATATGGTGGTATAATGGTGGTGGTGGTATAATAATGGTGCGTATAATAGGTGGTGGTGGTATAATAATGGTGGTATATTAGGTGGTGGTGGTATAATAATGGTGGTATAATAGGTGGTGGTGGTGGTATAATAATGGTGGTATAATAGGTGGTGGTGGTGGTATAATAATGGTGGTATAATAGGTGGTGGTGGTATAATAATGGTGGTATAATAGGTGGTGGTGGTATAATAATGGTGGTATAATAGGTGGTGGTATAATGGTGGTATAATAGGTGGTGGTATAATAATGGTGGTATAATAGGTGGTGGTATAATAATGGTGGTATAATAGGTGGTGGTATAATAATGGTGGTATAATAGGTGGTGGTATAATAGGTGGTGGTATAATAATGGTGGTATAATAGGTGGTGGTATAATAATGGTGGTATAATAGGTGGTGGTATAATAATGGTGGTATAATGGATGGTGGTGGGTTTATAATAATGGTGGTATAATAGGTGGTGGTGGTATAATAATGGTGGTGGTGGTATAATAATGGTGGTATAATAGGTGGTGGTATAATAATGGTGGTATAATAGGCGTGTCAGCGTGCCTCGTTGTGCTCCGGGTTTTTCGTGTTTTCACGGTTCGCTCTTACGTGCTAGAACTTTAATTGGTGTCATCAATCCTATACGATACATCCTCTAGCGCCTGGAACCAAATCTTGGGCGGGAAAACATTATATACTGAGTCAAAAAAGGAGAATTAGTGTGCACTAGCAGAGTTTACTGCCAGAGGGGAATCATAGGCCTGTCCCGTGTGGAAAAAAAAAAATAATAATTGAACTTTTCATGTCAGAGGAAAGAAAGTCTCCCTGATAACATTGAGTATACATAGTGTATAGTGTTATACTACAGTGGCTCCTAGTATATTGATGATAAAGGCTAAAGTGTCATTTGAAAACAGGTGAATTTGTAAATGAAGTGATAAGCCTATAGAGGCAGGTGCCAGAAGTCGCCAGAACTTACCACAGGTCAGCTGTTTTTTAATAATCTTCCTGGCTTGCCAGTGTACTCGCATATAATCTAGTGATACCAGTGATTAGCAGAATACAGTGTTGTAGTAGCAACTAACCAGTATTATAATGGTACTTAGTGGAGTGGAGTGACTTTCATTAGTTTCTTTTTCTTGAAATACGGAGACGTTACTGTGAATTTCATATAACTGTAGTTACCAGCAGTCGAAATATACACAACGAGAAGCAATTATTACTACAGAAAAAAAGCGTCCTTCCTCCAAAATTTGCACCAGTCAACTTATAGTGTATAATATAGCATTTATTGTGGTGGAGACGGAAAAAAAGAAAAAAAAAAAAAAAAAAAAAAAAAAGAGAAAAAGCCAGATACAGCGATTGATAAACAAGGAGGTGACGTTCGTCATTGTAGGAGCTGCCAGATATCACCGGCTCTTCAACACGCAAGTTATACTTTTGTATCAGTCCAAATCACATATTACTCGGGTAGATAATTTCCAGTAGACCCTTCATGTGTTAGCTCAAATCACCGACCAGTTTGTTTTAAAATAAGTGACCCACTGATCAGAGCAGATCATTGGCCCGAACCCTTGCCTGGCCCGAACCCTTGATGGTCCGAACCGGGACTGGTTTCAAACAGTTTCGTTGGACAATTTAAAGCAGACTGTAAACGGATGGGGTTGTAGGCGCCCTATAAACACAAACATTAAAATCGGGAAAACGTGACGGTAAGCTGTCCAATATACAAAAGAGTTTAGAAACAGAATACAAATAGCTAGAGCTTCATTTAAGGTTTTAATAGAATTTTCAAGAGGTTGTTTAGTAGAATTGCAGTAAATAAACCATTCAAAATCATTATGAACCCCTGTGTAGTCTGTGGTCAGTCAAAACAAAACGGGCTTCCACATGGATAAATTGTCATTTTTTGGGGGAAAAAATTGGGTTTTGTCACGCCCCTTGTGCAGATATCCCAGAAACTAGCTACAAGCAGTATTAAAACAGAGAAGTGTTTTTGGGTATGCTCAATGAGGAAAAAACTGTGGACTAAAATCACAAGGGTATTAAAAGAGGACAACCATCAAAGCTGCTTTCATAGAAAACTGGAAGCTTTCTACAACAGATGGGAACATAAAATGTCTGGGCTGAATGGTAACTGCCCTTGATACTGGCCATGTAGTCATAAACTGTAAGGCTGGAGGTGATGTCCTGGTAGTCAGTAAATGTGGGGCTGATAGTGCTGTCCTGGGAGACAGTAATGGTGAAGCTGGAGGTGCTGTCCTGGGAGACAGTAATGGTGAAGCTGGAGGTGCTGTCCTGGGAGACAGTAATGGTGAAGCTGGAGGTGCTGTCCTGGGAGACAGTAATGGTGAAGCTGGAGGTGCTGTCCTGGGAGACAGAAATGGTGAAGTGGAGATACTGTCCTGGGAGACAGAAATGGTGAAGCTGGAGGTGCTGTCTGGGAGACAGAAATGGTGAAGCTGGAGATACTGTCCTGGGAGACAGTAATGGTTGAAGCTGGAGGTGCTGTCCTGGGAGACAGAAATGGTGAAGCTGGAGATACTGTCCTGGGAGACAGAAATGGTGAAGCTGGAGATATTGTCCAGGGAGTCGGGACTTATTACGCAGGAGGAATACATATAAATGACCTCATAGGGGACAGGAGCCATAGTAGGGAAACAAGTGTAGTCAAAGATAAGATAAAACCAATATTGCAAACTAGAAATACCGCAGGAAATAGCAAACAAGAGGGACTCCAATAGCAATAGTGAGGATAAATTACCAAAAACAAACTGGTGGGAGCTCCATTGTTGGTTGCAAGGGAGGATAGAAGTAAGGACAGGGAAACATGCACCAACAGGGAATACAGTCACAGAAACCCAAGGCAAGCGGAAACCAAGACTGTGCACATACTATGCACTTGGTATCTGCTGGCATGGGAAATCTGGAAAAACAGATGGGACATGCAACTATGACCACCCTAGAAAATGCCATGCCCATATGAAAAACAGGAAAATGCAAACTCCTTCCTGTAAGTTTTTTTCACCCTGAAATGTGTACCTCTTCAGTACAGGAAAGACTGTGCTATAACTTAAATTGCCAGGCATACCATCTAAAGGGGACAAAAAGATACAAAACATCCGGGCCAGGGGAAAACCTGGGTAGCCACAGCCACTCAGAGGGAGAGGTTTTTAGTGCCAGGAAGGAAAAAAAAAATGGCAGGAAATGGCAGAAATCGTACACCAAATCCAGTCATTCCTGGAGTGGAACCACAGTCGATGGCCTCCACTCCAAACCAACAGATACAGATACTATGCCGGAAAAAAAATCCCCCCAGTACCAACAATACCACCAGTCCGATACATTCTTCTTTGCAAATATACAGGGTCTAAAGCCAGCTACAAACACCAAAATACCTTTCATCCGTGGACTGCTTGCAGAGGCAAAGGCAATGTTCGCGGCTTTCACTGAGACCACATAAAGGATCACTTGGACAAACGAAGTATGGATCCCAGGTTACAACTATACAGATGTGACAGAGTGAACAGGCAAAAGGGGGGGGTTGGCCTGTACATTGCAGAGTCACTTGTTTGCACAGAACTGCTTAATGCCTCAAATGACGTAGTGGAAGTTTTAGCAGTAAAGGTCGAGAACCAAAACCTAGTCATTGTGGTAGTCTACAAGCCTCCGGATGCAACATCCCAGCAATTCCAGGAACAAGCTGTTAAAAATTGACCACTGTCTGGAAAAATCTTCCTGCTCCTGCACCCAAATCTTGCTCCTGGGGGATTTCACTTAAGGCACCTAAAATGGAGGAATATAGCAAATAATATTGTTGCAGAAATAACACCAGGAGGCAGCTCTGATGAAAAACTCACATTCACACGAGCTTTTAAATCTCTGCACAAATTCAATTTAAACCAGCAAATAATAGAGCCTACAAGACTGGAGAATACACTAGACCTCATCTTCACTAACAATGATGATCTGATAAGAAATGTCACCATATCAAAAACAATATACTCAGATCACAAACATAATTGAGGTTCAGACATGTATGCATGGAGCCCCAGACCGACCAAAATGAGACTAGTCATGAGGGAGCATTCACCAAATTCATACTTCAATAACAAAAACATAAAGTGGGACCAAGTAAACCAAGTCCTAACCGATATAAAGCTGGGAAGATATATAGCAACACAGACCACAACTTATGCCTAGAACAGATTAACTCGGTGGCACTCGATGTATGCACAGGCTTATTCCTCTAAGAAAAAGGAGGAGTAGATGTAAAATAGAAAGAGACAGGCGCTCCCTTTACAGGCGACGGAAAAGAATAAACAGAGCGGCTAAAAGAGGTCAATATATCTGAAATGCGCAGGGAGACACTGGTCAGAGAAATAGCAAGCATCGAACTTAAGCTAAAAGAATCCTTTAGGAGTCAGGATCGCGGGAAGAACTAAAAGCCATAAATGAAATCGAAAGAAACCCAAAGTATTTCTTCTCCTAGCCAAATCAAAATCGAGAACAACGTCCAGTATTGGGCCCCTACTTAAACAAGATGGGTCCTACACAGATGACAGCAAGGAAATGAGTGAGCTACTCAAGTCCCAATATGACTCAGTTTTTAGCAAGCCGCTAACCAGAATGAGAGTCGAAGACCAAAATGAATTTTTTATGAGAGAGCCACAAAATTTGACTAACAAAGCCTACCCGATGTTATCCTGACGCCAAATGACTTCGAACAGGCGATAAATGACATGCCCATGCACTCTGCCCCAGGGCCGACTCATGGAACTCCGTGTTCATCAAGAACTGCAAGAAGCCCTATCACGAGCCTTTTCCATCCTATGGAGAGGGAGCATGGACACGGGGGTCGTCCCTCAGTTACTAAAACAACAGACATAGCCCACTCCACAAGGGGGCGTAAAGCAACAGCAAAGAACTACAGACCAATAGCACTAACATCCATATCATAAAAATCTTTGAAAGGGTCCTAAGAAGCAAGATCACCACCCATCTAGAAACCCATCAGTTACACACCCAGGGCAACATGGGTTTAGAACAGGTCGCTCCTGTCTGTCTCAAACTACTGGATCACTACGACAAGGTTCCTAAATGCACTAGAAGACAAAAAGAATGCAGATGTAATATATACAGACTTTGCAAAAGCCTTCGACAAGTGTGACCATGGCGTAATAGCGCACAAAAATGCGCGCTAAAGGAATAACAGGAAAAGTCGGTCGATGGATCTATAATTTCCTCACTAACAGAACACAGAGAGTAGTCGTCAACAGAGTAAAGTCCGAGGCAGTACGGTGAAAAGCTCTGTCCCACAAGGCACAGTACTAGCTCCCATCTTGTTCTCATCCTCATATCCGACATAGACAAGGATGTCAGCACACAGCACCGTGTCTTCCTTTGCAGATGACACCCGAATCTGCATGACAGTGTCTTCCATTGCAGACACTGCAAGGCTCAGGCGGGACATCAACCAAATCTTTCAGTGGGCTGCAGAAAACAATATGAAGTTCAACGATGAGAAATTTCAATTACTCAGATATGGTAACATGAGGTAATTAAATCTTCATCAGAGTACAAAACAAATTTGGCCACAAAATAGAGCGAAAACACCAACGTCAAAGACCTAGGAGTGATTATGTCGGAGGATCTCACCTTCAAGGACCATAACATTGTATCAATCGCATCTGCTTAGAAAAATGACAGGATGGATAATGAGAACCTTCAAAACTAGGGAGGCCAAGCCCATGATGACACTCTTTCAGGTCACTTGTTCTATCTAGGCTGGAATTTGTCTGCACTCTAACAGCACCTTTCAAGGCAGGTGAAATTGCCGACCTAGAAAATGTACAGAGAACTTTCACGGCGCGCATAACGGAGATAAAACACCTCAATTACTGGGAGCGCTTGAGGTTTCTAAACCTGTATTCCTGGAAACGCAGGAGGGAGAGTACATGATTATATACACCTAGGAAAATCCTAGAGGGACTAGTACCAAACTTGCACACGAAAATCACTCACTACGAAAGCAAAAGGACTTGGCAGGACGATGCACCATCCCCCAATGAAAAGCAGGGGTGTCACTAGCACGTTAAGAGACCATTACAATAGTGTCAGGGGCCGAGACTGTTCAACTGCCTCCCAGCACCATATGGGGGATTCCCAACAGACCCCTGGCAGTCTTCAAGTGGATGGAAAAGCCCCTAAAGACAGTTCTGATAGCCGGGCTGTGGTGTATTTTGGTTTGCGTGCGCCGCGAACACCGGGTTGATCGGCCCCTGATCCCGGAGGCTGGTAAGGGACCGGGCCGGGGGGGGCTTTGCCCCCGAAACTTCCCCAGGTAAATCCAGGTATAATGGTGGTGGTTAATAATGGTGGTATTTTTTGGTGGTGGTTTAATTGGTGGGGTATAATAATGGTGGTATTAAATGGGGGTGGTTAATAATGGTGGTTATAGGTGGGGGTATAATATGGTGGTATAATAGGTGGGGTTAAAAAAGGGGGTTTTAAAATAGGTGGGGGTGGTATAAAATGGTGGTGGTTAAAATGGTGGTTTTTGGTGGGGGGGTAAAATAATGTGGTATAATAGGTGGTGGTGGTATAAAAATGGTGGTATAATAGGTGGGGGTGGTATAAAAAAGGTGGTATAATAGGGTGGTGGTTTTTAAAAATGGTGGTTAAAGGGTGGTGGTAAATAATGGTGGTAATTAGGGGGTGGTATAAAAATTGGTGGTATAATGGGGGGGGTTTTTTAAAAATGGTGGTTTTAAATAGGTGGTGGTAAAATAAGGGTGGTAAAATAGGTGGTGGTTTTATAGGTGGTGGTATAATAATGGTGGTATAATAGGGGGTGTATAATAATGGTGGTATAATAGGTGGTGGTGGTATAATAATGGTGGTATAATAGGTGGTGGTGGGGGTATAATAAGGTGGTTAATGGGTTGGTGGGTGGGTGGTAAAATTAATGGAAATAGGTGGTGGTGGGGGTATAATAATGGTAAATAGGTGGTGGTGGTGGTATAATTGGTGGTATAATAGGTGGTGGTGGTATTAAGGTGGTTAATTGGTGGTGGTATAATAATGGTAGGTGGTATAATAGGAGGTGGTGGTGGTATAAAAGGGTGGTATTAGGTGGTGGTGGTTAAAAAATTGGTGGTATAATAGGTTGTGGGGGGTGGTATAATGGTTAAAGGTGGTGGTTAATAATGGGGTATAATGGTGGTGGTTTAATAATGGTGGTATAATAGGTGGTGGTAAAAATAGGTGGTGGTTATAAAGGTGGTGGTTTAAAATAGGTGGTATAAAAATGGTGGTATAAAGGTGGGGGTTTTTAATAATGGTGGTAATTTTTAGGTGGGGGGTGGTATAATAATGGGGGTTAAATAGGTGGTGGTGGTATAAAAATGGTGGTTTAAAAATAGGTGGGGGGGTGGTTTTGGGGGTTTGGGTGGTGGTATAAAAATTTGGTGGTTAATAAAGGTGGGGGTTAAAATAATGGGGTATAATAGGTGGTGGTGGGGGGGTTTTAAATAATGGGGGTTTAAATAGGTGGTGGTGGGGGTATAATAAGGTGGTATAATAGGTGGGGGTGGTGGTATAATTTTTGGTGGTATAATAGGGGTGGTGGTGGGTTTAATAGGTGGGGGTGGTGGTGGTATAAATGGGGTATAATAGGTGGTGGTGGGGGTTAAAATTGGTGGTGGGGATAATAATGGGGGTTTTAAATGGGGTGGTGGGGTATAATAATGGTGGTAAATGGTGGTGGTGTTATAAAATGGTGGTTTAGGTGGTGGTGGTGGTTTATAAGGTGGTATAAGGGGTGGTGGTTTAATAAGGGTGGTTAATAGGGGGTGGTATAAAAAGGTGGTAATAATGGTGGTTAATAGGTGGTGGTATAATAATGGTGGTATAAAAGGTGGTGGTGGTGGTTATATAATGGTGGTAAATAGGTGGTGGTAAAATTGGTGGTAAAAAAGGGGGTGGTATAATAATGGTGGTGGTATAATGGAGGTGGTGGTGGGGGTTAATAATGGGGGTTAATAGGTGGTGGTGGTATAATAATTTTGGAAAATAATAGATGGTGGTTTGGTGTAAAAATTAAGGGGTGGTTAATAGGTGGTTTTTGGTGGGGTGGTATAATAAGGGGGTATAATAGGGGGTGGTTAAAAAATTTTGTGGATATGGGTGGTGGGGTGGGGGTTTAAATAATGGGGTAAAAAAGATGGTGGTGGTTTTTATAATAATGGTGGTTTAATAGGTGGTGGATAGTGACAATAAGAAAAGGGGTGAGGTATCGCCCCAGGTGCCTGGGCGAGCGTCATGGGACCAGGTGCCTGGTGGTTGGCATCTTTCTGGTTTGGGTAGCTCCCGAAAATGCCCAGGAAACCACGAGGGAAGCTTTTTTTATGACGCACTTTTTGAACACCAGAGGAACGTCGGAGAGTACAAAATGAACTAAAGAAAGCCATTGTGTAGATGTGGAGTGTGAATGTTTTATTGCCTTTAATTCTTTAGTATCAAAACTGAGGATGTTGGGGGGGGGGGGGGGAATCGTTCCCGAAAAAATTATGTACCCCTAATCTTTTCGACTTCGCCCACGGATGGGTAGGGTGCATAATTAAGATATTAAACTAACTGCCGTGTAAATATTAAGAGGCTCGACTCGCCCGGGGTAACAGAAACCCGGGGGTTCCACTAGAATAAAATGGTAAAAAAAGTGAAAATGTGGCCTGGGGCCCTTCTCTCTTGCACAAGTCTCGTGAAAAGCGAATGAACTAAACTTAAAATTTTTGATCCACCTTTGAAACAATTCCTTTAAATGGCGTGGTCACCCCAGCAGGCAATGGTAGGAAAACCAGGAGTTCTAATCATTTATATTCCCCAACATGGAAACAAAAAATGAAGGAAAAGGCATAAACCGTGCGAACTTTTCAGGAATAACGCACACATGGCAGAATGAAATTTTACGTTTTGGTCCCATTTGTAGGGTTAATGGCCCCCAAATCAGACCGAAAAGTAGTCACAATATTTTTATTTTGCTGCTTTTAAACGGTGTGAATGGTAGGTAAAATATGGATACCAAAAAGGCCTTAAAAACTGGGGCCCCCCCAAAAATTACAGGAATGCATCGGGTTTTTATCCGCAGTTGCTTATGTTGAAGCAAATTTGGAAAATTTTTTAAGATATCCGATCTAAAATTTTTATCAAGATATATCGACGTATACATAGGTTATTTTAATTTTTTTCCCATATACCCCATTAAAATGGACAATTTTCCACAGTACTTAAAAAGTACCCCACGGTGGCTACATATGGGAAAATTTGGGTTTTTTTAAAATGTATCTGCCCCGAAGACTTAACCAAAACCCAAGCCCGGCTACTACAACAGTGTTAACACTGCAGTTTCTCCTAAATGTACTTCTCTACGTTCTTTTGTCATAGTGGAATAGTCTATGGTTCAACTGCATTCCTATAACAATATTTCTCTATCCTAAGGACTAAATACAGATACAACGTTACATTTTACATTTTCCTTCAGGTAAATTTGCTAACGTATCAGCTTTATGATGGAGGAGTAATCCAGTGTGTGATAGAAGCCATAACTGTACATTAATTTCTTATTCCGGATTTTTGAGTATCTATGCCTGGCTTCTCCAATGAGCATGTTAGAGCCATTACGAAAGTTAAGAGCATTCAGTCTTCTTCTTATGACCAGAGCTTTGGTAAGATGGGTAATGAAGGATGGGTAAGGATAGAAATATTGGAAAAGGGTGGGAGGGGGGAGAGAGGTAGGATATAAAAGGTAAGTGCCCAACCACTTTGGTGTAATTTAAAAAGTGTATTTGAAATAAGATATTCTTTAAAGGGTATAATACTAACCCATCAGTCACAGATATAACAGGTATATAAGTATATGACTGAATTGGTAGTAATTATACAAGTTGCAATTGCTTTTTTTTTTTTTTGCGATTGCACAATGAAGGCAATAATTTTCTCGCCAGTTTATAGAATTACCTGACAATGGCTTCTTACAGGTGGTGTCCAGCCATAGTAAATAGCATAATTTTTACATTAGATTGTTATACAAGTGTTATATAAGATGTCTCCCTAATTGGGGGCGATGATTTTCTCAGTATACATAGAAGGGTTCTAGTGTCACCCAATCTTCTTCATCAGGGAGGTTGTTCAATATCATGGGTTGATGGTAATCATCTTTATGAATAAAACGACGGACCCTCTGTGGGAGTCATTCTTTGAGTCCTGTGAGGAGTATTGATATAATCCGTGGTATTTACCACTTGTATAGGATGTTCTCTATCTGGCATGTATGGGTCTTGCATTGTATAGTTTTCTTTTTTAGGGTGTCGAGGCGTACATTTATGGCAGTAATATCTTGTTGTATGTGTAAATCTGCCATTTTAACTGTCTCTCCTGGTATCGGTAATGAAGCGAAGAGCTCTATTCTGGACCCTTTGTAACCGTAGCACGTTGGTCTTTGTTGTTAATGACATTGGGACACAAGGATATTCGAGTATTGGTCTTATTATCATTTTATACAGATGTTTTTTGACATGTTGAGGGGCTTGATTGAATCGAAAGACTGCTAAGACCGGCTTTGGCTATGTTGATCTTTTTAGTTACACGAGATGTCGAGTGGAGCAGCCTGTATTTCATATCCCAAAATCTTGTTAGGGTTTCTAATGGCTACAGGTGTACCTCTGATGGAGATACCTCCTTTATCTTCAATTGTTGATGCAAAACATCCTATCGTGCTAACAAGGACCTTGTCAGGATTAGTCGTAATTCTCCATTTCTTTTCCCAATTAGATGTTCGACGAAGTTCAATATTCATTTTTTCTATGACACTCTCATACTTGTATTTTCCTGTTACCGGAGTTGATGAGACATGAATAACATCATCTGCAAACTGTGTCACAATTGTATCAAACTCTGGTTGAGGAAGGTCATTCACATAAATGTTGAACAGAATTGGACTGAGACAAGAACCTTATGGGACACCAGCTGTCGGTATAAAAGGCTCTGTCGACCTGCCATGAAAGGTGGGAATGATTTTTCTTTGAGTTAGAAATTATATTATAATCTGAGAAAGTCCTAGTTATGGTCTGGTAGGTCAATGAGTTTGTATATAAGGCCATCATGCCATAAGCTATCAAAAGCTTTATGAACATCTCTGGTGGCAATTAAGGCAAGATTGCCCTGCTGTTTTAGACTTGCTACAGTATCGAAAATAACATTTATTGCATGATTGGTACCTCTGTGTTCTGAAGCCAAATTGTTTTTCAGTGAAAAAGTGATTAAACTCCATATAGTAGTTCAATCTGTTGGAAATGACTTTCTCAAGAACCTTTCCAGTGACTTCAAGTAAAGATATAGGTCTATAGTTCCCAGGTTGGTGGATGTCTTTACTGGGCTTACCAAGAAAGATCATCCTAGCAGTCTTAAAAACCACTGGAAAATGTCCTGAGGCCAAGATGGCATTAAAGATATTTACCAAAGACTGTTTACAATTTCTGGGTAGGAACTTTATTTGTTTCATTGTTATTCCAGAGAGGCCAGGGGCTCTATTTCGCATTCTTCAAATAACCTGACTCATCTCTAGTAATGTAATAGGTCTAGTAAGCGGGTGGGTATCTTCAAGAGTTGAAGTATAGATGGAAGGTAGTGGTTGTAGATCATCCAAGTTCTCATCTCTCCATTCATTTACCAACTGATAATGATTATTGTTAAATTGACGACTGTTATTGTGGGAGAATTTTCTCCCATACATCACCCATCAAATTAGCCTGGTCCTGTGGATCGTCAAGTTTAATTTCAACATCATCTTCATCCTCATCAGTGAGAGCATTCAGTGATAATCGTAAAAAGCAGTCAAGCTCAGTGTGATAAGTTAGCTTCAGCGCCATTAGGATGTCAATTCAGTTTGCAGTGTAGACGCCCAGTTAAGTCATAAGTTATTCTCCCTAATGCAGGTTTTTGGTATAAAAATTGGATGGTGTTGGGTTACATGTATAGGCTAAGACGCTTACACCTCGTCACCTGAAGGTAATCCCGTGTAGGGGGTACGGAAGATAATATTAGATAGGGATGTGAAAATCAACAACGTTAAAAAATAATAGTAGTAAACAATGCTAAAATAAAGTAACCTCTAGATAACTAGAAATTCACCAGCAATCAACTTCTGGAATTTTAATGCCTCCAAGTGTTTGTGTATTATCCTGGCCACAATGGCCTGGAGGGCATCAAAAATAACAGCAATAGTAAGGAAATTCACAAGGTCAGACGCAGTAGGCTGCCTGCATAGACCAGTAGAGCTGCACTCTCACATCTGGCAGTTCACACTACTGGTGCAACAGCCTCCATTGCAATATATAGTAGGAATACAAGGGATACAGGCAAATCTTTTTCCTGCTCTTCCATAAAACTTAAGATAATTCCAGATTTAAAAGGGATTTTTGTAATGAACTTACCCCCGGAATGGAAAAGTCATGCTCCCTCTCCACTAGGTGAGTTAAAGGCTTGCAGATCTTGATGTACACAGTTCCATGAGTCTGGCCCTGGGGCAGTGTGCTATGGCATGTCTTTTATCGCCCTGATTCGGAGAGTCATTTTTGGTCGTCGTTACATCGGATAGGCTTGTGTTAATCAAATTTTTGTGGCTCTCATAAAAATTCATGTTGATATTCGACTCGAGTCTGGGTAGCGGCTTGCTAAAAAATGAGTCATATGTGGAACGTGAGTGCTCACTATTCCTTGCTGTCATCTGTGTTACGGGACCCTTCTTGTTTAGTAGGGGCCCAGTAATGGACGTTGTGCTCGATTTTGTATTGGCTAGGAGAAGAAATACTTTGGGTTTTCCTTTCTCGCATTTTCATTTATGGCTTTTAGTTCTTTCCTCTGCGATTACCTGAACTCCTAAAGGATTCTTTTAGTTAAGTTTCGATGCTTTGCTATTTCTGCTGACCAGTGTTTCCCTACGCAGTTTCAGATTATTGACGCTCTTTTTGCCGCTCTGTTAGTGTTTTCCGTCGCCTGTAAAGGGAGCGCCTTCCTGGATTCTCTTTCTGTTTTACATCTACTCCTCCTTTTTCTTTGAGTGAATAGCCTTGTGCATTACATCGTGTGCCACCGAGTGTTAATCTGTTCTAGGCATAGTGTTGGGTCTGTTTTGTTAGGGTTTGTATATGCTTCTCCAGCTTATAACGTGTTAGATTGTTTACTTGGATCCCACTATGTTTTGTTATTGCAAGTTTGAAATTTGTGTGAATTGCTCCTCGTGGACTAGTTACAATTATGGCGGTCTGGGGCTCACGCATACATGTCTGACACCTCATTATGTTGTGATCTGAGTATATTGTTTTGATATGGTGACAAATTTCTTTATCAGGATCAATCATTGTTAGTGAGTGGAGTCTAGTGTATTCTCCTAGTCTAGGTAGGTCTATATTTGCTGGTTTAAATTGAATTTTGCTGCAGAGATTAAAAGCTCGCGTGAGTTGTGAGTTTTCTCAGAGCGCTGCCTCCTGGTGTTATTTACTGCAACAATAGTTGGCTATATTCCTCCATGTTTAGGTGCCATAAGTGAAATCCCCAGGAGCAAGATTGTTGGGGCAGGAGCTGGAAGGTTTTCCAGACAGTGGTGATTTTTAACAGCTGTTCTGGAATTGCTGGGATGTTGCATCCGGGAGGCTTTGTAGACTACACAATGACTAGGTTTTGGTTCTCGACCTTCATGCTAAAACTTCACTACATCATTTGAAGGGGCATTTAGCAGTTCTGTTGCAAACAAGTGACTCTGCAAGCTGTACAGGCCACAACCCCCCCCCTTTTGCCTGTTCACTCTGTCCACATCTGTATAGGTTGTAACCTGGGATCCCTATTTCGTTGTCCAAGTGATCCTTTATGTGGGTTTCAGTGAAAGCCGCGAAACATCTGCTCTTTGACCTCTGCAAGCCCGTCACGGCATGAAAAGGTATTTTGTTGTTTGTTGCTGGTTTAGACCCTGTATATTGCAAAGAAGAATGTTATCGGACTGGTGGTTATTGTTGTACTGGAGGGGATTTTTTTCCGGGATTGAGTATCTATCTGTTGGTTTGGGAGTGGAGGGGGGGGGGGTGACACATCGACTGTCGGTTCCACTCCAGGAATGTCTGATTTGGTGTAGCGAGTGTTTCTGACCGATTTCTGCCAGTTTTTTTTCCTTCTCGGCACTAAAGAATTCCTCTCCCTCTTGAGGGGCTGTGGACTTCCAGGTATTCCCATGGCAGGTATGTTTTGTATCTTTTTGTCCCCTTTAGATGGTATGCTCGGCAATTTAAGTTTATAGCACAGTCTTTCCTGTACTGAAGCAGGTACACAGTTCAGGGTGTGAAAAAGCTTTACAGGAAGGGAGTTTTGCATTTTCCTGTTGGTATATGGGCATGGCATTTTCTAGGGTTAGGTCATAGTTGCCTCCCGCACATCTGTTTTTCCAGATTTCCCATTCCAGCAGATAACGAGTGCCATAGTATGTGCACAGGCTTGGTGTCGTGCCTTGGGTGTTCTGTGACTGTATTCCTGTGGGTGCATGTCTTCCCTGTCTTAGTTCTATCCTCGACCTAGCACCAACAATGGAGCTTCCCACCAGTTGTTTTTGGTTAATATATCCTCACTATTGCTAGCAAAAAAGACTGGAGTCTATTGTTTGCTATTTCCTGCGTATTTCTAGTTGTGCAATATGGTTTAATCTTAAGCTTTGACTACACTTAGTTTCCCTTTCTATGGACTGTCCCCTATGAGGTCATTTATATGTATTACTTCCTGCGTTATATTCCAGACTACCTGTGACAAATCTCGCGCCCCTCAGTTTCCTAATTCTGTCTCCCAGGACAGCACCTCCAGCGCACCATTACTGTCTCCCAGGACAGCACCTCCAGCTTCACATTAGCTGTCTCCAGGTACAGTACTATCAGCCCCCCATTTACTGACTACCAGGAATATCTCCAGCCTTTACAGGTTGTTCTGACTACATGGTCCAGTATCAAGGGGCAGCAGCCCAGACTTTTTATGTCTTCCATTGTTGTTAGAGACGCTTCCAGGTGTTTCTATGAAAGCAGCTTTGATGTTGACCTCTTAATAACCTCTTGTGAGTTGTCCATCAGATTTATCTCATTTGGGCATACCCAAAACACTTCCCTGTTTTAATACTGCTTGTAGCTAGTTTTGATATCTGCCACAAGGGGCGTGACCACCAAATTTCCACAAAAATGACACATTTTATGCATGTGGGAAGCCGTGTTTGTTTGATGACCACAGGGACTACAACAGCTTCATAATCATTTGAGAATGGTTGATTTACTCACTTCTACTAGCAACCTCTTGAATAATTTCTATTAACCTGCTAGGTAGTGCACAACGAACCGTTTGAAACCAGTCCAGGGTTCGGACCAAGTCTATCTGAGATCATTGGTCACCTATTTTAACCATTCGGTCGGTGATTTGAGCAACACATGAAAGAGATCTTCGTGGTAGATTATTACCGTGTAAAGTGTGATTGATGTAATACAAAAGTATAAACTTGCGTGTTTGAAGAGCCGGTGACTGCTGGCATCTCCTACAATGACGAACGGTCGACCCAATAGCGATGCGGACGAATTGTTTAATTGTCGAAGTGATGCGACAAACAGTGCTAGCCTGGACAGACTGTGCGAGTTTAACAAAGCATTTTGCCAGATCAGTTAGATACTGTAGTTATCTCAGACGCCACCTCAGATGTAGTCTCGTAGAACATGATCATGGTGACCTGTAGCCAACCACCATTACCTACATTTTATGCAATGATTTATAAATACAACATTACGTCTAAATATTTCAGAACGTTGAAGCCATCTCTTTTTTGAAAAGTAATTCACAGTTCTGGAGTTACTTTTAATACTTTCCAATCTGGACATTCCAAATTTTTCGATGAACTGTCCACTCCACTCAATATTAAGTTAAGATTTACTCATGACTAATTCTTGAATAACACGATTGCAGACGCAAAAACCAGGGATAAAACTGTTGGTTAAAAGCACTAAATTGCCTGCGATGTTTAGCACTCACTGGATTTGGGTTCAAGCCCTACCCGTTCCCGGAGTTACCTATAATATGCTATCTTGCTCTATCCAATACGCAAGTCTATTCGTTTTTAATCTTCTATTTTACTCTTGGTCACGGAATTACGCTGCAGTGTGTCAACTCACTTTCGTCGCCGCGGGAAGCACTTCTTCGAATCACTCCGACGTTTTCGGAAGTTGCTGGCAGTCCCAGGGGCTCAGCAAGCCTCTGGAGAGCGCGCTTCCCTGCCGCAGTTCTATCAGCATCCCCGCATGAGTTACAGTCGCAGAACCCTCTCCACGGCATTCGTCGCCGTACACCTCGCCATCAAGAGACACAGATTAAAATCTGCTTAGAACAATTATTGTGTCACTTTACCTTGAGTAAGGCGACCTACTAATGAAGAACCTCTCTACAGGCCATGATAGCCAATTTAAAAAGTATTCTGGGAAAAGATTTTAAATCGATATTACACTCTACACGGGGAAATTGTTTACAAAGTATTACTGCTACTTGTTTTAGGAAAAATAACTTATCATACTCTGAGTCCAACATTTGAAACCCATAAAACTCATGGAGTAGAACTAGTTACAACACCATTAAATTTGGCAGAGCAAAACTCGATTAAAAACAATGAAAACGTCAGTTTCGGAGCTCCTTATGCAGTACTGTAGTTGTATGAAGGTACAACCATATAGTAACATTCAGGCAAAAGTTGAATCTGTTACGGCAACAAAAAAGAGAAAGAAAAAAAGAGAAACAAAAAAAAAAAACCAAAAAAGAGGGGGGGAGTCAGGCAACAGCGAGCACTGCTGTCACCCAGCCCTTAGCACCACCAGCCCTAGCACACATCCCTAAGCAACACCACCATCCAATGAGCACCACCATCCCTGAGCGCACCATCCTTAGCACCTCCAGTGTAGACACCGAGCAGATTGTGAAAAACATGGGTTAGTGTAATTCCGTGCGTCAACAGAGCTCTCAGTTGCCAATTAATCTGGAAGAGGCAACAGGTCAACCAAACGGCCTTACCATTGCCCAGGATAGTATCATTACTCTCAGCAACACTCACAAACACGTTACAAAAGTGTTATAACGGTGTCGGACAAGTCTAGAAAAACTGAGAAACTTCTGAAACATGAGGTTTTTACCGAGTACATCTTTATATACACAAGAAATCAATCATGAATGTCAACTATACATTGAAGAACCAGATGCATTATAATCAGCTCGGTCTTCAACGCCTTAGTAAAGTTTTGAACCACAAGAATCGTGGAACCTTTAGGGCATATTTTGTTTATTTACTTTGTTTCTACGCCAGATTTAAAACTCATGAAGAATGAGCACGAAAGTCAGGGGCAAGACATTGGCAAGTAGTTTATGTTCCTCCGTCAACTGCAAGAACTGAAAGCAACATGGTGGCAGTGGTATAATGGTGGTAGTAGTGTAAACAGTTTGCTGTGGCATAAGTGGGGGTCTAATAGTGGCGTGATATAAATGGTGTATAATAGTGGTGGTATAATAATGGGTGGTGGTGGTATATAGGGAGGTTGGCAGTGTATAAATGTAGTGGTGGTATAACAATGGTGGTGTATTAGGTGGGTGGTATAACAATGGTGGTGTATATAGGTGGTGGCTATAACAATGGTGGCTATATAGGTGGTGTAATAGCAATGGTGGTATAATAGGTGTGGTATAACAATGGTGGTATAATAGGTGGTGGTATAACAATGGTGGTATAATAGGTGGTGGTATAACAATGGTGGTATAATAGGTGGTGGTATAACAGAAGGTGGTTATAATAGGGGTGGTGGTATAACAATGGTTGGTTATAATAGGTGGTGGTATAACAATGGTGGTATAATAGGTTTGTGGTATAACAGTTTGGTGGCTATAATAGGAGGTGCTATAAATAGGTGGTGGTATAATAGGTGGTGGTATAATTGGTGGTGGGTATAAGATAGGTGGTGGTATAATAGGTGGTGGTATAATAGGTGGTGGTATTAATAGGTGGTGTATAATAGGTGGTGGTATAATAGGTTGGATCTGGTGGTATAATAGGTGTGTTGCGCGTGTAATAGTTGGTGGTAGAATAGGTTGGTGGTTATAATAGTGGTGGTATAATAGGTGGTGGTATTATAGGTGGTGGTTAATAGGTGGATGGAATAAATAGGTGGTGGTATAATAGGTGGTGGTTTATAATAGGTGGTGGTATAATAGGTGGTGTATAATAGTGGTGGTATAATAGGGTGGTATAATCGGTGTGGTATAATAGATGGTGGTTATATTAGGTGGTGGTATGAATTGAATTGTTGTTAGTAATAGAGTAGGTGGTATAATACGGTCGGTTGTGTATCTGTAATGGTGGTATAATACATGGTTGGTATAATAGGTGGTGGTATAATAAATGTGTTGGTTTAATAGGTGGTGTATAATATTGGTGGTCTAATAGGTGGTGGTCTAATAATGGTGGTATAATAGGTGTGTGGTTATAGGTGGTGTATAATAATGGTGGTATAATAGGTGGTGGGAAGATAATGGTTGGTTAGAATTGGTGGGGTGGTATTAATAATGGTGGTTTATGGTGGTGGGTATAATGAGAGTGGTGGTATATAGGTGGTGGTATAATAATGGTGGTAGTAATAGGTGGTGGTATAATAATGGTGGTATAATAGGTGGTGGATATAATAATGGTGGGTTTAATTGGTGGTGGTATTAAGTAATGGTGGTATAATAGGTGGCGGTATATATAATGGTGTATAAATAGTGGCGGTATAAGAATTGTGGTACCTAATAGGTGGCGCGGAGGATAATAACGGGTGGTATATAATAGGTGGCGCGGTATAATATTGGTTGGTATAATAGGTGGCGGTATAATAAATGGATAATAGGGCGGTATAATAATGGTGGTATAAGAAGGTGGCGGTAATAATAATTGGTGGTATAATAGGTGGCTGGGTATAAGTTTGGTGGTATAAAGTGGCGGTAGGTGTAATAATGCTGGTATAATAGGTGGCGTTATAATAATGGTGGTATATAGGTGGCTGGTTATAATAATGGTGGTTATAATAGGTGGTGGTATATGAATGGTGGTATTAAATCAGGTGGTGGTATATAATGGGGTATAATAATGGTGGTATAATTGGTGGTATAAAATAATGGGGTATAAAAGGTGGTGGTATAATGTAGGTGGTATAATAATGGTGTATAAGTAGGTGGTGTATAATAATGGTGGTATAATAGGGGTTTAATAATGGGGTATAATAGGTGGTATAATATTGGTGGAATAAATAGGTAGGTTGGTATAAATAATGGTGGTATAAGTAGGTGGTGGTAAAAATGGGTTTAATAGGTGGTGGGTGGTAGTAATGGTGGTGGTATAATTATGGTGGTATAAATAATGGTGGTGGTATTAATAATGGTAGGTATAATAATAGTGGTATAATAATGGTGTGTATAATAATGGTGGTGGTTCTAATTTATGGTGGTTAATAAGTGGTGGTGGTATATAATGGTGGTATAATAGTGGTGGTATAATAATGGTGGTATAATAGGTGGTGGTATTATAGGTGGTGGTAGGTATAATAATAGTGGTTGGTATAATAATGGTGGTATAGATAGGTGGTATAATAATGGTGGTATAATAGGTGTGGTATAAATTGGTGTTTGTGTTATAATGTTGGGTTGGGTGGGTTAAATAATGGTGGTTGTAATAAGGTGGTCTAATAATGTGGTGGTATAATAGGTGGTTATAATAATGGTGTTTATAGGTGGTATAATAATGGTGGTTATATTAGGGGGTATAATAATGGTGTATATATAGGTGGTAAATAATGGTGGTATTATAATAGGTTGTATAATAATGGTGGTATATAATAGGGGTGTATAATAATGGTGGTGGATAATAGGTAGGTATAATAATGGTGGTATAATAGGTGTCGGTGGGTATAATAGGTGTTGGTATAATAAAGTGGATAATAGGTGGTAGAATAATGGTGGTATAATAGGGTGTATACTAATGGTGGTATAATATGGTGGTATAAGTAGGTGGTATAATATGTGTATAATAGGTGGTATATAGATGGTGGTTATAATAGGATGGTATAATAATGTGGTATAATAGAGGTGGGTATAATAATGTGTTGTATAATAGGGTGGTGTATAATAAAGTGGTATAATTGGTGGTTGTTATAATAAATGGTGGTATAATTAGGTGGTATAATAATGGTGGTTAATAGGTGGTGGTATAAATAATGGTGGTATAATAGTGGTGGTATAATAATGGTGTATACGGTGGGTTGGTATAATAAATGGTATTAAATTGGTGGTAGGTATATAATGGGGTTTAATAGGTGGTGGGTATAATGGTGTAAAATAGGTGGTTGGTATAAGGTGGTATAATATGGTGGTGGTATATAATGGTGGTCTAATTAGTGTGGTATAGTTAATGGTGGTATGAATAGGTGGTGGTATAATAGGTGGTTGTATAATGATGGTCGGTATAATAATGGAGGTTATAATAGGTGGTGGTTATAATAATGGGTGTTTATATGGTGGTGGTTATAATAATGGTGGTATAATAGGTGGTGGTATAATAATGGTGGTATAATAAGGTGGTGGTATAATAATGGTGGTATAATAGGTGGTGGTATAATAATGATAGGTGGTATATAGGTGGTGGTTAATAATGGTTGGTATGATAGGTGGTGTTAGGTTTTTGTAATGGTGGTATAATAATGGTGGTATATAGGTTGGTGGTATTAATAAGGTGGTATAAATAGGTCGGTGGTGTAATAATGGTGGACTAAATAGGTTGGTCGGTATAATAGAGTGGTATAAATAGGTGGTGGTTATAATAATGGTGGTATAATTAGGTGGTGGTATAATAAATGGTGGTATATAAGGTGGGTGGTTAATGTGTGGTGGTATAAATAGGTGGTTGGTTAATAATGGTGGTATAAGAATAGGTGGTGGTATAATAAGTGGTGGTATAATAATGGTGCTATAAAGGTGGTGGGTATAGTAAGATGGTGGATAATAGGTGGGTATAATAATGTGGTATAAAGGTGGTGTATATAATGGTGGGTGATTATAATAGGTGGTGGTTAATAAATGGTGGTATAATAGGTGGGTGGTATTATAATGGTGGTTATAATAGGTGGTGGTATAATAATGGTGGTATAATAGGTGGTGAGTTATAAGATGGTGAGTATAAATAGGTGGTGGGTATATTATGGTGGGTTAATAGGTTGGTGGTAATAATAATGGTGGTATAATAGGTAGCGGTGGATATAATAAATGGTGGCATAATAGGTTGGTGGTATAAATAATGGTGGTATAATAGGTGGGGTGGTATAATAATGGTGGTATAATTAAGGTGGGTGGTATAATAATGGTGGGTATATAGGGTTGGTATAATAATGGTCGGTTATAATAGTGGTGGGTATGATAATGGTGGTGTATTATAATAGGATGGATGGTATAAATAATGGTGGTTATAATAGTAGGTTGTGTGGGTTATAATAATGGTTGGTATTAGAATAGGTGGAGGTTGGTGGTTTAATAATGGGGGATAATAGGTGGTGGTGGGTATAATAATGGTGGTTGATTAACGTGGTCGGTGGGTATAATATTGGTGGTTCAATAGGTGGTGGTGGGTTATAATAATGGTGGTAGAATAGGGTGGTGGTCGGTATTAATGAATGGTGGGATAATAGGTGGTGGTGGTATAATAATGGTGGTATAATAGGTGGATTGGGGGTGGGATAATATATGGGTATGTAAAGTAGGTGGTTGGTGGTTATAGTAATGGTGGTATGAACTACGGTAGGTTGGCGTGGTACTTATTAATGGTGGTATATTAGGTGGGGGTGTATAATAATGGTTGGTATAAAAGGTGGTGTGCGGTGGTATAGAGAATGGTGGTATAATAGGTGGGTGGGTGGGTATAATATGGTGGTATATGTTAGGTGGGTGGGTGTGGTATAATAATGGTGGTTATAATTAGTGTGGTGTGTGGTATATTAATGGTGGTATAATAGGGTGGTGCTGGTGGTAAATTAATGGTGGGTCTATAATATGGTGGTGGGTGGGTATGTGAATAATGGTGGTATAATAGGTGGTGGTGGTTAATAATGGTGGTATAATAGGTGGTGGTGGTATAATAATGGTGGTATAATAGGGCGTGGTGGTATAATAATTGGTGGAATAATAGGTGGTGGGTCGGTGTGGTGATAGATAATGGTGGTATATTGGGTGGTGGTGGTTGTTGGTATGTAATGTAATGGTGGTATAATAGGTGGGTTGGTGGTCTAATAAGGCTGGTTTTAATAGGTGGGTCTGGTGGTATAATAATGGTGGTTATAATAGGTAGGTCCTGTGGTGGTATATTAATGGTGGTGGTTTAATGAGGTGGTGGTGGGGGTATAAGAATGGTGAGTATTGTAATAGGTGTGGTGGTATGGATAATAGGTGGTTGGATAGGTGGTGGTGGTTATGATAATGGTGGTATATTAGGTGGTGCGTGGTTAATCATGGTTGTATGAATTAGGTGGTGGTGGTGGTGGGTGGTATATTATGGTGGTATATAGGTGGTGGTGGTGGTATAATAATGGTGGTATAATAGGTGGTGGTTTGATGGTGTGGATAATAATGGTGGTTTAATAGGTGGTTGTGGTGAGGGGTTGAGATGAATGGTGGTAAATAGGTGGTGGTGTTATAATAATGGTGGTATAATAGGGGGGGAGGTGGTTTAATAAGGGTCGGGTATAATAGGTGGTATAATAGTTGGTGGTGGTATAATTGATGCGTGGTATAATAGGTCGTGGTGGTGGTATAATAATGGTGGTATATAGGTGGTTGGGTGGTATAATAATGGTGGTTTAATAAGGTTGGTGGTTGGTATAATAAAGAGTGGTATAATAGGTGGTGGTGGTATAATTAATGGGGTATAATAGTGTTGGTGGGTGGTATAATATTGGTGGGTATAATAGGTTTGGTGGGATGGTTATGTAATAATGGTGGTATAATAGGTTTAGGGTGGTATAATAATGGTGGTTATAATAGGTGTTGGTGGTCATAATAATGGTGTATATAGGTGGTGGGTAAATAATGGTAGGTGGTATGAGATAGGGGTGGTGTGTGGTATTAATAATGCGTGGGTATTTAGGTAGGTGGTGGATAGTAATAGATGGTGGTGGTGGTATAATAATGGTGGTATATAGGTTGTGTGGTGGGGGTTGGTGGTTTAATAATGGTTGTATTATTAAAGGTGGTGGTGGTGGTGTGTAATGTAATGGTGGTATAATAGATGTGGGTCGGTGGTTTAATAATGGTGGTTAATAGGTGGTGGGTGGTGGTTTTGGTGGTGGTATAATAATTGGTTGGTATAATAGATGGTGGTGGTAGGTATAATATGGTGGTATAATAGGTCGGTGGTGTGTTGGTTATCATTAATGGTGGGTATAATAGGTGTTGGTTGCGTGGTGGTGTGGGTATAATATGGTGGTATAATATGATGGTGGTAGGTGGTATAATATGGTGGTATAATAGATGGTGGTGGTGGTATAATAATGGTGAGTATAAGTAGGTTAGGTGTGTGGTTGGTGGGGTGGTATAATAATTGTGGCTATCATAGGGGGTGTTATAACCAATGGTGGTATTAATAGGTGGTGTGGATATAATAGGTGGGGCGTTGTTTTAATTGGTGCGTGGTCTAATTAGGCTCGGGGATTAAAAATAGGTGGGTGGTATATATGGTGGGTGGGTATAATAGGTGTGGTGATAATAATAGTGGTGGTATAATAATGGTGGTATGAATAGGTGTATAATAATGGTGGTATAATAGGTGGGTGGTATAATAGGTGTGGTATAGATAATGGTGGTCTGGTGGGTATATTGAATGTGGTATAATAGGTGGTATATAATAGTTGGTGGTATAGTAGGTGGTATAAGTAATGGTGGTATAATAGGGTGGTATATATAAATGGTGTTTGTTGTCGTGGTATAAATAGGTTGGTATAATAATGGTGGTATAATAGGTGGTATTAATAATGGGTGGTTATGAATAGGTGTAGTAATATGGGTGGTATAATAGGTTGTGTTAATAATTGGTGGTATGTAATAGGTGGTTATAATAATGGTGGTATAATAGGTGGTGGTATAATAGGTGTGGTATAATAAAGTGGTTTAATTAGGTGGTTTAATAGAATGGTGGTATAATAGGTGGTATAATAATGTTGTGTATAATAATGGTGGTATAATAATGGTGGTAAATAGGTGGTATAATAATGGTGGTTATAATTAGGTGGGTGGTTATAAATAATGGTGTATAATAGGTGGGTGGTATAATAATGGTGGTATAATAGGTGTGTGGAGATAATAAGGTGGTATTAATAGGTGGTGGTATGTAATAATGGTGGTATAATTGGTGGCTTTAATAATGTGACGGTTTATAATAGGTGGTATAATAAAATGAGTGGTATAATAAAGGTGGTGGTATATTAATGGTGGGATAATGGTGGGTGGGATAATAATGGGTGGTAGTAATAGGTGGTGGTATAATAAAGTGGTATAATTGGTGGTGGTATAATAAATGGTGGTTTAATAGGTGGTGGTATATGGTGTGGGGTATAATAGGTGGTGGTATAATGGTGGTTTAATAGGTGGTTATAATCAATGGTGGTATAATAAGGTGGTGGTATAATAGGTGGTGGTATAATAGGTGGTATAATTAATGGTGGTTAATAGGTGGTGGTTTAGATTATGGTGGTTATATTATGTGGTGGTATAATATTGGTTGGTATTGATAGGTGGTGGTAAAATAAGTGTGGTATATTAGGTGGTGGTATAATTAGAGGGTGGTATATTAGGTCGCGGGTGTGTATTATTATGGCGGGTATAGATAGTGGTGGTTGGTATATTAATTGGGGTGTATAATTAGGTGGTGGTATAATAATGGTGGTATAATAGGTGGTGGTATTAATAATGATGGTTTTAATAATGGTGGTATAATAGGTTGGTGGTATAAATAATGTGGTGGTATATTAGGTGGTGGTATAATAATGGTGGTATGTTAATTAGGTTTGGTGGTATAATAATGGTGGTATATATTAGGTGGTGGTATAATAATGGTGGTATAATAGGGGGGGGTATTTATAAATGGTGGTATATATTTGTGGTGGTATAAGATAATGGTGGTTATATAGGTGTGTGGTATATTAATGGTGGTTAATAGGTGGTGGTATAAGAATGGTCGGTTTTAATAGGTGGTTGGTTTAAGTAAGGGTGGTATAATAGGTGGTGGTTATAATAATTGGTGGTATCATAAGTGGTGGGTATAATAGGTGGTGTGGTATAAGAGTGGTGGTATGTAATAGGTGGTGGTATATATAAGGGTGGTTATAATAGGTTGGGGTGGTATAATAATGGTGGTTATATAGGTGGTGGTAGAATAATGGTGGGTATAATAGAGTGGGGTATAATAATGGTGGTATTATAGGTGCGTGGTATATTAATGGTGGGTATAATAGTGGGTGGTATGTAATTAATGGTGGTATAATAGGTGGTGGTATAATAGATGGTGGTATAATTGGTGCGGGTGGTATAATAATGGTGTATAATAGGTGGTGGTATAATAATGGTGGTATAATGGTGGGTGGGTATAATAATGGTGGTATAATAGGTGAAGTGTGGTGGTATATAATGGTGGTTTAATAAGGTGGTGGTGAGCTATAATAAGGTGGTATAATTAGGTGTGTGGTATAAATAAATGGTGGTAGATAGGTGGTTGCGGGGGTATAATAATGGGTTAGAATAGGTGGGTAGGTGGTATAATAATGGTGGTTATTAATAGGTGGTGGGTGGTATAGTAATGGTGGTATATAGGGGGTGGTGGTATTAAACAATGGTGTAAATAGGTGGTGGGTGGTATGTATATTGGTGGTATAATAGGTGGTGGTGTATAATAATGGTGGGTATAATAGGTGGTGGGGGTATAATAATGGTGGTAAAATATGGTGGTGGTGGGTATACATAATGGTGGTAATAATAAGTGTGGTGTCGGTGGTATAATAATGGTGGTATAATAGGTGGTGGTGGTATAATTATGGTGGTATAATATGTGGTGGGGGTGGTGTAATAATGGTGGTTATATAGGTGGTGGTGGTATAATATTGGTGGTATTGATAGGTGGTGGTGTATAATAATGGTGGTTATAATAGGGGGGTTGGGGGTAATAATAAGGGAGGTATATAAGTAGGTGTGTGCGGTGTATAATAATTGGTGGTTTTAATAGGGTGGTATGGTGGTATAATAATGGTGGTAGAATAGGTGGTGGTGGTATAATAATGGTGGGTATTATAATAGGTGAGTGGTGTGGTATAATAGATGGTGGTCTATATAGGTGTGGTGGTAATAATAATGGTGGTATAAATAGGTGGTGGTGGTATATAATAATGGTGGTATAATAGTGTTGTGGTGGTATAATAATGGGTGTATAATAGGTGGTGGTAGGTGGTATAATAAGTGGGGTGGTATAATAGGTGGTTGGTTGGTATAATTTGGGGGTATAATAGGTGGTTGGCTGGGTAATATGGTGTATAATTAGGTGGGGGTGGTGGTATGTAATGGTGGGTATAATTAGGTGGTGGTGGTATAATAATGGTGGTATAATAGGTGGTGGGTGGTATAATAAATGTTGGTATAATAGGTGGTCGGTTGTATAATAATGGTGGGTATAATAGGGATGGGTGGTGGTATAATAATGGTGGTATAATGGTGGTGGTGGTGGTATATATGGTGGTAAGAATAGGTGTGGTGGTTTGTATAATAATGGTGTGGATTCTTCGCCGGTTGGTAAATAGGTGTGGTTGGTGGTATATAATGGTGGTATAATAGGTGGGTGGTGTTTATTATTTAATGGGGTGGTATATTTAGGTGGTGGTGTTATTATGATGGTGGGATAATATGTGTGGTTATAATAAAGGTGGTATAATAGGTGGTAGAATTGGTGGTTGGGGTGGTATAAAATGGTTGTATAATAGGTGGTGGTGGTATAATAATGGTGGTATAATAGGTGGTATGTTGTATAATAATGGTGGTATAATTAGGTGGTCGGTGGGTTAATAATGGTGGTAAAATAGGTGGTGGTGGTTATAATAATGGTGGTGTATAATAGGTAGGTGGTGGATATAATAGTGGTGGATAATAGGTGGTGGTGGGTGTAATAATGGTAGGTATAATTGAAGTGGTGGTATAATAATGGTGGTATAATAGGGAGGTGGTTTTAATTTAATAATGGTGGTATAATAGGTGGTGGTGGTATATTAATGGTGTATAATAGGTGGTGGTTTAATAGATGGTAGGGTGGTATAATAGGGAGGTGGTGTGTGGTTAATAATGGTTTTGGTATAATAGGGTGGTGTGTATAATAGATGGTGGTGGTTGTATAATAATGGTGGTATAATAGGTTGGTGGTGGTAGGTGGTGGTATAATAATGGTGGTATAATAGGTGGTGGTGGTGGGGGTAATAATAATGGTGGTTAATAGATGGTGGTGGTGGTGAATAATGGTGGTATATAATAGGTGGTGGTGGTGGTGGAGGTGGTGGTATAATAAGGGGGGTTAATAGATGCGTGCCGTGTGAGGGGGTGGGTATAATAATGTGGTATAATAGTTTGGTGGTGGTGGTATAATAATGGTGGTATTATAGGTGGTGGTGGTGGTGGTGGTGGTATAATAATGGTGGTATATAGATGAGTGGTGGTGGTATAATAATGGTGGTATAATAAGATGGTGGTGGTGGCTATAATAATGGTGGTATAATAGGTGGTGGTGGTGGTGGATTGGTGGTTCGGTTTAATAATGGTGGTATAATAGTATGGTAGGTGGTGGTATTATAATGGCTGGTATAATAGGTGGTGGTGGTGGTTGGTGGTGGTGGTATAATAATGGTGGCATCTAATAGGTGGTGGTGGTGTTATAATAATGGTGTATAAATAGGTGAGTTGGTATAGTGACAATACAGAAAAGAGGTGTGAGCGTCATTCGACCGGTGCCTCTGGGCGAGCGTCATCGACCAGGTCGGCCTGGGTGAGCGTCTCGACAGGTATGCCTGGGAGTGTGCGCTGTCATCGACCAGGGTGCTGGTGGTTGGGCATCGTTCTGGTTGGTCTGGGTAGCTTACCTTGACAATTCCGCCAGGAATAACCTACGAGGGAAGCTTTGTTATGACGCATCTTAGTAATCCCAGAACGAAGAAACAGTCGTAGCAGAAAGTACAAAAATGAACTAACATGATCAAGCGATTTGTGATCAGATGTGGACGTGAGTGAATGTTTTATGCCTTTAACTTCTTTTCTCAGCTATCAAAACTCGAGAGAGTGGGGGGGAGGGGCGGGAATCAGTTCCTGAAAGGCCCATTATGTACCCTAATCTTTTTCGGACTCGCCCACAGGATGGGGTCTGGGTGCATAATTAAGATAAAAAACTAACTGCCGTGTAAATATTAAGAGGTCCTCGACTCGGACCAGGGATAACCTTTGTCGAGTGATCCATAGTTGAGACAGACAGGAGCGACTGTGTTTCTAAACCATGTTGCCTGGGTTGTGTAACTGATGGGTTTCTAGTGGGTGGTGATCTTGCTTCTTAGGTCAAGCTTTCAATAGATTTTTATGATATCGGGATGTTAGTGCTTTTTAAACTGGTCTGTTAGTTTCTTTGCTGTTGCCTTACATGCCCCCTTTTGTGGAGTGGGGTCTATGTCTTGTTGTTAGTAATGTGGGTCGCACCCCGTGTCATGCTCCCTCTCCACTAGGTGAGTTAAAGGCTTGCAGATCTTGATGTACACAGTTCCATGAGTCTGGCCCTGGGGCAGTGTGCTATGGCATGTCTTTTATCGCCCTGATTCGGAGAGTCATTTTTGGTCGTCGTTACATCGGATAGGCTTGTGTTAATCAAATTTTTGTGGCTCTCATAAAAATTCATGTTGATATTCGACTCGAGTCTGGGTAGCGGCTTGCTAAAAAATGAGTCATATGTGGAACGTGAGTGCTCACTATTCCTTGCTGTCATCTGTGTTACGGGACCCTTCTTGTTTAGTAGGGGCCCAGTAATGGACGTTGTGCTCGATTTTGTATTGGCTAGGAGAAGAAATACTTTGGGTTTTCCTTTCTCGCATTTTCATTTATGGCTTTTAGTTCTTTCCTCTGCGATTACCTGAACTCCTAAAGGATTCTTTTAGTTAAGTTTCGATGCTTTGCTATTTCTGCTGACCAGTGTTTCCCTACGCAGTTTCAGATTATTGACGCTCTTTTTGCCGCTCTGTTAGTGTTTTCCGTCGCCTGTAAAGGGAGCGCCTTCCTGGATTCTCTTTCTGTTTTACATCTACTCCTCCTTTTTCTTTGAGTGAATAGCCTTGTGCATTACATCGTGTGCCACCGAGTGTTAATCTGTTCTAGGCATAGTGTTGGGTCTGTTTTGTTAGGGTTTGTATATGCTTCTCCAGCTTATAACGTGTTAGATTGTTTACTTGGATCCCACTATGTTTTGTTATTGCAAGTTTGAAATTTGTGTGAATTGCTCCTCGTGGACTAGTTACAATTATGGCGGTCTGGGGCTCACGCATACATGTCTGACACCTCATTATGTTGTGATCTGAGTATATTGTTTTGATATGGTGACAAATTTCTTTATCAGGATCAATCATTGTTAGTGAGTGGAGTCTAGTGTATTCTCCTAGTCTAGGTAGGTCTATATTTGCTGGTTTAAATTGAATTTTGCTGCAGAGATTAAAAGCTCGCGTGAGTTGTGAGTTTTCTCAGAGCGCTGCCTCCTGGTGTTATTTACTGCAACAATAGTTGGCTATATTCCTCCATGTTTAGGTGCCATAAGTGAAATCCCCAGGAGCAAGATTGTTGGGGCAGGAGCTGGAAGGTTTTCCAGACAGTGGTGATTTTTAACAGCTGTTCTGGAATTGCTGGGATGTTGCATCCGGGAGGCTTTGTAGACTACACAATGACTAGGTTTTGGTTCTCGACCTTCATGCTAAAACTTCACTACATCATTTGAAGGGGCATTTAGCAGTTCTGTTGCAAACAAGTGACTCTGCAAGCTGTACAGGCCACAACCCCCCCCCTTTTGCCTGTTCACTCTGTCCACATCTGTATAGGTTGTAACCTGGGATCCCTATTTCGTTGTCCAAGTGATCCTTTATGTGGGTTTCAGTGAAAGCCGCGAAACATCTGCTCTTTGACCTCTGCAAGCCCGTCACGGCATGAAAAGGTATTTTGTTGTTTGTTGCTGGTTTAGACCCTGTATATTGCAAAGAAGAATGTTATCGGACTGGTGGTTATTGTTGTACTGGAGGGGATTTTTTTCCGGGATTGAGTATCTATCTGTTGGTTTGGGAGTGGAGGGGGGGGGGGTGACACATCGACTGTCGGTTCCACTCCAGGAATGTCTGATTTGGTGTAGCGAGTGTTTCTGACCGATTTCTGCCAGTTTTTTTTCCTTCTCGGCACTAAAGAATTCCTCTCCCTCTTGAGGGGCTGTGGACTTCCAGGTATTCCCATGGCAGGTATGTTTTGTATCTTTTTGTCCCCTTTAGATGGTATGCTCGGCAATTTAAGTTTATAGCACAGTCTTTCCTGTACTGAAGCAGGTACACAGTTCAGGGTGTGAAAAAGCTTTACAGGAAGGGAGTTTTGCATTTTCCTGTTGGTATATGGGCATGGCATTTTCTAGGGTTAGGTCATAGTTGCCTCCCGCACATCTGTTTTTCCAGATTTCCCATTCCAGCAGATAACGAGTGCCATAGTATGTGCACAGGCTTGGTGTCGTGCCTTGGGTGTTCTGTGACTGTATTCCTGTGGGTGCATGTCTTCCCTGTCTTAGTTCTATCCTCGACCTAGCACCAACAATGGAGCTTCCCACCAGTTGTTTTTGGTTAATATATCCTCACTATTGCTAGCAAAAAAGACTGGAGTCTATTGTTTGCTATTTCCTGCGTATTTCTAGTTGTGCAATATGGTTTAATCTTAAGCTTTGACTACACTTAGTTTCCCTTTCTATGGACTGTCCCCTAT
This sequence comes from Cherax quadricarinatus, assembly GCF_026875155.1. Lineage (NCBI taxonomy): Eukaryota > Metazoa > Arthropoda > Malacostraca > Decapoda > Parastacidae > Cherax > Cherax quadricarinatus. The sequence goes on from NC_069400.1 coordinate 43,079,725, forward strand.
GAGGTCATTTATATGTATTACTTCCTGCGTTATATTCCAGACTACCTGTGACAAATCTCGCGCCCCTCAGTTTCCTAATTCTGTCTCCCAGGACAGCACCTCCAGCGCACCATTACTGTCTCCCAGGACAGCACCTCCAGCTTCACATTAGCTGTCTCCAGGTACAGTACTATCAGCCCCCCATTTACTGACTACCAGGAATATCTCCAGCCTTTACAGGTTGTTCTGACTACATGGTCCAGTATCAAGGGGCAGCAGCCCAGACTTTTTATGTCTTCCATTGTTGTTAGAGACGCTTCCAGGTGTTTCTATGAAAGCAGCTTTGATGTTGACCTCTTAATAACCTCTTGTGAGTTGTCCATCAGATTTATCTCATTTGGGCATACCCAAAACACTTCCCTGTTTTAATACTGCTTGTAGCTAGTTTTGATATCTGCCACAAGGGGCGTGACCACCAAATTTCCACAAAAATGACACATTTTATGCATGTGGGAAGCCGTGTTTGTTTGATGACCACAGGGACTACAACAGCTTCATAATCATTTGAGAATGGTTGATTTACTCACTTCTACTAGCAACCTCTTGAATAATTTCTATTAACCTGCTAGGTAGTGCACAACGAACCGTTTGAAACCAGTCCAGGGTTCGGACCAAGTCTATCTGAGATCATTGGTCACCTATTTTAACCATTCGGTCGGTGATTTGAGCAACACATGAAAGAGATCTTCGTGGTAGATTATTACCGTGTAAAGTGTGATTGATGTAATACAAAAGTATAAACTTGCGTGTTTGAAGAGCCGGTGACTGCTGGCATCTCCTACAATGACGAACGGTCGACCCAATAGCGATGCGGACGAATTGTTTAATTGTCGAAGTGATGCGACAAACAGTGCTAGCCTGGACAGACTGTGCGAGTTTAACAAAGCATTTTGCCAGATCAGTTAGATACTGTAGTTATCTCAGACGCCACCTCAGATGTAGTCTCGTAGAACATGATCATGGTGACCTGTAGCCAACCACCATTACCTACATTTTATGCAATGATTTATAAATACAACATTACGTCTAAATATTTCAGAACGTTGAAGCCATCTCTTTTTTGAAAAGTAATTCACAGTTCTGGAGTTACTTTTAATACTTTCCAATCTGGACATTCCAAATTTTTCGATGAACTGTCCACTCCACTCAATATTAAGTTAAGATTTACTCATGACTAATTCTTGAATAACACGATTGCAGACGCAAAAACCAGGGATAAAACTGTTGGTTAAAAGCACTAAATTGCCTGCGATGTTTAGCACTCACTGGATTTGGGTTCAAGCCCTACCCGTTCCCGGAGTTACCTATAATATGCTATCTTGCTCTATCCAATACGCAAGTCTATTCGTTTTTAATCTTCTATTTTACTCTTGGTCACGGAATTACGCTGCAGTGTGTCAACTCACTTTCGTCGCCGCGGGAAGCACTTCTTCGAATCACTCCGACGTTTTCGGAAGTTGCTGGCAGTCCCAGGGGCTCAGCAAGCCTCTGGAGAGCGCGCTTCCCTGCCGCAGTTCTATCAGCATCCCCGCATGAGTTACAGTCGCAGAACCCTCTCCACGGCATTCGTCGCCGTACACCTCGCCATCAAGAGACACAGATTAAAATCTGCTTAGAACAATTATTGTGTCACTTTACCTTGAGTAAGGCGACCTACTAATGAAGAACCTCTCTACAGGCCATGATAGCCAATTTAAAAAGTATTCTGGGAAAAGATTTTAAATCGATATTACACTCTACACGGGGAAATTGTTTACAAAGTATTACTGCTACTTGTTTTAGGAAAAATAACTTATCATACTCTGAGTCCAACATTTGAAACCCATAAAACTCATGGAGTAGAACTAGTTACAACACCATTAAATTTGGCAGAGCAAAACTCGATTAAAAACAATGAAAACGTCAGTTTCGGAGCTCCTTATGCAGTACTGTAGTTGTATGAAGGTACAACCATATAGTAACATTCAGGCAAAAGTTGAATCTGTTACGGCAACAAAAAAGAGAAAGAAAAAAAGAGAAACAAAAAAAAAAAACCAAAAAAGAGGGGGGGAGTCAGGCAACAGCGAGCACTGCTGTCACCCAGCCCTTAGCACCACCAGCCCTAGCACACATCCCTAAGCAACACCACCATCCAATGAGCACCACCATCCCTGAGCGCACCATCCTTAGCACCTCCAGTGTAGACACCGAGCAGATTGTGAAAAACATGGGTTAGTGTAATTCCGTGCGTCAACAGAGCTCTCAGTTGCCAATTAATCTGGAAGAGGCAACAGGTCAACCAAACGGCCTTACCATTGCCCAGGATAGTATCATTACTCTCAGCAACACTCACAAACACGTTACAAAAGTGTTATAACGGTGTCGGACAAGTCTAGAAAAACTGAGAAACTTCTGAAACATGAGGTTTTTACCGAGTACATCTTTATATACACAAGAAATCAATCATGAATGTCAACTATACATTGAAGAACCAGATGCATTATAATCAGCTCGGTCTTCAACGCCTTAGTAAAGTTTTGAACCACAAGAATCGTGGAACCTTTAGGGCATATTTTGTTTATTTACTTTGTTTCTACGCCAGATTTAAAACTCATGAAGAATGAGCACGAAAGTCAGGGGCAAGACATTGGCAAGTAGTTTATGTTCCTCCGTCAACTGCAAGAACTGAAAGCAACATGGTGGCAGTGGTATAATGGTGGTAGTAGTGTAAACAGTTTGCTGTGGCATAAGTGGGGGTCTAATAGTGGCGTGATATAAATGGTGTATAATAGTGGTGGTATAATAATGGGTGGTGGTGGTATATAGGGAGGTTGGCAGTGTATAAATGTAGTGGTGGTATAACAATGGTGGTGTATTAGGTGGGTGGTATAACAATGGTGGTGTATATAGGTGGTGGCTATAACAATGGTGGCTATATAGGTGGTGTAATAGCAATGGTGGTATAATAGGTGTGGTTCTTATAACAATGGTGGTATAATAGGTGGTGGTATAACAATGGTGGTATAATAGGTGGTGGGTATAACTATGGTGGGATAATAGGTGGTGGTATAACAGAAGGTGGTTATAATAGGGGTGGTGGTATAACAATGGTTGGTTATAATAGGTGGTGGTATAACAATGGTGGTATAATAGGTTTGTGGTATAACAGTTTGGTGGCTATAATAGGAGGTGCTATAAATAGGTGGTGGTATAATAGGTGGTGGTATAATTGGTGGTGGGTATAAGATAGGTGGTGGTATAATAGGTGGTGGTATAATAGGTGGTGGTATTAATAGGTGGTGTATAATAGGTGGTGGTATAATAGGTTGGATCTGGTGGTATAATAGGTGTGTTGCGCGTGTAATAGTTGGTGGTAGAATAGGTTGGTGGTTATAATAGTGGTGGTATAATAGGTGGTGGTATTATAGGTGGTGGTTAATAGGTGGATGGAATAAATAGGTGGTGGTATAATAGGTGGTGGTTTATAATAGGTGGTGGTATAATAGGTGGTGTATAATAGTGGTGGTATAATAGGGTGGTATAATCGGTGTGGTATAATAGATGGTGGTTATATTAGGTGGTGGTATGAATTGAATTGTTGTTAGTAATAGAGTAGGTGGTATAATACGGTCGGTTGTGTATCTGTAATGGTGGTATAATACATGGTTGGTATAATAGGTGGTGGTATAATAAATGTGTTGGTTTAATAGGTGGTGTATAATATTGGTGGTCTAATAGGTGGTGGTCTAATAATGGTGGTATAATAGGTGTGTGGTTATAGGTGGTGTATAATAATGGTGGTATAATAGGTGGTGGGAAGATAATGGTTGGTTAGAATTGGTGGGGTGGTATTAATAATGGTGGTTTATGGTGGTGGGTATAATGAGAGTGGTGGTATATAGGTGGTGGTATAATAATGGTGGTAGTAATAGGTGGTGGTATAATAATGGTGGTATAATAGGTGGTGGATATAATAATGGTGGGTTTAATTGGTGGTGGTATTAAGTAATGGTGGTATAATAGGTGGCGGTATATATAATGGTGTATAAATAGTGGCGGTATAAGAATTGTGGTACCTAATAGGTGGCGCGGAGGATAATAACGGGTGGTATATAATAGGTGGCGCGGTATAATATTGGTTGGTATAATAGGTGGCGGTATAATAAATGGATAATAGGGCGGTATAATAATGGTGGTATAAGAAGGTGGCGGTAATAATAATTGGTGGTATAATAGGTGGCTGGGTATAAGTTTGGTGGTATAAAGTGGCGGTAGGTGTAATAATGCTGGTATAATAGGTGGCGTTATAATAATGGTGGTATATAGGTGGCTGGTTATAATAATGGTGGTTATAATAGGTGGTGGTATATGAATGGTGGTATTAAATCAGGTGGTGGTATATAATGGGGTATAATAATGGTGGTATAATTGGTGGTATAAAATAATGGGGTATAAAAGGTGGTGGTATAATGTAGGTGGTATAATAATGGTGTATAAGTAGGTGGTGTATAATAATGGTGGTATAATAGGGGTTTAATAATGGGGTATAATAGGTGGTATAATATTGGTGGAATAAATAGGTAGGTTGGTATAAATAATGGTGGTATAAGTAGGTGGTGGTAAAAATGGGTTTAATAGGTGGTGGGTGGTAGTAATGGTGGTGGTATAATTATGGTGGTATAAATAATGGTGGTGGTATTAATAATGGTAGGTATAATAATAGTGGTATAATAATGGTGTGTATAATAATGGTGGTGGTTCTAATTTATGGTGGTTAATAAGTGGTGGTGGTATATAATGGTGGTATAATAGTGGTGGTATAATAATGGTGGTATAATAGGTGGTGGTATTATAGGTGGTGGTAGGTATAATAATAGTGGTTGGTATAATAATGGTGGTATAGATAGGTGGTATAATAATGGTGGTATAATAGGTGTGGTATAAATTGGTGTTTGTGTTATAATGTTGGGTTGGGTGGGTTAAATAATGGTGGTTGTAATAAGGTGGTCTAATAATGTGGTGGTATAATAGGTGGTTATAATAATGGTGTTTATAGGTGGTATAATAATGGTGGTTATATTAGGGGGTATAATAATGGTGTATATATAGGTGGTAAATAATGGTGGTATTATAATAGGTTGTATAATAATGGTGGTATATAATAGGGGTGTATAATAATGGTGGTGGATAATAGGTAGGTATAATAATGGTGGTATAATAGGTGTCGGTGGGTATAATAGGTGTTGGTATAATAAAGTGGATAATAGGTGGTAGAATAATGGTGGTATAATAGGGTGTATACTAATGGTGGTATAATATGGTGGTATAAGTAGGTGGTATAATATGTGTATAATAGGTGGTATATAGATGGTGGTTATAATAGGATGGTATAATAATGTGGTATAATAGAGGTGGGTATAATAATGTGTTGTATAATAGGGTGGTGTATAATAAAGTGGTATAATTGGTGGTTGTTATAATAAATGGTGGTATAATTAGGTGGTATAATAATGGTGGTTAATAGGTGGTGGTATAAATAATGGTGGTATAATAGTGGTGGTATAATAATGGTGTATACGGTGGGTTGGTATAATAAATGGTATTAAATTGGTGGTAGGTATATAATGGGGTTTAATAGGTGGTGGGTATAATGGTGTAAAATAGGTGGTTGGTATAAGGTGGTATAATATGGTGGTGGTATATAATGGTGGTCTAATTAGTGTGGTATAGTTAATGGTGGTATGAATAGGTGGTGGTATAATAGGTGGTTGTATAATGATGGTCGGTATAATAATGGAGGTTATAATAGGTGGTGGTTATAATAATGGGTGTTTATATGGTGGTGGTTATAATAATGGTGGTATAATAGGTGGTGGTATAATAATGGTGGTATAATAGGTGGTGGTATAATAATGGTGGTATAATAGGTGGTGGTATAATAATGGTGGTATATAGGTGGTGGTTAATAATGGTTGGTATGATAGGTGGTGTTAGGTTTTTGTAATGGTGGTATAATAATGGTGGTATATAGGTTGGTGGTATTAATAAGGTGGTATAAATAGGTCGGTGGTGTAATAATGGTGGACTAAATAGGTTGGTCGGTATAATAGAGTGGTATAAATAGGTGGTGGTTATAATAATGGTGGTATAATTAGGTGGTGGTATAATAAATGGTGGTATATAAGGTGGGTGGTTAATGTGTGGTGGTATAAATAGGTGGTTGGTTAATAATGGTGGTATAAGAATAGGTGGTGGTATAATAAGTGGTGGTATAATAATGGTGCTATAAAGGTGGTGGGTATAGTAAGATGGTGGATAATAGGTGGGTATAATAATGTGGTATAAAGGTGGTGTATATAATGGTGGGTGATTATAATAGGTGGTGGTTAATAAATGGTGGTATAATAGGTGGGTGGTATTATAATGGTGGTTATAATAGGTGGTGGTATAATAATGGTGGTATAATAGGTGGTGAGTTATAAGATGGTGAGTATAAATAGGTGGTGGGTATATTATGGTGGGTTAATAGGTTGGTGGTAATAATAATGGTGGTATAATAGGTAGCGGTGGATATAATAAATGGTGGCATAATAGGTTGGTGGTATAAATAATGGTGGTATAATAGGTGGGGTGGTATAATAATGGTGGTATAATTAAGGTGGGTGGTATAATAATGGTGGGTATATAGGGTTGGTATAATAATGGTCGGTTATAATAGTGGTGGGTATGATAATGGTGGTGTATTATAATAGGATGGATGGTATAAATAATGGTGGTTATAATAGTAGGTTGTGTGGGTTATAATAATGGTTGGTATTAGAATAGGTGGAGGTTGGTGGTTTAATAATGGGGGATAATAGGTGGTGGTGGGTATAATAATGGTGGTTGATTAACGTGGTCGGTGGGTATAATATTGGTGGTTCAATAGGTGGTGGTGGGTTATAATAATGGTGGTAGAATAGGGTGGTGGTCGGTATTAATGAATGGTGGGATAATAGGTGGTGGTGGTATAATAATGGTGGTATAATAGGTGGATTGGGGGTGGGATAATATATGGGTATGTAAAGTAGGTGGTTGGTGGTTATAGTAATGGTGGTATGAACTACGGTAGGTTGGCGTGGTACTTATTAATGGTGGTATATTAGGTGGGGGTGTATAATAATGGTTGGTATAAAAGGTGGTGTGCGGTGGTATAGAGAATGGTGGTATAATAGGTGGGTGGGTGGGTATAATATGGTGGTATATGTTAGGTGGGTGGGTGTGGTATAATAATGGTGGTTATAATTAGTGTGGTGTGTGGTATATTAATGGTGGTATAATAGGGTGGTGCTGGTGGTAAATTAATGGTGGGTCTATAATATGGTGGTGGGTGGGTATGTGAATAATGGTGGTATAATAGGTGGTGGTGGTTAATAATGGTGGTATAATAGGTGGTGGTGGTATAATAATGGTGGTATAATAGGGCGTGGTGGTATAATAATTGGTGGAATAATAGGTGGTGGGTCGGTGTGGTGATAGATAATGGTGGTATATTGGGTGGTGGTGGTTGTTGGTATGTAATGTAATGGTGGTATAATAGGTGGGTTGGTGGTCTAATAAGGCTGGTTTTAATAGGTGGGTCTGGTGGTATAATAATGGTGGTTATAATAGGTAGGTCCTGTGGTGGTATATTAATGGTGGTGGTTTAATGAGGTGGTGGTGGGGGTATAAGAATGGTGAGTATTGTAATAGGTGTGGTGGTATGGATAATAGGTGGTTGGATAGGTGGTGGTGGTTATGATAATGGTGGTATATTAGGTGGTGCGTGGTTAATCATGGTTGTATGAATTAGGTGGTGGTGGTGGTGGGTGGTATATTATGGTGGTATATAGGTGGTGGTGGTGGTATAATAATGGTGGTATAATAGGTGGTGGTTTGATGGTGTGGATAATAATGGTGGTTTAATAGGTGGTTGTGGTGAGGGGTTGAGATGAATGGTGGTAAATAGGTGGTGGTGTTATAATAATGGTGGTATAATAGGGGGGGAGGTGGTTTAATAAGGGTCGGGTATAATAGGTGGTATAATAGTTGGTGGTGGTATAATTGATGCGTGGTATAATAGGTCGTGGTGGTGGTATAATAATGGTGGTATATAGGTGGTTGGGTGGTATAATAATGGTGGTTTAATAAGGTTGGTGGTTGGTATAATAAAGAGTGGTATAATAGGTGGTGGTGGTATAATTAATGGGGTATAATAGTGTTGGTGGGTGGTATAATATTGGTGGGTATAATAGGTTTGGTGGGATGGTTATGTAATAATGGTGGTATAATAGGTTTAGGGTGGTATAATAATGGTGGTTATAATAGGTGTTGGTGGTCATAATAATGGTGTATATAGGTGGTGGGTAAATAATGGTAGGTGGTATGAGATAGGGGTGGTGTGTGGTATTAATAATGCGTGGGTATTTAGGTAGGTGGTGGATAGTAATAGATGGTGGTGGTGGTATAATAATGGTGGTATATAGGTTGTGTGGTGGGGGTTGGTGGTTTAATAATGGTTGTATTATTAAAGGTGGTGGTGGTGGTGTGTAATGTAATGGTGGTATAATAGATGTGGGTCGGTGGTTTAATAATGGTGGTTAATAGGTGGTGGGTGGTGGTTTTGGTGGTGGTATAATAATTGGTTGGTATAATAGATGGTGGTGGTAGGTATAATATGGTGGTATAATAGGTCGGTGGTGTGTTGGTTATCATTAATGGTGGGTATAATAGGTGTTGGTTGCGTGGTGGTGTGGGTATAATATGGTGGTATAATATGATGGTGGTAGGTGGTATAATATGGTGGTATAATAGATGGTGGTGGTGGTATAATAATGGTGAGTATAAGTAGGTTAGGTGTGTGGTTGGTGGGGTGGTATAATAATTGTGGCTATCATAGGGGGTGTTATAACCAATGGTGGTATTAATAGGTGGTGTGGATATAATAGGTGGGGCGTTGTTTTAATTGGTGCGTGGTCTAATTAGGCTCGGGGATTAAAAATAGGTGGGTGGTATATATGGTGGGTGGGTATAATAGGTGTGGTGATAATAATAGTGGTGGTATAATAATGGTGGTATGAATAGGTGTATAATAATGGTGGTATAATAGGTGGGTGGTATAATAGGTGTGGTATAGATAATGGTGGTCTGGTGGGTATATTGAATGTGGTATAATAGGTGGTATATAATAGTTGGTGGTATAGTAGGTGGTATAAGTAATGGTGGTATAATAGGGTGGTATATATAAATGGTGTTTGTTGTCGTGGTATAAATAGGTTGGTATAATAATGGTGGTATAATAGGTGGTATTAATAATGGGTGGTTATGAATAGGTGTAGTAATATGGGTGGTATAATAGGTTGTGTTAATAATTGGTGGTATGTAATAGGTGGTTATAATAATGGTGGTATAATAGGTGGTGGTATAATAGGTGTGGTATAATAAAGTGGTTTAATTAGGTGGTTTAATAGAATGGTGGTATAATAGGTGGTATAATAATGTTGTGTATAATAATGGTGGTATAATAATGGTGGTAAATAGGTGGTATAATAATGGTGGTTATAATTAGGTGGGTGGTTATAAATAATGGTGTATAATAGGTGGGTGGTATAATAATGGTGGTATAATAGGTGTGTGGAGATAATAAGGTGGTATTAATAGGTGGTGGTATGTAATAATGGTGGTATAATTGGTGGCTTTAATAATGTGACGGTTTATAATAGGTGGTATAATAAAATGAGTGGTATAATAAAGGTGGTGGTATATTAATGGTGGGATAATGGTGGGTGGGATAATAATGGGTGGTAGTAATAGGTGGTGGTATAATAAAGTGGTATAATTGGTGGTGGTATAATAAATGGTGGTTTAATAGGTGGTGGTATATGGTGTGGGGTATAATAGGTGGTGGTATAATGGTGGTTTAATAGGTGGTTATAATCAATGGTGGTATAATAAGGTGGTGGTATAATAGGTGGTGGTATAATAGGTGGTATAATTAATGGTGGTTAATAGGTGGTGGTTTAGATTATGGTGGTTATATTATGTGGTGGTATAATATTGGTTGGTATTGATAGGTGGTGGTAAAATAAGTGTGGTATATTAGGTGGTGGTATAATTAGAGGGTGGTATATTAGGTCGCGGGTGTGTATTATTATGGCGGGTATAGATAGTGGTGGTTGGTATATTAATTGGGGTGTATAATTAGGTGGTGGTATAATAATGGTGGTATAATAGGTGGTGGTATTAATAATGATGGTTTTAATAATGGTGGTATAATAGGTTGGTGGTATAAATAATGTGGTGGTATATTAGGTGGTGGTATAATAATGGTGGTATGTTAATTAGGTTTGGTGGTATAATAATGGTGGTATATATTAGGTGGTGGTATAATAATGGTGGTATAATAGGGGGGGGTATTTATAAATGGTGGTATATATTTGTGGTGGTATAAGATAATGGTGGTTATATAGGTGTGTGGTATATTAATGGTGGTTAATAGGTGGTGGTATAAGAATGGTCGGTTTTAATAGGTGGTTGGTTTAAGTAAGGGTGGTATAATAGGTGGTGGTTATAATAATTGGTGGTATCATAAGTGGTGGGTATAATAGGTGGTGTGGTATAAGAGTGGTGGTATGTAATAGGTGGTGGTATATATAAGGGTGGTTATAATAGGTTGGGGTGGTATAATAATGGTGGTTATATAGGTGGTGGTAGAATAATGGTGGGTATAATAGAGTGGGGTATAATAATGGTGGTATTATAGGTGCGTGGTATATTAATGGTGGGTATAATAGTGGGTGGTATGTAATTAATGGTGGTATAATAGGTGGTGGTATAATAGATGGTGGTATAATTGGTGCGGGTGGTATAATAATGGTGTATAATAGGTGGTGGTATAATAATGGTGGTATAATGGTGGGTGGGTATAATAATGGTGGTATAATAGGTGAAGTGAAAAGGTGGTATAAAGGGGGGTGGTTTAAGGGGTGGTTTGGTTGGGGGGGGGTTTTTTTTGGGGGGTTTTTGGTTTTTGGGGGGAAAAAATTTGGGGAAAAAGGTTGGGGTTTAAAAAATGGGGGGAAAAGGGGGGGTGGTTTTTGGGAAAAGGGGTTTTGGGGAAAATGGTGGTTAATGGGGTGGGGTTTAATGGGGGATTGGGGGGGTTTTGGTTGGTTTTGGGGGGGGGAAAAAAGGGTGGGGTGGGAAATTGGGGTATTGGGGGGGTGGTTTTGGGGGTTTTGGTGGGGGGAAAAAAGGGGAAAAGGGGTGGAAAAGGGAAATTTGGGGGGGGGAAAATTTTTTTTGGGGTTTTTGGGGAAAATTTGGGGTAAAAGGGGGGGGGGTTTAAAATTGGGGAAAATGGGGGGGGTTTTTGGGGTGGGGGGGGGGGGGGGAAAAGGGGGGATTGGTGGGGGGTTTTTGGGGGGGGGGGGGGGGTTTTGGGGTTTTGGGGGGGGTGGGTTTTGGGGTTTTGGGGGGGGGGGTTTTTGGGGTTTTGGTGGGGGGGTTTTTTGGGATTGGGTGGTTTTTTTTGGGGGGGTTTTTGGGGTTTTTTTTTGGGGTTTGGGGGGTGGGGGGGGGTTAATGGGGGGGGGGGTTTTTTGGGGGGGTTTTGGGGGGGGTTTTTTTTGGGGGGGGGAAAAGGTGGTGGGGGTTTTGGTTTTTGGGGGGTGGTTTTGGGGTATTGGGGGGGGTTTTTGGGGTTTGGTGGGGGGGGGTTTAAGGGGTTTGGTGGGGGGGGTTTAAATTTGGGGGGGTTTTAGGGGTGGTGGTGGTTAAAAGGGGTTTTTGGGGGGGGTGGTGTTTTAATGGGGTTTTGGGTGGGGGTTTTAAGGGGTTGGTGGGGTATAATAAGGTGTTTAGGGGGTATAATAGGTGGTGGTGGTTTTTAAGGTGGTAATGGTGGTGGTGGTAAAAATGGTTTTTTAATAGGGGGGTGGATTAATGGGGGGGGTGGTGGGGGTTTAATAAGGGGGTTTGGTGGTGTGGTTAATTAGGGGAAATAGGTGGGGGTGGTTTTGGGGTTTTATAGGGGGTGGGGTATTTTTTTGGTGGTTATAATAGGTGGGGGGGGTTAATAAGGTGGGTTTAATGGGGGGTATTTGGGGGTATTGGTGGTGGGGTGGATTAAAAAGGGGGGGTTAATAGGGGTGGTTTTAAAAGGGTGGTGGTTTAAGGGGGGTGGGGAAAAATGGTGGAAATGGGGGGGGTTGGGGGGGTTTAGTGGGGGGGGTTATTTAAGGGGTTTGGGGTGGGGTGGGGGGAAATTTGGTTGGTTTAGGTTGGTGGTGGTGGGTTTTTGGTGGTTAAAAATTGGGGTGGTTTTTTAATTTATAATTTTTTTTTTTTTTTTTTTTTTTTTTTTTTTTAATAATGGTGGTAAAAATAGAGGGGGTTTGGGGGTATAAAAATGGTGGTAAAATAGGTGGTGGTGGGGGTTTAAAATAATGGTGGTTAATAGGTGGGGTTTGGGTGGTGGTGGTGGTATAATAAGGGGGTAAATAGGGTGGTGGGGGGGTTAAAATAATGGTGGTAAAATAGGGTGGTGGTGGTTAAAAATGGTGTATAATAGGTGGGGGTGGTGGTGGTGGTGGAAAAAATAATGGTGGTATAATAGGTGGTGGTATAATAATGGTGGTATAATAGGTGGTGGTGGTGGTGGTATAATAATGGTGGTATAATAGATGGTGGTGGTGGTATAATAATGGTGGTATAATAGGTGGTGGTATAGTGACAATACAGAAAAGAGGGTGAGCGTCATCGACCAGGTGCCTGGGCGAGCGTCATCGACCAGGTGCCTGGGTGAGCGTCATCGACCAGGTGCCTGGGTGAGCGTCATCGACCAGGTGCCTGGTGGTTGTGCATCGTTCTGGTTCTGGGTAGCTACCATGAACAATGCCGCCAGGAAACCTACGAGGGAAGCTTTGTTATGACGCATCTTTAGTAACACCAGACGAGAAACAGTCGAGCAGAAGTACAAAATGAACTAACAGATAAGCCATTGTGATCAGATGTGGACGTGTGAATGTTTTATTGCCTTTAACTTCTTTAGCTATCAAAACTCGAGGATGGGGGGGAGGGGGGGAATCAGTTCCTGAACCCATTATGTACCCCTAATCTTTTCGACTTCCGCCCACAGGATGGGTATGGGTGCATAATTAAGATATTAAACTAACTGCCGTGTAAATATTAAGAGGCCTCGACTCGACCAGGGATAACAGACCAGGTATTCCACTAGAATAAAATAGGTAAAGTTGAAAATGATGGCCAGTGGGGCCCTTCCTCCTACTTGCACAAGTCTCATGAATACAGCGAATGAACTCAATACTTAAAATATTATATGATCCACCTTATGAACCAATCTCTTAAGTGGCGTGGATCACCACAGCAGAGCAACTGGTAGGAAAACCAGGAGTTCTAATCACTTCCATATTCCCCATACATGGAAGACAAAAAATGAAGGAAAAGGCATAATACCGTGACGAACAATGCAGGAATAACGCACACATGGCAGAATGAAACTTTTAACGTTTTGGTCCGATTTGTAGTGGTTAATGGCCCAAGTCAGACCGAAACGTAGTCACAATATTTTTATTTTGCTGCTTAAGCGGCTGTGAATGGTAGCGTAAGATATGGATACACAAAAGGCCTTAAAAACTGGGCCCCAAAAAGATTTACAGGAATGCATCTGGATTTTTATCCGCAGTTGACTTGTGTTGAAAGCAAATTTAGGAAATTTTATAAACATATCCAGTATCTAATTTTCATCAAGATATATCGACGTATCACATAGGTTATTATATTGTATTTCCATATACCTCATTAAGTGGACAATTATCCACAGTACTCAAGAGTGACCACACGGCTGGCTACATACTGGGAATTTGGTTTGATCACCTGTATCTGCCAGAAGCACTTATAACCAAACCTAAGCCTGGCTACTACAACAGTGTTAACACTGCAAGTTGCTCCATAAATGTACTTATCTACGTTCATATTGTCATAGTGGATCATAGATCTACTCAGGCTTCAACTGCATTCCAATAACAATATTTCTCTATCCTAAGGACTAAATACAGATACAACGTTACATTTTACATTTTCCTTCAGGTAAATTTGCTAACGTATCAGCTTTATGATGGAGGAGTAATCCAGTGTGTGATAGAAGCCATAACTGTACAATAATTTCTTATTCCGGATTTTTGAGTATCTATGCCTGGCTTCTCCAATGAGCATGTTAGAGCCATTACGAAAGTCAAGAGCATTCAGTGATAATCGTAAAAAGCAGAGTCAAGCTCAGTATGATAAGTTAGCTTCAGCGCCATTAGGATGTCAATTCAGTTTGCAGTGTAGACGCCCAGTTAAGTCATAAGTTATTCTCCCTTATGCAGGTTTTTGGTATAAAAATTGGATGGTGTTGGGTTACATGTATAGGCTAAGACGCTTACACCTCGTCACCTGAAGGTAATCCCGTGTAGGGGGTACGGAAGATAATATTAGATAGGGATGTGAAAATCAACAACGTTAAAAAATAATAGTAGTAAACAATGCTAAAATAAAGTAACCTCTAGATAACTAGAAATTCACCAGCAATCAACTTCTGGAATTTTAATGCCTCCAAGTGTTTGTGTATTATCCTAGCCATAATGGCCTGAAGGGCATCAAAAATAACAGCAATAGTAAGGAAATTCACAAGGTCAGACAGCAGTAGGCTGCCTGCATAGACCAGTAGAGCTGCACTCTCACATCTGGCAGTTCACACTACTGGTGCAACAGCCTCCATTGCAATATATAGTAGGAATACAAGGGATACAGGCAAATTTTTTCCTGCTCCTCCATAAAACTTAAGATAATTCCAGATTTAAAAAGGATTTTTGTAATGAACTTACCCCCGGAATGAGACAAGAACATCGTACAAAAAACCTTCAGTTCACACAGACTTGAAACAAAGAGGTACCTAACAATCATTAAACAGTTAAAGATACGGCTTATATCTCCCCCCTCCCCCCCCCCAAAAAAAAAAAAAACAAAACTTACCGTGGACAGGTCGAGGAAGGAGGTGGCTACATTGACTTGATCGAGAGTCGGACGACCCAATGCATCGCGACCCCCAATTGCACCACTCCTGCAAGTTTATTTAGGTATACACAGATACAGTTGATCATCATACATAACAGCACGTGTGTAGAGAACTTAGGGAAGCCTAATAACGTCAGAGTGACTTATTTCCATTGGTGTCCTTGTGATTATTTACATTTAAAAATTAAAACGAGTATCTATGTAAAAGCAATTACAATAAAAAGATATACTAAGGGAGAAGTAAAAATTAGTTATTTTCATTAAAGAAATCCCTTCTTTCTGAAGCTTTATTCATGACGTACATTTTGGTTCTCTTCTTGAACTGGCTTCATCCTGTGACTGGCTTTGACATGTGCGGGTAGTCTATTCCACTCTTATTGCTTTGTAGAAAATGTCATTAAAGCCTTGCCACTGACTCTGGTCACTACAAAGTTGTTCTCCCTTCCCCTAGTTCTATAATTTGGTTCCCAACCTTAACAAAATTAGCAGTTAGATATTGGTTAACACTGTCGGCAATTCCTGTAGACGATTTTCTTTAATTTTATACCACTCATAACAGAGGAGTTAAGTGTTAATTATACGACTACCATAAGAAATCAGGAAGCAAGATAGCTTTCATTATTTCCCTAAATGTTTTGGCTCTTAAAATTATCGTCGAAAATAAAGCTTCATTATAAAAACTGAAAATTGTCTGATCTCGCGTAATACATTCAGGAACAAGTTCATAAAAAATGGTTACATGTCAATTTAACCCCCCACAACCCCCACCCCACTACCCCCACCCCTCTTACCACCAGTCAGGATCAACATCCACCACTCCTACCACTGAGGTAATTATACATACTAGATCTCTACTTGTGAGATATTGAGAGATGCACCTACCAGGTCTCCTACGTCCTGCACCTACCAGGTCTCCTACGTCCTGCACCTACCAGGTCGCCTACGTCCTGCACCTACCAGGTCGCCTACGTCCTGCACCTACCAGGTCGCCTACGTCTTGCACCTACCAGGTCGCCTACGTCCTGCACCTACCAGGTCGCCTACGTGCTGCACCTACCAGGTCGCCTACGTCCTGCACCTACCAGGTCGCCTACGTCCTGCACCTACCAGGTCGCCTACGTCCTGCACCTACCAGGTCGCCTACGTCCTGCACCTACCAGGTTGCCTACGTCCTGCACCTACCAGGTCGCCTACGTCCTGCACCTACCAGGTTGCCTACGTCCTGCACCTACCAGGTCTCCTACGTCCTGCACCTACCAGGTCTCCGTGGTGCGAGAGGAAGCCAGTGTAGTGTACCATGTTAGATACTCTTGGATCGCGCACTGCCCTAAACTTTTATACTCAAGAGAACGCACCAAGTTATTTGGAATATGTCTAATAATTATAAAACTCTAAAGCTAAAATTAAAATCGCTCAATAAAAATAATAGAAACATTAAAAACAATATTTAAAAAAAAATTCTTTAGTGTCCCCCACATACTACACGCTTTATGCAAGAACACTGACCTGAGGAAGGGAAGACACCTGGGCTGGCCGGTGTAGAACTGATGGGACTGCAGGTGTGGGTCGTCATCTGGAATAGGGATGGGGGCGCACAGCGGGTCCCTCCAGGAAGTACAGTCATCACACCTCTGAGGTAAACCATTAGCACCTAGAACAGTTATACAGAGTGGTTACCAAGTTTGATTTAGGGGTATGTATTTCTGCACAATGTAACCAATTCAGTTCATATTCTTACTCTGGTTGTAGTTTTATGTTAAGAAATTCGTCCAGTTCTTCAAAACAAAGAAATATGCAATGAAAATACGCGTTTTAATATTATAGATGAACCAGTAAGGGTACTGGGGATGCCTAGGCTGAAAAGGAAGCACTGGCAGAGGATCAAAATCACATTAGATTGGGAAAAAAAAAAGCTAAGAGTTTAACAATGGTACGAAATTATCTAGAAGGGTAAAAGAGTTCGTGCTCTTGTTGCTGAGGCAAGGGTACAGAGCATGGTAGAGAAGTGAAGCACTGAAACAGATTATAGAGCCGAGGACAAATGTTTCTTGCAAGCAGATGCAGTAGGGTGCACCAGTAAGTGTTGGACACTGCACATAACCGAGGTGAAGAAACTGCTAAGTGATCTAGATACCTCTAAGGCAGTGGGCCCAAATAACATCTCTCCAAGAGTCCTGAGTGACCAGAAGAACTGTGCTTCTAGCATCTATCTTCAATAAATCTATTGAAACAGGGCAACTGCACGAGGTGTGGAATACAACAAACAGTCCCAATCTTTAAGGAGAGAGAGAGAGAGAGCATTAAACTACAGACCATTGTTACAGATGTATAGTATGTAAATTCATAGAGAAGATTGGGGGAGCACATGAAAAGGATTGGGCTCATGACAATGAGCACGGCTTCAGGGATTGGAAACCCCGTCTCACAAATCTACCAGAGTTCAACGACAAAGTAACAGAAGACAGGAGAGAGATGGGTGGACTGCATCATCTTGGAGTAAGAAGGCTTTCGATACAGTATCACACAAGAGACTGGTTGAAAAGCTATAACAGGCAGGAATAGTAGGGAAAGTACTGCAATGGATCAGGAAATAACCGACAGGAAACAACGTTTGTTGGTGCGCGATGAGGTGTCATTAGTGATCATGTGTCGAGTGGGGTTCCACAAGACTGTCCTGTGTCCAGTGCTACTACTTATAAAAAGAGCTAAACGTACAAGGGTCAGAGTGCTGCTGCTTGTAGATGTGAATGATATGATGGAAGGAATAGATTCAAAGGCGTCTCTTAGCTGATGTGAAACTAATGGGAATACAAGCCGACGAGATCAGATAAGATTACAAAGATTATCTGGACAGGCAGCAAGCCTGGTCCGACAATTGGCTCCTGGAGTTTAACTCCAAGTGGAAAGTAATGAAACCTGGGGAAGGACAAAGAAGCCCGCAAACAAAGTACAGACTAGGGGATCAAAGGTTGCAAACCTTACTTAAGGAAGAGGATCTTGGGGTGAACATTATACCGAGCACGTCCCCTGAGGCACAACCAAATATCGGATGCAGCATATGGGCGCCTGCCAAACCTAAGAACAACATTTGTGCATCTAAGCAAGGTGTCATTCATGGCACTGTACATTGTATACATCAAGCCCATATTGGAGAATGGAGCACCATTATGGAAGCCAAACCTGGTCAAAAAAAAAAAAAAAAAAAAAAAAAAAAAAAAAAAAAAAAAGGTTAAGGTAACTCGACCTGACAACACTAGAGGGGAATGGGGAAAACGAACGTATAAAATTCCGTAAAGAAATTAACAAGGTGGATAGGGACAATGTGCCGGAGATGGGACACAGGAACAAGGGAACAAAGTTAACTCAGACGAGTCATAGGGATGTTAGAAAACATTTCTTTAGCCTTAGTTGTCAGGAAGTGGAACAATCTAAAGCGATAAGAGGCAGGATCCATACATAGCTTTAAGTAAGGCTTTTGGAGAGGAGTGACCCAGTAGTAACTACCGAAGAGGCGGGGTCAGGTGACTCGACCTCTACAACTACATACAGGCTAGAGCACAGTTAATTACTGCTGTAAAATATTTCGGATTATTCTTACCTTTCCCATTTTCTGGGATCATCATGTAAAGCATTTGATATGACAAATTAGCTCTTTGTATCCCTACTTTTGATCTATATTGTACGTCCATTATGCTATTGAAAACCTAATTGTACTCTTCTACAGATCAAAAATTATGACCTGATCCTAGTTTCTACCTGATCAACGATCAGTCATCCAGGTACTGCTAGGTCAAGTGTAATGCATTTGTCATCTAGTAACGTATATTACATCATTTATCATCGCCTAGTAACGTATATTACATCATTTATCATCGCCTAGTAACGTATATTACATCACTTATCATCGCCTAGTAACGTATATTACAGCATTTACATTGCTCTTTAATCAGCGAGATGGTCTTTATTGGAATTTATATAAAGTTACATAAACGAAGCGGAAACACCCTAACAAGGAATTATTTAAAAAAAAAAAAAGTTCCGTAGTGTTAAACTAGCCTGCATCAATCTGTAGTCCATAGTAGACCCATATCAGTAATCTGAACTATATCTGGCAGATTTTAAACCAGGTTCTGGAGAGTTTCTCCTAAACAACTATCCAATATAATCAGTAAATGGTTCACGGTTACCAGCGGGTGATAACGTGTCTAATAATAGTGAGGCGTTCCAACACCCTTTATGTTAGCCTGTCAACAAAGTGATGCCCAGAGTGAGCATATGTTCTCAGGATACATGGGCCGGCAATTATATCAGTGCATTGCTCCCTATCATTCCAGTTTCATGGCCGCTTGTTCTTTGGCTAGATGGTCAGACGAGATTATGTCCTTGCTAAATTAAAGTTTGGTCTTTCAGGATCAGTCTCTGGATCAAAGGAGTTAACCAGCAGCTGTAAAAAAAAAGAGCTTCCTACGTGAACTATTTCATTAAGAGGCGACAGACGAAACCGGGTTATAAATAGATCAAAATCAAAGCCAAAGTGAGGAAAGATTCACTCCATATAGTGGGTTCGAGTACTGGCGAGAGGCTAGTTAGAGTGCATCTCACCTCCAGGGGCAGAGTGTAGAACTTCCCTGTGGCGTACCATTAGTCTCGTTTGGGGAAGGACTCGTGAATCAAGCCTCTCCAGCTTGCTGATGGGTAACTTCAAACATACGGAAAGATTCTTCCCTAAGAGGATAGACTGAGGGGCCTGAATCTGCACTCTAGAAAGGCGTAGACTTAGGGGGGATATGACCAAGGTGTATAAATGGAAAACAGCCTTGCCTAGACAAGACGCTCACCAATGGATTCAAACTGGAAAAATTCAGATTCAGGAAGGATATAGGAAAGCACTGGTTTGATGATAGAGTTGTGAATGAGTGGAACAAACTCCCGAGTACCGTCATATACGCTAAGACGTTGTGTAGTTTTAACAATAGGTTATATAAATACACGAGTGGGTGTGGGTGGGCGAGTTGGACCTGACCAGCTTGTGCTAGTAGGTCAGTTGCTGTGCTCCTTCCTTATGTTCTAACATGAAAGAATAGCTACATTAGAAAGAATATACAATGTACAAAATGTGCAAGGAACTACCTCATGTAGGCAACGCAGAAATACAACAGGGCTGTCTATTCACTCTCAAACTCATGAAAGTAACAGGAACCTTAAAGGGTAACTAGCAACATCAGCACATGTGTAACCAATCCGTCGGCGGCAGCAGTGCGACACTCAGGAGACTGCAGGGTGCCTTTCTCGAATCAATTCTAATCTTTCTCTTTTTTAGAGTAATGAATGGTCTTTCCTCGGCAGTCTTGCCCGAATCAGCGACCTTCCACAAATCGATGAAGTCTAAAATAGGGAAGCCTCTGAGCGCCAGGAAACTTCTTTATGCATTCGGGAACTCTAGATCCTCTGGCCCTGGGTTTCATGGTATCGCTCATAGTATGTTGAGCCTTTGGATGGTCACATGTTTGCTGCCACTTCCTTTCGTGTAAACAAATTAGTGCTTCATCCTAAATTATCCAACCCTCCCGAGTCAAAAGACTACAGACCCGTCCACCGCTCAAAACTAGAGCTAGTGAATGCATTCGCAGACAAAATACCTGCACAAGGATATACTGAGGCTTGGTGATGAAAAGCATGCCGTCGCCCAGCAGGATATTCATAATGTCGGGCTACAGTGATGCTACGACAGTCATCACTAACCAACGTATGAGCGCAGTGTGCATCATAACACAAAGCTAAAGGAGCTCAGGCGCTAAGGTTTAGAGATTTTAAAATTGAAGTTAAAAAATTATGGAAATTAAGGTTTTACCAAAACAATAGTGCAAAGTTCTGGCAACATGTTGATGCAATCAGCTTGTTTATCATATTTCTAAGTGTTTTTTCAAAAATGTAATTTATGTTTTTGCTCTCATCAAGAGGACATGTTGGCAATTAGTGTTTTTATTTTTTTTTTTTTTTACTCCAGAAATTACTATTATTTCATTCTAAATTACTGATTATTTCATTCTAAACAAGTTCTGTGGCGACTAAAGTGAACAGCACAGAGTTGTTGCTGCTCAGTTGCCTCTGGATTATCAACAATGACAGAGGTTTGCAACACGCTCAGATTTGGTGTTTAATCTCCATAGAGTTTTATAGAAACAAAAACTTTAAAACTCAGGAATAAGTTATTGACATTTGTTGCACTCATTTGCAAAGTAATAATAGGAGTCATGATTTTTTTTCAATGTTGTTGAATGATGGTTCTATGTAATTGCAACGTTGTTTTGCAATATGTTTTACCATTTTGTTTTTATTGACTTATTCTCACAAAAAATGCCCCCCCCCCCAAAAAAAAAAAAAAATAAAAATTCAATTTTTTTTTATAATGCAATCTATTGACATTTCTCGCAAAAATGTTTGAAGTATAGATAATCTAACTATCTTTCATCTGATGTTGACTAGAACATTGTACAACTTACCAATTTTGTAAAACTCCGAGGGATTTATGATATACAATTTTGCAATATCTTGCAACTTTGCAACAAGAAGTCCATGCAAACATGTGTATAGGATGCAAACTGCTCCTTAACAACAGCATAAAGTTACACTTGAAATTGGACTTCAATTTTAGAATCTCTAAACCTTAGCGCCTGAGCTCCTAAACAGATCCACCTTCAATTCTTTTTAACCAGGTGACTGACATCGTGGGTTACATTTTTTGGACTGGTCCGAGTCATTACTGAAAAGGGTTGATTAATGAACATTTTAATTTTCATATAAAAATAGTCTATCGGCATTGAATATCATTTTAATTTTAAATAACTGTTCACCTTTGGGCATTTTCTGGGTTCCGTTTCTTTGAGAAAGTTGTGTTCTTGCCACGTAGGTCCAAGAAGCTTTTCAATTTCATCGTGAGCATCTAGAGGAAGTCCTGGAACTTCAAGGATATGCATCGTACTTGAACACTAAGTCTTGTCTCTCTGCTGTCCAAGAACAGAGGACGTGTAAAAGCACTATGACATAACCAACTGCTCAAAACCTTGCAAGTGCATAGAGAACCTTTTATACCCCTTGCAGGTACATTTTGCAAGATTGACCTGAATGCTTTGAAAGCTAATGTGCTGGATACCCTGATCACTGATGTCAAATTTCAACTGCTGTTGCGAATATAAAAATGAGAATGGTAAATTGTACTGTATGGAACCCTGTATTATCGTTGGTCAGGAAAAATGGGCATGACCCATGTTACCACTTCGTCATTTACCCTAAATTGGCTCGGTGGTGGGTCAAAGAACGCATATGGACATGCTCTATGAATGTGGCGAGTTATGGGAGGCCAACGTAGACTATGTGATCCAATGACGTGCTCACATGAGAGAGCAGAAAACATTCACACACATCGCCTCTACTGGAATACCACTCTCCTGGACTGCTATTTTAAAATAGGGTCGGAGTGTTTTCTTTCCCCTCCTCCTCCCTCCCCATGTTGCCCTGAGTGGCAGTCCGATGGTTCTGTGGCTCTGCCCAAATGGTAAAATAAAATTTGCATTGCCCAAACACCAGAATGATTTTAAAGGGGGAGAGGAAAAATAAAGCACCACCTCTCTCCCCCCCCCCACCCACAAGCGCTCGCCCATACAGCCTCCCCACAGCGGTCGCCCATACAGCCCCCCACCAGTGCTCGCCCATACAGCCCCCCACCAGCGCTCACCCTACAGCCCCCCCACCAGCGTCTCCCGTATTGCCCCCCACCAGTGCTGGCCCATACAGCCCCCATCAGCGCTCGCCGGTACAGCGCTCGCCCGTACCACCACCCGCCACCGCCCCCCACCAGCGCTCGCCCGTACTGCCCCCACCAGGTCTCGCCCGTACTGCCCCCCACCAGTGCTCGCCTGTACAGCGCTCGCCTGTACTGCCCCCTCACCAGCGCTCACCCATACTGCCCCCACCTGTGCTCGCCCATACTGCCCCCCACCAGTGCTCGCTTGTACCGCGCCCCCCCCCACCAGTGCGAGACCGTACCGCCCCCCTCCAGCGCTCGTCCGTACCGCCCCACACCAGTGCTCACCCATACTTCCCCGTACCGCCCCCCCACCAGCGTTCACCAGTACCGCCCCCACCTGTGCTCGCCCGTACAAATTTCTATCAATGGCATATTGTTTGAAGGATGTCAGTGGCGGTGTCCCACCGAAAATAAGGATTACCTCACTAGGGTTCCCACAACCACAGTGGCAGTGATATACTATGATGCCAGCCATGGGCACCATTGTCATTTGTCAGCCTCGACTTACCTGCGAGGGTAAACCCCAAAACAGTCTCAGATAACGAGAGTAACAAAGCTGCAGACTTAGGGACTGTCTTGAAAGAGTGCATAAGACAGCAGATAAGTAATCATCAGAATTAGTGATTAGATGAAAAATTTACAACTCCAAAAAAGAGGAATGCGAAGAAAAGTTCTTTAGAGACTCGCGGACAGATTTTGTGTAATATATATTTAAACAAGTACCAGAAAAGTCTGGGCACTGCACTATTATAGTCGCTCGCAAGCGAAACCAATTTTACCTTTAATAACTTAAGCTTACCCTTTATAATAGAGATTAGGGTGAGATCGTGGTCAACAATCTGACCGAGCTGCATGATGAGGAGGTTATGGGTAGTGAGCTTGGCTGTAGGGGCGTCCCTGGTTGAGAGACTCACCCTCCGTGGATTAGGCAGTAAACCCCCAGCCACAGACAGAGTTCGCATTAGTGCAATGTCTGAAATATGAAAAATTTAGCCCATTGGCTGACAATTCATTTACTATATTTTTACCCAATATTATAACTATATTGGAGTTAGTTCCAACCCTCAAGTGCTTAACTAAAACATTTCCCAAAACCAAATTTAAATATAATCTTTTTAAAAACCATGTTAAGATAATGGAAATTCTGAAACTAGGCAAGAAAATAATATGGTATTTAAACAATCCAGATAATAGTTATTTTAACACGTGGACCAATTTGAAGAAACGTGGTTGTAAATTGTATCTGAAACGTTTCCTCCTGAACAACAATGTTGATATTGAAGCAGTGCCTATACAAATTAAGTCATGCAATGAGTAGTTCGTTTTCTGTCATTAAATTACATTAAATATGTAATTGATCTTCAGGTAAAAATCTGAATATATTTAATTACATTAGTGGAGTTTATCAAGACATTGGTTAAGTCAAAGGAAAGCAAAGCTACAAGAATCAGTGTTAGTCGAGTGGCAAGTAATAGTCTTACCAACAACAGTTTAAAGTGAGGGGTAATAGAGAGGTAACTGGCAAGGTTTGATGTATTACACTTAGAAAATTACCTAACTTATACCATTGGTTCAATATTAAATTTGTTAGTTAAAAAAAATAGAATTTTATGAAATTAAAAATTCCTTTCCAGGAACTTTAGGCTTAATCTTGCGAAGACAGTCTGCAGCAGTCCAGTAACTCTTAACATCTATATATTACACTCATTACCTTAGTATAGCAGCCTACCATAGACTGGTGGCAAGATGCGAGGCATGGGTTGACCAGGCGTTCCAAGGTGAGGGTAAATTAAATTATTACAACGACCAGAGATGCTGCGGTATTTGGCCGTTGCTTCACAGGCCACCGGTATTTCCCTGTCCTCGGTCAGTGGCGGGAGAATGGTTTGTGGAGAGGAAAGTGAATGCAATTACAAACCATAAATTTACAGATATTACAATACGTTTACATAGAAGAGTTACCCATTATCGTACACATCTACCCACCCATGGTCACCGTACCCACGTATGATCAGATTAATAAATTCATTTTTATCTACAGAATATCTTAAGTCTGAATATTAATTCAAGGCGGATAAAACTGATGCAAAACTAATCACAGAACGCGTGGAGTTTGTACCCATGGCGAATGAGTCTTCCAGGCTAGTGTAACCCACTGGGCCAGCTGGCCCAGTGGGTTACACACACACACACAGTGTGACTGTCAATGGTCCAAGTCGGACCGAAACGTCGTCGTAAGCTTCTCTCTTTTATGTGCGGGTTATTTGTGTATCGTTCCAGTCACGGTATTGTGACTTTTTGTTATTTATCAGTGGGTTACAACTCACTTGCCATGGGTACAGCCCTCCACCCTCTCTTTTTAGTTTTAAATTGTGTTATTACGATTTCGTTAGCCAGTATTTAAAAGTAAATACAGCATCCCCTTCCGCATCCACCAGCACCCCCATTCCACACCCACCAGCACCCCTTCCACATCCACCAGCACCCCCCTTCACGCCCACCAGCACCCGCTTCTACACCCATCAGCACCCCCGTTCCACACCACCAGCACCCCCCTTCCACATCCATCAGCACCCCCCTTCCACATCCATCAGCACCCCCCTTCCACACCCACCAGCACCCCCATTAACTCCATACAGGTACATGCAAGCAGCAGTGAGGAAACTAATATCTTGTGGCTATTCCCAGAATGAAAAATAAACGACAGACCGAAGGATATTCAATATTTGACAAGTGCGCTGGTATAAATCACTAAGTAGAAGTCTGCAGTGTAAACAAGGCCGTTAATCGTAATACAAATCATTTCTGTGAGGGAGAATCATAGGGGAGAAGCCACCACACATTTGGACTAAAGGGAAATTTCTCCTGTGATTAGAGAAAAAGGTATATAGGGTTTTCAGTCAGGCTACAGTACTATCACTGAGCTCTCTCACTGAGGTGAAACCGTCAACAACATTTTCCACAGCAGACTAATGATTTAGTTAATTACTCGATACGATTATAATTTCAAATACCTTTCCGGAAAATAACATTTACTTGATACGAAGATAAAAGGGTTGGAACAAATAGAGGCGGCGGTCAAATAAAGGACTCCTCCTAACATTATTACCAAACCACGTTACGGATGGGGGTTGAACTCGCTGCTAGTTGTGAAACTCCAGACCAACGATTAAAGACGTGAGAGGGTAGGCGGACGTAAATGTTTAAGTTTACAAATATGTATGCCATCAGGTCCAGCTGCCGACGATCAACAAGCGACAAGTGTTGGCTCAAGTTCCCGAAGAAGAAAGCGAAAATTACAAGACTATGCTAGAAGAAAGTAACGAGGGGCACAGATGGAGCCCTCGAAATATACTAACAAGACTATTTCTAATCGTTGCGGCAATTTCAGCCCGGTCTGCATCACTGACAACTTAATAATAGTGGCTGGGTCTGGAGAGCACCTGCTACTATTTCCGTACTTTTTTCCAAACTGCACTCAGGAAAAGTGAAAATCCCGCCAGCAACTGCATTTTGCTCGACGGATTACACGTTTGGCAATCGTCCTCGCTCGCTCTTTTGAGGTTAGAGCGGCTCTGTGGTCCTGTTGTAATAACTGCCCCACGTAACATGCTTCAAACTTTCTGTAACAAGTATTTCACGAAACCAATGAAAAGTTTGTTTCTAAACTTAGCTCTGTATACACTTGCTTTTTATTAAAAATAGCGATCCTGATTAATTACTTTCATAATAAGTACTCCCCTTGCTGTGACATAAGTCAGCTACGTTGTGCTCACCTGCAGGCAGGTGGGTTGGGTGTCAGGTCATCTGAGATGGTAGGTGGTGCCTGGTTGGGCTGACGACCCTCAGGGTCAGCCCAGTATGGAGAAACATTTGGGTCATTTTCTATCGACGAGAAAACTAATTAATATTATGAAATACAAATTTCAATGCTCTATTTAACGCCCTACATTATATAAACATTGTACGGTATGAAATTAAACAGAATTGCACTGGGTTGCTTTGGTTTATATTGACAAATGCGAGAATGTGGGATCAGAATGAGAGTTTTCTGTAGTGCCTCCCTTTTTATGCATTACGAGATATCGGGTCAAACAAGTCAACAAATCTCAGTACTCGCCATGGGAGTGACGCGGCTCCAGTACGCCAGCAAGAAGCTGACCAGAAAGCACCTCGTAGTCTGGCTGAGGGATGCCTCCATCTCCAACTGACACTACTATCGGTAGGATGTTCTCGTCCTCAAAGTTTTGAACGGTGTTTACAATCTTCTGGATTGTTCGGGGATTCGCTTGTAGTGTGTGGGTGGGAGTTATAGTGTTGGTGTCCAGGAAGAAGGTCCTGCCTGCATCATGCACGGTGGAGTGAGAGATGAAGTGGGTGGAGTCTACAGTGTTGCTTATCGTGAGCAGTACCAGACCACAGCGCCACCACAACATCTGTTGAATAAAAAGTACAAGATGGACTTTAATGAAATAGGGGGAAAAAAAATTAGTTTAGGTCACCCGCTAGAGGAAAATCAGGCTGTTACATAAAAAGGGAGGGAAGCTCCAGCTCTTGAACTAAACGTTTCGTGAAAACAGACTTCCAGGGAAACTTTTTCTTTTATTACTATTTTCTTCGGCTTTCACTCGTGTCTCGAGTACATAGGATCATCAACTATAATGTTTAATCACTCAACTGATGAGGGGGATATTGGGGATTCCTTCAACAACCAATTTACGCCATATTCCAAAACTAGAATTTTCACATTTTACAGGACACTTAAAAAAGAAACTGGATTTTTTTTTATCAATCAGAATAGAGAATTTCCGTTTACAACATATCACGAGACAAACTGTGGAAAATTTTGAATTTTCCTAAATTTGGCATGTGTAAATATGAATTATATAATAATTGTATATTAAAAGGTGATGCTGATTTGATCAAGAAATTTCGAGCCGAGGAGCGACAGAGTGGACGCCATAGTGAATTTAATGAGTAAACTGGTTGTTACAATAGTAATTTAATCAGGCATCATTGAAGTTCAGTGGGTGTATATCGACCTCAATCTAATTTAGAAATTGCAAACACGTTCCCACTGAAAAACTGGGTTATAGTGTGGAGAACCTTGACAATTAGACAACAAAAATTAAAAAATAGAGAACACCAATTCTTCCCAGAGGCGCACCTTAGCTAAGTGACACTTACCCATAATGTACAGTAGTTTTGTGTTGGCAATCTTAAATTCTAGCTGTTGTGGTAGCGTTAGGGTGTTTCCAAAAAATAATTATGATCCAGTAATTAAATAAGTGGTAATACGAATTTCTTTTCTAACGCCATTGTATTATGTGTATTTTACAATACAATAGCAATTCACAACCCTTGTGGGATTATCGCTTCTTTTCTAGTATGATAATATGTAATAATAATATCGTCATTCACTCTAAAAATGGAGTGTTACATGAGAATGGGAGTGTTGCTGTTTGTTTATTCTGTACTAACTTGTATAACTTGTACAATAGTTATTTTGTGTACCCAGAAAAACTAAAACATAGTCCACAGTTCTAATCTACCAGAGTAGCTCGTTTTAATATTTTAATTTAATATTAGGTATAACTTTTTGCGAGTGGTTATGAAGTGGGCATCCAGGTAGGTAGTTCTGTGAGCTACTGTGACTAAGTCCCACTTAACTTACCCAAAATACTTTCATGTAATAATTCAGGTAATTCTCTGTGAACCTCATGCAGGTAATTTCTCCTAATAATTCACATTAATAGTGAAAGTAGCAAACATTTTTAAACATGTTCACACTCCACATCCGGTCTGGCCTATGGAAAAAATATTGCATGTATAGTAAATATACAATGAAGCAATTTTTTCAGAAGTTTTTAAATTTGTTCTCGATATAAACTTGTCAGACGCATAGTTTCTAAATCACGAAGGCCTTGGGGGGAGGGGGAAAGGGGGGGTAGTCCCTCGCTGAGGGAGGTTTTGGGTGACCTAAGGTAGTTGCTGTAGTCAGACGAAGAGAAACTGAGGGGCATTTCTGCACTTACACATTCTGATCACCCTATATGTTTTACAAGTTAAGGACGAGTAGGTGTGATAAGGATGAGCTCTCATCCTAATTACACCTACTCGTGCTTAAGCAGACGGGAACGTTAAACACCTGGCTCACACAAAATTACAGACACCTAGCTACACACAATCACAAAAGCTGCTGAAAAAGTGCCACAAAAGACCAGGAACACTACTACCAACACCCCTTCTCTAACACTCAGTGGGTTCTCCATCCTGCACTCTCACATGCTCCACACCCTGGACGACCACAACATACTGGCTGGGCTCCCTTACACGCGCTTACCGTATTAGGGTTACTAAGAGATTTTGAACCTTGATCCGAAGATCACGAACACCAGTATCAGAGCACACAACACTTCCAAGTTTATCCACACATGCACTGTACACTTCAGTCACCCAACGTGAGGGTTAAGTCCCTCCTCACCAATCTTCAAGATTTTTTTTTTATATATTTTATTGAGAGCACATCTTGTACAGACACATAATACATATATATAAACATTGCTAACAATAAGTACACACAGAATCTCTCTCTCTCTCTCTCTCTCACACACACACACACACACACACACACACACACACACACACACACACACACACACACACACACACACACAAGGATGAGGCAGGACTGCAAAGAGACCTGGACAGGCTGGACATGTAGTCCAGAAACTGGCTTCTCGAATTCAACCTTGCCAAATGCAAGGTCATGAAGATTGGGGAGGGGCAAAGAAGACCGCAGACAGTACAGGCTAGGTGGACAAAGACTACAGACCTCACTCAGGGAGAAAGACCTTGGGGTGACCATAACACCGAGCATGTCACCGGAGGCACACAACCAAATAACTGCTGCAGCATACGGGCGCCTGGCAAACCTGAGAATAGCGTTCCGATACCTTAATAAGGAATCGTTTAAGACACTGTACACTGTGTATGTTAGGCCCATACTGGAGTATGCAGCACCAGTCTGGAACCCACACCTGGTCAAGCATGTCAAGAAGTTAGAGAAAGTACAGAGGTTTGCAACAAGGCTAGTCCCAGAGCTCAGGGGAATGTCGTGCGAGGAAAGGTTGAGGGAAATCGGACTGACGACACTGGAGGACAGAAGGGTCAGGGGAGACATGATAACGACATACAAGATACTGCGGAGAATAGACAAGGTGGACTGAGATAGGATGTTCCAGAGAAGGGACAGAGAAACAAGGGGTCACACCTGGAAGCTGAAGACTCAGACGAGTCACAGGGACGTTAGGAAGTATTTCTTCAGTCAGAGTCGTCAGGAAGTGGAATAGCGTAGCAAGTAGTGGAGGCAGGAACCATACATAGTTTTAAGAAGAGATATGACAAAGCTCAGGAAGCAGAGAGCGAGAGGACCTAGTAGCGATCAGTGAAGAGGCGTGGTCAGGAGCAGAGTCTCGACCCCTGCAACCACAATTAGGCGAGTACATTTAGGCGAGTACACACACGCACAACGTTGTTGTACACAGAAGAAACCCGTCACAGAAAAACGAGAAAATCACAAGCACACCATACACCACTCAAGCAACCTGTCAGTATATATGAAAAACACAACATTGTCATGTCTCCCTTCAACATAAGTAACGTGCAGCGGACCAAAACAACAGTACTCGTGTAACTAAGCACAGAAGACATCTCTCACATTAATATAAAAAGAAAAACATTCCTAATAACTACCCCTATCTTGGGGGTAAATCATACAGAAGTGTCTGTATCCGCACGAGCTACACACATCTCCGCCAAATACACTGGCCACAATTACTGAATTAACATTTTGT
This sequence comes from Cherax quadricarinatus, assembly GCF_026875155.1. NCBI lineage: Eukaryota > Metazoa > Arthropoda > Malacostraca > Decapoda > Parastacidae > Cherax > Cherax quadricarinatus. The sequence goes on from NC_069400.1 coordinate 43,110,502, forward strand.
TGTACACATACAATTGATATATCATGAAAGATTAAATATGCTGTCAACAAAATTCAATATCACAGCACAGGCTTCTGTAACCTAATGTGAACACAAACTAACCTATCACAACCTATTCACTGCACATAGGTCAGTGTGCAAAACAAAGGTGTATACAAGAAACACTACCAAGTTGCAAAGTCAGTCTCTCCGACACTCCTTACACCCCCACTTCTCCCCCCATTTGGGCTACCGCCCACCTTCTCTCGTCAGTACACACTACCCTGTTACTCATTCACCTAGCTTTACATGAACATATAAGCCGGTCATAGCGTGACAGTATCACAATCACTACAGACCTCACCCAAGCATCATCCTTACAGCATACATGAGCACAATTACCTACAAATATATATACCGCCACCTCCGAACGTAGGTGTGATGGGAAGTGACCATAGATAGTAATGCAGTCCTCATCCTGGGGGACACGTACACAAATCTATAAACAAACCCCCACAACCAATACTGGATCACACTTTTAATCCAGCTATCATCACATGTACGTCCTAACACCTGCCAACCACACTGAACCATCCTTCGTTTACGTCTAAGCCAGACGCCCGCCCACACACACACACACTAACACACACTAACACACACTAACACACTAGAGAAAGTGCAAAGGTTTGCAACAAGACTAGTCCTAGAGCTAAGAGGTACGTCCTACGAGGAGGGGTTAAGGGAAATTAACCTGACGACACTGGAGGACAGGAGAGATAGGGGGGACATGATAACGACATACAAAATACTGAGGAATTGACAAGGTGGACAAAGACAGGATGTTCCAGAGATGAGACACAGCAACAAGGGGGGACAGTTGGAAGTTGAAGACAGATGAATCACAGGGATGTTAGGAAGTATTTCTTCAGCCACAGAGTAGTCAGGAAGTGGAATAGTTTGGGAAGCGATGTAGTGGAGGCAGAATCCATACATAGCTTTAAGCAGAGGTATGATAAAGCTCATGGTTCAGGGAGAGTGACCTAGTTATAACCAGCTGTCACCATATATAACCAGTTTGTTTGGTGACTCTGCAGAGCGGGGTTCAAATGATAAACGTCTTCAGAGGCTTCTTACTTTATTTGCAATGTCGTGGTGGGTACATAGGCTTGTATGTTTGTGCCCATGGCCCAGGAGGGCCATGCCCATGAGGGAGAGAGGGAGTAGACTTGTCCGAGTCTAGGCCACCGAGTGAGAGAGTGGGACCAGCATCCCACTGACCTGGGCAGGCCTAGAGGTGGCAGCACCTTAGTGCCACGAAATATGAACTAAGCTGGCAGACAGCATAGGCTGTCTGTGCAGACAGTACAGGCTATCTACATTTGCTTGGCCACCTACCTCACGTCGTCCCGACGTGACAATACTGCTGGTAAAAAAAACTTGTAGGAACAGGGCACAAAAAAATATATATATATATATATATATATATATATTATATATATATATATATATATATATATATATATATATATATATATATATATATATATATATATATATATATATATATATATATATATATATATATACACCTCCCTACAGGGAGGGAAGAAAAAAACATGTGGGGTGTGTGAAACATCGTGGTCATAGGCAGTGAACGTCGATGGGCATCGCTGCATGCCTTCCTATGTCTGGACAGATACTGCAACACAGGAGACATTGCTGTGGCTGAGCTGTGACGTAACAGGGTACAGTCTCCTGTAGAATGGTGAAGCAGTCATCATAGGAGTCACTGCAGGTTTCACTCAACCTGGGGCACGACATGCTGGTGCCCTAGAGTGAGGCGTCGTCAAAACTCGGCAACTGGGCAGGACTTCTGGCAAGCAACTCAGGAGGACACTTCTTGAATGGTACTGTCGCTGGGCTGTCACTGCCGTCGAGCGTGGAGTAAGTCGTGGAGCGAGCCATGGCAGAGAAGACTAGGCAAAACATCAGGGAGTCTTAACATCATACACCAAACTGCAGTGAGCGAGCTAGCAGTCAGAGTGACATCTTTGTGCAGGAGCTCAGTGAAGCTATGACAGGAGACTGGCACAGCGCCTGCAGACAGGGCTAACTGCGGCTTGAGTCATTCTCTTGGCAGTTGGAGTTACAGCAGAGGTTAGTCCAAGCATCGCCAGACTTATTTCTCTACATATAGCTGCACTCTAGAGGTGAAGTGAAAAATCTCTATGGAAATCGTAGCAGGTACGATTCTGCAGAACATCTATGAGCGACGAGCATAAGAGCTTTCTGTATAAGGGGCTCAGATGCTCAGGCATGACTAATATCAGCTGTCAAGTGCACTGGTCACACCAGGTGACAAGTAACAGTGGTGCTACTCTGGGGGTCTGGACTCAAGACCACACTGGACACATGGAAACTTTACACACACCTGCGGTACATGCAATTCAACATGGCTTAAACTAGCAAATGATACTTTTCTGTGCACAAAATTGACACTAAGTCATACACTAACATGTGAGAACATGGACTGAGAGGAATTAATACATGACATATCTTCTCTCAATCTTCTCGACAATACTGACAATTACTGAAACACTCCATGTGACACGTGATGTCAGGTGTGACCTTGCAAGGTGATGTCAGCAGCACTGACGTCAGGCAGACATCGTGACGTCATGAAGCCAGGCAGCAGCAGACTGCAGCATGTGGCCTGGGACGTCTGGCTCTGTAGCTCACATGGTTCGTAGATCCACATGGCTTCGTCTACACCCCACGTGGCGTCATGATCCCCATGGCTTCATGATCTACGTGGCTTGCTGATCCCCATGGCTTCATGATCCATGTGGCTTGCTGATCCCCATGGCTTCATGATCCATGTGGCTTGCTGATCCCCATGGCTTCATGATCCATGTGGCTTGCTCATCCACATGGCTTTCTCATCCACGTGGCTTGCTCATCCACGTGGCTTTGAGTGGCCTTGGGCACTGATACACAGCTCTGGCAAAGAATTCACACAAAAAAAACAGCAGAAACACAGCAGAGGGAGTGATGGCATGGTGGTGTATGGTAGTGTGGCGGAGAGAAGCGTGGGCGAGTGTATGGCAAGGGAGGATCTGGCCACTTCCTCTCTCCCACAAACAAGGAGACACGCACACTGGACGCAGAAATCACCACAAAACTCACCTCTGGCTTGCTGAAATAGCTGTGCTGAGCTGAACAACAACAGCAGAACATACAAGTGACGCTGAACATGTGACTTGAGAAGCAGCGTGGGACGCTGTATCGTGGGGTCACTGGGACACCACTTACAATTCTCAAAGAAATTCGGCAAATTTCGGCTAGATCCTGCTTGTACCTGTGTCTGGATGCTGAAACGTGCAGACACGACATCAGGATAACTCGTTAAGAGACGGATGCTTGTTGTGTAGGGTGATGAAGTGAACAGCTTCATTCCTTCCTCTCTCCGGGCAAACAACTGCTGCGACCACTGCTTCCCACCAATGTGAACAGGATTATTTGGTGATGCTGCAGCGGAGCGTAGCGACCAGTGAAGAGGCGGGGCCAGGAGCTTGGGCTCGCCCAGCAACCTCAACTAGTGAGTACACACAAATGCAAAAACGCACACACACACTAAATCACAACACAACACCACAACACATCAAAATACCACAAACACAACACACACACACCACAATAACACCTACACCACTAAACCATCACCCAAACACCATAAATACACACTCTAACACACTACCACATAAACACTACACAACTAAAACACACTACACACACACAACAACACACACACACACCACACAAACACCACAACACTACACACAAACACACACTACACACACTAACACACACACAACACAACACACACACCACAAACACCCACACTAACACACACACACACACTAACACACACTACACACCTAACACACACTACACACACACACACACTAACACACACACACCACTACACACACTACACTACACACACTAACACTAACACCCACTAACACACACAACACACACTAACACACACACACACACACACACACTAACACACACTACACACACACCACTAACACACACACACTAACACACACACAACACACACACAACACACACACACACACACACCACACACACACACTACACACACACACCTACACACACACACTACACACACCACACACTAACACACACACACCACCTACACACACACAACCCCTACACACACACACACACACACACACAACACACACACACACACACACACACACAACACCTAACACACACACACTAACACACACACACTACCACACACACACTACACACAACACACTAACCACACACACACTAACACACACACACACACACACACACACACACACTAACACACACACACTAAACAACACACACCTAACCAACACTACACACACACTAACACCACAACTAACACACACACTAACACACACACTAACAACACACACTAACACACACACACTAACACACACACTAACACACACACTAACAACACACACTAACACACACACACTACACACACATAACACACACACTAACACACACACTAACACACACACTAACACACCAACACACTAACACACACAACACACACACCACACACCCCTAACCACACACACTAACACAACACACTAACACCACACAACACACACACACAACACAACCACACACACTAACACACACACACTAACACACAACACAACACACTAACACACACACACACTAACACACACTAACACACAAACACACACTAACACACAACACACACTAACACACACCACTAACACAAAACACACACAACACCTAACACAAACACTAACACAAACACTAACACAAACACTAACACAAACACTAACACAAACACTAACACAAACACTAACACAACACTAACACAACACTAACACAAACACTAACACTAACACAAACACACACTAACACAAACACACACTAACACAAACACACACTAACACAAACACACACTAACACAAACACACACTAACACAAACACACACTAACACAAAACACACTAACACAAACACACACTAACACAAACACACACTAAACAAAACACACACTAACACAAACACACACTAACACAAACACACACTACAAACACACATAACACAACACCACTAACACAACACACTACACAAACACACTAACACAAACACACACTAACACAAACACACACTAACACAAACACACACTAACACAAACACACACTAACACAAACACACACTAACACAAACACACACTAACACAAACACACACTAACACAAACACACACTAACACAAACACACACTAACACAAACACACACTAACACAAACACACACTAACACAAACACACACTAACACAAACACACACTAACACAAACACACACTAACACAAACACACACTAACACAAACACACACTAACACAAACACACACTAACACAAACACACACTAACACAAACACACACTAACACAAACACACACTAACACAAAACACACTAACACAAACACACACTAACACAAACACACACTAACACGGCGGCAAGCCCATTGGAACCCCGGAGAACATCCTCAATCTTTGCCCCAGCCGTGACAACCCCCCTTCCTACTACAAAGCTAGTAAGATCTCGACAGTTAAACTGCGATATCCTGCAGGGAAAGCTGCCTCCCACCGCCGTCCATATATTTCTCTATTCCTGCAAACCATCTTATAGAAAGTAACTGCCATTACCAGTTTCCGTAAAACCCAATCCTCATTCCCACGCATACACCATGACACGTACACAAAATCTACCATTAAATATGCCAATGCCCATTGTGTGTACTCTGGCACCCCTCCCACATCCAAAATAAGTGCTCTCAGCACAGATACACCCCCCTCCCACTCGCCTCACTATCCTACCCATCCAATCCTGAACATTCCCCAAACATTCGCAAAAATACACCGCATGATATGCCATATCCTCTCCACCATACACCCACTCTCCTCCACCACTCGTCACCCGTAGAATCGCTCCTGATAGCAAAATACCATGCTGGAAACGGAACACCCTCCAACACCCGAGGCCTAAGCTTCAACTTACAAAAATGACACCAAATATCTCCCCATCCATACATGGGGTATATTTCCTCCACCGGCACCACCACCCGGGTCCCAATCAATCTCGACAACACTCCCACGTGGATCTTGCCAGGCTCCCATAGGACCATGAGGGTACACAGCACTGCCTCACATTCCCTCAACTCTGCACCCCGATACCACCTCTTCACTCCCTCATGCAGAAGCTTCAACCCCCCCCCCCCCCGACTCTTACAAACTCCCTTCGTAAGTAAGCATTTTACCCAACGCCGCAGATCGAATAACCCTAACCCCCCCACCCCCCTGACGTTCCGGCAGGATTACCACCACCTTCCTCAGCCAATCACACCCAGATCCCCATATAAATTTTAACACCCTCTTCAAGATTCTCGCAATTCCTTGCTCCGTTATGGGGTATAATGCCGTTATGTGCCAAACCTTACCGAATAGTAACATGTTTACCACTATGGCCCTCTGCAACAATGTCAAATGGTACGGTCACAAACTCCCCAATCTATGCTCCACCCGTTTCACAATATGCTCGGAGTTCACCTCTCTCGACCGCACTTGATCCTCCATATACACTATTCCACATAACTAAGCTATCCACCACCCTCCACTCCACCATCCCAATCTCCCTGCCAGTTTCAATTCTACAGCCTCAATAAGCACTATTTCTCCACGTTGACCCTCATCCTCGTAGCCACCCCAAACTTATGAATGACCTCTCCCACCTCTTTCAAACTCTTTCCCTCCTGCACAAATATTGTTGTGTCATTGATGTATCCCACAATCCCCGGCCAACACCCCGTCCCCATCCACACACCCCACATATGGGCCTCAGAGTCTAAAACGGGTCCTGAACACAGGCAAATAGGATTTGAGGAAGTGGACATCCTTGCCTGAGGCCCCGCCCCATACATACAGCCTCCCCTATGCAACCATTGATTTGCACATGCACCTGCGCCCCTCGATACAATGTCTCCATCCACTTAAGAAGTTCCTCCCCAAATCCCTGCTTCAGAAGAATCTGCCACAATGCCTCCCATTCCACACTATCATATGCCCCCTGCCAATCCAAAGCAAATAAGCTCCCTCTTTTCCCTCCAAACCCTCCACAAACCCCTTAATACACTCATGGCCCTTGGCCATAGGTCTGCCAGGCAACCTGTATTGCCCTTCCGATATGATGCACCCCACGACATTTCAGGCGATTTCCTAGTATTTTTGCAAACAATTTATAATCCACACACAGTAAAGATATTGCCCGATAATCCTTTAAGGCATTCTGGGCCTCTCCCTTTGAGACCAGAACGACTACCGCTGTGGCTTGCAACTCTCCCAAAACCCCCCTCTCCATGGTGTTCATCAACTTCACCAAGAACCCACGCATTAACTGCCAATGCTGCAGGCAGAATTCACAGGGCAGTCCATCTATCCCCGGAGCCTTTCCCATATGCATACCAATGCCCACCAAACCTCGCCCTCATCTATCTCCCCACCCAATGCTACCCGATCACTACTCCCCAATGAACACGGCACTAGCCAGCAGATGCTACATAAAGCCTCACCTCCCACTGCATTACTCCTCAAATACTGCTCATATCATGCGTCCACATAACCACTCATCGCCTCTGTCGTCCGCAACACTTGCCCCTCACGATAACCCCCCCACTTCCGAGTGGACGGCTAACTTACCAACCTTAGTGGCTTTCTGACGGTGCTGCTGACCCCCGTAAGAGACGCCAACAGTCGATCACCCCACAGCACCTTTTCAACCCTGCACATGCACTGCATCAAAACCTCATTTCGCAGCTCATGAATCCTTCCCTTCAACATTTCTATATCGTCCACAGGATATACTCCCCCGCATCCACCCCTTCTATAGCAGGCCCTCAACCTACCCTCTAGGTACTGAAGGAGCCCATATGATTGTTGCATTATGCATTTCCTCTCCCTCACATAAAACTGATGTATCCTTCCCTTAGCCACCCAGTCCCACCACCCCAGCAAATCCTCCACACTCCGCCCTTCCTCACTGAGCTCTGTGCACAACGTCTCAAAAACCCCCTGCCCCTCCTCTTCACTCAGGATCCTTGTATGTAGTTTCCAATAGCTTTTACACCACCTGGCCAACCCATCCCACCCGAAGTCAACCACAACCGCCCTATGATCGGAATATTCCACCTCCACTGTACACAACGACCCCACTCTTACCTGCTTTGTGGTGTACACCTGACCTAGCCTCACCGCATATCCACTTCTAACAAAAGTGTGCTCCACTTCCCAAGCCCCACCCCCAAATGCATCCTGTAAACACATCCCTCAGAAGATCACCTAGGATATTTGAAAAATGCCCCACCCCCCCTGCAGCTCGACGTCTGCCCTGCGAATAATAATTCCAGTCCCCTCCCACTACAGCAACAGGTGGTAAACAAATAATAAACGATGGTTATGATGGATGCGAGACGAGGGGGTCTTTGCCTGTTGGCATTGGGTCTAGAGTAATGGCTTTATATATTAAACAAAGGGTGGGCAGGGTAATGGAGGATGCACACAGATGGTGGTGTGGAAGGGATTTGAGGGATTGTGAGGACATTGAGGTTTTTATTTAATGTTGGACAGGTGTCCAAATTAAAGGTAAAAAGGATGGTGTGTGATGTGGGGGGTAAGGGCATCTTACAGGGGGTTGCTGTATATCCAACATGACTGGAAGACCATTTGCAGGGAGTTTGGTTTGCTTAGGATAACAGCAGAGGTAAGGGAGTTAGTATATCATTTACTGATGGGAATTTTGGCCTCTAAGGATGAGTTGTGTAAAATGGGTCTTATAAGAGATGCCTCATGTTTGCACTGTGGGGATGTAGAAACAGCTTTTCATGCGGTATTTTTTTGTCCCTCTTTGGAGGGGGTGAGATTATGGATGGCGGGTGTTATCAGACTTTGGGGGGGATAGAAGTGGTCGCTCCTATGGGCTTTATTGTTGGATGTAAATGGGGTGCCAGGGGATGTAGGAAGGGCTTTAATGTATGTCATAACAGATTATTTATATGTATCATGGGGGATGAGAGAGGCAAGGGGAGAGTCGAGAATAAAAGCATTAGCGGCGAGGTTTTATAGAACTATGTGTAGGAATAGCCAAGTCTATTGGGGGCGGTGGGCAACCAGCTTCTCGGAAGGTTATCGCCATTTTGCAGCTCACGAATCCTTCCCTTCAACATTTCTATATCCTCCACAGGATATATTTCCCCATGTCCACCCCTTCCATAACAGGCCCTCAACCTACCCTCTAGGTACTGAATATCACTGGGTCACCTTCTCGTGAACCCAGGGGGAAGGCAAAGGGTTGGTCTCTTACCGAGGGAGGTATGAGGGCAAGATGTTTTAAGCTACATTGTTGTGTGGATGGTGGGAGGGGAATGAATGATGTGGGGGAAGGTGATGTGTGGTAAACTAGTTAACCAATGGTTATGTTCCCTGCGTACAGAATAACCTTTCTAACCATGGTAACTAAATCTTGGGATCTCGGGTTTGGCGCAGTACTGTTTGATTTTGCACCCAAGTTAAAATTAATTGCTGCTCAGAGAAATTGGTGGTGGGTGCTGTGACCCTGCATATTTTTATCCCTAGGTACATTACTGTCAACAAAATTTGAATTAACATTAGTCCATGCTATAGAAGTTTTCTACTATGATGGTCATTATGGCAGTCCAGTTTTATATATTATGTGATAATGTTAAGTTAGCTGTTGTTATTCATGGTTTCTTTATGACCTGTGTCAGGCCCAGTTAATATTCATCATTGTATCTTTCTCTTGTGTACCTATTCATGCATATGAGAAATGCTTTGTGAATTTTAAATATGACTATTGTATGTTCAATATTATATTATTGTATTCTGTACTTTAATTGGGTTAGGCAATGATGACCTACGAGGGACCCAAACCATGACTGGTGGGTGAAGATTGTACAAGATTTCAGTGAATAGCGACGAACTCTGTTGGTGATATGTACCCTTACTGAAATATTAATGTATATTGTAATCTTGTTTGATGGAAGCAAGTATAAGCCTGTGTAACCTTGTAATTAGGATAGGTGTGGGGGGATAAAAAGAAAGGGGAGGGGTGGCATGCGCCTGCACGAAGTTGTACATGCCGTGTGTATTTCGGCAATGAGATAATTCTGTGGGAGATTAGTATCTGGTTTATTTTATTTAATGTATTGTAATGTTTTAATAAAATATTCATTGTTCGCATCGCTCTCGGGCCGTGCGAGCAGGCTGCGCAGTAGCTCCTGACTTTTGGTTTCTGCGCAGTTTTTCCTCATGCACTCACAATGGCGGAAGGTGCAAGAAGGCGAGTCAACACCGTCTGCCTTCAATTAGTGACAGGCTCGCTCAACAATCAGAATAATCATCTGCTGCTTACTGCGATACTCTGAGATACATACGGTATCAATAATAAAGAGCTTTATGGTGTCTCTTTAAACGGCAATTCGAGGCTTTTTGTCAAATTCAGACAAAATAGTACTTACGAAAACATGGTTGCCAGGTATCAGGATGTGATCAAGACCGTTAATTCTGGTGTCACTGTTCGACTTCACGATGTCTCCCGTTTTTACACCTGGATCAAAGTATGAAACATTCCTTTTGAGGTGGACGAAAGTGATTTGAGGAATGTTTTTGCACGCTATGCACGGTTCATATGGCAACTTTGGGGACAGTGGCGTGATGGTCCTCTAGTTGGTATGCCGGAGGGGTCTTTCTCCCTGAAAATGTCCCTCAGCACCCTATTCCGTCTTATGTGGTTATGGAGGACTTTTGTACGCAGGTATATGTTACGTACTCAGGCCAAAGGCGTACGTGTAGGCTTTGTGGGATGTATGACCATATGGCGGCGCAATGCCCTACAAGACGTGGTAAAACGATGGAAGTAAGGCGGATTGATGTTACAATGGAGCAGTGGTCATATGCTGCTGCTACGCAACATACATTGGCTAGTAAACCGTGGAGTGAGGAGTAGAGGGCGAGATTGAAGAATCACCGGTATGTCTAACTCTCCCTGGTGCAGTGGAGGACGTGGGCGTGGTATCGGCGACGACAGAGGAAGACTTCGTTCATACTCAGGATGACATGGAGCACTCTATTCAAGAAGCTCTGAACGTTTTGTTGGATGCTTCCACATCTGAGGGGATTCACGGCGGTTTAGAGGATGTAAGTGTACGGGAAAAGGACGGAGCATCCCCCGGGGCAATTGCGACATCAGGTGTGGTCGTGGAGGTCATAGAAACAACAGTTCCGAGGATGAGACGGAACGGGTCGCAGTTCTCGAAAGCGGCGGTGATACCGACGTGAAGATTTTTTTAACCCCAGGGCAAAGGTGGGGGAAAAAAGCATGGTGCGACGGACCCGTAGAGAAAAGGGCAAATCAAATTTTTTCAGCATTCAAAGGAACGACACAGGGGAAGGGGGCGGGGGAAGAAGGGAGATATATGCAAGGAACCCCAGATTGTTAATACCAAAGGGTAAACCCCAAATGAAACTTCAAGTTTTTACTTTAAATATAAAATGGGTTACTACTGTTAAAAAAAATTAAGTTTGGGGGTTTGGGTTAAAAAAATCAGTACCCATGTAGTGTTCTACAAGAACAAAAATTAAAAATTTTTAGGGAATTGCTGATTCCTGAATATAGTTGTACAGGGCTCCTCTAATAAACTGAAAGGTGGTGTGGGTGTGTCATTTAAAGGGGCACCCTTTTTTCTTTGCAAACATGTGAGGTAGGAGAGGGGGGAAGGGAGGGTTAGGGTGGAGGGGGTTTGGGAGGGGGGTACGGGTCCCCCTGGGTGTTACGGACCGGGGGGAAGCGACATAGTATAAAAAATACGTTTTTTTTGGGACGTGTTGGTGACCTTTTTAAAGATACTCCCAGTCGCCCCACGATTATTGGGGTGATTAAATTAAATTTGATCGCGAAAGGGATGTCGAACCTAGAGGGAGATTTTTTTTTTTTCAGGATATTAGGGGATCTTTGCGAATTTTAATTTTGGATTGGGGGGGGAGAGGGGGGGTGAGGTCACAACTTCTTTAGAAGGGAGTATGGCGGCAAACGGGATCGCAATACGTTTCTAGAGGTGCAGCGTCAGGGTGTACGCATGTTAAATGTGAGCTTTTTCCGATCACAGAGGTGTTTATGGGGGATGTTGACTGGTAGGATTACCGAGGATTTTTTCAGGGGGTTTCGGGAAAATTGAATGTGGGATTAATGCATAAAAGATTTGTGAGGGAAGCTTTTGCGAGTGCTTGGGGGGGATGGGGGGCTAAATTCCCGGGGGGGGGTTGATAAGTTGAAGGGTGGGTCTGTCGGTAAGGTAAAGGGGTGGGGGTTTTTTTATCACAGCGAGCAAAGAAGACGGGAGAAGCAGTTGGCTGAACTATCTTGAAGGTCAACTGAAAAGCATGTTATAAAATTTGGGGGGGGGAGTATCCGGGGGTTTTAAAATTTTAAAAATTTTAAAAAATCTTAATTGGAGCCCTTCACAATCGTATTTTTTATGCGGCGAGGATAGCGGGGAATTGATGGGGTTTTAGGGGGTGACCGTCCTTGGGGCGTTTGTCTTGCGAGAACGGGGGCAACGTCGCAGGGCAAAGGAAATTTAATGAGATTAGGGTTTCAACCCTTTGGGGGACCTTTTCGTAGGGGGCAGTCCTTATGTCAACAGGGGTTTTGAATACCTTTGAGACCTGTATAACGCAATATAAAAATGTGGGATTTCTAAAGGGGCGCTAGGAGAAAGGGGTGAATTGGTACATTTGAACAGAGTACATGGACGGGTTGGTTTTGAATGGACCTAAAAGTGAAGAGATTAGGTTGGCGGGGAGAGTATGAGTGTGGGGAAGTACGGGGAATTTACTGAATCCCTTGATTTTTGCAAGGAAAATTGGGGGTTGTATTCGTGAATTTTTGTGATGTTATTTAATTTCCATAAAAATAGTGGCATCAGGGGCAGCAAAAAAGAACGGTTGTTTTTGTTCTGGTTTCCCATAAAGAAAACTGGGAATTTTATCATAATTATGGCATCCATTTTGTGCGGCGATTAAAAATTTTTTTCGAAAAAAGTTGGGAAAAAAATAAAGCAGGTTTTGGGGAGGGTTTGGGGAGGGTTTTTGGGCGAGGGACAATATGGGTGCCAGGACGATCGTGGTGTAGGGGAAGGGAATTTTTTGCAGGTTCATTGAGAAACGGGGGGGTAAAAAAAGGTGGAATATTTGGTTTAATTGGCACCTGCATACGATTGTGTGGAGAGAAGCAAAAAGGAAATTTTATGCAGTGGCAAGTTTCGGAAAAGGGAAAATTGTTTTTGGGGACAGGTTTTGTACGAGCAGGGATGTTTAGGTGCATTTTAAAGGTAGGTTGGGGAAAAAATAGTTAGGTGCATAGGGGGGTTGCGGCAGGGGGGGGCCTTGTATCACAAATTCTTTTTTCTTTGTTCAGACCCCTTTTTTAAGAGGGGTCGGGGATTTTACGACAGGGTGAAATGCAAGGGGAGGGGGGGTGCAATCAGGAATTAAGTTAGTGGATGACCTACTTTTAAATTTTGTGGGGCAAAGGTTTTAGAAAAGTGAGCGAATTGTGGGAAAGTTTTGGGAAAGCAACTGGGGGGACGGGGAATAAAGGGAAAAATCAATGCTTTTGGGGGAAGATGTGCTGGGTATTTGGGCCCGGGGAAGGCTGGCCTTTTTAAATCAAAATTTAAAGGGGGTGGGATTGGCATATGGAAAACTTACAGGGCGAGGAAGGGAATTCAAGGAGGCTGTGAGAGGGTTTTAGGTCTTTACGGGTTTAGGGAAGGAGGCCGTCTAACATCAGGTCAATTGTGGTGAATGGATTTTTTTCATAAGTTGGGCTTGGCAGTATTTATCATTAAATCCATAGATGAGAAGCGTATTTAACACGTGTTAAATATATTTTGGGTTCAGGATGGATTTTTTAACGAGGGATGTGTGTTTCTTCCCGGGTTTCCGGGGGGCCTGGGGGTAATAATCCCGCTAAAAAATGTTAGGGATGTATGTCAAGCATAGCTCTTGGGAGGTAGAATGGCTGCACAGTTTATTGATTAAGAAAAACTTGGTACGGGGTTAACGGCACGGACAAAAAAATGCGAGGACAGTTGAGGAGCAATTTATTAAAGGGTCCACCAAGATCAGATTGCAAACTGCACTGGGGAAGGGCAGGGAGATGGCCCAAAGGGGGAAGGGAATATTCCAATGTACGCATGGAAGGACATAGGGGTCGTTTAAAAGCTTACGGACGGGGCCAAGGCAAGAGATAATGTTTTAATTTTTTACTAATAACGCCGTTGGGGGAAATGTTAGCGAAAAGGGGGTGCAGGAGGGGGGGGGATGTTTGTGTTGTTGTGGGGGGGGGATCTTTATACGGTCTTTCATGCAGTTTATTTCTGTACGAGATTGGAACACGTAAGGTTGTGGTTTAGTAGGGTTTTAAGAATGGTGGGTGGGGGTGGGATTAGTGTCTTAAGAGCTTTAAGTTTAGATGTGGGGGGGGGTCGGAACACCGGTACAGAATGCAATCGGATATTTAGTGACGGATTTTGTATACACATCATGGATATATAGGCATTTATCTGTGAGGGAGAGAATCAGGGCACTGGTAGCGATTTTTTATGGTACACAGCAGCGAAATAAAGACATTACAGGAAACAGATGGTTTTTATTATTTTCAGAGGGATATTGCAGATTCCATGTCAGATTTATGGGCGTTAATATCTTAGAGGGTACACGAGGCTGGCTTCTTGAATATGGGTGTGTGGAGGTGGCACATGATTGGTACAGGTGCGGTATAATGTATAAATGCTAGGTATGATCGTTAGTTATGATGATTTATTCATACAAATATATATAATATTACTTGGATACTATTTTTGTTCTTATATTGATGTGGGTTAAGGGAGTGGATCTCTTTTAAAGCAAACTCATGCATTGCATGACAGGTGTTACGTAAAAGCACCTCGTGCAACTTATATATATAGCTTTTCATTTTATATTTTCCTTGTATTAGCCATGTGGCTGATACCTGGTAACGTTCTGCTTGGGGAATCCTGGGATACATGTTTGGAATATGACTAGATATGGAAGATAACAATGTGTTTTTTGCCCATATTTGATCACTGTTGTGGATGCGATAATTAGTGTAACTGTTTCCTTTGACAGTTTAGTGGATGTATCACTCGTTTTCTTGTGTGTGTATTTTGTTTACATAATCTGTAATAATGTGTGTGTGTGTGTATATAAGGTAAGAATGTGTGGTGTGTGTATGTTGCATAATGTTACTTGCATTAGCAATTCAGAATTATTCCAAGCTATTAAGTGGAACCCTTTGTGTATTGTACTGAATGTTTTGTATCATTGCAGTAATCCAGTAGACTGAGTACCGGAATCATTACATATCGTTCTTATTTGGATATTTTGTAATATATGCACTTGTTTACGTACAATGTCCGTATAAAGGTTTTAATGACATAAAATCAAACACTAACGCATATTATAGATGTAACGTTTCTCTTTGTTTATAATAATGTATATAATATGTATTTGATTAATGTAACGTAGAATTTGTGTAATCTTGTTTTACCTTAGGCTAGGTAATTAATGCATAGGGGACGGGCGACAATTTATGTCAACGCAAAGTTAACCGTTCTAGCGTATATATTGATAATGGTTTTTTTTTTTTTTATATTTTATTTAAAAGACATACATAGTACATAAAAATAAACGACAAATTACATAGTGAAAACAGTGATGAAAAATTCTGCATAGCACATGTACTTTCCAATTAACATATTACATCTGAAAGACAAATCTATACAGTAAACAATGACCGCTCCAATCCTTGAAGTAATGACATTATGTCTGGAACACTAAATCTAACCTAAAGACTCCTTGGCAAGTACATCTCATTCCTGATTGTACATCCTGCCACGGAATGTACACCTTACATTCTGAAAACACTACCCCCCCCCTTCTTGCATGTCAAGCCACCTGACACATAACAATCTTTATATGTAACTGTATATTGTATGAAATACTTTCATTATTCCATATTGAACAACGGATCCCTCACTGTCATTAATAACCTCAACATGGCCTCACCAACTATTAAATCCCTACCCCCCCACCACCGTTGCATATCCTTACGTACTCGCACAAGTCCACCTCCCCTCCCGCACCCCTCCCTTATATAACTTCGTTTTAGGTACACGCTCATCATCCTTTTTTCCAGAGGTAAAAGTCCCAGCCCTCCTCGACTGACCCGGGAAGTGTTAACACCGCTCTACTTAAACATTTGCAGCCCGATCCCCATATAAACCAAAAAAACCCCATGGTTGTAAACGTTTCACCTCACGTCTCATCAGCGGGAAACATGCCCAAACGACATGCCATACTTGCTGTACAATAGCACGTTCGTCACTATTACCCCTTTGATGCAGCGTTAGTTGCGCCCCCCTCAAACCACCAAGTCTTTTCAATACTCCATCCACTATTCTCACCGATTTCACCTCTTGAGCCACCCATGTATTTCTCACTAAATTACCCCACATATCATTAGTTGATCCACCACCTTCCACCCACCCCCTACCACCTCATCCCCATTTGTACTATCCCTTAGGTCTAGAAACTTAGTCTTCTCAACATTAATTTTAAATACCTGAAGCCTCCCCAAACACATCCACCACCTTACCCACCCTAAGCAAACCCCCATTACCTCTCACCAAAACAGTCGTGTCATCCACATAACCTACGATACCAGCCCCCCCCCCTCCCCCCGGTCAGTACCCTCCCACCTCCCACAACACACCTCCGAATGGCCCTATAAAATGGATCCTGTATACACTCAAACAATATTTGTGATAGTGGGCAGCCTTGGCGCAGTCCCCGTCGCATTTTGTATTTTACTCCAAAGCCTCCCTTTAAACCCTGCACCCTCATCGATGCCCCCTGATACAATAATTTTGCCCAAGATATTATTTCTTCCCCAAAAACCCTTGGGCCAACGCATGAACCTCCATAACGCTTCCCTTTCTACACTATCATAAGCAGCCTTCCAATCTAACGCCATACCCTCCATCACCCAACTCCCCCCCCCCGTTTCTCTATAAATTCTCGAATCATGCATGCCCTTCATACTCGACCTTCCCCTGGCACCCCATATTGCCCCCTATAAATTACCTTGCCTATTATCTTCTTGATTCTGTTCCCTAATATTCTCGCAAACAACTTATAATCTCCACACATAAGCGAAAGTGCCCGATAATCCATTACCGTTGACTGCTCCCCTTTCGGTACCAACACCACAACGGCCTTTCCGTTGCTGCTCTCCCATTACCTCAGCCGCCTTATGTTAAACAGCCTTACTAAAAAGAAAAAAACCTCAGAACCCCCCAATTCTTTACGTAGAAATCATTTGGCAGTCCGTCTATACCTGGCACTTTTCCCAAGCTCACTCATGACAACGCCTGCCAAATCTCACACTCCGTAATCGGCCCACCTAATGTCACCCGATCTTGACCATCAAGCTCACACTGCACATACTCCCCCATTTCCCTCAATGCCACCTCACGGAAGCCCACGCTTTGTGTATATGACTTAAACCAAGCGTCTACATATCCACTCATACCCTCTGTCGTTACCAATGCTTGACCCGCTCTATACCCTTCCATCCCTACATGTACGTTTAACCCCATCATCTCCATCGTCACTCTCCTCTTTCGCAAGCCGACGGCCGATCACCCCATAGCACTTCTTCCAATCCTCCCATAATTCGCACACCATCAAAACGCTGGTTTTGCAATACCCTAATACTCTCCTTTAAACCCTCAATGTCCTGCACTGGATAGCTTGCTCCTCCTCTTGCATAACAGTCACGCAGCTGCCCTTCAAGATATCTTTGAAACCCATACTTTAACCGATTATCTTCCCTCCCACGACAAACATAATATTCTCTGATACGATTTTTTTGCCCCCGAATCCCACCAATTATCAGTTCATCATCCCCCGGGGCCTCATCCACCAACCGTTCCCACAATTGCGCAAAAAGACTGACGACATTCCTCACCCCGCAAAAGCTTTACATTTAACTTCCAATAACCTTGACCCCTTCTAGGCAATCCCTCCCATTCTAGGGCCACCATTACTCCTCTGTGATCCGAAAAAAACCGCGTCCACCACACGCACTTGCTCCTATTACTGTTCGGGGCAACATACGATCGATCCAGTCTTGCGCATATCCACGTCTAACAAAAGTTGTTCTACAAACCCCACCCCTCCAACGTCATTTTTAACCCCACTCCATTTAATAATTCCCACCAAAATCCCCAAAAAATACCCTGCCCCTCTAGGTTCCACATCCTTACGCCTTATCACACCCAAATTCCAAATCACCACCAATTACAGCTACACCGGCAAAGCACGCAAATAATATACTAGGACATCCTTTACAAATTTATTCTTAATACGCACATCTCCCTCTGCGGACCATACACACACACCAAACTCATCTGTACCTACCCTACCCCACCACCCATCTACACGAATCACCCCCCTCCCCACCCTCACAATGCCTCACTTCGAACGGGCTAGTTTCCTTTACAGGTTTGGGAAAATCCTCCTTTCAACCTTATCGCATGCTCCACATACACATTATACCCATTCACCTTCAACTCATAACCTGGTCTGTAGTTGTGTTCCTGCACGAACACCACGTCAACACTATTACGCACCAAATATTCACTAAACCATACACACTTTCTCTCTGATCTCAATCCATTAATGTTCAATGTCATGCACTTGAAGCTTACAGTGGATTTCCTTCTTGACCCTGGTACTGTCTTGCCACCAGATCGTTTCGTGACACCTCGGTCCCTCTCCCCCCCCCCCCCCTTTAGAAATGCTCTTAACCAACTCCTGCCCCTCAGGGCCGCTGTGTCCTCTCTGTGTAACTTCCACCCAGGACTTTTTGCCAGTGCGCTGAGCAGGCGTGATCACGTCCTCGGAGTCACATAGCGCAGCAGCGCGCTTTCGTGATGCTCCCTCTGCTTGCATCATGTCGTCTGATACATTGTCCCGGTCGACCTCCACCTCCACCGCTTGCATCAAAATATTTTTATCACACTGCGCAGACCGCAGATCCTGTTCCACGCCCTGATCCACAACAGACCCAAGAATTAGATCTGGACTCCCAACCTTCCCAATACTCTTGTCAGCCAATAACACATTTAAAGCTATGGCTAAGGAGTCTTCCACATCGCTATCACTCGCAGTCGGGGTGTCCTCTTCCAACACCTGAGCTGCGTTCAATGAAGGGGTGTTCCCCCCCTCGCCACACCTGCTGACTCCATCTCCTCCGCTCTCTCGACCTCCTCACTCCAGGACCCACCTTGTGTAGGCAGTCACACAAGGCAAATCTTGCTCCTCACCCTTCTCTACTGCTGTATGTCGTTGCCTTTGTTCCATGTTGCCACGCCTCCTTCCACACACAGCCGCTAGGTGATCATATGACCCACATAACCGACAGGTCCGGCGTTGCCCAGCGTATGTCACAAACACCTGGGTACGAAATTCTGGCAGCACTACGTATGACGGAATAGGGTAACGTAACGTCATCTTCACAGAATACGTTCCTTCGAGTTTCCCTGCGTATGGCCCAGTGGCCCACTTCCAACAGTGGCCATATGTACTGTACCATATTTGCCCATCGCAAGACGGATGTCAGAATCATCCGCCTCGAATGGCACATTTCTAATCTTAACCCATGTGTAATGGCGAGAAACGTCGTGAAGTCGCACAGTCACAGCGGAGTTAACTGTCAAAGTAACCTCCTGGTACTTGTCTACCACCGCCTCATACACACTTGCCAAATTAAACTTGACAAAGATCCTCGTCGTGCCATTCAGCGCTACTCCATATATCTCCTCGTCAGCAATACCATATGTATCTCGTATGATTGCAGGTAGTATCAGGTCCATAGAAGTTCCTGTCACAGCCCCACGGATAAGCTCAACACAGACTGTGTTTATGCGTCTCCGGCTTGCCTGCGCCATGCTGTGAAAATGTAACTGCCACTAATCAACGCCAGGGGCAGCAGCAGCGCACGTCCTCACTACTCAAAGGTTGAGTGACGAAAATGTGACAATTTATGTCAACACAAAGTTAACCGTTCTAGCCTACATATTGATAATGGTAATTATACTTTCTGTGAACGAAATGAAATGTGATACTTTGTTTATTTAATGTATTGTATTGTTTTAAATAAATAAAAAAAAAGAGAAAAATTTTTTTTGGGTTGTGTGGGTAGTGTTTGGGGGGGGGGGGAATAATGCCATTATGAATGGTCTGAGTTGTACCAGTAGGCATTTTTGTTATATGTAATTATACGTGTCTGCCTACTTATATATGTATATGTATTTTGTGCACAAGTTTAATTGAACGATGTACCATTATCATAATTGTGAGTTTTATTAATTATTATCAAGTAGTGTTATATTTAGTTATTGTATATATCGTGTCAGATGAGTTGATTATTGTTTAGAGTTACTGGTGTTTTCCATGAAAAGTCATTATATATGTTTAAGGGAACAAGTTTTGGATATTGTGTAACCAGGTAGAAGTGGACACTTTATACTTGTGGTGGGGGGCTGTAAGAAATGCCGAGTTTCTACCATTATATTATGTAATAAAAACCTTTGTACTTGTGTAACACTGTATTTAGCAGTAGTGTAGGTTGTTAGGTTATTTTTAGTGTTATGTAAGATATATGTTTACAGTATTTTGTGTAGTGACAAAGTTTAATGTTTTGTTCATCACCAGTATCATTGTTATATATTAATATTAATATATGTACGTGATTATGTGTAGCTGTACATGAAGTTTTAAATAAAATATAAAAAATTCCTTTATTGTAGGCAGACTGCACTACCAATGAGCTTTGAGTCGCAAGATCTTAATTCATCTTCGCTAATGGAAAGAGTCGTAACCCCTCCCACCTTGGTCCCCACTTGCACCATAGGCACCGAGGGCATAGACCCCCTTTTGAGAAATTCCTCCACACCCCCTGTGGGGTAGATAAAATGATTGGTATAAGCTGTTGCTCCTCAGTCCTGACACCTGGTGGAGGAGTGTTTACAACATCAACAACAATGGCGACTGCGTTTCGCCGCAGTGTTAATACTGTTTGTATTCAACTAACGCAGGGCTCTATCACCGGCAAATCAGTAAATGTATTACTGCCAGCAATCATTCGTGATACATATGGCATTCAACGTGAATCATTGTGTGGCGTCGCCTTGAATGGAACTACACGGATCTTCGTCAAGTTTTGCGACACTCAGATGTCCGAGAAGATTGTGACCCAGTACCAGGATATAAGCAAGCAAGTCACCCCAGCAGTTTCTGTCCAATTGCATGACGTTTCACGATACTATACGGGGGTACGTGTGAGAAACGTGCCTTTTGAGGCCAATGAAGTTGATATACGTGACGTTTTTGAACGTTATGGGAAGATCCACCTGGTCACCATGGGTAGGTGATCTAACGGCCACTATACTGGCCTTCAGGAGGGGTCATTTACGTTGAAAATGTCCCTGCGTCAGCCGATTCCTTCGTAAGTACAACTGGAGGAGTTTCGTTCCCAGGTGTACGTTACGTACCCTGGACAGAGAAGAACTTGCCGCCTCTGCAGTGCTCTGGATCACATAGCGGCTCTGTGTCCAGCGCCAGCCGCCATCGGGGCGTGGTCGTCGACCTGACGGTGAGGTACCCAGTCAGGCTCTGGAAGAGGAGGTTGTCGAGACCTCGCCGCGTATGACATCATGGAGTGCTGAGGTTGATAGGGCCATGCTACTAGAGTCATCTTGTGTGACTACCTGGGACTGCCTCCCTTGACGAGGTGGAACATGTGAACAGTGAAATCCCTCTAGCAAGAGAGGCAGGTGAGATGGAAGCCGACATTGTATCTGCGTTAAGTGTCCTATTGGCATTGCACGAGTCTGATTCTGTGCCATGTTCTGATGGGGGAAATTACGTGCAGATGATGCTGATCAGATAGCTAAAGTGAGAGATTTGGAGAGTTCGAGGTTTCATACTGTTGAGGCAGAAATTCACAAGGAGAACACTCCAAGTACTGACATGTCTGAAGATGCTGTTTCTAGGAAGCGTGCGGCTACCCCGTCCGACTCCGATGATGTCTTGACCCCTGGACAACGTTCAGGGAAGAAGACGTGGTCGGAAATCACGGGTGGGGGGGAGGTCGCGCGAGTCCAGGACAGCAGGTAATATCACGGGGATTGCCAAAGGTGCGGGAAGTGCTTTGGGTGCTTGCCGGCGCAAAGAGAAAAAGGGAGTGGTAGCCCCTAGAGGAAAGCCACCTTTAACACAGTTAGGTGTGTAACTATTAATGTTAATGGTTTGAAATCTGTCAGAAAATGTGTGCAGGTGCACGAGTGGTTGAATCGTTTTGCAGTGGATGTGTGTTTTTTGCAAGAACATAACCATAAAGTAGGAAGTTTGTTTGAGATGGATGGTTATGACATTTATGTGACTCACTCCAGACGTCTGAAAGGTGGAGTGGCTGTGTTGATAAAAGCGACCAGCCCGTTTGTGCTGAGACATTGGGAGGAAGGGGGGGAGGGTCGCATGGTGAGAGTCGTGGGGGATTGGGGTAGTAGAAGGGTTGGTTTTGTAGGGGTATATGGGCCGGCTGAACATGATGTTAATATTAAAAATACTTTTGTTAGAGATGTCTTGGTATATTATTTGAGGTCCCTGCCAGAAATTACAGTGGTAGGTGGCGACTGGAACTGTGTGGTGCGCCGTAAAGATGTTGAACCGAGGGGGGCGGGGTTCTGTTCGCTTGTTTTGGGTGACTTGTTGTCTGGTTTGGGGTTGGTTGATTTACGCGGAGGACGTGACTTTGGGATTGAGCATACTTTTGTGCGTAGGGGCTATGTGGCATGTTTAGATAGGGTGTATGTGTCTCGGCGGGTGGTCGTAATTAATGTGCGTGTAATGGAGCTCAACTGGGGAGGTCTCCCGCATCGTTTTAAGGGATACTGGAAACTGAATACGCAGATGCCAGAAAGTGCGGATGATAGGGAACTATTCGAGGACTTCTGGGCGTCTATGGGAGTAGACTCCTGGGAGGGGTGGGATGAGGTTGTGAAGCCTGGAATTAAGGATTTTTATGTGAATCGGTGTAAAGAGGCCACTCGCTTGGAGTATGGTTTTCAGAGGTACCTGGAGGGTCATCTACGACAATGTTATGCACAGGGAGAGGCATCTGGGGTTTACCCAGTGGATAAGATCGATGCTATTAAAGAACAAATCCAAGTATTGAAAAATAAGGTTTTTGATGGGGTGCGCATTTCGAGTGGGGTGGAGGAGGCTTTGTGGGGTGACAAGCCGTCTGCTTGTGTCTTACAAAGTCAGACACAAAGGCGAAAAGCGACTGAAATTGCGAGTTTAGTGGTGCAGGATGAAGTTGACGGGTATAGTGAGGGACAGGTCTTAACAACAACTGAGGGGATAAGTTTTTATGTCGATACTTGGAGTAAGATCCAGATGCAAAGTAAAGACGTGAGTGAGCATGCGATACAGGATTTGGGGGGAGGAGTACGATGTGAGTTAAATGATTATGATCGCCTTCTCATGGGTGGGCCTATATCTGAGGCAGAGGTGTGGGAGGCACTACAAGGAATGAGTAAGGGGAAGGCTCCAGGCATTGATGGCATCCCTTGTGAATTTTATATCAAACATTGGGAGGTAATACAGACTTTTATGGTTCATTTACTCAATGCTATGAAGCAGGGGGGGGTGTTAGGTCTGTCTCAGCGTACGGCAGTGTTGGTCTTAGTTAGGAAATGTGATGTGCCGTTAGCGATTAAGGACTACCGTCCCATATCGTTGATGTGTAGTGACTATAAACTATATGCGAAAATATTGATGAATAGAATTAAGGAAGTGTTTGATAAGGTAATCCATAAGAGTCAGTTTGGTGTGCCAGGTAGGTCAATGTATGATGGTCATGGGAATATCGGAGTTTGTTGAGGAATGCGGGGTGAGGGGTGGGGGTGGTGTTTTGGCTTTAGACTGGCGAGCCGCTTTTGATAGTGTGGAAAGAGAGGTTCTGTGGAAATTTATGAGATGGCAGGGTTTTGGAAATGAGGTCATCATGTGGGCCCGTTCGTTGTACAATGGAGCGGGTTTTAAAGTACAAATTAATGGCAAGTTAGGTGTTTTTGTACACTTGAGCAGGGGCATTCGTCAGGGATGCCCCATGTCTCAAATGTTTTTTGCATGTATGCAGGACCCATTTTACTGGGCTGTTTGTGGGCGGGGAATTGAGACATCCTGGGGTCCGAGTAGTGGTCGACCGACCCTTGTGGGTTATGTTGATGATACTACTGTGTTATTACGTTCACAGGAGCAATTGGGTTTTGTTGGGAGACTTGTTGACATATTTGGCAAGGCTACGAGGATGTGTGTTAATAGAGAAAAATCGAAAATTATGGAGTTGGGGGAGTGGGTGGATGCAGAGGGGTGGACTGTGGTTGATCGTATCACTATATGTGGTATTCATTATATGCGGGAGGTCGATCAGATGAGGGCGTGCAATTCGGGGAGGGTTGTACATAGTGTCTTGGGGCGCTTAAATAGTCTACGGCCGCGACATTTAACCCTGCATCAGAGGGCGGTGGTCATTAATGTCCTGCTTTATAGCAAAGTATGGCACGTTACTGCACTGTATCCTCTGTTGCAGGGGGACGTCAAACGTCTTTTGCATAGAGTTTATCGATTTTTGTGGGGGTTCAGGATGCGATTGGCTTACAAGAGCGGTGGTGGAGACACCACTGCATCAGGGAGGGTTGGGTCTCATTCCTCTAGAGGCTCGTGTGATGGCATGTTACGTGAAGCGTTGTTTTCTCCGACTGGGTGGGATGCATGGTGGGTTAAGTGAATTGTATCACGACCTGCGCAGGTGGTGGAGAGGGAGGAATTTACTTTGGTGCGACGCAATGCTTCGCGTATTATTGAATATGAGGGACGTGCGCTGTGTAAAATTATGTACCTTAGAAAGGGCGGGTAGGGATGTAGTCGTGGTGCGAGTTGAAGGAATGTATCCCATGTATGCGTGGGGTGATATATGGAGGCGATTTCAACAGTTGCGTCTGCCTGCTCAAGTACGGGAAGTGGTTTTTAAATTTTTACATGGAATCTGCCGTCTGGGGTGGTGTTGTATAATAGGCGTTTGGAGGAAGACTGGGGTTGTCCGGCGTGCGGGATGGAGGAATCTGCTTTTCATGTGTATTTCTGAGAGACTTTAGGTATGGTACGAGAGTGGTTCAGTAGGGTTTTGCGTTTGGTAGGGGGGGGGAGGTTTGTCGGTACTCCGGGCGTTGAGTTTTGATGTAGGTGGGGTTGACTTGCGTGTACATACACGTGCGGTGTCGTATGTTGTGGCTGATTATATTTTCGTGTCATGGGCTATGAGGCACGTTGATGGTAACAGAATTAGGGTTTTAGCGGGGACGATTTATAGGACAAAATGTCGAAATAGGTTGGTATATGAGGGGAGAGGGGAGAGAGACTTCCCGCCTGAATATAAAGCCTTGGAGTTACGAGATTTGAGATAGTTGTGAGTGTTCAGTGGGTAATCTAACGGGCTGGTCAGCTGTGTCTAATTGTGTTTGTCAAGTGCGTGAATGTTTTGTGTTCTCCGAGTTTATGTGCGTCTCCTATGTAACGGTGATGACGAAATATCGTACGTGCTTTGTATATACAACTTTTAGGAATGTTTCTCGTCATTTATGCCTCAATTACAAGTCATTGGTGTACTTTTTGTACATGGTGTGCTTCCTAGCACAGTTGAAACGTTTTTCTTATTTCCGTTTATACTTTATGCCGTGTCCGTGTGCTTTTCAATAATATATGTATATATGCAAGTTTTCGTTTTCCTGTAAGCTGTGATGGAGCTTGAACTATATGTGGAGGCAGTATTTTTCAATGTGTGCATCTCGTCAGTGTATAAGTTCACTTATAGCTGCTTGCATTTGTGTTTTATTGAGATGTCAAATATCGCAGTGTATTTTCGTTTTGTTGTATCAGATATTTTCATTGTTGTGAATAGTAGCGTCATCCTGATCCATCTTTGAACTGTAATGCCTATTCTTAGTGATAATAACCCCGTGGTAGTCGCCCAAATTAACGTATTGTTGTGCTCTTTAAGGCACCTGAGTTCTTAGATTAAGTCTTGGATACGTTGTGTGTTGGCAGGCGGAAGCCATGCCTAGTTATATGCCAGATGTTGTATCATGTTGTATAATACGTGATTGCTTGTGTATGTGTAATTCTGTGTGCTTGTTTTTGTCACATTGTTTATTTGTATAGTGTTTATATTTTCCTGTGTTTTGACTATTATTTATTTATATAATAATCTAGTTAGTGCCTGGTATCTCGATGACATATTTTATCCACCCATAACTATTTTGTACCTGAGTTTTCAATAAAATAAAAAAAAAAATTATTGGTGTGCCATAGGTTCGCTTTGAAGTAACCAACACTTACTACGCTCCCACATTTTGACATTAACCTGCATCTGGTTTTTGCTAGGTTTTATCGAGTAAAATCGTTCACTGTAGTAAATATATAAAGGACTACTGACTACCTGGATCTGAGTAATTTAACGATCTGCAAACTAATTCTGTTTTATTTTCTTTATAACCATTCAACGTAATTATGAGCCATTAATTTTTATTTTTTTTTATATTTAAAACGTTATATTACAACATAAATATATAGAAAACCACCATCCCTTAAACAGGTATCCAAAATATAATTCATAAGCACAGTACACCATATGAATTGCGCAACATTCCGACAGTCGCTATATACACTTGGAGCCACCTAGGATGTTCATCATGCATAAGTAAACATCAGACAAGAGCTTTGTGGCCCACATGTCATCCTACCACAAAAATACACTAAAACACATTCTATAATAAATCATATACCCCTATCTCCTCCACCACAATAATTATATAATCACATAGCAAAACCTATAGCACATGTTTAGGAACATATTTTATAATACTTAAAAACATTACGACAAAATATTTCAAAACATCAGTACATAAATAATCTAACATGCATCCTTAATCCTGGACTAAAATTTACTTTACATCGTAACACTCACAGAATGATAATACACTAGGTCCAGTGAACCTTCTAACTCAACCATCTGACATCACATTCATGTTATATACAATATACCACTAAACACCACCTTGACCATCCCCAAAATGCCTTCCACTCAAGGCTTCAAAACCATAATATTGCCACTTACGGCGTACATTACACGTTACATAATAATGACTGATATTCATACCAGAGCTAGCAATACTCAGATTTAACAACGTGTCACAGCGCTGAAGAACTGTTATATATATGTTATTTAAAACCATACATAAGACTATGTTAAGTTTATAATTCCAACACTTGTGACAATTACCATCAAAAGTGGTAGTATTGATCATGGCGTAGAATTTCTTACGTAAATATCTCCCCTTCACCCCATAGGAACAACTAGTATTACCAAAAGATTGGCATATATGCAAACTTTCATCAAACGTTCATCAGATATTACATTACTATATTGACAATGGAGTGTCTCATCACCCTAAAAAGTATTTACAATATTTTTCCCTAAAAAAAAAAAAAAAAAAAAAACATACATACATGAAAGTTTGTTATTAACCACTAAATTGTGCATCGGTTAGATTTTGAACTTAGCCATAAAAATAAATTAACCCTCGACACCATTTTTACCTTACATCTCATCTTGATTACCCCAATAACGCCAAACACAGGGAGCTTTCGTATCTATGAACATTACTTGTACACACCACACACTACATTTACACACATTCACCTCCATACCCAAAGCCATTCACACGCGCACAGTTTACTTGTTCCATTCCTGCAACAGCAACGAAACTTTATACCATTACACACAGTGATTCAAAACAAGCGATGTAAATCTGTAAATCCATATGTAAATATCATCTATAAACCTTATACACAGAAACAGCACAACACTGTTCATACGGAATTATACAAAAACCATACAGTAGACCTAAACAATGGCCCCCAAAAAACCACCAATAACACGTTCTCGCTGATGTGAACATATACACTAACATTGGAATCAACCAATCTCTAGAATTGCATACTGCATATAACTTAGCATTATTAACCTCCTAAGTTTTTAACAAGGCCTTGAATTATACATTCAAACCAAAAGAAAAAACTTTACACACTGGAATCGGACAAGTTATCACCCTACCATAATCCGTTAGACTCCATACCCTCCACCCATTCATTCGCTAAAACCGTTCCCATACACACCACCACCACCTACAACCCCTACATGGTTATCACTGCGCCAATTGTAGGAGACGACTGACTAAGCCCTCTTTCCCCTCCAGCCCTGACGAATCTGTTTTACGTATAAAGCTTCCACCCTCGGCCCAAAGCAAAAAGACCCACTCCCCCTCTGCGCACATTTGACATCACCACCTCCTTGCTCAGCCATGCTCTCCCAAAACCCCAAACAATGTAAAGCTCGTCTCTATTTCTTGTACGTCCTGTGTCCTCAAAGGATACACTTCCGCTATACCCCAAACCTTACTATAAACCAGCGAATTAACTATTACCACCCTCTGCTGTAATGCGACATCTCCACCCGTAAACCCTGTAACCTACTCACTTTCTCCACCACCCACTCTGAATTTACCTGTCTAGCCTCCTGAGCATTCGCCATGTATAAAACTCCACAAATCTTCAAATTATCCACCACTGCCCACCCAAACTCCAACCCCAAGCCGCCGCCCCCCCACCAAGCACCTACCTCTAGTAAACATGATTTTACCCTATTCACTCTCATGCCAGACGCCTCCCCAAAAAGTCCCAACACCCTCCCCACCGTACGCAATCCCTCCACCCCTTCTATCAGGATAGTGGTGTCATCCACATACTCCACAATGCCTAAGCACCCCTCCCTCTCCCCATTTAATGTCCCCACCCCCTCAACGAGCCCATAGAATGGATGCTGCATGCACGCAAACAGAATTTGAGAAAGAGGGCACCCCTGCCTCAATCCCCTCTCCATTTTAACCAGCCCTCCCAATCTGCCATTAACTTGGGCCCTTACCATAGCCGATGATTATAGCATACCAACCCACTGCACCACTCCCAGTCCAAACCCCAGATGCAACAAACAAGCCCTCAAAAATTTTCTATCCACACAGTCATATGCATTCTCCCAATCTATACCCAAAAGTCCTCCCCCCTCGCAACCCTCCAAAAAGTCCCTTATGTGCCCATGCCCAGCTCTCATACTTCTTCCCGGTATACCCATCTGCCCCCTATGTATAACCTCACCAATCTCACTCTTCATCCTATTACCTAATATATTTGCAAAAATCTTGTAGTCAGAACACATTAGTGAAATAGCTCTATACGCACTTAAAACACTCCCCACTTTTCTTTTAGCAAACCAACACAACCACTAATGCTTTGTGTCTGCCCTAGCTTGCCCTCCCGCAGCATACAATTCATGATCCCCACCAGACAAGTCTTAATATGCTCCCAGTGAACTATAAAAATCATTTGAAATCCCATCTATGCCCGGCGCTTTGCCGGTACTCATGTTGAACACTGCCTCAACTTCCCCTACGCTAATCTCTCTTCACATCTCCATCTCCATCTCCTCCCCTTTCTTCCCTAATCCCCCCTGAACACTTCCCCCCCCTTTCTCCATTTCTCTAAACGAGAAATCAGCATAATTACTCATGCCTTCTGTAGTAGTAGTAGTAAGCACCTGACCCTTATGATACCCACCCATATCCTCACTCACCTCTAATTGCAAAATAGTTGACTCCTGCTGCCTTACCCTAAAACGCCTTAAAATGCTTACCAAAGGTTTATCCCCCCACAATACAGCCTCCAATCCCGCCCTCACACGCACTGCATAAAATCTGTCATTATGTATTTCCGCCAATCTACCTCTAAGTTGCTCCATGGTCCCATACTGCCTCCCCCCTCCCTCCTCATAACACTCGTTCAGCTGACATTCCAATTCTGTAACCCATACCTCCACCTGGCCTCTTCCGGTCCCTATTTTTAAAGAATCCAGCAATATCCGGCTTAGCTCGCTTCTCCCACCATTCCAAAACACACAACCCCACTTCCCTTGATCCCCAAAAAGATTGCCACCAATCTCCAAAAGCATCATACATCCCTTCCCCCTTCACAAGTCTTGCATTTAATTTCCAATAACCAGTGTGTATCCCAACCATACCTTCCCAACAAGATCCGCAATAACCGCCCTATGGTCAGAAAACCCCCACACTGAAAGTCCTAACTCCCAGAATGCGTATTGCCTCTGTAGCATAGAGACTATCCAGTAGTGCAGCATAACCCCTTCGTACAAACATACTCAACCCTCCAACCACCTCTTCTCACTACATCTAAAACTCCCACATCCCCCAACACATTGCGTAAAAACTCCAACACACACCCCTCTCCCCCTCGGTTCCACATCACCCTGTCGTATGACGCAATTCCAATCTCCTCCTATCACAGTGACTAAAGGCAATCCTCTCAAATAAAAAAGCAAAACATCCCTCACGAAAGTTACCTTAACTGTTGCATTTCCATCCTCCGGCATGTATACTCCTATAAAATAAACCCTTGTCCCACCCCAATCTCCCTCTACCCACACCACCCTCCCACCTCCACCCTCCTCCCAACACACAAGGGACTGGTTTCCCTCACAGCCACAGCAACCCCACTTTTAACCTCACCGATCCACTCACATACAACTTATATCCCTCCAAACGCAACTCACATCCAAACTTTTAATTATGCTCCTGTATGAAACAAATATCCACATCAAATCTCCTCAAAAATCATTCCATCCACACCCTCTTAACCTCGGCTCTCAGGCCATTAACATTAATAGTGACCACCTTGAATTATTACAACAAAGGTGGCTTGCCCTGCCACCTGTGAAGACTGCTCGAAAGACTTGGCTGTTGACTATAGCCACGTTTGGCACCTGGTCTATCCAGACCTTCGATCCCCCCCCCTTTTCCTTTGACCCTTTCAGCACCACAGAACCGGTGCCATTATTCTCCGGGAGGTCTATCACGTTCTTCCAAGTTTTCTTTCCAGATCTCTGCCTGGGCATTAAGACATCTTCCATATCAGATGTCCCAGCTGTTGGTTTACGCGAGACCTTCTCCACACGGTGCCTCAGCCTCCATGTCCTCCTGGTGCACCTCAACCACCACCGTGTGCTGCTTAGTCTCGTTGCACAAGGTGTCCTCACACTCCTGTGCAGCTGCTAATCCCCCCCCAATTGCCCTCCCGTCCTCCCATTCCTGACTGCTTTTCACCTCCCCCAGGAAGTCTTTCAAGACCTCGTCCAACAGACCATCCTGTTGCAAGTCACTCCTGTCAACAATCGTATCCGTAGATGTTCTCTCAGACAGTTCCCACAGGTAATGTGGCGCATGCTCCCATCTCCGACTCCTCTGTCGACTTCTTCACTCCAACTTCCAGATGCCTGGTCTGCAGCTTCACCTGACCCAGGTGCCAAAGAGCCCAGCTGTTGTACCACCGTTGTTGGCACCTGTTCCCTCCTCTGCCGTTGATTACATTGGGCCTCCATATGGTCATAAGACCCGCACAACCTACATGTCCTGCATAATATACATAAACCTGGGTTCTGAACTCTTCCATCACAATGTACGATGGTATAGGTTGTCTCAATGTCAACCTCATTCGTTCGTCTCTCAACCCTTGAGTGGAGAGGAGGAGGAGGAGGAGGAGGAGGACGAGGAGGAGGGAGGAGGACAGAGCGAGGGGA
Organism: Cherax quadricarinatus; assembly: GCF_026875155.1. NCBI lineage: Eukaryota > Metazoa > Arthropoda > Malacostraca > Decapoda > Parastacidae > Cherax > Cherax quadricarinatus. The sequence continues at coordinate 43,142,602 of NC_069400.1, forward strand.
GGAGGAGGCGGAGGAGGAGGAGGGGTGGGGGAGGAGGAGGAGGGGCTGCTGTGTGCTGGTGGTGGTGGTGGTGGTGGTGGTGCTGCTGCTGCTGGTGGTGGTGCTGGTGGTGGTGGTGGTGCTGCTGCTGCTGCTGCTGCTGCTCTCGCTGCTGCTCCCGCTCCCGCTCCCGCTCCCGCTCCCGCTCCCCGCCCCCGCTCCCCGCAGTTGTCCGTGCCAGATTATTTCACAACTGCGCCAGCTAGCCCAGCCGGCCTACTCACTACGTCTGCATTGATTAACTCAATAGTGGAGCTGTAACGGGGCCATCAATGGAGTTGCTTCTGCCTACAATAATCAGAGATACCTACGGAATAGCCAATGAGGAGATTTGTGGACTTGCACTGAACGGTACAAAGAGGATTTTTGTAAAAGTTTCAGGAAGTAGCCATACCAGTTAATCATGCTGTGACGGTGAGGATGCATGATGTATCAAGCTATTACACATGGGTTAAGATCAGGAATGTGCCGTTCGAGGCGGATGCATCTGACATCCGGTTCGCTGTGTGTAGATACAGCACAATACATACGGTCACTGCAGGAAGGTGGTCAGCCGGCCCGTGTATGGGGATATCTGACGGTACATACTCTGTCAAGATGACGCTGAGACATCCTATTCCATCGTACATGGTGATGGAAGATTTCAGAACTCGGGAATTTGTTACATACGCTGGGCAGCGACGCAATTGCCGTTTGTGAGGGTCATATGATCACCTGGCTGTGCAATGTGAGACGACGTGGTGATAAGGCCCAGCAGCAACAATGTGATATGGAGGAAAGGAGAGGATCAAGATCAGCCGTATTTGACACTGCCTCAGCAGTTTGACATGGAGTGAGGAGGTTGAGAGGGCCGAAGAAAAGGAGACGGCAGGGGCTACGCAGGGGACGACATCACTTCCCTGGACGTTGTACAAGTGCTGGATGAGGTCATCGCGGAAGTGAATGGCAGCGATGCGGAAACGTCGATAGTGTCGACGTTTGGGAACATTTTGGGCAATGAGCGTCCTTGCCAGGATGTTGGTACAGACCTGGATCTTGGGTCTGCGGTTGAGGAGGGCGTGGTGATGCCAGCTCGGCCTGAAGTGTGTGATAAGGATGCCCTGTTGGTGAGAACTGTGGAGGTGGAGGTTCATCATGGCACTGCGCTGGATGACTTTATGCAAGTCAAGGGTACGACGCTAAAGTGCGCAGCAGTGCTTTCTGATTCCGACGATGTGCTTACGCCCACACAACGGCCTGGGAAGAAAACATTGGTGGATGCCATGCGGAGAGGTTCAACTGGCACTCAGGGGTTGTTAAGTGTGCCCAGAAAGGAGGGGGGGGGAGGGAAAAGGGTGCAACGTAACAATCAGGTGATAAGTTGGTAGTGTCAAGAGGGAAACCCTCTGTCGGTTTTAAGTGCCTGACATTGAACATCAATGGCTTGAGGACGCAGAGAAAGTGTGAGTGGTTTAGGGAATGTTTGATGTGTCATGATGTTGACGTAGTGTTCTTGCAGGAGCACAATTATAGACCAGGTTATGAGTTGAAGGTGGATGGATATAATGTGTATGTTGAGCATGCAATCAGATTGATAGGTGTGGCCATTTTGGTGAAAGAAGCTAGCCCGTTGGTTGTCAGGCGTTGTGAGGGGGGGGGAGGGAAGGGGAGAGTGATTCGTGTGGATGGGTTATGGGGTCAGGTACAGATGACTGTGTATGGCCCGGCAGAGGGAGATTTACGGGTAAAGAATAAATTAGTGAGGGACGTTCTGGTATATTATTTGCGTGGATTGCCGGGGGTCGCTGTGATAGGAGGTGATTGGAACTGTGTAAGGATGTTGAACCGAGGGGAGCAGGGCATTGAGAATATTGGGAGAATTGTTATCCAGGGTAGGATTGATCGATGTTGGGGGAGGCAGGGTGGTGGAGCACAGGACAGTCATAACACAGTGTGAGTGTAATGGACGTGGTATTTTCTGATCACAGGGGTGTTTTGGTGGACAGGTTGGGAGGGGTTGCCAAGAAGGTGTAAGGGGCATTGGAAGTTGAATGTAAAGTTGTTGCAGGAAGAAGAGCCTCGACAGTCATTTGTTCAATTGTGGGAGGAGTTGGTGGTGGAGGCGCCTGGGAATAGTGATCTGGTTAGTAGGTGGGACTCCGTGGCGAAATCTCGTATTAGGGAATTTTACATTCATAGTATGAGGGAATATACCAGGTTGAAGTATGGGTACCAATCTTATCTTGAGGGGCAGTTGAGGGCTTGCTACGAGCATGGGAGTGCTAGTTATCCGGTGAACGATATTGAGGGATTAAAGGAGCGTATTAGGGATTTGCAAAATGAAAGATTTGATGGCACGCGAGTTTTGGGTGGGCTGGAAGAGGTGTTATGGGGCGATAGGCCTTCGGCATGCGTGTTGAGGCGACAGAGTAAGAAGAGTGGCGACGGAGATGATGGGATTAACTGCTCATGTGGGGATGGAAGGGTATAGGGAGGGGCAGGTATTAGTGACAACTGAGGGTATGAGTGGATATCTAGATGCATGGTTTAGGTTATATATTCAAAACGTAGGTATTCGAGATGCGGCTTTAAAGGAAATGGGAGGTTTTGTGCAATGTGAGATTGATGGTACAGATAGGGTAACATTAGAAGGGCCGATCACGGAAAGTGAGATTTCACACGCTTTGTCTGGTGCAAGTTTAGGTAAGGCGCCGGGTGTAGATGGGTTGCCTAATGATTTTTACGTTAGAAATTGGGAAGTATTGAGAGGGGTTTTTAGTTAGGTTATTCAATGAAATGAAGGATGATGGGGAAATGTGTGAGCAGCAAAGGACTGCTGTCGTGGTATTAGTTCCAAAAGGTGGACAGACTACGGTAGAGGATTTCCGAGCAATATTGCTTATGTTTGGTGATAAGTTATTTGCAAGGATATTAGGGAATAGAATAAAAAAGGTGATAGGTAAAGTAATTGAGGACAATATGGGGTACTGGGTAGGTCAATGTATGAAGGGCATGGAGTTATTAGAAGTTTTATAGAGCAGAGGGAGGAGTTGGGGGGGTGGGGGTGTTTTGGCATTGGATTGGAGAGCAGCTTATCAAATCAAGTTTATTCTCTATAAGTATTACAATGCTGAGAATTTGGATAGTGTGTGGTTTACATGTTTTAAAATACTAATTACAGAGGGGGGCCACTTGAACACCTAGCATGGCTTGGCATTTCGGGCAGACTTAGATTAATTCTTAACTTTAAAATATTACAAATTATGAGGTAAGTTGATATTATGGCTAAGTGACTAAATACTATTTTAGAGTTCAGCAATGTTAATGCTTTTGTTTTCACACAATACATAGTTTCAGTATTGGAGTATCACAGGCCAACTTATGACTAGTTAGGATTCATTATTTTAAGATTAAGATTAATATTTCTGTGTTTATGGTCAAGTGGGTAAGTGTGAACCACCAGGTGGTATTCATGTAAGAATTGACAGGGTGTATCAGGGATGTAAGATGTTTTCTAATGGTAGTTTTGAAGGTGATGAATGTGTCTGCAGTTCTAGAGTATTCAGGGAGGGTGTTCCAGATTTTAGGGCCTTTGACATACATTGAATTTTTGTAAAGGTTTAGTCGGACACTGGGAATGTCAGAGATGTTTGTGTCTGGTGTTGTGCCTGTGGGTTCTGTCAACTATCAAGAAAGCATTTTAGGTCAAGGTTAATATTGGAATTTAAGGTCCTGTAGACGTACATTGCACAGTAGTAAGTGTGGATGTACTGAACAGGGAGTAAGTTCAGATCTATGAAGAGTGGGGGGTGTGTTGCCAGGGATGGGATTTAGTGATTATTCTTACTGCGGCTTTTTGTTGGTTTATTATTGGCTTTAGGCGAGTTGCAGCAATTGATCCCCAAGCACAAATAGCATAGGTGAGGTATGGATAAATAAGCGAGTGGTGTAGTGTGAGAAGGGCATTTTGCGGCACGTAGTATCGTATCTTGGAGAGAATAGTGTAGAGAGGGATGCGTTATGGAGGTTCATGCATTGGCAGGGATTTGGGAGGGAAATTATATCTTGAGCAAAAACATTGTATCATGGAGCATCTACGAGAGCACAGGTTAATGGAAGGCTAGGTGTTAACATTCAGATGGGAAGGGGTTTGCGATAGGGATGCCCTCTGTCGCAAATATTGTTTGCGTGCCTCCAGGGTCCCTTTTATAGGGCAGTTAGGTGGAGTATCGCAGGTGGAGGGGTTAGTACTGAACAAGAGGGTGGAGCGGGTATTGTGGGCTATGTGGATGACACGGCTGTTTTGGCGAGGGATGAGAGGGCTTTACAAAAGGTAGGAAAGGTGGTAGACGTGTTTGGTGAGGCGACTAGGATGGAAATTAATGTGGCAAAGTCTAAGTATATGGACCTGGGCAATAACGTAAATAGAGGCGAGACTGTAGAGAGCGGGTGGAGTGTGGTGGATCAGCTGTTGATTTGTGGGATAGTGTACGTTAAGAATGATAGGGTCGCAAAAGAGGTAAATTGGATGCGCACCGCGGATGGGGTTTGAAACGATTGGGAAGTTTGAGGACAGTGCAGCTAACGTTGCATCAGAGGGTTATTGTGACGAACGTCCTGTCGTATAGCAAGCTTTGGCACGTGGTGGCAATATACCCACTGAGGCAGCGAGAGGTGCAACGGTTGCAACATGGAATTTTCAGATTAATATGGGGATCGGGTTGTAACTGGCTAAGTAGAGGGGTGGTGATGCTTCCCGTTAGTCGGGGAGGGGCTGGGGCTTATACCTTTAGAAGAGTGTATGATGAGTGTATCTAAAACGCGGCTATTTTAGGGAGGTGGAGGAGAGGGGGGCTAGAAAGACTGCTTATGGATACGCAACAATGGTGGAGGGTAGGGATTTAATGATTGGCGAGGTCATGTTGCGGGTTTTAATGATGGTGAGGGATCCGGGTCGCCTCAAATTGAGTGTTCTTGAGAGGGCAGGGGGTGGGTCTGTGGTGGCGGCAGTTGAGGGGGCATACCCAATGTATGCGTGGGGGAATATCTGGAAATGTTTACGGCAATTGCGTGTTAAACCAGGTGTAAGGGAGGTAATGTTTAGGTTTTTACATGGAATCTTGCCGTCTGGTGTTGTGTTATTTAATAGGAGACTAAGGGAGGGTGGGGAGTGCAAAGCGTGTGGATGTTTGGGGACTTTTTCATGCGGTGTATTTTTGTAATTGTTTAGAAGCTGTGAGGGTATGGTTAGGTAGGGTAGTTAGGTTAGTGGGTGGGGAAGGGTTACAGGTGTTAAGGGTGTTAAGTTTAGATATAGGTGGGATGAGTCAGATGGTGGTGAATGCGGTTGCGTATGTGGTCACTGATTTTATTTATACGTCTTGAGCCATGAGGGAGGTGGGTGTGGATGAAAGAATAAAGGTGTTAGCGGCCACCATTTATAGAGCCAAGTGTCGCAATAGGGATCTTTATGGGGGAAGGTGGGAGACAGTGTTTACTGAGGGATACCGGAGTTTTAAGTTGAAGGATTTACGGGATTTAAGTGTAAAGTAAGGGGTAACGGCGGGCTAGTTTCTTGAGTGGGGATGTGGGGATGGCTTTTAGAGTGATTGGATTTGTCCTGATACATTTGTGCTTTTCCTGTGTAGCGAGTTGGGTGTGGGCAGTGGTATTACACATGTGTTTCCTTTATGTTGTGAAGATTTTGGATAGTACATGTACGTAGTGTATTGGAGCACTACATCATTGTGTATATGACGTGAGTGAAAGGGTAGAATCTTACAGTATTTGTGCGAGAATGACCGTTCGTTATTGTGAGAGCGTCTTCAAAGATGTTATAGAAAGCACATACTTCGTGATGTTACTAAGGTCTGCCATATGACTGTTTAGAATATGCTGTGATACAAAGTCCGGGGCTTTCCTTCTTGTAGGAAGCATTCTGTAGGGCACAATATCTGTATATCGGAAGGCTCGGAAGAGTAAATAGCTGTAATGAGCAACGTGGCACAGTATTTAATATTATGTGAGATTGTATTTTGGCACATAAGGCCTGACATATAATGTTTCAGAGGCCTGGTTAAGATTATATAGTACATGTCGTGTGACACCATGTGCAGGGTAGTGTTATATTTTTTAGGTACACGCTGTTTGTTTCCCTTTGGTATTTTAATGTTTCAAGTCACATGTAAGAGTATCTGTAAGGTAATATAAAAATGTATATTGATTTTGTGCAAATACACAATTTTAGATGACTTTGTTGGAGCAGGTATGCAGACGAGCTCAAGTAGCAGTGTATGTCATGTTTTAATACTGCTATAGGGTATATAGTGTATGAAGAAGTCTTGGGTGGATTGCACCCGTGTTGAGATATAGAGTATATTATCCTTGTATGCTAGGCAAAGTTTTCATAATTGATACTTAGAGCAAGTAGTATCCTGCGCTCTTATAGTATGTCATTGTTTTGTTGGTATTTGATGAGGGGGGGGGTACCTTTTTACTTCCAGAGCACATATGTACGACTTTATAAATGTACCTTTGGTGGGGAGGATGTATAGGTTTTAATGGTATGTGGTGAGGCTTTTACCTTTAAGAATTGTTTTGTATATAAAACTTGACAAGCTGTATAAGTGTGCTGGAGTAGATTATCTGAATATGTTGTTGGTACACTTGTGTGAAGCGTTTCTTTCTTTTTTGGATTGTGTATACGTATGTTGTACTTTAATTTGCTGTTCCATGTCGATTGGTTTAGTGACATATTTTTGCTTCCATGTATAATGTATACTGTATATTAAAACTAAAAAAAAATAAAAAAAAAAAGTCATCTTCAAGGTGAAAGATCCCTCTGGCAGCCCCATATAAGGCCCATCCTTCCACACTCCCAACTCTGCCGAATGGATCTTGCCATATCTGCAGAATACCGCCACATCATATTCCAAGGCCTCAAAGGGGACATTTCTCACCTTTACCCACATTACATAGCTTGATACGTCATGTAGGCAGACCTCCACTGCAGAATTAACGGTCATTCTCTTTTCTTGAAACGTGTCGACTATGCTGGAGTAAAACCCAGCACTCTTGAATTTTATGAATATCCTCTGCACTCCATTCACTGCTACACCATACAGCTCGTCGTTTGGTATGCTGTACACATCGCGGATGATACTTGGCAGAAGCACCTGCATTGCAGAACTGCTCAGGGTACCACATACCAGCTCCACAGACAGTATTTACTCGGCGTCCATGTCTGTCCACCATTTTGAATGCTCAAAACAGGAAAATGCGCAGTAAAACCAACTGAAGCAGGAGCGTCTGCACAGCAGGTCCACACGACCCAAGAGCAATAAGGACAATGAGCCATTATTGCTTTGCTTATAGTTTTTTCCAATATGGCGTAAAGTGTAAGGAGGAGGGTAAATACTGTAGGCATCCAGCTGGTTCGCGGGGCGATTTCGTCGCAAGCTGCTCCTGTGCTGTTGTTGTTAAGTTGTTGAACACCGGCGTCTATGAGAGGCTGGTAGAGAAATACCAGGATGTGCGATTGGACGTCAATTCTATAGAGAGTCCGCCTTCATGACGTCTCTAGGCATTATACATGGGTTAGAGTGTGAAATGTACAGTTTGAGGCTGATGAAATGGATATACGCAATGTTTTCAAAGACTACGGGACCGTTCACCTGGCACAGCCCGGCAAGTGGGTAGAAGGTGCATATGTGGGATTCCCAGAGGGCACGTTTTCACCGAATGAAGATACGGCACCCCATACCGTAATATGTTATATTGGAGGCCTTCAGGACTCGGCTCATGGTGTCCTATGCTGGGCAACGCAGGACCTGTAGGCGTTGTGGTGGTTTTGATCACCTTGCTGCACATTGTGAACAACAGACTCTACTTCATGGTTTATAATGTACTGCCGCAGGGGAATCTGGGCAAGTTGGACGTGCTCTTGAGCTACAGGAAGGACGTGGGCCTGGTCGTCTGTGGAGTGAGGAGGTGGAGCGAGCAGAGGCAGTGGCGGGTGTGGAACTGATGGCCCCTGTGGCTGGGAGCCCTGTGGGACCCATTTTGCCTGATGGTGGGGGACGGCATGGTTCGGCGGAGGAAGCCATCGACGAGGTCCTAGAGATGGTGCTCGCCTCGCTGTTTCCCCAGTCCGATGGAGAGGGCGAGTCGGCAATGAGGGCTGGTGTGAGGAATGCTGCAGACCTGTGTGGACAGCAAAATGAGCCCATCGACTTGTGGTGTCTCAAGGGGCAATGTGCCCAGATGGTAGGAAGGTTGGACATGTGGTGGTGGAGGTGGAGGTTCACCATGAGGTATCACAGGAGGTGAAGATGGAAACAGGTGGAGACACGCTGAAGCATGAGGCTGTGACATCGGATTCAGATGATATCCTGACTCGAGCACAGAGGACCAGCAAGGTAGGTGGTGGTGGAGGAGGATGGTGGTGGTCCCTCGGGGACTTTGGACCTGGAGCTGGCCCAGGGAGAAGTTAAGGCTGCCAGTAGACACATGCATAAAGGAGTTTCTTGTGCCGGCATAGAGTGGATGTTGTATTTGTGCAAGAGCACAATATCAAGGTGGGGCGTGTATTGGAGGTGAATGGATATAGGACTTTTGTGACGCAGACTGGACGCTTGAAGGGAGGAGTAGGAGCCCTACTCCGGGAGGCTAGCCCATTTGTGGTTAGTAGAAGTGAAGGGGGGAGTGAGGGGCGTATTATCAGAGTGGATGGATGGTGGATGGGCGACCAAGTGGCGTTAGTGTGTGTGTACGCACCCGTGGAGAGCGATGCACGTCTGAAAGTGGATTTTGTGAGGGATGAGCTCGTTTATTATTTGTTCTTTACCACCTGTTGCTATTGTGGGAGGGGATTAGAATTGTGTTATTCACAGGGCAAACATTGAGCCGCATGGAGCAGGGCATTTTTCAACTATCCTAGGTGATCTTCTGAGAGATGTGTATGTGACGTATTTGGGGGTGGGGCTTGGGAGGTGGAGCACACTTTTGTTAAACATGGATATGCAGCAAGGCTAGATCGGGTGTACATCACAAAGCAGGTAAGAGTGGAGTCCTTGCGTATGGTGGAGGTGGAATATTCTGATCATAGGGCGGCTGTGGTAGACATGGGGTGGGATGGGCTGGCCAGGAGGTGTAAGAGTTATTGGAAACTAAATACGAGGATCCTGGGTGATGAGGAGGGGCAGGGAGGATTCGAGATGTTGTGGGCAGAGCTCAGTGAGGAAAGGCGGGGCATAGAGGATTTACTGGGGTGGTGGGACGGGGTGGCTAAGGCACGAATACGAAAGTTTTATGCGAGGGAGGGGAAACGCATAATGCAACAATCATGTGGGCTCCTTCAGTACCTAGAGGGTAGGTTGAGGGATTGCTATGAGAGAGGTGGATACGGGAGTATATCCTGTGGAGGAGATAGAAACATTGAAGGGAAGGATTTGTGAGCTGCAAAATGAACGGTTTAATGTGGTGCATGTGCAGGGGGTGGAGGTTGAAGAGGTGTTATGGGGCGATCGACTGTCGGCATGTGTTTTACAGGGTCAGCAGCGACGTCGGATGGCCGCTGAGGTTGGTAGGTTAGTCGTCCACTCTGAAGTGGGGGGTTATCGTGAGGGGACGAGTGGTTATGCGGATGCATGGTATGAGCAGTATTTGGGAAGTAGTGCAGTGGGAGGTGCAGCATTGCATAGCATCTGTGAACTAGTGCATGTTCATTGGGGAGTAGTGATCGAGTAGCGCTGGGTGGGGAGATAGACGAGGGCAAGGTTTGGCGGGCATTAGGGAGTATGCGTACGGGAAAGGCTCCTGGGATTGATGGATTACCCTGTGAATTTTACCTGCAGAATTGCAAGTTAATGCATGAATTCCTGGTGGAATTAATGAATATCA
>NC_069400.1:43165019-43176834 GCF_026875155.1 Cherax quadricarinatus
TAAAACAATTAGGCGCTTTACATACGAAACAATAAAAAAGTGAGTTAGGGTTATTAATGAATTGTGAAAGTACTGAACAGTGCACATACAAGAAGTGCTCAGTTTACAATGCACTGGTTACCGTATAAACTTTACTAAGCTAAGCATACTTTCACTGCAATACTGTAATTGTTATCTCACTGCAATACTGTCATTGTTATCTCACTGCAATACTGTCATTGTTATCTCACTGTAATACTGTCATTGTTATCTCACTGTAATACTGTCATTGTCACCTCACTGCAGTACTGCAACTGTTATTTCACAATACTACCATTATCATCTCAAAATATTGCCATCGTGATTTTACTGTAAAACTGTAATTATCTCGCTGTAATACAGTACTGTTATCTCACTAATACAGTACTGTTATCTCACCGTAATACAGTACTGTTATCTCACTGTAATAAGAGTACACAGCAGCAGATTCATTCCCCCGGAATACTGAACTGTTTACGTAGCGCAGAATTGGCTAAACCGCAATCAAATCTCCTTGTTTTAGCAGCTTCTAGAGTAATGTTATATTCTATGTACCTTGACATTATACCTTCCATTCTTCCAAGCGCTGTATGACCTATACAGGGTTAGCGCTTCCCCCATGAATATAACAACGTAATAATTACAGTAACATCCCCAGTAAACCGGATTCTTCAACAAGTTCCCTTAGAAATTCTTATTTATCACCGCTCTTGTCAAGCTATTCCAAACACATTGATCAGAAAAATAAAAAAAAGTTTTAGGACGATACCAGAAACAGAAATTCCATCAGAGAGGCCATCCTTGGCGCAGTGAAGACCAGAGTGACGCACAACCCACCTACACCACACCACTGGTGACCTCTTAAGATGGAAGGAAGACAAACAGTGTTTGTCTGTTGTTCTGGTGCGCAAAAAAGCTCCATTTTTAACACAGTAGACGATGAAAGCTTCGATTAGAATTTTCTATTTTTCAGATTCCAGCTAATCAGTATATTACAATGCACTGCCTAAATGGGGGAAAAAAAATCTAAAAATTAGTTACTTGACTGTTTTGATTAGTTTCAAGTCTATCAGCTGCAAGAGAGTCGAGAAAACTGCGTTTTTCAACTTTTCACCACTTATGTAATGGAATATGCATTGATAGTTCACTGTCAATGCATATTCACTGAGGAACATGTCTCTTCCTGGGACTTTTATGTCAAAATTGTCGTAAATGATACATTTTGAAGTTAGTTCTGGGATCTCGAGATGGATTTACTCAAGTCTCGAACTAAGATTCGGTTATCACAAAGTGTTGAAATTTGGTAAATTGAATGTAACAATTTCTTTGAATATAATAATAATAATAATAATAATAATAATAATAATAATAATAATAATAATAATAATAATAATAATAAAGGAAGCAAGGCACTGATTTAGAAAATATCTACTAATCAATATATATATATATATATATATATATATATATATATATATATATATATATAAAACTGGTCAATTAGCAAGAACTCATTTAAAATTAAGTCCTTTCTAAAATGTTCTCTTATACGTTTAAAGATATATTTTTTTCATTAATGTTAATGTAAAAATTTATAATTTTGCATGAAAGAATCTTAAAAAACTTACCTAACCTTATTATAACAAGAACAATTTATTTTAGCCTAACCCAACTAAATATATTTTAGATTTGTTTAAAGTAATTTAATACTAAGCAAACACAGTTAAATATATTTTTTTTCGTTAGGTTCAGAATGATTTTGGCGAAATTATTGCATACACAAATTTTCGCTTGTCTTATATGGCAAGATGAGCGTTGCTATTTAAACCAAGATCGCAAGTTCTGCCTATTCGGCACGACATACATATACTCTTCACGGGGACGGAACACATTACGTGATCATCATCGAGATTGGATACCGGACACCGGTGTGGAAAGATCGTAGGACAGTGTGTTGTGTTCGCTTGAAATATATGTCTGTGTTAGTTTACGCACAGATTGGCGACGTTTCTAGTGGTCCTTGGACTGTGTTCAGTGTTTCAGGGCAGTGAGCCACGTGCGGGTGGCTACGGGCCCTAACTGGGGCACTGAGCCTCACAGCTCTGTACCCAGTGTGGGCGGCTGTGAAGTCACAGGCAGCAGCTGGCTCTGTCCCCACACCTACAGTCACCATGACAGACCCAGGAGAGCGGCCTGAACGTTCATTGGAATGCGGGGACGAGTTGGAGGACGACGTGGTGAAGGTGGGAGCCCCCACCAAGAAGGCCAAGGATGCAGTATTGTATCTGCCAATCTGCCACTAGATCCGTCGGCAGCCGCTACCCAAGGAGACTTGCACCCCCAGATGGCCATAGGGATTGTGGAAGGAAGCCAGGAGGCTGTAGATCCACAACTGGCAAGGATAGAGGCATCCCAGGTCCCTAAACCAGTTGCGCTGGCCTCCACATTGGACGGGGACTGGCTGACTCCACGTGGAGTTTATCTGGAGTTTATCTGGAGAGAGTTCCGGGGGTCAACGCCCCCGCGGCCCGGTCTGTGACCAGGCCTCCTTAGGTCAGTGTCCCAGGATGCGACCCACACCAGTCGACTAACACCCAGGTACCCATTTTACTGATGGGGAACATAGACAACAGGTGGAAAGAAACACGTCCAATGTTTCTACTCTGGCTGGGAATCGAACCCAGGCCCTCACCGTGTGAAGCGAGAGCGTTAACCACCAGGCCACCAGGACGAAGGAATTCCCGCTCAGCTCGGGCACAAGCAACCAGGGCCTTCAACAAATTCAAGGTTCTGGATTACGGGTTTGTAAGGTATCTGGAAGGTCTACCCCGCCTCAAGTTCAACTGCGAATTCACTCTCAGGAACGAAGTTTTGGTCATTCCTCGGGACGAGGATTCTTACGAGGAATTGAAGGGGCTGGCTGTGACGCATCCCAGCATGGTGGAACTGGTTGCTTCGGAGGTGTGTATACAAGGGGGGTGCTCTTACACGTCCCTGTGCCCCTCCCACTGAACCCCATTTTGGAAGTGCCCAATATTGTCAAGGCAGAGTGACTCACTGTAACAGTAAACAAGGTGCCCACCCGCCAGGTGCTGATCCACCACAAAGGTCCACTTCCCACGCACCTGGACCTTGGTGTCTGGGGAAGATTCAAGACCTGACCATACCTGTCAGGCCCAGTACAATGCTTCAATCATACCTGCCAGCGAGAGAAGAAGTGTGGTGTGTGCAGCAAGGCACACGACTCGAAGGACTGCATCGCCATCCTCAAACAGCCAACCGGCAAAGCCCTTCGGCCGGAGCCCAAGTGTGCCAACTGCTCAAAGAGGCACCATGCCTGGAACCGAAACTGTCCTGTGATGGTGCAGCACTGGCAGCAGGTTCGTCATCAGAACGACCCGACAGCCCCGACGCCACCCAGCCTTGGAACCACCCAGCAACAGTCGGTATGGGCTCCGACCGCGGTTCCCCAGATACCGCAGGAGGGCAATACCAGCGAGTTCCCGGCACTGGGCTCCCGGCAGTTGCATCAGGGGGCACGCACTGGCTTGCAGCAGCGCGGTCAACTACGGGGTCAGATGGTAAGGTGCCAAGAAGACAGAATCAATGGGAAAAACAGCCACAGGCCAGGCACACTGCCCAGCAGGTCCCAGCTGGGCACCAACATTCCTTGCCATACCGCCAGAAGGCCTCTTCTCAAGGGCAGGCCCCTACTGTGAGCGGCCAGAGTCAGGCAGAGGTTTCCCGCCAGGGGACCCAGAAGCCCATGGCCACTCAGGCCGGGCCCAGGGTGCACCCAGCTTATGCTGCTGCAGTGTCAACAGCCACCCAGACATACCCAGTGATCCAGCACCGACTCGATGGGTCGTCCAGCTCAATGCCTGCAGAGGTAATGGTCGAATCATTTTCCGATCGACTGAAGAAAACCATCGGGGTCATCTCAGCACTCCTCTGTCGCCTGCTGCCGTCGGCGGAGGACAGGGGCGCCTGCAGACAGCTCCTGTCATGGATGCTGGGCGTGGTCCTACTGGACAGGAAGGACTCAATGGAACTTCAGGCCATCATCCAAGAGTCCTTCCAGTCTGTGATGGAGGAGGCCCCGGAGTCGCCAACAACGGACGATGAGTCCCAGGCAGAGATGGAATCAGAGGGCCACCTCTGCGGCCCTTGAAGATCCTCCAGTGGAACATTTGCGGGCTGCAGCAGAAAATTCACTTAGTGATTGAAGCTGCAGTTCAGGATGAGGTTGATGTCTTCCTGTTCCAGGAGACACTTACCAATTAGTCACATCAAATGCAGCCACGTATCCCAGGATTCTCGGCCTACCTTCAGCGCCTGGAAGGGGCACGGCGATCTACGTCAGGACCACTATCCCTCATTCAATCTCCAATGACCCAGTCAACTGTGGGGAGGGTGTAGAGGTTCAGGCTGTCACCCTACACCTACCGGATGGACCTCTCGTGGTTTACAATATTTACAGAAGCTCTCGGTACACCCTTGACATTTCAGAGGTGGCAGCACTCGCCCCACGGGAGGGTTTCCTTGGTGTGCCTCCTTCAGCTACTCCTCCACCTTATCTGAGATTTAGACCAAGTTACGATTGGCCACCGGGCAGTGTCGCAGTGTGGCTCAGTTGCACCCAGACCCCACAACGAAGGCAGAACGTCTGGTGGACCTTTTCACTTCCAGAGCGGCCATGGCTCAACTGCCTCAACTGCTGTATAGCCCTTGTGGCTTAGCGCTTCTTTTTGATTATAATAATAATAATCAACTGCCTCAGGATCTCCAGGACCTCCAAGCCACCCTCCTTCCTAGAAGGATGATGGTGATCCAAGTGGCATGCCAGGCTAAGGACATCATGGATGAAGACTTCACCAACCAGGAGCTACAGGAAGCCTTAACATCTCATCAGGACACTGAACCGGGGCATGATGGTATCACCTATGGCACGATCACTCGGTCTGGCCATTCTGGCCATTCACCTGTCCTGGGGGTCGTCAACCGGACTTGGCGAGCTGGCAAACTCCCTGTCGTATGGAAGGAGGCTGACATCATCCCGATTCCTAAGCCTGGGGATCCTGGCAGTGTGAGACCCATCTCCCTCACCAGCTGCATCTCGAAGGTGTCTGAAAGGATGCTGTTGGAGCGCCTGAGGTGGAAGCTTGGCCCTCCTCATGAACACCTCTATGGCTTCACCAGAGGAGTGGGCACTTTTGAAAGCCTTACCACTCTACTGGCCGGCATTGGGTCGGACGCCCAAGCCCACATTGTTGTCTTTCTTGACCTCGAGAAAGCTTTTGAGCTAGCCAGTGCACCTGCCATCCTCTCACTCTTGGCCCGCAGGGGGGTTAAAGGCAGGCTGCTTTCATGGCTTCGTTCCTATCTCCAGGACAGGCGGGCCCGGGTACGCTTCCAGGGGCATGCCTCTTCTCTCAAGACCCTGGACAACGGCACTCCACAGGGCGGGGTGCTTAGTCCCACCCTGTTCAATGTACTGATGCACCAGCTGGTGCGCCTGCCTTTCTCCAGAGGCACCTTCCTCCTCAGCTATGCCGATGACCTGACACTTGTCGTACCTAGGAAGCGCCGGCTTATGCAGCGTGCCCAGGAGGACCTCGATCTGCTGGCTTCCACTTGCCGTCACTTGAGGCTCAAGATATCTGCGGCAAAATCCAAAGCCATGATCCTACGCACCAGGGTACACCCAGTCAGAGGCTGCGGGTCCTGGGCATCAACCTGGAGTGGGTTCACAGTTATAGGTACCTTGGCATCTACATTGACAGGCGCCTCACCTTCCAGAAACATGTTCACCACATTAAAGAGCAGGATCTGCAGAGGGTCAGGGCATTGAGTGCCATGGCCAACCCTTGGGTTTGGGCCAGCCTCGAGGTCATGAGGTTGTTCTACATCCAGGCAATATGCTCCCTCGCTGACTATAGGGCACTTGCTCTGGTTCACGCCAGACCCACAAACATCAAATCCCTCTGTGTCATTCAGAACACAGCTGTACGGGCCATGCTGGGGGCTCCTAGGTGGGCCAATGCAGTGGCTCTGAACCTTGAGGTGCAACTACAGCCTCTTGAAGACAGGATCCAACTGGTAGCTGCCAAGAGCATCGCAAAGTATCTCCGACTCGCACAGGGACAGGTCATTCCACTGCATCCCGGCCGCCGATGGATGTGGTCGGAAGCAGATGCCACACGGAAGCTCCTGCCCATGACATTGCTCCAGGTGGGAGGCTGCGACAGACTGGCAGTGAACTACACGGTGCCACCCCCTTGGGCACCAGAGCTGTTTGCGGTGCACTGGACAACCCTACCAGGCAGCAAGAGGCATTGCACCCAGGACATTCTGCAACGACTTGCCTCGGCTAGCATTGTGGGTGCGAAAGGCCCAGGGTGTGTGCCATATTACACCGATGACTCCAGAGACCCAGTGGCAAGCCGCACAGCTGCTGGGATATTCCACAGCAATCTGACAGCAGGTTGGCGCCTCCCAGACCATTGCACCATCCTCCAGGCCGAACTCTTTGCCATCCAACAAGCTCTGCAGAATGCTATTGCAGACCATCAGCATCCCCCATCATCCACGTTGATTCCAAGGCAGTGATCCAAGCGCTTATGCACAGAGAGCCAAAGGACAACATACACTTAATCACATCCATCCGGGGTGACCTGCAGACTCTCATGGCCCAGGGTCGCAGGGCTACCATCAACTGGATCCCGAGCCATGTGGGTATCCCTGGCAATGATGCTGCAGATGAGGCTGCTAGGACTGCAACCCTCGAGGCACAGCCACGTGCTGCAATCTCCATCAGCCTCAGCCACATTGCACTGTGGGCTGCCGGTGCAGCCAGACGCCCATTCCCTGACCCTGGGGATTCACGGACCCACAAGGCGCCCCCTCCAAGTATTCGGACACAGTCCAGAGAACTGAGGGTGCATATCCACCGGCTACGCTTAGGGTATCCCACCACTCCACAGATTGTTGAACAGGCTCTATGCTCATTGTGACCGAATGATTCCGAAGCCCTTGGTGCACTACCTGTTAGGCTGCCTGGCTACGATGCCCCTTCGCCGTAGACACTTCCCAATGACCCCAGTGGGGCAGGCCCGAGAGGATGAGGCAGCACATCTTGTGTACTTAGCTGTCAGGGACTTGGAAACCTTACTTCCAGTCATTGCACGTCATCCGCCCCCCCCCCCCCCGCTGAAGTTGCTGCGAGGGCCTGCTTTGGGCCTCCATTGCACTGCACACCAGCCGCTGTTAGTGCACACTAACGTTTGGTACGTCATCTGGCCATAGAGCTGGTGAGGCACCTCCCCTTTCTGCTGAAGACCTGCCACGCAGGTGCAAGTAAAGATAAACGACACTTCCCTACCCGGAGAGCCAATGCCGGGTCACCAAAATGGAAGAGACCTGGGCTGGGATACCATACCAGCGAATCAAATAATATAGAATAGAATACATATACTATATATATATATCACACTGGCCGATTCCCACCAAGGCAGGGTGGCCCGAAAAAGAAAAACTTTCACCATCATTCACTCCATCACTGTCTTGCCAGAAGGGTGCTTTACACTACAGTTTTTAAACTGCAACATTAACACCCCTCCTTCAGACTGCAGGCACTGTACTTCCCATCTCCAGGACTCAAGTCCGGCCTGCCGGTTTCCCTAAACCCCTTCATAAATGTTACTTTGTTCACACTCCAACAGCACGTCAAGTATTAAAAACCATTTGTCTCCATTCACTCCTATCAAACACGCTCACGCATGCCTGCTGGAAGTCCAAGCCCCTCGCACACAAAACCTCCTTTACCCCCTCCCTCCAACCTTTCCTAGGCCGACCCCTACCCCGCCTTCCTTCCACTACAGACTGATACACTCTTGAAGTCACTCTTTTTCGCTCCATTCTCTCTACATGTCCGAACCACCTCAACAACCCTTCCTCAGCCCTCTGGACAACAGTTTTGGTAATCCCGCACTCCTCCTAACTTCCAAACTACGAATTCTCTGCATTATATTCACACCACACAATACCCTCAGACATGACATCTCCACTGCCTCCAGCCTTCTCCTCGCTGCAACATTCATCACCCATACTTCACACCCATATAAGAGTGTTGGTAAAACAATACTCTCATACATTCCCCTCTTTGCCTCCAAGGACAAAGCTCTTTGTCTCCACAGACTCCTAAGTGCACCACTCACCCTTTTCCCCTCATCAATTCTATGATTCACCTCATCTTTCATAGACCCATCCGCTGACACGTCCACTCCCAAATATCTGAATACATTCACCTCCTCCATACTCTCTCCCTCCAATTTGATATCCAATCTTTCTCACCTAAATCTTTTTGTTATCCTCATAACCTTACTCTTTCCTGTATTCACTTTTAATTTTCTTCTTTTGCACACCCTACCAAATTCATCCACCAATCTCAGCAACTTCTTTTCAGAATCTCCCAAGAGCACAGTGTCATCAGCAAAGAGCAACTGTGACAACTCCCACTTTATGTGTGATTCTTTATCTTTTAACTCCACGCCTCTTGCCAAGACCCTCGCATTCACTACTCTTACAACCCCATCTATAAATATATTAAACAACCACGGTGACATCACACATCCTTGTCTAAGGCCTACTTTTACTGGGAAATAATTTCCCTCTTTCCTACATACTCTGACTTGAGCCTCACTATCCTCGTAAAAACTCTTCACTGCTTTCAGTAACCTACCTCCTACACCATACGCCTGCAACATCTGCCACATTGCCCCCCTATCCACCCTGTCATACGCCTTTTCCAAATCCATAAATGCCACAAAGACCTCTTTAGCCTTATCTTATATGTTTCACTGTAAACACCTGGTCCACACACCCCCTACCTTTCCTAAAGTCTCCTTGTTCATCTGCTAATATCCTCCAAACTGCTAATATCCCGAACCCCTCCTTTAGAGTGCGGGCATTGTACTTCCCATTTCCAGGACTCAAATCCGGCTATATAAAAATAACCGGCTTCCCTGAATCCCTTCAATAAATATTACCCTGCTCACACTCCAACAGATCGTCAGGTCCCAAATACCATTCGGCTCCATTCACTCCTATCGAGCACGCTCATGCACGCCTGCTGGAAGTCCAAGCCCCTCGCCCACCAAACCTCCCTTACCCCTTTCTTCCAACCTTTTCGAGGACGACCCCTACCTCGTCTTCCTTCCCCTACAGATTTATACGCTCTCCATGTCATTCTATTTTGATATATTCTCTCTATATGACTAAACCACCTCAACAACCCCTCTTCAGCCCTCTGACTAATACTTTTATTAACTCCACACCTTCTCCTAATTTCCACACTCCGAATTTTCTGCATAATATTTGCACCACTCATTGCCCTTAGACAGGACATCTCCATTGCTTCCAACCGCCTCCTCACTGTTGCATTCACAACCCAAGCTTAACACCCATATAAGAGTGTTGGTACTACTATACTTTCATACATTCCCTTCTTTGCCTCCATAGAAAATGTTTTTTGTCTCCACATATACCTCAATGCACCACTCACCTTTTTTCCCTCATCAATTCTATGATTAACCTCATCCTTCATAAATCCATCTGTCGAGACGTCAACCCCCAAGTATCTGAAAACATTCACTTCTTCCATACGCCTCCTCCCCAATTTGATATCCAATTTTTCTTTATCCAAATCATTTGATACCCTCATCACCTTACTCTTTTCTATGTTCACTTTCAACTTTCTACCTTTACACACATTCCCAAACTCATCCACTAACCTTTGCAATTTTTCCTTAGAATCTCCCATGAGCACAGTATCATCAGCAAAAAGCCACTGTGTCAATTCCCATTTTGTATTTAATTCCCCATAATTTAATTCCACCCCTCTCCTGAACACCCTAGCGTTTACTTCTTTTACAACCCCATCTATAAATATATTAAACAACCATGGTGACATTACACATCCCTGTCTAAGACCTACTTTTACTGGGAAGTAGTCTCCCTCTCTTCTACACACCCTAACCTGAGCCTCACTATCCTCTTAAAAACTCTTTACAGCATTTAGCAATTTACCACCTATTTCATATACTTGCAACATTTGCCACATTGCTCCCCTATCCACTCTATCATATGCCTTTTCTAAATCCATAAATGCAATAAAAACTTCCCTACCTTTATCTAAATACTGTTCACATATATGCTTCAATGTAAACACTTGATCTACACATCCCTTACCCACTCTGAAACCTCCTTGCTCATCCACAATCCTACATTCTGTCTTACCTCTAATTCTTTCAGTTATAACCCTACTGTACACTTTTCCTGGTATACTCAGTAAACTTATTCCTCTATAATTTTTACAATCTCTTTTGTCCCCCTTCACTTTATATAAAGGGACTATACATGCTCTCTGCCAATCCCTATGTACCTTTCCCTCTTTCATACATTTATTAAACAAAAATACCAACCACTCCAACACTATATCCCCCCCTGCTTTAACATTTCTGTCATGATCCCGTCAGTTCCAGCTGCTTTACCCCTTTTCATTCTACGTAATGCCTCACGCACCTCCCCCACACTCACATCCTATTCTTCACTCCTAAAAGATGGTATACCTCCCTGTCCAGTGCATGAAATTACCGCTTCCCTTTCTTCGTCGACATTTAAAAGTTCCTCAAAATATTTTCGCCATCTACCTAAAACCTCCATCTCCCCATCTACTAACTCCCCTACTCTGTTTTTAACGGACAAATCCATACGTTCCCTAGGCTTTCTTAACTTGTTTAACTCACTCCAAAATTTTTTTCTTATTTTCATTAAAATATCTTGACATTGCTTCTCCCACTCTATCATCTGCTCTTCTTTTGCACTCTCTCACCACTCTCTTCACCTTTCTTTTACTCTCCATATACTCTACTCTTCTTATAACACTTCTGCTTTGTAAAAACCTCTCATAAGCTAACTTTTTCTCATTTATCATACCCTTTACTTCATCATTCCATCAATCACTCCTCTTTCCTCCTGCACCCACCCTCCTATAACCACAAACTTCTGCCACACATTCTAATATTGCATTTTTAAAACTATTCCAACCCTCTTCAAACCCCCCCCCCCACTACTCATACTTGCACCAGCCCACCTTTCTGCCAATAGTTGCTTATATCTCACCCGAACTTCCTCCTCCCTTAGTTTATACACTTTCACCTCCCTCAAGCTTGTTGTTGCCATTTTCCTCTTTTCCCATCTACCTCTTACTCTAACTGTAGTTACAACTAAATAATGATCTGATATATCAGTTGCCCGTCTATAAACGTGTACATCCTGGAGCCTACCCATCAACCTTTTATCCACCAATACATAATCTAACAAACTACTTTCATTACGTGCTTTATCATACTTTGTATATTTATTTATCCTGTTCTTCATAAAATATGTATTACTTATTACCAAACCTCTTTCTACACATAGCTCAATTAAAGGCTCCCCATTTTCATTTACCCCTGGCACCCCAAATTTACCTACTACTCCCTCCACAACATTTTTGCCCACTTTAGCATTGAAATCCCCAGCCACCATTACTATCACACTTAGTTCAAAACTCCTCACGCATTCATTCAACATTTCCCAAAATCTCTCTCTCTCCTCTACACTTCTCTCTTCTCCAGGTGCATATATGCTTACTATAACCCACTTTTCACATCCATTCTTTATTTTACTCCACATAATTCTTGAATTAATACATTTATAGTCCTCTCTTTTTCCTGCCATAACTATCCTTCAACAT
>NC_069400.1:43177334-43187334 GCF_026875155.1 Cherax quadricarinatus
TTTTGGAGAGGGGAAAAAATTTTTGGGGAAATTTAAAAAAAGGGAAGCCGGTTTTTTTATATAGGCCGGGAATTTTTAAAAGGTTTGGAAAATGGGAAAAGGTAATGGAAAAATTAAAAGGAAAAGGGGTTGGGAATTTTTTAGATTTGGAAAAAATTTTAGGGGGATTGGAAAAGGAATTTTTGGGGAAATTTGGGGGTTTGGTTTTGGACGGGTGTTTAAAGTGAAACATAAAGATGGGGGAAAAAGGTTTTGTGGGCTTTTAGGATTTGGGGAAAAAAACCGGCTAGGGAACAGGGGGTTAGGGGGCATGTCCAATTTTAAGGGGAAAATTTGGTTTGTAAAAAAGGTAGGACTTAAAAAAGAAAGGGGAAGAGTTTTTAAAGGGAATAGTGGTTCAAAATATTAGGAAAGGGAGGGGAAATTTAAAATTTTTTAAAAAAGTATTAGCAAGGGTTAAAGAGGGTTTTGAAAAATTTTTTTTTTAGAGGGGTTAAAAATAGTGAATGGGGGGGCTTAAATCGTGGGAAGGAAAAGAGGGGGGGGTTCCCAAAAGGGTTGGGGAAAAAAGGGGTACAGGTTTTGGTGGGGAATTTGGGGTTTCCAGGGGGGATTCGGGGAAAGGGAATTTTGGGGGCCAAAGGTTTTTGGGGGTTTAAATTTTGGGTTGGGGGGGTGAAAAGGGGAAAAAAATTTTTAAAGGGGAAATTCGGGAAAAGGTTTTTTTAAAAGGGTTTTGGGGAAAATAAAAAAAGGATTGGGGGTTGGGAAAGTTTTTGGAAATTTTTCAAAAAGGAGGGAAAGGTAGGGGGGGGGAATGTTTCGGGAAAATTTAAAAAAGGGAGGTCCTTTGGGTTTATGGTTTTAAAAGGGTATAGAAGGGGGATGGGGGGGAAAAGGGTGGGGGTTGGGGGGGAAATTAGGTTCGGGGAAAGCAAAGAGTTTGGGTTTGGGGGCCCAAAGTGGGAGAAATAAAAAGGGGGAAATTTTCCCAAAAAAACCTTAAAAAGGGTTTTGGAAGTAAGGGTTTGAATAATTTTTAGGGGTTTGAAAGGTGGAAAGGCGGGGTTCGGGCAAGGGCCCGGGGGGTTTTGTAAAAATAAAAAAATGGGAGTTTCCCTTTGTTTGGGAAAGAAGGACCGGGAAAATTCCAAAAAAGTTGCCTGAAGAGGGGGGAGGAATTTGGGTGGGGGTTTTTCCCCCCCCCCGAAGAAAAAAAGAAAAAGGAAAATGGAGGAAAAAAAAAAGGTGATTAAAGAGGGGTATAAAATTGGGAGGAAGGAAGGGGGGGGGGGGGGTTTTCCCGGGAAATTTGGGGAGGGGGGGGGAAAAAGGGAGGGTTTTTGGGAAGGGGTTGGGAACTTTAGGGGAAAAGGGTGAGGGTTTTGAATTAGGATTTGTGGGGGAAAAATTTTTTTTTTCCCCCTTGGACCGGGTGTTGGGAGTTGCCCAAATCTTTATGGGGGGTAGGGGGAAAAGGCACCCGGGAAAAGGCCTGGGGGAGGGAAGTACGGGGGCCTTGGGTTAAAAAGGAGGGTTTTTTAAGTTGGGGGGGTTTAAAAATGTGTGGTAAAAGGGGTTTTTGGCGGAAAAGATGGGGAAAAATGGGGGAAAAAGGTTTTTCGGTTATCGGCCCCTGTTGGTGGGAACGGGGGGGTGGTGGAAATTAAATAAAATTTTTTTAAAAACTTAATTTAAATCACAAAAAAAATAAAATAAAAATTTTTTAAAAACACACTTTAAAATTAAAACAAAAACAATAATTTAAAACCCCCCTTAACCCAAAAAAAACTTCCCAACCCAACTTTAATTTCATTTAAAAACAAAAACCCCCTTTAAAAAAAAAAAAAAAAAAAAAACCCCACCCCAAAAAAAAAAAAAAAAAAAAAAAAAAAAAAAAATAAAAAAAATAAAATAAAAAAACCCCCCCCCCCCCCAAAATTTAACCCCCCCCCCCCCCCCCCCCCCCCCCCCCCCTTTTTACCCCCCCCCCCCCCCCCTTTAAATTTTTTTTTTTTTTCCCCCTGGGGTGGCGGGCCCTTCAGCAAAAGGGGGAGGTCCCTTACCGGGCTTTTTGGGCCCAAACGTCCCAAAAACTTTAATGTGCCTAACAGGGCTGGGGGGAAAGTCCCAAGGGGGGAAGGCCCCCAAACCCGGCCCCTCGCAGCAATTAAAAGGGGGGGGGGGGGCCGGATGACGTGCAATGAGGGGAAGAAAGGTTTTCCCCAACCCCTGACAGCTAAGTAAAACAAGATGGGGCGCCTCTTTTCCTCTCCCCCCCGCCCCCGGGGGTCTTTGGGGAAGGGGTTCCCGGAAAAAGGGGATCGTACCAGGCACCCTAACAGGTAGTGAAACCAAGGGCTTCGGAATCTTTTCGGTCACAATGAGAAATAGAGCCTTTCAAAATCTGGGGAAAAAAAAAGGGTTGGGGGGTTACCCAAGCGTACCCGGGTGGATAGGGCACCCTAAATTCTCTGGACTGTGCCCGAATATTTGGGAGGGGGCGCCTTGTGGGTCCGTAAATTCCCCGGGTGGGGAATGGGCTTTCCTGGCTGCACCGGCAGCCCCCCAGTGAAATGTGGCTGGGGCATGGGATTGCAAGCACGTGGCTGTGCCTCGAGGGTTGCAGTCCTAGGGGCCTCATCTGCAGCATCATTCCAGGGGATACCCACATGGTTTCGGGATCCATTTGATGGTAGCCCTGCGCCCCCTGGGCCATGAGGGGTCTGAGGTCCCCCCCCGGGGATGTTGATTAAGTGTATTTTGCCTTTGGCTCTCTGTGCATAAGCGCGGATCCTCCCTTTGGAATCAACGTGGATGATGGGGGATGCTGATGGTCTGAAATTAGCATTCTGCAGAGCTTGTTGGAGGGCAAAGATTTGGGGCTGGAGGATGGGCAATGGTCTGGGAGGCCCCCAACCCCTGCTTTTCAGATTCTGGGGAAATTATCCAGCAGTTGTGCGGCTTGCCACTGGGTTCTGGAGTCATCGGTTTTAATATGGCACACACCCGGGGCCCTTTTCCACCCAAAATGCTAGCCGGGGAAAAGTCGTTGCAAAATTGCCCTGGGTGCAAATGCCTTTTCCCCTTTCCCCGGGGTGGGGTTTTTTCCAGTGCACCGAAAACAGTTTGGGTTGCCCAAGGGGGGGTGGCCCGTGTAGTTCACTGCCATTTCGTCGCACCCCCTCCCCCGGGAGCAAAGGGTCAGGGGCAGGGTTTCCCGGGGTGGCATCTGTTTCCCGGGCCCAAACATCCATCGGGGGCCCGGGGATGCATTTGGAATGACCTGCCCCGGGCCCGGACCCGTAAATCTCTCATCAGTTTGCACCCCCTGCGAGTCGGGTTTCCCTTTGTAAACCTCTTGGCAGTCCCCAGTTAAATCTGTCTTCAAGGGGCCCTGTAGTTGCACCAAGGGGTTCAGACCCAATTTTTTTGGCCCCACCTAGGACCCCCCAGAGGGCCCCGGGACAGCTGTGTTTGAATGACACAGGGGGATTTAAATGTTTGGGGGTCTGGCGTGAACCAGAGAAAGTCCCCCTATAGTCAGCGAGGGAGCAATTGCCTGGATGTAGAAAAACCCCATAAACCCTCGGGCGGGCCCAAAACCCCAAGGGGTTTGGGGCCAGGGGCCCCAAAAAGGGGGGGGCCCTGACCCTCTGCAGATCCTGCTCTTTAATGTGGTAAAATGTTTCGGGAAAAGGTGAGGCCCCGGGCCTGTAATCCCAAGGGTACCTAAAACTTTGAACCCACCCCGGGTTTTGATGCCCGGACCCGCAGCCTCTGACGGGGTGTCCCCTGGTTGCTTTAGGATCATGGTTTTGGGGTTTTGCCGCAGATATCTTGAGCCTCAAGTGAGGGCAAGTGGAAGCCAAAAAGGGGGGGGGCCGGGGGGAAAAAGGGGGGGGAAAAAAAAAAGGGGGGGGGAAAAGGGGGGGGGGGGCCCCAAAAAGGGGGGGGGGAAAAAGGGGGGGGTGGGGCCCCGCCCCCGGGCCCCCGGGGGCCGGGGGGGGAAAAGGGGGGGAACCCCCCCGGGGGGGAAAAACCCCCCCTTTTTTTTCCCCCCCCCCCGGGGGGGAGGGGGGGGCCCCTTTTTGGGGAAACCCAAAAAGGGGGGGGCCCCTTTTCCCCCTTGGGGGGGGTTTAAAAAACCCCCCTTTTTAACCCCGGGGGGAAAGGGGGGGGTTTTTAAAAAAAAACCCCCCCCCGGGGCCCCAAAACCCTTTGGGGGGGTTGGGCCCCCCGGGGGGGGGTTAAAGGGAGGGTTCCCCCCCAAAAAAGGGGATTTCCCCCTTCCCAAGCCGGGGGCCCCCCCGGGGGGGGAAGGCCCCCCGGGGGGGTTTCCTTTTAAAAAAAGGGGGTTTTTTTTTTCCCCCCTTTTTTAAATTTTTTTTTCCCCCCTTTTTTTTTTTTCCCCCCCCCCAAAAAAAACCTTTTTTAAAACCCCCAAAAAATTTTTTTTCCCCCCCGGGGGGGGGGTTTTTTTTTTAAACAAAGGGGGGAAAAAAAAAAAAAAAAACCCCCAAAAGGGGGTTAAAAGGGGGGGCCGTTTGGGGCCGGGGGCCCGGGGTTAAAAAACCCCCCCTTTTTTTTGGGGGGGGGTTTTTTGGGGGGGGAAAAATGGCCCCCCGGGGGGGGCCCCCCAAAAAAAAAAGGGGGGGGAAAAAAACCCCCCCAAAAGGGGGGGGGGGGGGCCCCCAAAAAAAAGGGGGGGGGGGGTTTTTTTGGGGGGGGGGGTTTTTTTTTTCCCCCCCCTTCCCAAAAGGGGGGAAGGGGGGTTAAAAAGGGTTTTGGGGGGAGATTGGGGTTTGGGGGCCCGAAGGGGCGGGTTTCCGGGGAAAAAAATTTGGGCCCGGGGCCGGGGGGGAAAATTTTTCCCCCCGGGGAAAAAAAAAAAAACCCCCCCCCAAAATTTTTTTTTTGGGGGGGGGGAAAGGGGCCCCCCGGGGGGGAATTTCCCCCCTTCCCTCCCGGGGCCCCCCCCTTTTTTTGGGCCCCCGGGGCCCCCCTTTTTTTTTTGGGCCCCCTTTTCCCCCCTTTTTTTTGGGGCCCCCCCCAAAGGGGGGGGGAGGGGGCCCCCCCCCCCCCGGGGGGGGGGGGGAAAAAAATTGGGGCCCCCGGGGGGTTTTTCCCCCCCCGGGGGCCCTTTTCCCCCCCTTTTTTTAAAAAAAAACGGGGGGCCCCGGGGGGGGGCCCGGGGGGCCCCCGGGGGGTTCCCCCCCCCTAAGGGGGCCCCCCTTTGGGGGCCCCCCCCTTTTTGGGGGGGGCCCGCCCGGGGGGGGGTTGGGGGTTTGGGGGGGGGTTTTTAATTTTTCTTGGGGAATTCCCCGGCCCCCTTTTTTTTCCCCCCGGGCCCCCCCTTTTTTCCCGGGGCCCCCGGGGAAACCCCCCGGGGGCCCCCTGCCCCTTTGGGGCCCCGGGGGGGGAACCCTTTTTTGGGGGGGGTTTTTTTTTGGGTTTTGGGGGCCCCGGGGCCCCATCCCAATTTCTGGGGGAACCCCCCGGGGGGGGGTTTTTTGGGGGTGGGTTTTAAAAGGGGTTTTCCCCCAAGGGTTTTTTTGGGGGGCCCTTTTCCCCCCCCTTTTTTTCCCCCCCCAAAATTTTCCCGGTTTGGGGTTTGGGTTGGGTTTTGGGGGTTTTTTAAACCCCCCCCCCGGGGGGGAAACCTTGTTGGGCCGGGTTTGGGGGGCCCGGGGGGGGGCCCCCCCCCAAAAAGGGGGGGGGGGGCCCCCCTTTTTTTTTGGGGGGGGTTTTGGGGGGGTTTTCCCCCGGGGCCCCCCCCCGGGGGCCCCCCCCGGGAAAAGGGGGCCCCGGGGGGGCCCCCCCCCCCTTAAAAAACCCCCCCCCCAAAACCCAAAACCCCCCCTTTAATCCCGGGGAAAAAAAAGGAAATTCCAAAAATTTTTTCCCCCCCCCCCAATTTTGGGGGGGGGGGGTTTTTAAAAAAAAATTTTCCAAAAAATTTTTTGGGGGGGCCCCGGGGTTTGGGGGGTTTTTCCCTGGGGGCCCCCCCCTTTGGGGCCCCCAAATTTTTTGGGGACCCGGGGGGGAATTTTTTTTGGGGGGGGGCCCCCCTTTTTTTTCCCCCCAAAAACCCCGGGGGGTTTTTTTGGGGGGGGCTCCCCCCCGGGGGGGCCCCCCCAAACCCCCTTTTTGGGGGGCCCCCCTTCCCCGGGGTTTGGGGGGCCCAACCCCCCTTTGGCCCCCCCCCCCTTTTGGGGGGGGTTGGGGCCCAAACCCGGGCCCTTTCCCCGGGGGCCCCCCCCCCCCAAAAAAAAACCCCCCCCCCGGGGGGGTTGGGGGAAAAAAAAATTTTTAAAAAACAAAACCCCCCTTTCCCCCCCCGGGGGGAAAAAAAATTCCAAAACCCCCCCTGCCCTTTTTTCCCCCGGGGGGTTTTTTTAAAAAAAATTTTTTTTAAAAAAAGGAAAAATTTTTTGGGAAAAAAGGGAAACTTTTTTTAAAAAAAAAATTTTTTAAAAAAGGGGAAAAAAAAAATTTTTTAAAAAATTTTAAAAAATTTTTTTTAAGGAAAAAAAAAAATTTTTTTTTGTTGGGAAAATTTTTTTTTTAAAAAAAAATTTTTTTTTAAAAAAAAAAATTTTTTTTTAAAATTTTTTAAAATTTTTAAAAATTTTTTTTAAAAAAAATTTTTTTTTTCCCCTTTTTAAAAAAAAAATTTTTTTTTTAAAAAAAAAAAAAATTTTTTAAAAAATTTTAAAGGGCCAAAAAATTTTTATAATTTAAAAAAAATTTTTTTTTTTTTAAATTTAAAAAAAAAAATTTTTTTTTTTTAAAAAAAAATTTTTTTTTAAAAAAAAATTTTTTTTTTTTAAAATAAAAAATTTTTTTTTTTTTTTTTTTCCCCCCTTTTTTTTTTTTAATTTTTATTTTTTTATTATTATTATTTTTTAAAAAAAAAATTTTTTTTTTAAAAAAAAAACCTTTAAAATTTTTCCGGGTTTTTCCAAAAAAAATTTAAAAAAATTTTTTAAAAAAGGGAAAAAAACCCTTTTGGGGAAAAAAGGAAAAATTTTTTTTTTAAAAAAAAAAAAAATGGGGGCCCCCCCCCTTCCCTTTTCCCTTTTAAAAATTAAAAAAACCCCAAAAAAAAATTTTTTTTTTTTTTTTTTTTTTTTTCGCAAATCATTCTGAACCCTAACAAAAAAAAATTATTTAACTGGTTTGCTTAGTATTAAATTACTTTCAACAAATCTAAAATATATTTAGTGGGTTAGGCAATAATAAATTGTTCTTGTTATAATAAGTTAGGTAAGTTTTCTAAGATTCATTTCATAGCAAAAAATTTATAATTTTCATAACATTAATGAAAAAAAATATATTTAAACGTATAAAGAACATTTAGAAAGGACTTAATTTTAAAATGAGTTCTTGTAATTGACCAGTTTTTAATCTATATAAATATATATATATATATATTAATATATATTATATATAAAAATATATATATATAATAATATATATAAACTATTAAATAGGACTTAATATTAAATATTACTATCTATTACCTATTTATATATATATATATATATATATATATATATATATATATATATATATTGATTAGTAGATATTTTCTAAATCAGTGCCTTGCTTCCTTTATTATTATTATTATTATTATTATTATTATTATTATATTCAAAGAAATTGTTACATTCAATTTACCAAATTTCAACACTGTGATAACCGAATCTTAGTTCGAGACTTGTGTAAATCCATCTCGAGATCCCAGAACTAACTTCAAAATGTATCATTTACGACAATTTTGACATAAAAGTCCCAGGAAGAGACATGTTCCTCAGTGAATATGCATATTCCATTACATAGGTGGTGAAAAGTTGAAAAATGCAGTTTTCTCGACTCTCTTGCAGCTGATAGACTTGAAACTAATCAAAACAGCCAAGTAACTAATTTTTAGATTATTTTTTTTCCCCATTTAGGCAGTGCATTGTAATATACTGATTAGCTGGAATCTGAAAAATGGAAAATTCTAATCGAAGCTTTCATCGTCTACTGTGTTAAAAATGGAGCTTTTTTGCGCACCAGAACAACAGACAAACACTGTTTGTCTTCCTTCCATCTTAAGAGGTCACCAGTGGTGTGGTGTAGGTGGGTTGTGCGTCACTCTGGTCTTCACTGCGCCAAGGATGGCCTCTCTGATGGAATTACTGTTTCAGGTATCGTCCTAAAACTTTTTTTTATTTTTCTGATCAATGTGTTTGGAATAGCTTGACAAGAGCGGTGATAAATAAGAATTTCTAAGGGAACTTGTTGAAGAATCCGGTTTACTGGCGATGTTACTGTAATTATTACGTTGTTATATTCATGGGGGAAGCGCTAAACCTGTATAGGTCATACAGCGCTTGGAAGAATGGAAGGTATAATGTCAAGGTACATAGAATATAACATTACTCTAGAAGCTGCTAAAACAAGGAGATTTGATTGCGGTTTAGCCAATTCTGCGCTACGTAAACAGTTCAATATTCCGGGGGAATGAATCTGCTGCTGTG
The DNA here is from genome assembly GCF_026875155.1 of Cherax quadricarinatus. Lineage (NCBI taxonomy): Eukaryota > Metazoa > Arthropoda > Malacostraca > Decapoda > Parastacidae > Cherax > Cherax quadricarinatus. The sequence continues at coordinate 43,185,863 of NC_069400.1, forward strand.
TACTCTTATTTCAGGTCTTAAAGTATGCTTAGCTTAGTAAAGTTTATACGGTAACCAGTGCATTGTAAACTGAGCACTTCTTGTATGTGCACTGTTCAGTACTTTCACAATTCATTAATAACCCTAACTCATTTTTTTTATAGTTTCGTTCATGTAAAGCGCCTAATTGCTTTAAGTATTACTAGACGAAATTTTTTAAGATTTAGAACATTGAAACTGGTTTTGCCCATATTGCACATGTTCAAGTTTTAATGAAAATATAAGATCTTAGTTTCGTGATTTTACCAAAACTATAATCTGAAGAAGATATAAACTGCGACCTTGAACTAGATCAATTGTTCCGATAGTGTCGGCAATAATCTTCAACTGTGATCTGTGTTATACTTCACGCAGAGTTATTTTTATATATATATTTTTATTCGAGAGCATATCTTGTGCAGACAAACATTATATTATATATCTTATATATATATATTATATCTATATATATTATAAATTTTATATAATTTATATATTATATTATTCTATATCTAATATATATATTATTATACAATATATCGATAATATATATATCTATATATATATATATATATATATATATATTATTCTAAATCTTTATATATATATTTATCTATATATATCTATATAATATATATATATATAATATAGATAGATCGATAGATAGTAGATAGATAGCTTGCTAGTAGATAGATAGATAGATAGATAGATAGATAGAACGAGATAGATAGATAGATAGATAGACCGGATAGATAGATATAAATTTAGACATACTGAGAACAATAAGTACATAAAGGAAAAAAAACATACACACCTACCACACACAGAGAAACACCGACACAGAAAAACTACAAAATCTTACAAGCACACTACACACCACTCGAGCAACCTGCAGGATATATTTTTATGAAAACATTCACATTGTCCACGTCTTCACTTTCAAATAACGTGTGACTGCGCGGACCAAAACACACAGTACTCGTGTTTAGAGTTATGTAAAGAAGACATCCACACATATAATGTACAAGAAAACACATTTCCTAATACTCCATATCCTGGGGTTAAATCATACAGAAAGTATCTGTATCCGCCGGAGCTACACACACCTCCGCCAAACATCATTGGCCAATTACTGAATTCACATGTCGTGGGCTGATGCCCTTGTGGCTTCTTAGCGCTTTTTAGGGGAAGTGTATAAATAATATGTCGTTGTCACCTAACAAGTGCTCTATCATATTAGATTAATATGCTTATCAACAAAATTCGTATCACAGACAGGCTTCTGTAACCTAATGCGAAACACGTAATAAACTACCCTATCACAACCTATTCACTGCACAAAGGCCATTGACAAAACAAACGGTGTATACAAGAAAAACTACCAAGTTGCAAAAGTCAGTCACTTCAACACTCCTTACCCCCCCCCCGCTTCCCCTCATTGGGCAACTCCAATC
>NC_069400.1:43192334-43204834 GCF_026875155.1 Cherax quadricarinatus
CTCTCGCTCTCTCTCTCGCTCTCTCTCTCGCTCGTCTCTCTCGCTCTCTCTCTCGCTCTCTCTCTCGCTCTCTCTCTCGCTCTCTCTCTCGCTCTCTCTCTCGCTCTCTCGCTCTCTCTCTCGCTCTTCTCTCGCTCTCTCTCTCGCTCTCTCGCTCTCTCTCTCGGCTCTCTCTCTCGCTCTCTCGCTCTCCTCGATCTCTCGCTCTCTCTCGCTCCCTCTCGCTCTCTTCTCGCTCTCTCTCTCGTCTCTCTCTCGCTCTCTCTCTCGCTCTCTCTCTCGCTCTCTCTCCTCGCTCTCTCTCTCGCTCTCTCGCTCTCTCGCTCTCTCGCTCTCTCGCTCGCTCTCTCGCTCTACCTCGCTCTCTCGCTCTCCTCGACTCTCTCTCCACTCTCTCTCGCCTCTCTCGCTCTCTCTCTCTCTTCTCTCTCTGCTCCTCTCTCTCTCCTCTCTCGCTCTCTCTCTCTCTCTCGCTCTCGCCTCTCTCGCTCTCTCTCTTCTCTCTCTCTCTCTCGCTCTCCTCGCTCTCTCTCGCTCTCTCTCTCTCTTCGCTCTCCTCTCTCTCTCTCTTCTCGACTCTCTCGCTTCTCTCCTCTCGCCTTCTCTCTCGTCTCTCGCTCTCTCTCTCGCTCTCTCTCTCGCTCTCTCTCTCGATCTCTCTCTCTCGCTCTCTCTCTCTCGCTCTCTCTCTCTCGTCTCTCTCTCGCTCTCTCTCTCTCGCTCTCTTGCTCTCTCTCGCTCTCTCTCGCTCTCGCTCTCTCTCGCTTCTCGCTCTCTCTCGCTCTCTCTCGCTCTCTCTCTCGCTCACTCTCTCGCTCTCTCTCTCGCTCTCTCTCTCGCTCTCTCTTCTTTCGTCTCTCGCGCTCTCTCTCTCGCTCTCTCTCTCGCTCTCTCTCTCGCTCTCTCATCTCGTCTCGCTCGCTCGCTCGCCTCTCTCTCTCGCTCTCTCTCTCGCTCTCTCTCTCTCTCTCGCTCTCTCTCTCGCCTCGCTCTCCTCTCCTCGTCACTCTCTCGCTCTCGCTCTCGCTCTCTCTCTCGCTTTCTCGCCCTCGCTCGCTCCGCTCTCTCTCTCTCGCTCTCTCTCTCTCGCTCTCTCTCGCTCTCGCTCCCTCTCGCTCTCTCTCTCTCGCTCTCTCTCTCGCTCTCTCTCTCTCTCGCTCTCTCTCTTCTCTTCGCTCTCTCTCTCTCTCGCTCATCTCGCGCTCTCCGCGCTCTTCCGCTCTCGCTCTCGCTCGCTCTCGCTCTCTCTCGGCTCTCGCTCTCTCTCGACTCTCGCTCTCTCTCGCTCTCGCTCTCTCGGACTCGCTCTATCTCGCTCTCGCTCTCTCTCTCTCTCGCTCTTCTCTCGCCTCTCTCTCTCGCGTCGCTCTCGACTCCCTCTCGCTCTCGCTCTCTCGCTCGCTCTCTCTCGTCTCTCTCTCGCTCTCTCTATCGGCTCCTCTCTCGCTCTCTCTCTCCGCTTGCTCTCGCTCTGCTTCTCTCTCTCGCTCTCTCTCTCTCGCTCTCTCGCTCTCTCTCTCGCTTCTCTCTCCTCTCTCTATCGCTCTCTCTCTCGCTATTCTCTCTCGCTCTCTCTCTCGCTCTCTCTCTCGCTCTCTCTCTCGCTCTCTCTTCGCTCTCCTTCTCTCGCCTCTCTCTCTCGCTCTCTCTCTCGCTCTTCTCCTTCGCTCTCTCTTCTCGCTCTCTCTCTCGCTCTCTCTCTCGCTCTTCTCTCGCTCTTCTCTCGCTCTCTCTCTCGCGCTCTCTCTCGCTCTCTCTCTCGCTCTCTCTCTCGCTATCTCTCTCGCTATCTCTCTCGCTATCTCTCTCGCTCTCTCTCTCGCTATCTCTCTCGCTATCTCTCTCGCTATCTCTCTCGCTATCTCTCTCGCTATCTCTCTCGCTATCTCTCTCGCTCTCTCTCTCGCTCTCTCTCTCCGCTCTCTCTCTCGCTCTCTCTCTCGCTCTCTCTCTCGCTCTCTCTCTCGCTCTCTCTCTCGCTCTCTCTCTCGCTCTCTCTCTCGCTCTCTCTCTCGCTCTCTCTCTCGCTCTCCTTAGCTTTCTCTCTCTCGCTCTCTCTCTCGCTCTCTCTCTCGCTCTCTCTCTCGCTCTCTCTCTCGCTCGCTTTCGCTTCTCTCTCTCTTCTCGCTCTCTCTCTCGCTCTCTCTCTCGCCTCTCTCTCGCGCTCTCTCTCTCTCTCTCGATCTCTCTCTCTCTTCTCTCTCGCTCTCTTCTCTCGCTCCTCTCTCTCTCTCTCTCTCGCTTCTCTCTCTCGCTCTCTCTCTCTCTCTCTCTCTCTCTCTCTCTCTCGCTTCTCTCTCTCGCTCTCTCTCTTCGCTCTCTCTCTCTCACTTCTTCTTCTCTCGCTCTCTCTCTCTGCTCTCTCTCTCTCGCTTCTCTCTCTCGCTCTCTCTTCTCGCTTCTCTCTCTTCGCTCTCTCTCTCTCGCTCTCTCTCTCTCGCTCTCTCTCTCTCTCTCTCTCTCTTCTTCTCTCGCTCCTCTCGCTCTTCTCTCCTCGCTCTCCTCTCTCTCGCTCTCTCTCTCTCGCTCTCTCTCTCTCGCTCTCTCCTTCTCGCTCTCTCTCTCCTACGCTCTCCTCTCGCTCTCTCTCTCCTCGCTCTTCTCTCTCGCTCTTCTCTCTTCTCGTCTCGCTCTCTCGCTGCTCTCTCTCGCTCTATCTCTCTCGCTCTCTCTCTCTCGCTCTCTCTCTTCGCTCTCTCTCTCGCTCTCTCTCTCGCTCTCTCTCTCGCTCTCGCTCTCGCTCTCTCTCCTGCTCTCTTCTCGCGCTCTCTCGCTCTTTCTCGCTCTCCTCTCTCGCTCGCTCTCTCGCTCTCTCTCTCCGCTCTCTCTCTCGCTCTCTCTCTCGCTCTCTCTTCGCTCTCTCTTCGCTCTCTATCGCTCTCTCTCGCTCTCTCGCGCTCTCTCGCTCTCTCTCTCTCGCTCCTCTCGCTCGCTCTCTCTCTCTCGCTCTCTGTCTCTCGCTCTCTCTCGCTCGCTCTCTCTCTCTCGCGCCCCGCTCTCTCTCTCGCTCTCTCTCTCGCTCTCTCTCTCGCTCTCTCTCTCGCTCTCTCTTCGCTCTCTCTCTCCGCTCTCCTCTCGCGCCTCTCTCTCGCGCTCTCTCTCTCGCTTCTCTCTCTCGCTCTATCTCTCGGCGCTCTCTCTCTCGCTCTCTCTCTCGCTCTCTCTCTCGCTTCTTCTCTCGCTCTCTCTCTCGCTCTCTCTTCGCTCTCTCGCTCTTTCTCGCTCTCTCGCTCTCTCTCTCTCGCTCTCTTCCCCCCCCGGCGCTCTCTCTCTCGCTCTCTCTCTCGCTCTCTCTCCTCGCTCTCTCTCTCGCTCTCTCCTCGCTCTTCTCTCGCTTTCTCTCTCGCTCTCGCCCTCGCTCTCTCTCTCGCAGCTCTCTCTCTCGCGCTCTTCTCTCTCGCTCTCTCTCTCGCGGCTTCTCTCTCTCGCGCGCTCTCTCTCGCGCTCTCTTCTTCGCGCTCTCTCTCTCGTCTCTCTCTCGCGCTCTTCGCTCTCTCTCTCGCTCTCTCTCTCGCTCTCTCTCTCGCTCTCTCTCTCGCTCTCTCTCTCGACGCTTCTCTCCTCGCTCTCTCGCTCTCTCTCGCTCTCTCTCGCTCTCGCTCTCTCTCCGATCTCGCTCTCTCTCCGCTCTCTCTTCTCTCTCCGCTCTCTCTCTCGCTCTCTCTCTCGCTCTCTCTCTCCGCTCTCTCTCTCGCTCCTCTCACTCTCTCTCTCGCTCTCTTCTCTCTCTCTCTCTCTGCTTCTCACTCTCTCTCCTCGCTCTTTTTTTTTTTTTTTTTTTATTTTTTTTTTTTTTTTTTTTTTACACATGGTTGGACAGGTTACGGATCCCTCGCTTTATTGCAAGCTATTTACAGGTTAGGATTCCTACCTTTATTGACAAGCTAAGAGCTGTTACCTACATCGCTCATTTGAAAGATTTTTATTGTTATGAGACATACAAGTATGGGAACAGGATGAAGGTGGACCAATCTGAGGGCCGCATTTTCATTTGATCAACTGGACATTATCTCGTTGAATCATTATGCTGAACGACGTGTTCCATACTCGAGTCATCCTGGGTATGTATGATTCAGATGAGGATTGTTTTGGAGAAGGGTACAGCAGAGTGAAGTTTGTGCTTTCTGCCCCGTCTTGTGGCATATAGCTTGTTTCGCGTGCTCCTCGAAGTGGATCCAAGTGTGGTATTTGGACAATATTGGCCTTGTCTAACAGTAAGGCACACCCCGTCCTCCGTGTGTAAGGCTCTGCTGAAATGACAGATCCATCCAGGGATGGGTCCAGGCGGAGAGATGGACGTCTCTCTCTCTCGCTCTCGCTCTCTCTCTCGCTCTCGCTCTCGCCTCTCTCTCGCTCTCGCTCTCGCTCTCTCTCGCTCGAGCTCTCGCTCTCTCTCGCTCTCGCTCTCCGCTCTCTCTCTCTCGCTCTCCTCTTCTCTCGCTCTCTCTCTCGCTCGTCGCTCTCGCTCTCGCTCTCTCGCTCTCTCTCTCCTCTCCCTCTCTCTCTCTCTCTTCTCTCTCTCCTCTCTCTCTCTCTCTGCTCTTTCGCACTCTCGCTCGCTTTCTCTCGCTCTCTCTCTCGCTCTCTCTCTCGCTCTCTCTTCTCGCTCTCTCTCTTCGCTCTCCCTGTCTCTCTCGCTCTCTCTCTCTCGCTCTCTCTCTCACGCTCTCTCTCTCTCGCTCTCGCTCTCTCGCTCGCTCTCTTCGCTCTCATCTCTCTCGCTCTCTCTCTCTCGCTTCTCTCACTCGCTCTCTCTCGGCTCTCTCTCACTCGCTCTCTCCTCTCTCGCTCTCTCTCTCTACGCTCTCTCTCTCGCTCTTCTCGCGCTCTCTCTCTCGCTCTCTCTCTCGCTCTCTCTCCTCGCTCTCTCTCTCGCTCGCTCTCTCGCTCTCTCTCTCGCTCCTCTCTCTCGCTCTCTCTCTCGCTCTCTCTCCCGCTCTCTTCTCGCTCTCTCTCTCGCTCTCTCTCTCGCTCTCTCTCTCGATCTCTCTCTCGCCTCTCTCTCTCGCGCTCTCTATCTCGCTCTCTCTCTCTCGCTCTCTCTACACGACTCTCTCTCTCGCTCGCTACTCTGCTCGCTCGCTCTCTCGCTCCTTCTCTCGCTCTCTCTTCGCTCTCTCTCCGCTTCGCTCTCTCACGCTCTCTATCTCTCCGCTCTCTCTCGCTCTCTCGCTCTCTCTCCTCGCTTCTCTCTCTCTCGCTCTCTCTCTCGCGCGTCTCTCTCTCTCGCTCTCTCCGCTCTCTCTCGCTCTCTCTCGCTCTCTCTCGCTCTCTTCTCTCGGCTCTCTCTCCTCTCGCTCTCTCTCTCTCCGGCTCCTCTCTCTGTCTCGCTAGCTCTCTCTCTCTCTCGCCTCTCTCTCTCTCGCTCTCTCTCTCTACTCGACTCTCTCTCTCTCTCGCTCTCTTCTCTCTCTCGCTCTCTCTCTCTCTCGCTCTCTCTCTCTCTCGCTCTCTCTCTCTCCTCGCTCTCTCTCTCTCTCCGCTCTTCTCTCTCGCTCTCTCTCTCTCTCGCTCTCTCTCTCTCTCGCTCTCTCTCTCTCTCGCTCTCTCTCTCTCTCGCCTCTCTCTCTCGCTCTCTCTCTCTCTCGCTCTTCTCTCGCTCTCTTCTCGCTTCTCTCGCGCTCTCTCTCTCGGCTCTCTCCTCGCTCTCTCTCTCGCTCTCTTCTCGCTCTCTCTCTCGCTCTCTCTCTCGCTCTCTCTCTCGCTCTCTCGACTCTCTCTCTCGCGCTCTCTCTCGGCTCGCTCTCTCGCTCGCTCTCTCGCTCGCACTTCTCTCTCTCTCTCGCTTCTCTCTCGCTCTCTCTCTCTCGCTCTTCTCTTCTCGCTCTCTCTCTCTCGCTCTCTCTCCTCTCGCTCTCTCGCGTCTCTCTCGCTTCTCGCTCTCTCGCTCTCTCTCTCTCGCTCTCTCTCTCTCGACTCTCTCTCTCTCGCCTCTCTTAGCGCTTCTCTCACGCTCTCTCTAGCTCTCTCTCTCTCGTCTCTCTCTCTCTCTCGCTCTATCTCCTCTCGCTCTCTCGTCTCTCGCTCTCTCTCTCTCGCTCTCTCACCGCTTTCTCTCTCGTCTCGCTCTCTCTCTCTCTCGCTCTCTCTCTCTCTCGCGCTCTCTCTCTCTCGCTCTCTCTCTCTCTCTGCCTCTCTCTCCTCTCTCGCTCGCTCTCTCTCTCGGCTCTCTCTCTCTCGCTTTCTCTCGTCTCTCTCTACTCGCTCTCTCTCTCGCTCGCTCTCTCGCTCTCTCGCTCTCTCTTCTCGCTGCTCTCTCTCGCGCTCTCGCTCTCTCTCTCGCTCTCTCTCTCGCTGTCTCTCCTCGCTCTCTCTCTCGCTCTCTCTCTCGCTCTCTCTCTCGCTCTCTCTCTTCGCTCTCTCTCTCGCGCTTCTCTCTCTCGCTCTCTCTCTCTCGCTCTCTCTCTCGCTCTCTCTCGCCTCTCTCTCTCGCGCTCTCTCTCGCTCTCTCTCTCGCTCTTCGCTCGTTCTCTCTCGCCTCTCTCTCTCGCTCTCTCTCTCTCGCTCTCCTCTCTCGCTCTCTGCTCTCTCGCTAGCTCTCTCTCTTAGTCTCTTTCCTCTAGCTCTCTCTCTTCTCTCGCTCTCTCGCTCTCTCTCGCTCTCTCTCTCTCTCGCTTCTCTCTCTCTCGCTTCTCTCTCTATAGCTCTCTCTCTTCTCTCGCTCTCTTCTCTCTCGCTCTCTCTCTCTCTCGCTTCTCTCTCTCGCACGCTCTCTCTCTCTCTCGCTCTCTCTCTCTCTCGCTCTCTCTCTCTCTCGCTCTCTCTCTTCGGCTCACTCTCTCTCTCGCTCTCTCTCTCTCTCGCTCTCTCTCTCTCTCGCGCTTCTGTCTCTCTCTTCTCTCGCTCTCTCTCTCTCGCTCTCTCTCTCGCTCGCTCTCTCAGCTCTCTGTCTTCTCGCTCTCTCTCTCGCTCTCTCGCTCCGTCTCTCTCTCGCTCTCTCTCTCGCTCTCTCTCTCGCTCTCTCTCTCGCTCTCTCTCTCGCTCTCTCTCTCGCTCTCTGTCGCGCTCTCCGCTCTCTCTCTCGCTCGCCTCTCTCGCTCGCTCTGCTCGCTCGCTCGCTCTCTATCTCTCGCTCTCTCTCGCTCTCTCTCGCTTCTCTCTCTCGCTCTCTCTCTCTCGCTCTCTCTCGCTCTCTCTCGCTTCTCGCTCTCTCGCCTCTCGCCTCTCGCTCTTCTCCCCTGCTCGCTCTTCTCGCTCCTCTCTTCCTCGCTCTCTCTCTCTCGCTCTCTCTCGCTCTCTCTCTCTCGCTCTCTGCTCGCGCCTCTCTCTCTCTCGCTCTCTCTCGCTCTCTCTCTCTCTCGCTCTCTTCTCTCTCTCGCGCTCTCTTTCGCTCTCTCTCTTATCGCTCTCTCTCTCTCTCATCCACGCTCTCTCTCTCACTCCTCGCTCGCTCTCTCTCTCGCCTCTCTCTCTCTCTCGCTCTCTCTCTCTCTCGCTCTCTCTCTCGCTCTCGCTCTCTCACGCTCTCTCTCTCTCTCGCTCTCGCTCTCTATCGCTCTCTCTCTCTCGCTCGCTCGCTCTCCTCGTCGCTCTCTCTCTCGCTTCTCTCGCTCTCTCGCGCGATCTCTCTCTCGCTCGCTCCGAGCGCGCTCTCGCTCTCTCTCTCGCTCTCTCTCTCGCTCTCTCTCTCGCTCTCTCTCTCGGCTCTCTCTCTCGCGCTCTCTCTCTCGCTCTCTCTCTCTCGCTCTCTCTCTCTCGCTCTATCTCTCTCGCTCTCTCTCACGCTCTCGCTCTCGCTCTCTCTTCGCTATCTCTTCGCTCTCTCTCTCGCTTCTCTCTCGCTCTCTGCTCTCGCTCTCTCTCTCGCTCTCCGCTCTCTCCGCTCGCTCTCTCTCGCTCTCTCTCTCGCTCTCTCTCTCGCTCTCTCTCGCTCTCGCTCTCGCTCTCTCTCTCGCTCTATCTCTCGTCTCTCTCGCTCTCTCTCTCGCTCTCTCTCTCTCTCGCGCTCTCTCTCGCTCTCTCGCTCTCTGTTCTCTCTTCGCTCGCTCTCTCTCTCTCTCTCGCTCTCTCTCTCTCGCTCTCTCTCTTCGCTCGCTCTCTCGCTCTCTTCGCTCTCTCTCGCTCTCTCTCTCTCGCTCTCTCTCTCTCTCGCTCTCTCTCTCTCTGCTCCTCTCTTCTCGCTCTCTCTCTCTCTCGATCTCTCTCTCTCTCGCTCCTCTCTCTCTCTCTACTCGCTTCTCGCTCTCTCGCTCTCTCCCCTCGCGCTCTCTCTCGCTCTCGCGCTCTCTCTCTCGCTCTCTCTCTCGCTCTCCCCCCCCACCTATCGCTCTCTGCTCGCTCTCTCTCTCGCTCTCGCCTCTCGCTTCTTCTTCGCTCTCTCTCTCGCGCGCTCGTCTCGCTCTCTCTCTCGCTCTTCTCTCGCTCTCTCTCGGCTCTCGCTCGCGCTCTCTCTCGCCTTCTCTCTCTCTCGCTCTCTCTCTCGTCTTCTCGCTCTCGCTCTCTCGCTCTCGCTCTCTCGCTCTCGCTCTCTCGCTCTCTCCCTCTATCGCTCTCGATCTCCTCGCTCCTCGCTTGGCTCTCGCGCCCTCTCGCTCGCGCTCTGCTCGCTCTCGCTCGCTCGCTCTCGCGCTCTCTCTCGCTCTCCGCGTCTCTCGCTCGCGCTATCTCTCTCGCGCGCTTCTCGCTCTCTCTCTCTCTGCTCGATCTCTCTCTCTTTCGCGCTGCTCTTCTCTCTCGCTCTCGCTCGCTCTCTCTCGCTCGCGCGCTCTCGCTCCGCGCGACCTCTCGCGCTGCGCTCTCGCTCTTCGCGCTGCGTCTCTCGCGCGTCTCTTCGCTTCTCGCTCGCTCGCGCTCTCTCTGCGCTATTCGCCTCGTGCTCGCTCGCGCTCTCTCTCTCTCGCGCTCTCCGCTCTCTCTCCGGCTCGCTGCTAGCTCGCTCTCGCTGCGCGCGCCCGCCCTCGTCTCTCGCGTCTAGTGCTTCGCTCGCTCGACTCTCTCTCGCTCTCGTCGCTCTCGCTGCGCTCGCTCGCTCTCGCTGCTCGCGCGCTCTCTCGCTCGCTCGTCGTCTCGCTCGCTCGACTGCGCTGTAACTAATTTTAGATTTTTTTTCCCCCATTTAGGCGTGCATTGTAATATCTGATTAGCTGGAATCTGAACAAATAGATAATTCTAATCGAAGCTTTCATCGTCTTACTGTGTTAAAAATGGGAGCTTTTTTGCGCACCAGAACAACAGCAAACCCGGTCTTGTCTCCTTCATCCTTTAGAGTTCACAGTGGTGTGTGGTGTAGGTGGGTTGTGCGTCCACTCTGGTCTTCCCTGCGCCAAGATGGGCCTCTCGGATGGAATTTCCTGTTTCTGGTATCGTCTAAAACTTTTTTTTATTTTTATGATCAATGTGTATGGAATCGCCTTGACAAGAGCGGTGATAAATCAGAATTTCTACGGGACTTGTTGAAGAATCCGGTTTACTGGGGTGTTACTGTAATTATTACGTTGTTAGTTTCATGGGGAAGCGCTAACCTGTTTTAGGTATACAGCGCTGGGAAGAATGGAAGGCTATAATGTCAATGTACATATAATATAAATTACACCAGACAGCTGCTAAACAAGGAGATTTGGATTGCGGTTTAGCCAATTCTGCGCTACGTAAACAGTTCAGTATTCCGGGGGAATGAATCTGCTGCTTGTACTGCTTATTTCCAGGGAGATAAACAGTACTGGTATTACGGTTGAGCTAAACAGTACTGTATTAGTGAGATAACTGTACTGAATTACCGCGAGATATTTCAGATTTTTTTTTAACAGTTAAAATCACGAATGGCATATTTTGAGAGATAATGGTAGTTTGTGAATAACAGTTGCAGTACTTGCAGTGAGGTGACAATGACAGTATCTCGTGAGATAAAACATGAAAGTTATACGTGAGATAACAATGACAGTTATTGCCGTGAGATAACACTGACAGTATTGCAGTGGCGATAACAATTACAGTATTGCAGTGAGGTATGCATGCTTAGTAAGTTTTATCCGGTACCAGTGCATTGTAAACTGAGCACTTCTTGTATGTGCCCTGTTCCAGTACTTTCACAATTTTTAATAACCCTAACTCACTTTTTTATGTTTCGTATGTAAAGCGCCTAATTGATTAAGTATTACTAGAACGAAATTTTTTATGGATTATAGAACATAAAATTAGTTGCCATATGCACCATGTATCAAGATTTATGACTTATAAGATTCTTAGTTCGCTGATGTTACCAAACTATAAATCTGAAGAAAATGAGTAAACTGCGAACCTGACCACTGATCATTGTTCCGAGTGTCTGCAATAATCTTCAACTGTGATCTGTGTTATACTTCACGCAGAGTTATTTTTATATATATATTTTTATTCGAGAGCATATCTTGTGCAGACAAACATTATATTATATATCTTATATATATATATTATATCTATATATATTATAAATTTTATATAATTTATATATTATATTATTCTATATCTAATATATATATTATTATACAATATATCGATAATATATATATCTATATATATATATATATATATATATATATTATTCTAAATCTTTATATATATATTTATCTATATATATCTATATAATATATATATATATAATATAGATAGATCGATAGATAGTAGATAGATAGCTTGCTAGTAGATAGATAGATAGATAGATAGATAGATAGAACGAGATAGATAGATAGATAGATAGACCGGATAGATAGATATAAATTTAGACATACTGAGAACAATAAGTACATAAAGGAAAAAAAACATACACACCTACCACACACAGAGAAACACCGACACAGAAAAACTACAAAATCTTACAAGCACACTACACACCACTCGAGCAACCTGCAGGATATATTTTTATGAAAACATTCACATTGTCCACGTCTTCACTTTCAAATAACGTGTGACTGCGCGGACCAAAACACACAGTACTCGTGTTTAGAGTTATGTAAAGAAGACATCCACACATATAATGTACAAGAAAACACATTTCCTAATACTCCATATCCTGGGGTTAAATCATACAGAAAGTATCTGTATCCGCCGGAGCTACACACACCTCCGCCAAACATCATTGGCCAATTACTGAATTCACATGTCGTGGGCTGATGCCCTTGTGGCTTCTTAGCGCTTTTTAGGGGAAGTGTATAAATAATATGTCGTTGTCACCTAACAAGTGCTCTATCATATTAGATTAATATGCTTATCAACAAAATTCGTATCACAGACAGGCTTCTGTAACCTAATGCGAAACACGTAATAAACTACCCTATCACAACCTATTCACTGCACAAAGGCCATTGACAAAACAAACGGTGTATACAAGAAAAACTACCAAGTTGCAAAAGTCAGTCACTTCAACACTCCTTACCCCCCCCCCGCTTCCCCTCATTGGGCAACTCCAATCCACTGTTTCTCATCAGTATACCTTACTCTGTCAACCATTCTCCTAGCTTTACTGAGCATATAAGCCTGTCCACATCTGCAACCGTATCACATCACAACAAACCACACCCAAGCATTCTAACAGCATACATGCGTACAATCCTCTGAAAAGATATATACCTAACCCTCTTACATAGGGGATGTGATGGTTAAGTGACCAAGCCATAGCAAGGGTTATAGACAGAGTAATGCAATCATCCTGGGGGACACTTAGGGCAAAAGTATAAAACCTAATATCCCCACTAACCCAATCTGGATCACACGCTTAATCCAGCGGTCATCTAGGTAATCTTACACCTAGACCACATCTGAACTTCCCTCGTGTACATTAATCCTCGCTCTCTCGCTCTCTCGCTCTCTGTCTCGCTCTCGCTCTCTCTCTCGCTCTCTCGCTCGCTCTCTCTCTCGCTCTCCTCTCTCGCGCTCTCTCTCTCGCTCTCTCGCTCTCTCTCCGCTCTCTCGCTCTCTTCTCTCGCCTCTCTCTCTCGCTCTCTCTCTCGCTCTCTCTCTCGCTCTCTCTCTCGCTCTCTCTCTCTCTCTCACTCTCTCTCCGCTCTCTCTCTTCTCTCTCTCTCCTCCTCTCGCTCTCTTCTCGCTCTCTGACTCGCCTCTTCTTCTCTCTCTCGCTCCTCTTTCGCTTCGCTCTCGCTCTATCGCTCTCTCGCTCTCTCGCTCTCTCGCTCTCTCGCTCTCTCGCTCTCTCGGCTCCTCTCGCTCTCTCTCTCGCTCTCTCTCTCGCTTCTCTCTCTCGCCTCTCTCTCTCTCTCTCTCGCTCTCTCTCTCGCTCTCTCGCGTCACTCCCGCTCGATCTCGCTCTCGCTCGCTCTCTCGCTCTCGCTCTCTCGCTCTCGCCTCGCTCTCTTCGCTTCGCTCTCTCTCTCTTCGCTCTCTCTTTCTCTCGCTCGCGCTGCTCTCTCGCTCTCTCTCTCTCTCGCTCCGTCGACGCGCAGTCTGCTCTCTTCTCTCGCTCGCTCTCGTCTCTGTCTCTCCGCTCGCGCTCTATCTCTCTCCGCTCTCCTCGTCTCTCTCTCGCTCTCTCTCTCTCTCTCGCTCTTCTCTCTCGCGCTCTCTCTCTC
>NC_069400.1:43212334-43222726 GCF_026875155.1 Cherax quadricarinatus
CTCTCTCTCCGCTCTCTCTTCTCTCTCCGCTCTCTCTCTCGCTCTCTCTCTCGCTCTCTCTCTCCGCTCTCTCTCTCGCTCCTCTCACTCTCTCTCTCGCTCTCTTCTCTCTCTCTCTCTCTGCTTCTCACTCTCTCTCCTCGCTCTTTTTTTTTTTTTTTTTTTATTTTTTTTTTTTTTTTTTTTTTACACATGGTTGGACAGGTTACGGATCCCTCGCTTTATTGCAAGCTATTTACAGGTTAGGATTCCTACCTTTATTGACAAGCTAAGAGCTGTTACCTACATCGCTCATTTGAAAGATTTTTATTGTTATGAGACATACAAGTATGGGAACAGGATGAAGGTGGACCAATCTGAGGGCCGCATTTTCATTTGATCAACTGGACATTATCTCGTTGAATCATTATGCTGAACGACGTGTTCCATACTCGAGTCATCCTGGGTATGTATGATTCAGATGAGGATTGTTTTGGAGAAGGGTACAGCAGAGTGAAGTTTGTGCTTTCTGCCCCGTCTTGTGGCATATAGCTTGTTTCGCGTGCTCCTCGAAGTGGATCCAAGTGTGGTATTTGGACAATATTGGCCTTGTCTAACAGTAAGGCACACCCCGTCCTCCGTGTGTAAGGCTCTGCTGAAATGACAGATCCATCCAGGGATGGGTCCAGGCGGAGAGATGGACGTCTCTCTCTCTCGCTCTCGCTCTCTCTCTCGCTCTCGCTCTCGCCTCTCTCTCGCTCTCGCTCTCGCTCTCTCTCGCTCGAGCTCTCGCTCTCTCTCGCTCTCGCTCTCCGCTCTCTCTCTCTCGCTCTCCTCTTCTCTCGCTCTCTCTCTCGCTCGTCGCTCTCGCTCTCGCTCTCTCGCTCTCTCTCTCCTCTCCCTCTCTCTCTCTCTCTTCTCTCTCTCCTCTCTCTCTCTCTCTGCTCTTTCGCACTCTCGCTCGCTTTCTCTCGCTCTCTCTCTCGCTCTCTCTCTCGCTCTCTCTTCTCGCTCTCTCTCTTCGCTCTCCCTGTCTCTCTCGCTCTCTCTCTCTCGCTCTCTCTCTCACGCTCTCTCTCTCTCGCTCTCGCTCTCTCGCTCGCTCTCTTCGCTCTCATCTCTCTCGCTCTCTCTCTCTCGCTTCTCTCACTCGCTCTCTCTCGGCTCTCTCTCACTCGCTCTCTCCTCTCTCGCTCTCTCTCTCTACGCTCTCTCTCTCGCTCTTCTCGCGCTCTCTCTCTCGCTCTCTCTCTCGCTCTCTCTCCTCGCTCTCTCTCTCGCTCGCTCTCTCGCTCTCTCTCTCGCTCCTCTCTCTCGCTCTCTCTCTCGCTCTCTCTCCCGCTCTCTTCTCGCTCTCTCTCTCGCTCTCTCTCTCGCTCTCTCTCTCGATCTCTCTCTCGCCTCTCTCTCTCGCGCTCTCTATCTCGCTCTCTCTCTCTCGCTCTCTCTACACGACTCTCTCTCTCGCTCGCTACTCTGCTCGCTCGCTCTCTCGCTCCTTCTCTCGCTCTCTCTTCGCTCTCTCTCCGCTTCGCTCTCTCACGCTCTCTATCTCTCCGCTCTCTCTCGCTCTCTCGCTCTCTCTCCTCGCTTCTCTCTCTCTCGCTCTCTCTCTCGCGCGTCTCTCTCTCTCGCTCTCTCCGCTCTCTCTCGCTCTCTCTCGCTCTCTCTCGCTCTCTTCTCTCGGCTCTCTCTCCTCTCGCTCTCTCTCTCTCCGGCTCCTCTCTCTGTCTCGCTAGCTCTCTCTCTCTCTCGCCTCTCTCTCTCTCGCTCTCTCTCTCTACTCGACTCTCTCTCTCTCTCGCTCTCTTCTCTCTCTCGCTCTCTCTCTCTCTCGCTCTCTCTCTCTCTCGCTCTCTCTCTCTCCTCGCTCTCTCTCTCTCTCCGCTCTTCTCTCTCGCTCTCTCTCTCTCTCGCTCTCTCTCTCTCTCGCTCTCTCTCTCTCTCGCTCTCTCTCTCTCTCGCCTCTCTCTCTCGCTCTCTCTCTCTCTCGCTCTTCTCTCGCTCTCTTCTCGCTTCTCTCGCGCTCTCTCTCTCGGCTCTCTCCTCGCTCTCTCTCTCGCTCTCTTCTCGCTCTCTCTCTCGCTCTCTCTCTCGCTCTCTCCCCACCACCCCAGAAAATTTCCTCTATCCCCCGCCTTTCCTCATGAGCTTGCCCAAAAACATTAAAAACCCTCCCGCCCCCCCTCATAAACCCAGGATCCTCGTTTTTATTTTCCAATAACCCCTTACCCCCTCCTGGCCAGAAATCCACCCCAGGGTCTACCAAAAGCCCCCCTATGTTAGAATATTTCCCCCTCCCCATACGAAAGGGGACTCCATCTTCCCTTGCTTTGTGATGTACCCCCGTCTAGCTTGCTGCAAATCCATGTTTAAAAAAAAGGGTGTGCCCCAAACCTCCCAAGCCCCCCCCCCAAATAGGCCATACCCATCTTCAGAAGATCACTAAAATAGTTAAAAAAATCCCCTGCCCCATGGGGGCTCAATGTTTGCCCTGTGAAAAAACACAATTCTAATCCCCCCCCACAATAGCAACAGGGGGTTTAAAGAACAAAAAATTTAAACGAGCTCTTCCCACAAAACCCACTTTCAGGGGTGCATCGCTCTCCAGGGGTTTCGTACAACAACCTAACCCCACGGGGTGCCCACCCCACCATCCACCCACTCTGATAATACCCCCCCTCACTCCCCCTTTAAATTTAAATAACCACAAATGGGTTTCCCTCCGGGAAAGTAGGGCTCTAATCCTCCCTTCAACTTTCCAGTCTGCTTTCAAAAAAGGGCCCTTTTCCTTTCACCCCCAATACACGCCCCCCCTTGATATTGTGCCCCTTTGCAAAAATACAACCCCAAACTTTTTATCCCGGGCACAAGAAACCCCTTTATGCATGTGTCTACTGGCCAGCCTTAACTTTCCCGGGGGGCCGGGGCTCCGGGTCCAAGTCCCCGGGGGGCCCCCCCCACCATCCTCCCCCAACCACCACCTACCTTGGGGTATCCTCTGTGCTCGAGTCAGGATATTTTTTTTCTGAATCCGATGTCACAGCCTCATGCTTCAGCGTTTCCACCTTTTTTCCATCTTACCTCCTGTGATCCCCTCATGGTGAACCTCACCCTCCCCCACCACATGCCCAAACCTTTTCCTACCTTTGGGGCACATTGCCCCTTGAGAACCAAAAGTCGATGGGCTCATTTTGCTGTCCACCGGTCGGCAGCATTCCTCACACCAGCCCTCATTGCCAAACTGCCCTCCCCAAATCGGACTGGGGGAAAAAAGCGAGGCGACCCACCATCTCTAGGACCTCGTCAAATTGGCTTCCTCGCCGCCGCCGCCCCACCCCCCCATCAGGCAAAAGGGGGTCCCACGGGGGCTCCCAGCCCCCGGGGGCCTTTCATTTCCCAAACACCCCCCAATGCCTCTGCTCGCTCCACCCCCTCACCCCCACAGACGACCAGGCCCACGCCCTTTTCCTTTGTGGGCCCCAAGAGCAGGGCCCAAAAATTGCCCAGTTTTCCCCTGCGGCATTTAACATTATAAACCATGAAGTAGGGTCTGTTGTTCCAATTTTGCGCAAGGTGATAAAAACCACCACAACGCCTCAGGCCCCCTGCTTTTTGCCCAGCATGGGGACCCATGAGCCGAGTCTAAAGGCTCCAAATATAACATTTTTACGGAAATGGGGTGCCTTTATCTTCTTTGGGTTTAAAAAACGTGCCCTCTGGGAACCCCAATATGACCTTCTACCCACTTCCCGGGTTTGTGCCAGGTGAACGGTCCCGTAGTTTTTGGGAAAACATTGCTTATATCCTTTCCCATCAGCCTCAAACTTTTACATTTCCCCACTCAAACCCCCCATTTTAAAAATCCCTAGAGACGTCATGAAGGGGGGACTCTCAAATAGAATTAAACGCCCAATCGAAACCCTCCTGGTTTTTTCTCTCCCAGCCTCTCAAGCGCCGGTGTTCAAACAATTAAACAAAAAAACAGCACAGGAGCAGCTTGCGACGAAATCGCCCCGCGAAAAGCTGGACCCTACAGTATTTACCCTCCTCCTTAAATTTTTAGGGCCATTTTGGGAAAAAAACTATAAGCAAACCCAAAAAATGGCTCATTGTCCTTTTTTGTTTCTTGGGTGTGTGGCCCTGTGTGAGCGTTTCCTGTTTTCATTTTGGTTTTACTGGCATTTTCCTTTTTTGGGAGCATTCAAAATGGGGGGACAGAATGGGCCCGCCGAGAAAATTATTTGTTTTGGGGGGAGGGTATGTGGTCCCCTGAGCGTTCTGCAATGCAGGTGCTTCTCCCAAAAGGTATAAACCGCGTTGTGTACAGCATAAAAACGACGGGTGTATGGTGTAGCAGGGGAATGGAGGGGCAGAGGATATTATAAAATTAAAGAGTGCTGGGTTTTACTCCAGCAGGGGGTCGCCATTTTAAAAAAAAAGGAATGCCCGTTAATTCTGCAGTGGGGGCTGCCTACATGACGTATCAAGCTATGTAATTGGGGTTTAAAGGGGGAGAAATGTCCCCTTTGAGGCTTGGAATATGATGGGGGGGGGTTTTCTGCAGTTTTATGGAAAGGGACCCAATTGGCAGAGTTGGGAGTGTGGAAGGGGGGCCTTTTATGGGGCTCCCGGGGGATCTTTTCCCCTTGAAGTTGCTTTTTTTTTTTATTTTTTTTTTTTTTAATTCCCAGTATACATTATACTGGAAGGGCAAAAAAATGCAAAAACCCAATCGACTTTGGAACACCCAAATTAAATTTAACAACATTTTATACACAACCCAAAAAAAAGAAAAAAACCGCTTCAACAAGTGAAACCAAAAACATATTCAGAAAATCTACTCCAGCCACTTTAAGCTTGTCAAGTTTTATCCCCCAAAACAATTCTTAAAGGAAAAAAGCTCACCACATCCTTTAAAAAACCTATACATCCTCCCCAAAAAGGTACTTTTTAAAAAAGTCTTTAATTTTATTTTGTTTCTGGAAGAAAAAAGGTACCCCCCCCCTCATAAAATACCAAAAAAATTTTTGAAAAAACTAAAAGAGCGCAGGATTTTTTTACTTGCTTAAGTATAATTATAAAAAATTTTGCCTAGCTTTCAAGGATAATTTTACTCTAATCTCAACACGGGTGAAAATCCCCCCAAGCTTCTTCAACACTTTATCCCCTATGCAGTATTAAAACAGGGACATACACTGTACTTGAGTTTCGTCTGCTACCTCCCTTCCAACAAAGTCTTTAAAAAAAATTTTTGTTATTTGCAAAAAATAATTTTAACTTTTTTTATATTCCCTTCCCATACTCTTACATGTGACTAAAAACTTTAAAAATTACCAAAGGGAAACAAAAAAGCGTGTACCTAAAAAATATAAAAATACCCTGCACATGGTTGTCACCGAAATGTACTATATAATCTTAACAGGCCTCTGAAAACTTTATATGTAAAGGCCTTATGTCCCAAAAAATACAATCTCACAAATTTTAAATACTGTCCCCAGGGTTGCTCATTACAGTTTTTTTACTTTTCCGACCCTTTCCCGATATAAGAAAATTGTGCATTAAGGAATGTTCCTACAAAAAGGGAAAACCCCCGGATTTTGGGATCACGCTTTAATTTCTAAAAAAGTCATAGGGCAGACCTTAGAAAACATCACAAAGGTTTTGTGCTTTCTAAAACATTTTTAAAGAGCTCTCACAATAACGAAGGTATTCTCGCAAAAATTTATGAAAGATTCTCCCCTTTCACTCAGGGCATTTTTAACACAATGATTTTTGTGCCCCCAATTTAACTACGTACATTACTACCCAAAAATTCTTCACAACAAAAAAAGGAAACACAGGGTGTAAAAACCATCCCCACACCCAACTGCTACCGGGGGAAAAGCACAAATGTTTTCAGGACAAATCCAATCACTCAAAAAACCCACCCCCCACACCCCCACCCCAAGAAACTGGGCCCGCCGAAAACCCTTATTTTCACTTAAACCCGAAAAACCTTCAATTTAAAAAACCCCGGGGTATCCCCCCAGTAAACACTGTCTCCCCCCTTTCCCCCCAAAAAGTTCCCTATTGCGACACTTGGCTCTATAAATGGGGGGGGCCGCTAAACCTTTTTCTTTCATCCACACCCCCCTTCCCTCAGGGGTCAAGACGTTATAAATAAAATCAAATGACCACATACGCAACCCATTTTTCCCCCCTTTTGAATCATCCCCCTATAAACCTAAACTTAACAACCCTTTTAAAACCCGTAACCCTTCCCCACCCCCTAACCCAATACCTACCTAACCATCCCCACAAACTTTAAACAATTTAAAAAAATACACCGCATGAAAAAGTCCCCAAAAATCCACAGCTTTTCACTCCCCCCCCTTCCCTTAGTCTCCTATTTTAAATAACAAACACCCGGGCGGCAAGATTCCATGTAAAAACCCAAAACATTACCTCCCCTTTCACCTTGGGTTTTTCACGCAATTGCCGGTTAAAAAATTTCCCGATATTCCCCCCCGCATACATTGGGGGATGCCCCCCAACTGCCGCCACCACAGACCCCCCCCCCGCCCCCCTTTTAAAAAACACTCAATTTTTAGGCGCCCCCTCCCCCCCATCATTAAAAAACCCCCAACATGACCTCGCCAATATTAAAATTTTTTACCCCCCACCATTGTTGGGGTATCCCCTAAGCAGTCTTTTTTTTTGCCCCCTTTCCTCCACCCCCCTTTAAAAAAGCCCCGTTTTAGGGTACATTCATTACATCTTTTTAAAGGTATAAGCCCCAAACCCCTCCCCGAATAACGGGGAAAGCATCACCAACCCCCCTAAATTAGCCCGTTACAAAAACCCATCCCCCCTATTAATCTGAAAATTTTCCCTGTTTGCCAAAACCGTTTTTCCCTCTCGCTGCCTCAAATGGGTTTATTGCCACCACGTTTCCCAAAACTTGCTATACGGAAGGCGTTGTCCAAAACCTCTGATGCAACGTTTGCTGCACGTCCCCATCTTTTCCCCTTTGTTTAAACCCCCTTCCCCGTTGCGCATCCCTTTTTCCTCTTTTTTTCGACCCTAAACATTCTTAAAAGTACCTATCCCAAAATTTTTTTAACGCTGATCCCAACCACACCCCCCCTCTCTACAGTTTTGCTCTATTTTCGTTATTGCCCGGTCCCTTACTTTGATTTGCCACATTAATTTTTCCCTCCTAGTCGCCTCACCCAAACCGTCTACCAATTTTCCCACCTTTTTTTAAAGCCCTTCATTTCCCCCGCCAAAACAGCCGTGTCAAACCACCCTAGCCCCCAATACCCCCTCCACCCTCTTGTTCAGTACTAACCCCTCCCCCTGCGATTTCCCCCTAAAATGCCCTTAAAAGGGGGAAAACCCGGAGGCACGCAAACAATATTTGCGACGGGGGTCCCTATCGCAAAACCCCCTTTCCCCCCTGAATGGTTTTCACCTAGCCTTCCATTAACCTGTGCTCTGTAGAAAGGGTCCATGATAAAAATGTTTTTGCCAAGATATAAATTTTCCCCCCCAAATCCCTGCCCAAAGCATGACCCCCCATAACCGGGATCCCTCTCTACACTATTTCCCAAGTTAAGAACTACGTTTCCGCAAAATGCCCCCTTTTCACAAAACCCTCCCTTATTTATAATAACCCCACCTTTGTATTTGTGCTTGGGGATCAAAAAACTGCCCAAATCGCCTAAAGCCCAAAATAAACCCAAAAAAAAGGGCCCCCAGTTTTGAATAAAAACACTAAATCCCCTTTCCCCGGCAACCACCCCCCTCTTAAAAGATCTGAAACTTATCCCTGTTCGTAAATCCAACTTACTACTGTGCAAAGTACGTCTACAGGACCTTAAAAATTCCCAATTTTTAACCTTTTCCTAAAATGCTTTCTTGATAGTTGACAGAACCCACAGGCCCAACACCCCCCACCCAAAAATTTTCTGAAAATTTCCCTTTTTCCGCTAAACCTTTACAAAAAAATTTAATGTATGTCAAAGGCCCTAAAAAATTTGGGAAAACCCCCCCTGGAAAACTCAGAACTGCAGGGGCACATTCATCACTTCAAAAAATACCCTTAGAAAAATTTTACATCCCTGATACACCCTGTCAATTTTTTACTTTAATACCCCTGGGGGTTCAAAATTACCCACTTTACCATAAAAAACAGAAAAATTAATCTTAATCTTAAAATAATGAATTTCCCAAATAGTTTTTAAATTGGGCCCGTGTTTCTCCAATAAATGAAACTATGTATTGTGTGAAAACAAAAGGGATTAACATTTTCTGGGAAATCTAAAATTTTATTTAGTCACTTAGCCAAAAATCAATTACCTTTTTAATTTGTTTTAAAATTTTTTTAAAATTAAGAATTAATCTAAGTCGCCCGAAAAGCCAAGCCATGCCCCGGTGTTCAAGTGGCCCCCCCCTGTAATTATATTTTAAAAATGTAAAAAACACCTATCCAAAATTTTTGCATTTTATTCTTATAAAAATAAAAAAACTTGATTTGATAAGTTTTCTCCAAAACCCAAAGCCAAAAAACCCCCCCCCCAACTCCTCCCCCCTGCTCTTTAAACTTCTAATAACTCCATGCCCTTCATAAATTGACCTACCCAG
This sequence comes from Cherax quadricarinatus, assembly GCF_026875155.1. NCBI lineage: Eukaryota > Metazoa > Arthropoda > Malacostraca > Decapoda > Parastacidae > Cherax > Cherax quadricarinatus. The sequence goes on from NC_069400.1 coordinate 43,220,942, forward strand.
TACCCCATATTGTCCTAAATTACTTTACCTTTTCACCTTTTTTATTCTATTCCCTAATATCCTTGCAAAATACTTATCACCAAAACATAAGCAATATTGCTCGGAAATCCTTTTACCGTAGTCTGCCCCACCTTTTGGAACTAATCCCACGACAGCGTCCTTTGCTGCTCACACATTTCCCCCCATCATCCTTCATTTCATTGAATAACCTAACTAAAAACCCCTCTCAATACTTCCAATTTCTAACGTAAAAAATCATTAGGCAACCATCTACACCCGGCGCCTTACCTAAACTTGCACCAGACAAAGCGGTGAAATCTCACTTTCCGTGATGGGCCCCTTTCTAATGTTACCTATCTGTACCATCAATCTCACATTGCACAAAACCTCCCATTTCCTTTTAAAAAGCCGCATCTCGAAAAACCTACGTTTTGAATATATAACCTAAACCATGCATCTAGATATCCACTCATACCCTCAGTTGTCACTAATACCTGCCCCTCCCTATACCCTTCCATCCCCACATGAGCAGTTAATCCCATCATCTCCGTCGCCACTCTTCTTACTCTGTCGCCTCAACACGCATGCCGAAGGCCTATCGCCCCATAACACCTCTTCCAGCCCACCCAAAACTCGCGTGCCATCAAATCTTTCATTTTGCAAATCCCTAATACGCTCCTTTAATCCTCAATATCGTTCACGGATAACTAGCACTCCCATGCTCGTAGCAAGCCCTCAACTGCCCCTCAAGATAAGATTGGTACCCTACTTCAACCTGGTATATTCCCTCATACTATGAATGTAAAATTCCCTAATACGAGATTTCGCCACGGAGTCCCACCTACTAACCAGATCACTATTCCCAGGCGCCTCCCCACCAACTCCTCCCACAATTGAACAAATGACTGTCGAGGCTCTTCTTCCTGCAACAACTTTACATTCAACTTCCAATGCCCCTTACACCTTCTTGGCAACCCCTCCCAACCTGTCCACCAAAACACCCCTGTGATCAGAAAATACCACGTCCATTACACTCACACTGTGTTGATTGGGACTGTCCGTGTGCCCACACCCTGCCTCCCCCAACATCGATCAATCCTACCCTGGATAACAATTCTCCCAATATTCTCAATGCCCTGCTCCCCTCGGTTCAACATCCTTACACAGTTCCAATCACCTCCTATCACAGCGACCCCCGGCAATCCACGCAAATAATATACCAGAACGTCCCTCACTAATTATTCTTTACCGTAAATCTCCCTCTGCCGGGCCATACACAGTCATCTGTACCTGACCCCATAACCCATCCACACGAATCACTCTCCCCTTCCCTCCCCCCCCTCACAACGCCTGACAACCAACGGGCTAGTTCTTTCACCAAAATGGCCACACCTATCAATCTGATTGCATGCTCAACATACACATTATATCCATCCACCTTCAACTCATAACCTGGTCTATAATTGTGCTCCTGCAAGAACACTACGTCAACATCATGACACATCAAACATTCCCTAAACCACTCACACTTTCTCTGCGTCCTCAAGCCATTGATGTTCAATGTCAGGCACTTAAAACGACAGAGGGTTTCCCTCTTGACACTACCAACTTATCACTGATTGTTACGTTGCACCCTTTTCCCTCCCCCCCCCTCCTTTCTGGGCACACTTAACAACCCCTGAGTGCCAGTTGAACCTCTCTGCATGGCATCCACCAATGTTTTCTTCCAGGCCGTTGTGTGGGCGGGAAGCACATCGTCGGAATCAGAAAAAGACTGCGCGACTT
>NC_069400.1:43223226-43285682 GCF_026875155.1 Cherax quadricarinatus
AAGTCCCAGAAACGCACTAGTCCTAGGACTGACCCCTGTGGGACCCGCTGGCCACAGATGCCCACTCTGACACCTCGCCACGTACCATTACACGCTGCTGTCTTCCTGACAAGTATTCCCTGATCCATTGTAGTGCCTTCCCTGTTATCCCTGCTTGGTCCTCCAGTTTTTGCACTAATCTCTTGTGTGGCACTGTGTCAAACGCCTTCTTGGAGTCCAAGAAAATGCAATCCACCCACCCCTCTCTCTCTTGTCTTACTGCTGTCACCTTGTCATAGAACTCCTGTATGTGTGTGTGTGTGTGTGTGTGTGTGTGTGTGTGTGGTGTGTGGTGTGTGTGTGTGTGTGTGTGTGTGTGTGTGTGTATGTGTGTGTTAGTTACCATTTTGTCCTAGGCACATGTCGATTAGACACTAGGCCTGTTGTATATGAGTGCGTGCGTGTCTGTGTGTGCGTGTGTGTGTGTGTGTGTGTTTGTGTGTGTGTTGTGTGTGTTGTGTGTGTGATGTGTGTGTGTGTGTGTGTGTGTGTGTGTGTGTGTGTGTGTGTGTGTCTGTCTGTCTGTCTGTCTGTCTGTCTGTGTGTGTCTGTGTGTGTGTGTGTGTGTGTCTGTCTGTCTGTGTGTGTCTGTGTGTGTGTGTCTGTGTGTGTGTGTGTGTGTGTGTGTGTGTGTGTGTCTGTGTGTGTCTGTGTGTGTATGTCTGTGTGTGTCTGTGTGTGTGTGATGTGTGGTGTGTGTGTGTGTGTGTGTGTACTCATCTAATTGTGGTTACAGGGGTCGATACACAGCTTTTGGCCCCACCTCTTCAATGGTCGCTACTAGGTCCTCTCTCTCCCTGCTCCATGAGCTTTATCATACCTCCTCTTAAAACTATGTATGGTTCCCGCCTCCACTACATCAATTGTCAGACTATTCCACTTCCTGATAACTCCTAACATCCCTTTGACTCATCTGAGTCTTCAACTTCCAATTATGACCCCTTGTGTCAGTGTCTCCTCTGGAACATCCTGTCTCTGTCCACCTTATCCATTCCCCTCAGTATTTTGTATACCGTTATCATGTCTCCCCTAACCCTCCTGTCCTCCAGTGTCGTCAGGATGATTTCCCTTAACCTTTCTCGTAGGACATTACCCTTACCCTTACCTTGTTGCAAACCTTTGCACTTTCTCTAATTTCCTGACGTACTTGACCAGGTGTGGATTCCAAACTGGTGCTGCGTACTATACTCACCCCAAGATCTTTCTCCTTGAGTGAGGTTTGTAGTCTTTGTCCACCTAGCCTATACTCTGTCTGCGGTCTTCTTTGCCCTTTCCCGATCTTCATGACTTTGCATTTGGCGGGGTTAAATTCAACGAGCCAGTTGCTGGACCACGAATCCTGCCTGTCCAGGTCTCTTCGTAGTCCTACCTGATCCCCATCTGATTTAATTCTCCTCGTTAACTTCACATCATCTGTGAACATTTACACTTGTGTGTGTGTGTGTGTGTGTGTGTGTGTGTGTGTGTGTGTGTGTGTGTGTGTGTGTGTGTGTGTGTGTGTGTGTGTGTGTGTGTGTGTGTGTGTGTGTGTCTGTCTGTCTGTCTGTCTGTCTGTCTGTGTGTGTCTGTGTGTGTGTGTGTGTGTGTCTGTCTGTCTGTGTGTGTCTGTGTGTGTGTGTCTGTGTGTGTGTGTGTGTGTGTGTGTGTTGTGTGTGTCTGTGTGTGTCTGTGTGTGTATGTCTGTGTGTGTCTGGTGTGTGTGGATGTGTGGTGTGTGTGTGTGTGTGTGTGTACTCATCTAATTGTGGTTACAGGGGTCGATACACAGCTCTTGGCCCCACCTCTTCACTGGTCGCTACTAGGTCCTCTCTCTCCCTGCTCCATGAGCTTTATCATACCTCCTCTTAAAACTATGTATGGTTCCCGCCACCACTACATCACTTGTCAGACTATTCCACTTCCTGATAACTCCTAACATCCCTTTGACTCATCTGAGTCTTCAACTTCCAATTATGACCCCTTGTGTCAGTGTCTCCTCTGGAACATCCTGTCTCTGTCCACCTTATCCATTCCCTGCAGTATTTTGTATACCGTTATCATGTCTCCCCTAACCCTCCTGTCCTCCAGTGTCGTCAGGATGATTTCCCCTTTAAACCCTTTCCCCGTAGGGCTTTTCCCCTTTCCCTTACCTTTTGCAAACCTTTGCACTTTTTCTCTAATTTCCAACGTTTTCTTACCCGGGGGTGGATTAAAAAATGGTGTGGTATATACTCACCCCAAGATCTTTTCTCCTTGATAGGTTTTTTTGTCTTTGGCCCCCTAACCTATACCTGTCTGCGGTCTTTTTTTGCCCTTTCCCGATCTTCATGACTTTTGCATTTGGCGGGGTTAAATTTAACGACCAGTTCCCGGACCACGAATTTCCCGCCTGTCCGGGCCCCTTTGAAATCCTACCTTGATCCCCATTGAATTTTAAATTTTCCCCCGTTAACTTCACATCCTGTGAACATTTACACTTTTTGTGTTTGTGTGTGGGGTGTGTGTGTGTGTGTGTGTGGGTGTGTGTGGTGTGTTTTGTGTGGGGTGTGTGTGTGTGTGTAATTGGGGGGACTTAAAAGACCCTGAAAAGATCAATAAGGGGAAAAAAAGAAAACAAGGGGAAAAAAAAAAAATTTAAAAAAATTTGGAAAAAGATCGTTGTTTCCCTCCCGGGGACGTTAGGGTGAGGGAAGGGGGCCTGGACCCGGGCCCGGACCCCGACCTGAACGGTTTCGCGGAACCCCATGAAGGTGGTACAAGAGAAATAACTACTTCTTTTGTCCTGTGGGAAAATAAAAGCAGGTTGTTAAGTATTATAAACCCCAAAGCTTTTCCCAAAAAATGTGTTTGTTGTGTTTTGTGGGGTTTTGTGTGTGTGTGTGGGGGTTTTGTGTTTGTTGTGGGGGTTTTTTATGTGTGGTGGGTATATGTGTGTGTTGTTTTGGTTCATACCAGGGAAACCGCCGATTACGGAACAAAAAAACCAGTAAACACCGCCTGCCCACCTCCCTCCTCCGTCAAAAATGAAATTTTTTGATGCTGACCGCCTTTCCCCACAAAAGTCTGGGGGGTTATGAAATTTTGTTTTTGGAAGTTTCCAGGGTTTTTTGGGGGGACAGAGTGCCCCCGTCTTCTGAGAACTTTAAACAATACGCTTGATAAGGGTTTTCCCCGCCCCTCTAAAGGGGAGTTTTAGAGGGTGTTGTTCAGTGGGTGGGTGGGAGATGGGGGTCCCAAAGGGTGGTGTAGATGGGTTTTTCCAGTGTGAAGTGGTAGAGGGGGTTGTCCCCGTGGGGGTTTTTAAAATGATGTTGTCCCCTGGGGGGTTTTTAAATTGTTTTCCCGTGGGAGGGGTAGATGGGGTTGTCCAGTGGGGGGTGAGATGAGTTTTCCAGTGGGGGGTGTAGAGGGGGTTTTTCCAGGGGGGTGGGGTTTTGAGGGCGTTGTCCCGTGGGTGGGTGTAGATGATGATGTCCCCGTGGGTGGGTTTTTACCCTGTTGTTTAAAATGGGAAAAGGGGAAAAGGTGTTGTAGTGGGTGTGTAATGGTTTTTGTCCAGTGGGGGGGGGCAGAAGAGGGTTTTTCCCTTTGGGGGTAGATGGGGGGTTTTCCAATTTGGGTGGGTTTTTGGGGTGGTGTTCCCGTGGGTAGGTTCAAAGGGTTTCCCGTGGGTTTGGTTTTGATTTTGGGCCCTGGGGGGTATAGAAATTTTTTCCCGTGAGTGGTTTGGGGAAAATGTTGTTGGGCAATTTGGGGGGTTTTTAGATGTTGGCCATCGGGTGGTTAGATGGTTTTTCACTAGGGGGTTTTAGATGTTTTTTGTCCCGTTGTTGGGTTTTGAAGGTGTTGTCCAGTTGTTGGTTTTAGATGGTGTTGGGCCAGTGGGTGGTGGCCCGAGGTGTTTTTCCCGTGGGGGGGGTGCAAAATTTTGTTGTCCCGGGGTGGGGGCAGATGTTGGCCTTGTGAGGTGTAATGGGGTTGTCCAGTGATGGGGTATTGGGTTTTAATGGGGGGTAAAAGATGGGGGTTGTGCAGTGGGGGGGTTTTTAATTTGGGGTTTGTCCACTGGGTGGGTAGATGATGTTGGGCCAGTGTGAAGTTAAGGGGGTTTTCCCCTTTGGGGGGTGAGTATGTTGTCCCTGGGGGGTGTAGATGATGTTTTCCTGGGATGGGGGTAGATGGGTTGTCCAGTTGGGGGGGGTTAGATGAATTTTTTTCCGTGGGATGTGTAGAGGGGGTTGTTTCCCGTTGGGGGTAAGGGGTTGCCGTGGGGGGGGTGTAGATGGGGTTTTTCAAAATGGGGGGGATAGATGGGGTTGTGAGTGGGTGGTTAAAATTGGGGTTGTCCCGTGGGTGGTTGAAAATGGGTTTGTCCCGTGGGTTTGGGGCAGATGTTTGGGTTTTCCAGGGGTGGGGCAAAATGTTGGCCAGTGTGAGGTGTAGATGGGTTGTTTCCCGTGGGGGTGTAGATTTGGGGTTGTCAAGGGGGGGTGGGATAGTTTGGGGGTTGGGGCAGTGGGGGGTTTTAGATGGTGTTTTGCAGGGGGGTTTTAGATGATGAAGTCCAGTGCTTTTTGTAATGGTGTTGTCCCGTGGATGGTGTCGTGGTGGGTTTTTTTCCGTGCGTGGTTTTAGATGATGTTGGTTCCCCGTGGGTGGTTCATGTTGTCCGGGGGGGGTTTTTAAATTTGTCAAGTGGGTGGGGTTTTTCATGTTGTTGTCCAGTGGGGGGGTGTAAACGGGTTTTCCCCGTGGGTTGTGTAATGGTGGTTTTCCCGTGGGTGGTTTTCCCATGGGTCGATTTGGGGTTTTTCCAGGGGGGGTGTAGATGGTATTCAATGGGAAAATGTACATGGCGTTGTCCAGTGGTTTGTGTAGATTTTTTTCCCCGTGGGTGGTATAGATGGGGGGGCCAATGGGTGGTTTTAGAAGTTGTTGTCCGTGGGTGGTGTTTTTGTTGGGGCCCTTTGGGTTTGGGTAGAAGGGGTTTTTCCCGTGGGGGGGTGCAGACGTTTTGTCCAGGGGTTTGGGGTAGATGTTGTTGTCCAGTGGGTTGTAGATGTTCCCCCTGGGTGGTTAAAATGTTTTGTCCTGTGTGGTGTAAGTTTTGGCCCGTGGGAGGTGTAGATGGTGGGGGTCCAGTGGGTGGGGAGATGTTTTTTGTCAAGTGGGTGTTTTAGATTTGGGTTTTCCAGGGGGTTTTGGTTTTTAGGGGTGTTGGGGCCCGTGGGTGGTTTTTAAACTGGGGTTCCAAATGGGTAGTGTAATGGTGGGTTTTCCGTGGGTGGGGCGAATTTGGGGTTTTTTTCCCCGTGGGGGGTGTAGAAAGGTGTTCATGGGAAGTGTAAAATGGGGTTTTCCAGGGATAGTGAAAATATTGTACAGTGGGGGGATAGTTGTTTCCCAAAGGGTGGGTAGATGTTGGCCCCGTGGGGGGTGTAAAGGTTGTTCCCCCTTGGGGGGTGCAGACTTTTTTGTTCCAGTGGGGGGGGTAGATGTTTTTGTCCAATGGGGGGGTGTAGATGTTTGCCCGTGGGTGGGTGTAGATGGTGTTGTCCATTTGGGGGGTGCAGATGTTTGGCCAAATGGGTGGGGTAGATGGTGTTGGGCCCGTAGGTTATGTAATGGGGGCCAATGGGGGGTGTTAAAAGGGGTTTTAAAAGGGTGGGGCAGCGGGTTTTTTTGTCCAGTAGGTGGGGGTAGGTGGTGTTGTCAAAGAGGGGGGGTATAAGTAGTTGTCCAGTGGGAGATGTAGTGGTGTTTGTCCCCCTGGGGGGTTTTGGGGTAGATGATGTTGCCATGTGAAGTGTGAGGGGGTTTTTCCCGTGGGTGGGTTTTAGATGGTGTTTTCCGTGGGGGTGGGGTAGATATGTTGTCCAGTTGGGTGTGTAGGGTGGTTTTTGTCCAAATGGGGGTGTAGAGGGCGTGGGGCCAGGGGGGGGTTTTAGATGTTTTTGTTCCCCGTGGGGGGTGTACATGGTTTTTCCAGTGGGGGGTGTAAATGGTGTTGTCCAAATGGGTGGTGTAAAATGGTGTTGTCCAGTGGAAGGTTTTTGATGTTTTTCAGTTGGGGATTCATGGCGTTTTCCAGTGGGTGGTGTAATGGGTTTTCCCGTGGGGGGGGTATAGACGTTTCCCGGAGTGGGTGAAGTTTTTTGTTGTCCCGTGGGTGGGTTTTTAGATGTTTTGGGCCCTCGGGTGGGCTGATGGTTTGTTTTTACTGGTGGTGGGAGATTTGTTGTCCGTTGTTTGGGGTAATAGTGTTGTTTCCGTGGGTGGGGCAGATTGGGGTTGTCCAGTGGGGGGGGTGGGGAAAAAAGTTGTTTTTCCATGGGGGGGTGTAGATTTATCCATTTTGATGAGTAGTGGGGTTTTCCCGTGGGTGGGTGCAGAAAATGTTGTCCCGGGGGGTGGTGTAGATGGTGTTGTTTCATGGGGGGAGTAAGTTGGTGGTTTTGGGAGTGGGGGGGTGTAGATGATTTTGTCCCGTGGGTAGTGTAGATGCTTTTTGTCCTTGGGTGGGTTTTCGTTGGGTTGTCCCCGGGGGGTGGTGTAGATGGTGTTCAATGGGGGAAATATACATGGCGTTTTTCCCGGGGGATAGTGTAGAAGTTGTCCAGTGGGGTGGTATAGATTTTGTTTCCCAAAGGTGGTGTAGATGTTGGGTTTTCCGTGGGGGTGTTGTGTTGGGCCCGTGGGTGGGGTAAAGGTTTTGTCCAGTGGGGGGAAGCGAAGTTGTTGTCCATGGGTGAGGGAGGGGGGAAAGTTTTGTCCATGGGTGGGTTTTAGATGTTCCCCCCCTGGGGGGGTTTTTAGATGTTGTTGTCCAAAAAGGGGGGTGTTAAAGTTGGGGGCCAAAGGGGGGTGTAGATGGTGTTGTCCATGGGGGGTGCAATGTTGTTGTCAAAGGGGGGTGGGGTAAGGGTGGTGTTGTCCATTTGGGGGGGTTTTTAGTTTGGGGTTGTGCGTGGGTGGCTAGATGTTGGCCAGTGGGTTTGTTTGAATTTGGGGGTTTTCCCGTGGGGGGGTTTTAAGGGAAATTTTCCCTTGGGGGGTGTTTTTGGGTGTTGTCCAGTGGGTGGTTTTAAAATGTTTCCGGTGGGGGGGGTAGTTTTTCAAGTGGGTGGTGTACATTTTTGTTGTCCAGTGGGTGGTTTTTAGCTGTTGGGCCATTGGGGAGTGTAGATGGGGTTGTCCAGGGGGGTTGGGGGCCCTGGGGGTCCAGTGGGGGTTGTTTGTTGGTTTTCATGGAAAGTGTACATGGCGTTGTCCAGTGGGTAGTGTATTTTTGTACCAGTTGGGGGGTTTTAGATGTTGGTCCAAAGGGGGGTGTAGGGTGTTGTTGTCCTTGGGGGGGTGTTTGTTTGTCAAGGGGGGGAGGGGTACATGTTTTTTGTCCAGTGGGTGGTGTAACTGTTGTCCAGTGGGTAGGTAGATGGGTTTTTCCTTTGGGGGGTGTTTGATGGGTTTTTACCCTTGGGTGGTTTTTAGATGGGGTTAATGGGAAGTGTACTGGCTTGTCCAGTGGATAGTGAGATGTTTTTCCGGGGTGGTGTAGATGTTGTCCAATGGGTGGTGTAGATGTTTTTGTCCCAAATGGGGGGTTTTAGGGTGTTGGCCAGGGGTGGTGTAGATGGGTTTTTCCAGTGGGGGGGTGTACATTTTTTGTCCAGTGGGTGGTAAAAAGATGTTGTCCAGTGGGTGGTATAGATTTGTCCATGAGTTGTTGGGTGTTTTTGTTTCCCTGGGTGGTGAATTTTGGGCCCCGGGGGTGTTAGAGGTGTTGGGTTTACTGGGTGGTGTAAATGGGTTTTTGTCCAGTTGGGTTTGGGGTTCCCGTTTGGTGTTGTTCAGTGGTTGGGCAAAAGGTGTTTTCCAGGGGGGGTGTTTTTAATTTTTGTCCCGTGGGGGGTGTAATGTTTGGGCCCGTGGGAGGTGTAATTGATTTGTCGAGTCGGGGGAGAGATGTTGTCCCGTGGGTGGGACATGGTGTTGTTTTTGGGTGGTGAGTGGTGTTGTGCAGTGGGTATGAGATGATGTTGTCAAATGGGTAGTGTAGATGGTTTGTCCAGTGGGTGGTTTTACATGTTGATCGGTGGGTGGTGTAGATGTTGTCAAGTGGGTTGTGTACACGTTGTTGTCCAGTGGGTGGTGTAGCTGTTGTCCAGTGGGTAGTGTAGATGGTGTTCAATGGGTAGTGTACATGGCGTTGTCCAGTGGATGGTGTAGATGTTGTCCAGTGGGTTGTAGAGATGTTGTCCAGTGGGTGGTTTAGATGTTGTTGTCCAGTGGGTGATGTAGATGTTGGCCAGTGGGTGGTGTAGAAGGTGTTGTCCCGTGGGTGGTGCAGACCTTGTTGTCCAGTGGGTGGTGTAGATGTTGTTGTCCACTGGGTGGAGTACATGTTGGCCAGTGGGTGGTGAAGAAGGTGTTGTCCAGTGGGTAATGCAGACGTTGTTGTCCAGTGGGTGGTGTACATGTTGTTGTCCAGTGGGTGGTGTAGATGTTGTCCAGTGGGTGGTATAGATGTTGTCCAGTGAGTTGTGTAGATGATGTTGTCCAGTGGGTGGTGTAGATGTTGTCCAGTGGGTGGTATAGATGTTGTCCAGTGAGTTGTGTAGATGATGTTGTTCACTGGGTGGTGTAGATGTTGTTGTCCAGTTGTTGATGTAGATGGTGTTGTCCAGTGGGTGGTGTAGATGGTCTTGTCCAGTGGGTGGTGTAGATGATGTTGTCCAGTGGGTGGTGTAGATGTTATGCAGTGGGAGGTGTAGATTGAGTTGTCGTGGGGGTTGTGCAGTTGTTGTTGTCCAGTGGGTGGTGTAAATGGTGTTGTCCAGTGGGTGGTGTACATCGTGTTGTGCAGTGGGAGGTGTAGATGATGTTGTCCAGTGTGTAGTGTAGATGGTGTTGTCCAGTGGGTGGTGTAAATGATGTTGTCCAGTGGGTGGTGTACATGTTGATCGGTGGGTGGTGTAGATGTTGTCAAGTGGGTGGTGTACATGTTGTTGTCCAGTGGGTGGTGTAGCTGTTGTCCAGTGGGTAGTGTAGATGGTGTTGTCCAGTGGGTGGTGTCGATTATGTTGTCCAGAGGGTGGTGTAGTGTGTGTTCAATGGGTAGTGTACATGGCGTTGTCCAGTGGATGGTGAAGATGTTGTCCAGTGGGTGGTATAGATGTTGTCCAGTGGGTGGTATAGATGTTGTTGTCCAGTGGGTGGTGTAGATGTTGGCCAGTGGGTGGTGCAGATGGTGTTGTCCACTGGGTGGTGTAGATGTTGTTGTCCAGTGTGTGGTGTAGATGTTGGCCAGTTGTTGGTGTAGATGGTGTTGTTCAGTGGTTGGTGCAGATGGTGTTGTCCAGTGGGTGGTGTAGATGTTGTCCAGTGGGTGGTGTAGATGTTAGCCAGTGGGAGGTGTAGATTGAGTTGTCGAGTCGGTGGTGCAGATGTTGTTGCCCAGTGGTGGTGTAATGGTTTCCAGGGGGGGTGTGATGGTGTTGTGCAGTGGGTAGTGTTTATAGTTGTCAAGTGGGTAGTGTAATGGTTTTGTCCGTGGGGGTGAATGATGTTTTCCAGGGGTGGTGTACATGTTATCGGTGGGTGGTGTGTTTTGCCCCAGGGGGTATGTAGATGTTTCAGTGGGTTGTCATGGCGTTGCCCAGGGGATGGTTTTGATTTTGTCCATGGGGGTACGTTTTTGGGTCCAGGGGGTGGTTTAGATGTTTTTCCCAGTGGTGGTTGATTTGGTCAGGGGGGGTGTAGAAGTGTTGTCCCGGGGTGGTGCAGACCTTGTTGTCCGGGGTGGTGAAAATGTTGTTGTCCAGTGGGTGGATACTTTTGGCCGTGGGGTGAAGAAGGGTTGTCCAAGGGGTAAAGCAACTTTTGTTGTCAAGTGGTGGTTACTGTTGTGTCATTGGTGGTGCAGATGTTGCCCAGTGGGGGGGTAAGATTTTACGGGGTTTTGTGTAGGTTTTGTCCAGTGGTGGTGAGAGGGTCTTGTCCAGGGGGTGGTGTAGATGATTTTCCATGGGGTGTAGTTTTTGGGCATGGGAGGTGTAATTTTTTGAGTTGCGAGGGGGTTGGGGCAGATTTTGTTGCCCATGGGGGGTGTAGATGGGTTTCCGGGGGGGTTAAATTTGGCTGGGGGGTGGATTGAGTTGTCGGTGGGTTTGTGCGATGTTGTTTTCCGGGGGTGGGTAAAGGGTGTTGCCCAGGGGGGGTGTACATCGTTTGTGAGGGGGTGGTGAGTGATTTTTCCAGGTGTAGGTAGAGGGTTGTCCAGGGGGTGGTGTAAATGATGTTGCCCCAGTGGGGGGGTTACATGTTGATCGGGGGTGTTGAATTTCTAAGTGGGTGATTACATGTTGTTTTTCCAGTGGTGGTGTAGCTGTTGCCGGGGTATGTAGATGGTGTTGTCCAGTGGGTGGTGCGTTTATTTTGCCCCGGGGGGGTAGGTGTGTTTCAATGGGTAGTGTAAGGCGTTGTCCAGGGGTTGGTGTAGATTTTCCCCAGTGGGTTACAAATTTTTTCCATGGGGGGTTTTGTGTTTTTTTCCGTGGGTGGTGTAGATGTTGGCCAGGGGTGGTGTAGGGGTTGCCCCAGTGGGGGGTAAAAAACCTTTTTTCCCATGGGGGTGTAGATTTTGGGGAGGGGGAGGGTAGATTGATTTGTCGAGGGGGTTTGCAATTTTTGTCCATGGGTGGTGTAGGGGTGTTTCCAGTGGGGTGAAAATTTTGGGCAGTGGGGGTGTAGATTGAGTTTTCGAGGGGGTTGTGCAGATGTTTTTTTCCAGGGGGGTTGTTAAAGGGTGTTGTCGGGGTGGTACTGTGTTGTGCAGTGGGGGTGTAGAGAGTTGTCCAGTGTGTGTGAAATTTGGGTTTCAGTGGGGGGTGTAAATGTTTGTCCGTGGGGGGTGTACTGTTGACGGGGGGTGGTGTAGTTTCTAAAGGGGGGTGATGTCATTTTTTTGTCCATGGGTGGTAAGGTTGCCCAGTGGGTAGGTAGATGGTGTTGTCAGGGGGGTGGTGTCGATTATTTTTCCCAAGGGGGTGTAGTGTTTTTCAATGGGTGTGTACGGGCGTTGTCCAGGGGTTTTGGGTGTGATTTTTCCAGTGGGTGGTACAAATTTTTTTCCAGTGGTGGTTTAGATGTTTTTCCATGGGTTGTGTAGATGTTGGCCCAGGGGGGGTTTTAGGGGTGTTCCGGGGTGGTGAAAACCTTGTTGTCCAGTGGGGGGGTGTAGTTTGGGGGGGGAGTGTAGATTGGTTTCGGGGGTTGTGCGAGTTGTTTTCCTGGGGGGTAAATGGTGTTGTCCATGGGGGGTGTAAATGGTTGTATGGGGGTGAAAATTTTATCGGAGGGTGGTGTAAGTTCTCAAGGGGGTGATGTCTGTTTTTGCCCAGTGGGTGGTGTACTTTTGTTAGGGGGTATGAGATGGTGTTGCCCCAGTGGGGGGTTTGGATTATGTTGCCCGAGGGTGTGTATGTTGTTCAATGGTAGTGTACATGGGTTGTCCAGTGGGGGTTAGATTTGTCCAGGGGGTGTCAAATTTTTTCTTGGGTTTTTAGATGTTGTTGTCCAGTGGGGGGTGTAGATGTTGGCCAGTGGGTGTTAGAAGTGTTGCCCATGGGGGTGAAAACCTTTGTTGTCCAGGGGGTGGTGTAGATTTTGGGGCTTGGAGGTGTAATTGATTTTCGATGGGTTGTGCAGTGTTTTTGCCAGGGGGTGTGTAGTTGGTTTGTCCATGGGGGGGGTAATTTTGGGGCGGGGGAGTGTAGATTGGTTGTCGAGGGGGTTGTGAGTGTTTTTTTTCCCAGGGGGTGGTGTAAAGGGTTTGTCCAGGGGTGTGTACATGTGTTGTGCAGGGTGGTGTAGATGATTGTCCAGTGTGAGTGTAGAGGGTGTTGTCCATGGGGGGTGTAAATGATGTGTCCGGGGGTGGGTACATGTTGATGAGGGGGGGGTAGATTTCTCAAGTGGGGGGGTTTTACATGTTGTCCAGGGGGTGGTGTAGCTTTTCCGGGGGTAGTGTAGAGGGTGTTGTCCGGGGTGGTGTCGATTATTTGTCCAGAGGGTGGTGTAGTTGTTTTTCAGGGGGATGTACAGGGGCTTTCCCCGTGGTTGGTTTGGGTTTTTGTCCAGTGGGTGTAAAAATTTTTCCAGTGGTGGTTTTAATTTTGTTTCCAGTGGGGGGTGTAAAAATTTTGGGCCATGGGTGGGTAAAAGGTGTTGTCCGGGGGGTGGTGCAAACCTTGTTTCCAGGGGGTGGTTGGGGGCATGGGGGGTGTAGATGATTGTCGAGGGGTTGTGCAATGTTTTGTCCATGGGGGGTGTTTGTGTTGCCGTGGGTGGTGTAGATTTTGGGGCTGGGATTTTAGATTGATTGTCGAGGGGGTTGTGCAGTGTTTTTTTCCAGGGGGGAAAAATTTGTGTTGTCCAGGGTGGGTACACGTTTTGTGCGTGGGGGTGAATGAGTTGTCCAGTTGTGGTAGATGGTGTTGCCCAGTGGGGGGAAAATGATGTTGTCCGGGGGGGTGGTGTACATGTTAAATGGGAGGTGGTGTGATGTTCTCAATGGGGGGGTGAATTTTGTCCTGGGGGTGTCTGTTTCCTGGGTAGTGGATGGTGTTGTCCAGGGGGGTGGGTCGATTTATTTTCCAAAGGGGGTGGTGTATGTGTTTAAATGGTAGTTACATGCGTTGTCCGTGGTTGGTGTAAGTTTTTCCGTGGGGGGTACAGATTTTTTCCAGGGGGGGGTTTAGATTTGTTTTCCGGGGGGGTAGATTTTGGGCCAGTGGGGGGTGTAAAGGTGTTGCCGGGGGGGTTGCAAACCTTGTTGCCCCGGGGGTGTGCAAACCTTTTGCCCAGTGGGGGTGTACATGTTTTGTCCGTGGGTTACCTGGAGGTTCCAGGTTATTTGGGGGATAAAACGCCCCCGGGGCCCGGGTCCATGCCCGGCCCCCCATGGATCGGGGGCCCTGTAACTGGGCTTTACTGCTGCCGCACACAGTCCGACTACACAACCCCGCTGACCCCGGCCTGACTTTAGTATCTTCCACTCTCTTTTAAAGGGCAGCCGGGGGTTTTATTGGAAATTTCTCCTAAGCTTGAGGGAGGCTGTTAAACGTTTTGGGCCCGGGCACTTTTGGTGTTTTTTCTTAGTGTCCAATGGGGCCCCCACTTTTTTTGGCGGATTTTCATCCCTGCCCAGTCTTTTTTCTTTGTGGGAGTGATTTCTGGTGCAGATTTTTGGGCCCTTCCTTCCCCAAAATTTTTCCCAAATGTAATTTTGAAAATTTCTCCCTCCTGCGTTCCAACGAGTACAATTTTAAATGTTTTCCCAACGTTCCCGTAGTTAAGGTGCTTGACAGAACTTATACGTGCAGTAAAAAGGGTCTCTGTACACTCTCTAGATCTGCATTTCACCCGCTTTGTATGGAGTGTTTAAAGTTCACATATTCCCGCCCAGAGAGAAAAGTGATTTTAAAAGGGTCATATGGGCTTGGCATTCTCGTTTTGAAAGTTTTCCCTTATCCTCCTATCATTTTTTTTGCACGTGCGATCGGCACTGTTTATCCTTGAAAGTAACCCAACATTACTACTCCCCGGTCCCTTACAAATTTTTTTTCCGCTTATTGTAGGCCGGGGTCAGTAGTTACTCTGTTCTAGTTATTACTCCCCCAGTTTTCCCTAAAGGAGAGTTTTGGGGAAATTTTTCCTATTGAACACATATTTTTTACCTTTCCAACCCGGAAAACTTTGTTTTTCTTTTTGGAGGGTTAAACCCCTCCTCACAGATGACAGCCTCATGCAGACCCAGATCACCGCAAAGGATGATCGGTGCTGGGTGTATATCTCTGTTTATTCTGATTGAGGAAAGGGAAAAAGGGGGGGCAAGTACTGTGCCTTGTGGAACAGGCCTTTTACTATGGCGCCTCCCATTTAACTCGTTGACCATACTCTTTGGGGTTTGATTTGTTTTAATTGAAAATCCCCTCCCCCACTTTCCCATTTTTTCCTTTAAACAGTATTTATGGGCTATTACGCCATGATGCTTTGTCAAATGCTTTTGCAAAATCTGTGAAATTTTCATCGCATTTGATTTTTTTCCAGGATCCAAGGGCCCTTATAGGATCCCTAGTTTTGAAGGGGAGGGGCGACCCGCCCCGAAACCCTTTTTGCCTGGATTTTGGGGAAAATTTGGGAATCCAGGGATTTGCAAAACCTGCTTTTACACTTTTCAAAAATTTTTGTATGGGGAGTCAGAGCTTTTGTCTATAGTTCTTTTAATGCTTTCTGCCACCCTTTTTGGAGTGGGGCTATATCCGTTTTTTAAGGCGTAATTTCACCCATGTCCAAGTCCTCCCCATAGGTACTTGGGGACCAGAGGGGGTTTTGCGTTTTTAATGAAAAACGGTTCCAGAATCGGGCCCGGGCTGAGTGCATAGGCTGTTGTCAATGCTTTTTCGAAATCATCGGGGGTTAGGGTAAAGTCGGAAAACTGGCATACTTTTTTTTGGAGTTTTTAGGTCTTCATAAGAAATCATTTGATCGTCGATCCCCAACCCATTTGTGGGTTCACAAACAGAGAGTCGTACTGGGGTTTCAATATTTTACTCATTTCCTTGTTATCCTGTGTAATCCCATTGTTTGAGTAAGGCCCCCCATACTAATGGGTATTTGCCTTGTTTTTGGGATATGAAAAGAAATATTTTGAATTTCTTTTTTAATTTACTAATAGCTTTAACCCCCTGCCCTTTTCCCGGGTTTCCGTAGAACATTTTGCTTTAAATTCGATAGTTTCCATTCCGGTCACGCCCCTTTTGTGTATCAGATATTTAGCATGCTGAGGGCCGTGACTCTTCGTCGCTTTTTGTAGAGGGAGGGCTTTTTTTTCTCCAGTTTACTTGTTTTTTCTTTTTTCTGGGAAATATGCCCCAGAACATGTTCGGCTACCAGGAAGTTGATCCTTTCAAGGCCTGGTTTGGGTCCATGTCATTTAACATTTCCCAAAATGTTTTTGTTTAGGGCATGGTTTTCCCCGGTCCCCTTGATGTTTTTGTTGTTGAAATTGGGATTTTGTGAAACACCTTACAGGTACATGCTTTTTGCTGTTCGGCCCCCCATGCTGTACCTGGATTCATTTGATGTGATCGGGAAATTTGTTTGTTTTTGAAAATTTTATGTCTCTTATGGTCCTCATTATTTTGAAGATAAGGTCAAATGTGTTTCAGTTTTTGGCTCCACTATTGCTGCTTTAAAGGGGTTTTTCGCAAGACTTGTAGCTCATGTGTGTGGACCTTTCATCTGCCTAAACCTCCGGGGTTGTTTCAGCTATAACATTATTTTCCATTCTTATTTTGTATCCTTTGGTTAAATCACCAAGCATAAATGTTTGGGGATGGGCTGAAGGTTTTTTCCCAAAAAGAATCATTTCAGTAGCTTTCCTTGAATGTTGGGAGGTTGCATTGGTGGCTTTTATACAAACCACAAGACTAGGTTTTTGGGTTTCGAACTTTTTGATAAACTTTAACACCTCAAATTTTGGGGGTCACAATCCCTGCAGATAAGGGGCTCTTTGACTACAGGCCAACCCCCCCTTTTTCCTGTTTTTCTGTCGCTCTAAAAAGGTTTTAACCACTTTTCCCCTATTTCCTTCAAATGACTTTGTTGGGGTCTTGTGAAGGGTGCAAACATTTCATAGACTCCCCCTGAAGTCCCCTGATAAAAGGGATTTTGTTGTTGGGGGATGGGTTAAGGCCTTATTTAGCAAAAGAACGGGTTTTATTCTGTGTTTGTTGGGGGGGTTTTGTTATTCCATAGTTTTAATTCGGAGGGCCATGGTGGGCCCCTGGGTGCCCTCCGTCCAACAAAGGGCCCCGGTGGTGGACTATTTTTGTTTTTTCCTTTCCTTTTCTTTTTTTTTTTTCCGCCCTAAAAAAACACCTGGATTGGGTTTTCGTGCTACTATTTTTTGGCTTGTGGGGTCTGTGCCTCCCGGGCCCTTTTAATGGTATGCGGGGCACTCGATGTTTTTAACACCTTCTGGGGGGACCGGGGGGTGCACATTTTGGGTGAAAGAAAGTACAGAAGAAGAACGACACACCCTTTAGCAGGAGGTCGCACATTTTTTTTGGGTGGTCAAAGTTGCATGTCCCAATTTTTTTTCCCCCGTTTTTCCCTGCTTACAGATGCCCCAAGCATAAATTTTTCACAAATTCACCTTTTTTGAGTTTTTTGGGAGGGGTTTGTCAATTTCGCAGGTTTGGGGCTCACTATAAAAATCGTATCCAACCAGGGCCCACCCCCTCCTGGATTCCACTACTTTCCCAGTAAGGGGAAAGGGGGAACTCCTCTCCCAAATCACTGGGGCCACGTCTTGTCAATGATGGTTGTATATTTACTGTTTTTGTGGTGGGTTTGGTAGTGTCCAGGAGAGTCTGGCGGCAGTAAGGGTGGGGGGGGGTCTGGGGCACACTGGGCTGGGGGGGGGGGCTGGGTCTGGCCAGCACCAGCACTGAGGGTATTGGTGCTATGCCTGGGGGAGCCTGGGCCAGCACCAGCACTGTGGGTATTAGTGCTATGACTGGGGGATGGGTCTGGCTTAGCACCATGTGGGTGGTGTAGATGTTGGCCAGTGGGTGGTTTAGAAGGTGTTGTCCAGTGGGTAATGCAGACGTTGTTGTCCAGTGGGTGGTGAAGATGGTGTTGTCCAGTGGGTGATGTAGATGTAGTTGTCCAGTGGGTGGTGTAGATGTTGTCCAGTGGGTGGTGAAGGTGATGTTGTTCAGTGGGTGGTGTAGAAAGATGTTGTCCAGTGGGTGGTGTAGATGTTGGCCAGTGGGAGGTGTAGATGGTTGTTGTCCAGTGGGGGGTGTTTGATGTTGTTCATGGGTGGTGTAGATGTTGTTCGTGGGTGGTGTAGATGTGTTGTCCAGTGGATGGTGTAGATGGTGTTGACCAGTGGGTGGTGTAGATGCTTTTTAGAGGGTGGTGCAGATGGGGTTGTCCATTTGGGGGGTGTAGGTTGTGTTGTCCATGGGTGGCGTAGATGGTGCTGTCCAGTGGGTGGTGTAGATGTTGTCCAGTAGGTTATGTAGATGGGTTTGTCCATGGGTGGTGTAGATGGTGTAGATATTGTCAAGTAGGTGGGGAAGAAGGTGTAGATGTTGTCCAGTAGGTGGTGTACATGGTGTTGTCAAGTGGCTGGGGTAGATTGGTGCTGTCCATTGGGGGGTGTAGAACAGTGTTGTCCAGAGGATGGGTAGATGTTGAATTGTGGGTGGTGTAGATGTTGTTGTCCAGTGAGTGGTTTTAGATGGTGTTGTCTTTTGGGTGGTGTAGATAGTGTTGTCCAGTGGGTGGTGTAGATGGTGTTGTCATGTGGGTGGTGTAGATGGCGTTGTCTTGTGGGTGGTGTACATGGTGTTGTCCAATGGGTGGTGTAGATGGTGTTGTCCAGTGGTTGGTGTAGATGTTGTCCAGTGGGTGGTGTAGATGGTGTTGCCCAGCGGGGGGGTGTACATATGTTGGTCCATGAGTGGGGTACATGGTGTTGTCCAGTGGGTGGCGTAGATGGTGTTGTCCAGTGGGTGGTGTAGATGGTGTTGTCTTGGGAGTGGTGTAAATGGTGTTGTCTTCTGGGTGGTGTAGATGTTGCCCAGTGGGTGGTGCAGACGGTGCTGTCCAGTGTGTTGAGTAGATGGTGTTGTCCAGTGGGTAGTGTAGATGGTGTTGTCCAATGGGTGGTGTAGATGTTGTCGAGTGGGTGGTGTAGATGTTGTCCAGTGGGTGGTGTAGACTGTGCTGTCAAGTGTGTTGTGCACATGGTGTTGTCCAATGTGTGGGGGTAGATATTGGCCAGTGGGTTGTTTTGAAGGTGTTGTCCAATGGGTGGTGCAGAGGTTGTTGTCCAGTGGGTGGTGTAGATGTTGTTCAGTGGGTGGTGTAGATGATAAATTTTCCAGTGGATGGGTGTAGATGTTGTTTTCTAGTGGGTGGTGGGAGATGCTGCCAGTTGGTGGTGTAGATGTTGCTCAGTGGGTGGAATGATGGTGTTTGTCCAGTGGGGTGATATAGATGTTGTTCATTGGGTGGTGTAGATGGTGTTTTTCAATGGGTGGTGGGAGATGTTGTTCGTTGGTGGTGTAGATGGTGTTGTCCAAGGGTTGTGTAAATTGTGTTGTCCAGTGTGTGGTATAGATGTTGATGACCAGTGGGTGGTGTTGAAGTGTTGTCCAGTGGGTGGAGTAAAAAGTTTTGTCCTTAGGTGGTGTAGATGGTGTTTGTCCAGTGGGGGTGTAGATGGTTTTGTCCAGTGGGTGGTGTAGATGTAGTCCAGTGGATGGTGTAGATGTTGTTTTCCAGTGGATGGTGTAGATGGTTTTGTCCAGTGAGTGGTGTAGATGGTGTTGTCCATTGGGTGGGGTAGATGGTGTTGGGCCAGTGGGTGGTGTAGATGTTGTTGCCCAGTGGGTGGTTTAGATGTGTTTTCCAGTGGGTTTGGGGTTTGATGGTCTTGTCCATTGGGTGGTGTAGATGGTGTTGTCCAGTGGATGATATAGATGTTGTTCATTGGTGGTGTAGATGGTGTTTTTCAGTGAGTGGTGTAGATTTTTGTTCAGTTGGTGGTGTAGTGGTGTTGTCCCGTGGGTGGTGTAGATGGTGTTGTCCAGTGAGTGGTTAAAATGGTGATGTCCCAGTGGGTGGTGTTGATGGTGTTGTCACAGTGGGTGGGGTAGATGTTGTTGTCCAGTGGGTGGTTTAGATGGTGTTGTCCAGTGAGTGGAGTAGATGGTGTTGTCCAGTGGGTGGTGAAGATGGTGTTGTCCAGTGGGTGGTGTAGATGTTGTCCCGAGGGTGGTGTAGATGTTGTCCAGTGGGTTGGTAGATGTTGTCCAGTTTGTGGTGGAGATGTTGTTCAGTGGGTGGTGTAGATGTTGTTTAGTGGGTGGTGTAGAATGTTGTTTTCAGTGGGTGGTTTTAGATGATGTTGACCAGTGCGTGGGGTAGATGCTTTTCAGAGGGTGGTGTAGATGGTGTTTTCCATTGGGTGGTGTAGATGTTTTCAGTGGGTGGTAGACGGTGTTGTCCATGGGTGGTGTAGATGGGCGTTGTCCAGTTGGTGGTGTAGATGTTTTTCAGTGGGCGGTTTTAGATGGTGTTGTCCACTGGGTGGTGTAGTGGTGTTGTCCCGTGGGTGGTGTAGATGTTTTTCAGTGGGGGTGTAGATGGTGTTTGTCCAGTGGGTGGTGTAGATGTTTTTCAGTGGGTGGTTGTAGATGGTGTTGTCCAGTGGGTGGTGTAGATGTTTTTCAGTGGGTGGTGTAGATGGTGTTGCCAGTGAGTGGTGTAGGTTTTTGTTGTCTAGTGGGTTGTGTAGATGTTATTCGTGGGTGGTGTAGATGTTGTACAGTGGGTGGTGAAGATGGTGTTGTCCAGTGGATGGTGTAGATATGTTTCCAGTGGGTGGTGTAAATGTTGTTCAGTTAGTGGTGTAGATGGTGTTGTTCATGAGGGTGTAGATGTTGTCCAGGGGTGGTGTAGATGTGTTGTCCATTGGGTGGTGTAGATGTCGTTCAGTTGGGGTGTAGATGGTGTTGTCCGAGGGTGGTGTAGTTTGGGGTTGTCCGTGTGTGGTGTAGATGTTGTTCAGTGTGTGGTGTAGATGGTGTTGTTCAATGGGGGGTGTAGATGTTGTCCAGTAGGTGGGGTAGATGTCGTTCTGTGGGTGGTGTAGATGGTGTTGTTCAGTGAGTGGTGTAGATGTTGTTCAGTGAGTTTGGGGTAGATGTTGTCCAGTGGGTGGTGTAGATGTTGTTTGTGGGTGGTTTAGATGGTGTTGTCCAGTGGTGGTGTAGATTGTGTTGTCCAGTGGGTGGTGTAGATGGTGCTATCCAGTGGGTGGTGTAGATGGTGTAGATGTTGTCCAGTAGGTTTATTAGTGGTGTTGTCCAGTGGGTGGTGTAGATGGTGTAGATGTTGTCCAGTAGGTGTGAAGAAGGTGTTGATGTTGTCCAGTAGTGGTGTCATGGGTTGTCCAGTGGCTGGTGTAGATGGTGCTGTCCATTGGGTGGTGTAGACGGTGTTGTCCAGAGGATGGTGTAGATGTTGTATTGTGGGTGGTGTCGATGTTGTTGTCCGTGAGTGGTGTAGATGGTGTTGTCTTTTGGGTGGGTGTAGATGGTGTTGTCCAGGGGTGGTGTAGATTTGGGGTTGTCATGTGGGTGGTGTAGATGGTTGTTTGTTGGTGGGGTACAAGGTGTTGTCCAGTGGGTGGTGTAGTTTGGTGTTGTCCAGTGGTTGGTGTAGATGTTGTCCAGTGGGTGGTGTAGATGGTGTTGCCCAGCGGGTGGTGTACATAGTGTTGTCCAGTGAGTGGTGTACATGGTGTTGTCCAGTGGGTTGCGTAGATGGTGTTGTCTTGTGAGTGGTGTAAATGGTGTTGTCTTGTGGGTGGTGTAGATGTTGCCCAGTGGGTGGTGTAGACGGTGCTGTCCAGTGTATTGTGTAGATGGTGTTGTCCATGGTTGTGTAGATGGTGTTGTTCCAATGGTGGTGTAGATGTTTCCCCAGTGGGTGTGTAGATGTTGTCCAGTGTTGGTGTGCTTGCTTTTCCATGTGTTTTGTGTAGATGTGTTGTCCAGTGGGTGGTATATTTTGTTGTCCAATGGTTGTTTTAGATGTTTTTCCAGTGGATGGGGTAGATGGTGTTTGTCCCCGTGGGTGGGATAAATGTTGTTCAGTGGGTGGTGTAATGGTGTTGTCCAGTGGGTGGTGTAGATGGTGCTGTCCATTGGTGGGGGTAGACGGTGTTGTCCAAGGATGGTGGTAAATGTTGTTATTGTGGTGGTGTCGAGTTTGTTGTCCATGAGGGGGTGTGATGGTGTTGTCTTTTGGGTGGTGTAGATGGTGTTGTCCAGTGGGTGGTGTAGATGTGTTGTCATGTGGGTGGTTTTAGATGGCGTTGTCTAGTGGGTGGGGTACATGGTGTTGTCCAGTGGGTGGTGTAGATGGTGTTGTCCCGTGGTTGGTGTAGATGTTGTCCAGTGGGTGGTATAGATGGGTTGCCCAGCGGGTGGTGTGCATAGTGTTGCCAGTGAGGGTGTACATGGTGTTGTCCCGTGGGTTGCGTAGATGTGTTGTCTTGTGAGTGGTGTTAAATGGTGTTGTCTTTTGGGTGGTGTAAGTGTTGCCAGTGGGTTTGGTGTAGAGGTGCTGTCCATTGTATTTTGTAATGGTTGTTGTCCATGGGTGTTGTAGATGGTGTTGTCCCAATGGGGTGGTGTAAATGTTGTCGGTGGTGGGGGGTGTAGAAAGTTGTCCATGGGTGGTGTAGACTCTGCTTTCCCGGTGTTGGTAGATGGTGTTGTCCAGTGGGTGGTTTATATTGGGTTGTCCAGTGGTTGGTGTAGATGTTTCCAGTGGATGGTGTAGAATGGTGTTGTCCAGTGGGTGGTATAAATGTTGTTCAGTGGGGGGTGTAGATGGTGTTGTCCAGTGGGTGGTGTAGATGGTGTTGTTCGTGTGTGGTATAGATGGTGATGTCCAGTGGATGGTGTTGATGGTGTTGTCCACGGGTGTTGTAGATGTTGTTGTCCCGTGGGTGGTGTAGATGGTGTTGTCCAGTGGGTGATTTAGATGGGTTGTCCAGTGGGTGGTGTAGATGTAGTTCAGGGATGGTGTAGATTTTTGTTGTCCAGTGGATGGTGTAAGGGTGTTGTCCAGTGGGTGGTGTAGATGGTGTTGTCCAGTGGGTTTTGTTGATGGTGTTGTCCATGGGTGGTGTAGATGTTGTTGTCCAGTAGGTGGTTTAGATGTGTTGGGCCAGTGGGTTTGGGGTAGATGGTGTTGTCCAGTAGGTTGAGTAATGGCGTTGTCCAGTGGGGGGTTGTAGATGCTGTTGTGCAGTGGGTGATGAAGATGGTATTGTTCAGTGGGTGTTGTGGATGGTGTTGTCCAGTGGGTGGTGTAGATGGTGTTGTCCAGTGGGTGGGGTAGAGTTGTCCAGAGGTGGTTGTAAATGTTGTCCAGTGGCTTGTGTAGATGTTGTCCAGTGGGTGGTGGAGATGTTTGCTTAGTGGATGGTGCAGATGGTGTTGTGCAGTGGGTGGTGTAGGTTGTGTTGTCTAGTGAGTGGGGTAGATGTTGTTCAGTGGTTGGTGTAGATGTTGTTCACGGTGGTGTAGATGGTGTTGTCCAGTGGGTGGTGTAGATGGGTTGTCCAGTATGTTAAAAGATGTTTTTCAGAGGGTGGTGTAAAAAGTGTTGTCCATTGGGTGGTGTAGATGTTGTTCAGTGGGTGGTGTAGATGGTGTTGTCCAGTGGGTAGTGTAGATGGTGTTGTCCAGTGGGTGGTGTAGATGTTGTTCAGTGGGTGGTGTAGTTGTTTTTCAGTGGGTGGTGTAGATTGTGTTTTCCATGGGGGGTGTAGATGGTGTTGTCCAGTGGGTGATGTAGATGTTTTTCAGTGGGTGGTGTAGATGGTGTTGTCTAGTGGGTGGTGTAGATGTTGTTCAGGGTGGGGTAGATGGTGTTGCCCAGTGGATGGTGTAGGTTGTGTTGTCTAGTGGGTTGTGTAGATTTTGTTCTGTGGGTGGTGTAGATGTTATTCAGTGGGTGGTGTAGATGGTGTTTTCCAGTGGGTGGTGTAGATGGTGTTGTCCAGTGGGTGGTGTAGATGTTGTTCAGTCGGTGGTGTAGATGGGTTGTTCAGTGAGAGGTGTAGATATTGTCCAGTGGGGTTTGTAGATGGTGTTGTCCAGTGGGTGGTGTAGATTGTGTTGTCCATTGGTGGTGTAGATGTTTTTCAGTTGGTGGTGTAGATGGTGTTGTCCAGTGGGTGGTGTAGATGGTGTTGTCCAGTGTGTTGTGTAGATGTTGTTCAGTGGGTGGTGTAGGTGGTGTTGTTCAGTGGGTGGTGTAGAGTTGTCCAGTAGGTTGGTGTAGATGTTGTTCAGTGGTGTGTAGATGGTGTTGTTCAGTGATGGTGTAGATGTTGTTTAGTGTGTGGTTTAAGTGGGTTGCCCAGTGGGTGGTTTGGATTGTGTTGTCCAATGTTTGATGTAGATTGTGTTGTCCATTGGGCGGTGTAGATGATGCTGTCCAGTGGGTGGTGTAGATGGTGTAGATGTTGTCCAGTAGGTAATGTAGATGGTGTTGCCCAGTGGGTGGTGTAGATGGTGTAGATGTTGTCCAGTAGGTGGTGAAGAAGGTGTAGATGTTGTCCAGTAGGTGGTGTACATGGTGTTGTCCAGTGGCTGGTGTAGATGGTGTTGTCCATTGGGTGGTGTAGAAGGTGTTGTCCAGAGGATGGTGTAGATGTTGTATTGGTGGGTGGTGTAGATGTTGTTGTCCAGTGAGTGGTGTATATGGTGTTGTCTTTTGGGTGGTGTTCCGTTGTGGGTGGTGTAGATGGTGGTTTGTCCATGGTGGTGTAGATGTTTCCAGTGGTTGGTTGGGAATATGTTGACCATGGTGGAATCGATGTTTCCAGTGAGTGGTGTAGATCATACCATTTCTTGAAGCTATGTCATGATCTGCCTGTGTACATGTTTTTCCAGTGGGTAGTGTAATGGTGTTGTCCAATGGGTGGTGTAGATTGGTGGTTTCCAGTGTGTTAATATGATGATGTCCAGTATGTGGTGTGGGTGGTGTTAGTTCAGTGGGTGGTTTAGCTATTGTTCATTAAGTGGTGTGGGTGGATGTTCAGGTGGGTGGTTTAAGATGATGAATTTCCAGTATGTGGTGTTGGGTGGTGTTGTCCAGTGGGTGGTTTAGATATGATGTCCATTATGTGTGTGGGTGTTGTTGTTCAGTGGGTGGTTTAGATGAGATGTCCAGTATGTGGTGAGTTGGTGGTGTCCAGTGGGTGGCTTAGCTGATGATGTCCAGTATTGGGTGTGGGTGGGTGTTGTTTCAGTGGGTGGATTAGATGATGAAGGTCCAGTATGTGGTGTGGGTGGTGTTGTCCAGTGGGTGTTTAGATGATGATGTCCAGTATGTTGGTGTAGTGTGGTGTCCAGTGGGTGGCTTAGATGATGATGTCCTGTATGTGGGGTGTGGGAGTGTTGTCTCAGCTGGGTGGTGTAGATGATGATGTTCCATTATGAGGTGTAGGTGATGTGTCCAGTGGGTGGTTTAGATGATGATGTCCCAGTATGTGGGGTGGGTGGTGTTTGTCTAGTGGTGGTTTTAGATGATGATGTCCCATATGTTGTGGGTGGTGTTGTTCAGTGGGTGGTTTAGATGATGATGTCCAGTATGTGGGTGGGTGGTGTGTCTAGTGGTGGTTTAGATGAATGATGTCCAGTATGTGGTGTGGGTGTGTTGTCCTAGTGGGTGGTTTAGAAGATGATTTCCAGTATGTGTGTGGGTGGTGTTGTCCAGTGGGTGTGTAGATGAAGTCCAGTATTGATGTAGGTGGTGTGTCCCATGGGTGGTGTAGATGATTGTCCAGTATGTGATGTAGGTGGTGCTTGTCCAGTGGGTGGTGTAGAAGGGTATTGTCCTGAAGATGGAACAGTAATCTTCCAACCTTCTTAGGGCTGAGGATGTTGGAGAGTTGAGTGTGATGGAGGTGTTTCATAACCCGTCCCTCCCGTCTGTTCTCCTGTTTACAATCACACGTTATTACGGTATTCTGATTTTTTCATATTCCTATCAATGTTAATTAGTGTGTCACGCTCACACCTCACGACATCTCAGTGAGGAATTGTTCAGGACCCTGTGCAACCGTTAACATCATGCCCATACTGAGTATTCAGCACCAGTTTTGGAACCCACAACCTAGCCAAGCACTTCAGGAAATTAGAGAAAAGCGCAAAGGTTTGCAATAGACATTCCAGGAGCTTAGGGGTATGTCCTACGAGGAGAAGGATAGGGAACACGACACTGACGACACTTGAGGACATGAGAGACAGAGTGATATACAACGACACTTGAGGAGGACAGAGAAGACGGAAGGGATATAATAACGACACTTGAGGACATGAGAGTACAGAGGGGATATAATAACGACACTTGAGGACAGAGAGAACAGAGGGGATATAATAACTGAGGACAGAAGAGACAGAGGGATAAAATAACGAAAAAAAAACCAAAACTTGAGTACAGGAGAGACCGGAGGGGATATAATAACTGAGACAGAAAGAGACAAGGGATATAACACGACACTGAGTACAGGAAGACAGAGGGATATAATAACGACACTTGAGACAGGAGAGACAGAGTGGAGATAATAACTGAGGACAGATGAGCAGAAGGGATATAAAATAACGACACTTGAGGACAGGATAGACGAGGGGATAGAATAACGACACTTGAGGACAGGAAAGACAAGGGATAATAATAACTGAGGACATAAGAGACCAGAGGGAAATAAAATAACGACACTTGAGGACAGGTGAGACGGGAGGGATATAAATAACGACACATGAGGCAGGAGAGACAGAGGGGATATAATAACTGAGCACATAAAGACAGAGGGATATAATAACGACACTTGTGGACAGGAGAGACGGAGGGATATAATAACGACACTTGAGGGACAGGAGAGACGGAGGGGATATAAAAACTGAGGACAGGAGAGACAGAGGGGATCTAAATAACGACACTTGAGGACAGGAGAGACGAGGGATATAATAACTGAGGACAGGAGAGACAGAGGGGATATAATAACTGAGGACAGGAGAGACAGAGGGGATATAATAACTGAGGACAGGAGAGACAGAGGGGATATAATAAAGACACTTGAGACAGAGAGACGAGGGTATATAATAACGACACTTTGAGGCCAGAAGAGACATAGTTGATATAATAACAAGGACAGGAGAGACAGAGGTGATATAATAACGACACTTGAGGACAGAAGAACGGAGGGGAAATAATAACGACACTTGAGGACAGGAGAGACAGAGGGGATATAATAACCTGAGGACAGAATGAGACATAGAGGGATATAATAACGACACTTGAGGGACAGGAGAGACGGAGGGGATATTAATAACTGAGGACAGAAAGAGACAGAGGGATAAAATAACGAGACAGAAGAGACAGAGGGGATATAATACTTGAGACAGGAGAGACAGAGTATATAATAACGACACTTGAGGAAACAGGAGAAGACAGAGGGGATATAATAACTGAGGACAGAAGAGACAGAGGGATAAATAACTGAGGACAGAAGAGACAGAGGGGAATAATAACTGAGGACAGGAGAGAGCCAGAGGGGATATAATAACGACACTTAGGACAGGAGAACAGAGGGATAAAATACTGAGGACAGAAGAGACAGAGGGGATAAATAACGACACTTGAGACAGAGAGACGGAGGGGATATAATAACGACACTTGAGGACAGGAGAGACAGAGGGGATATCTGATAACTGAGGACAGAAGAAGACAGAGGGATATAATAACGACCACTTGAGACAGGAGAACGAGGGGATATAATAACTGAGGACAGAAGAGACAGAGGGATAAATAACTGAGGACAGAAGAGACAGAGGATATAATAACTGAGGACAGAAGAGACAGAGGGGAAATAATAACGACACTTGAGGACATGAAACAGAGGGGAAATAATAACTGAGGCCAGAGAGACAGAGGGGAATAAAATAAACGACACTTGAGACAGGGAGAGACAGAGGGTATATAATAACTGAGGACAGAAGAGACAGCGGGGATATAATAACAGAAGGACTGAGAGCAGAGGGGATATAATAACTACACTTGAGGACAGAGAGACGAGGGGGAAATATAACTGAGGACAGTAAAGAACAGAGGGATATAATAACGACACTTGAGGACAGAGAGACCAGAGGGGATATAATAACTGAGACAGGAGAGACAGAGGGGATATAGTATCACTGAGGACAGGAGAGACAGAGGGGATTATAATAACGACAACTTGAGGACAGAGAGACAGCGGGGATAAATAACGACACATGAGGACAGGAGAGACAGAGGGGATATAATAAAGACACTTGAGGACAAAGGGGAAGACAGAGGGGAAATAATAACTGAGGACATAAGAGACATAGGGATATAAACGACACTTGAGGACAGGAGAGACGGAGGGGATAATAATAACTGAGGACAGGATAGACAGAGGGATATAATAGCGACACGGTGAGGAACAGGAGAGACGGAGGGGATATATTTACCTGAGGACAGGATAGACAGAGATGGATATAAAACGACACTTGAGGACAGGAGAGACGGAGGGATAAAATAACTGAGGACATTAGAGACCGAGGGTGATATAATAACGACACTTGAGACAGGAGAGACGGAAGGATATAATACGAGGACTGGATAGACAGAGTTGAATAATAACGACACTTGAGACAGGAGAGACCTGAGGGGATATAATAACTGAGACAGGAGAGACAGAGGGGATATAATAACGACACATGAGGACAGGTAGACGGAGGGATATATAACTTGGAGGACAGGAGAGACAGAGGAGGGAATATAATAACTGAGGACAGGAGAGACAGAGGGGATATAATAACTGAGGACAGGAGAGACAGAGGGGATATAATAACGACACTTGAGTACAGGAGAGACGGAGGGGATATAATAACGACACTTGAGGACAGAAGACAGAGGGGATATAATAACGACACTTTGAGACAGGAGAGACGGAGGGATATAATAACGACACTTGAGACAAGGAGAACAGAGGGGATTTAATAACTGAGGACATGAGAGACAGAGGGGATATAATAACGACACTTGAGGACAGGAGAGACGGAGGGGATATAATAACGACACTTGAGGACAGGAGAGACAGAGGGGATATAATAACTGAGGACAGGAGAGACGGAGGGGATATAATAACTGAGGACAGGAGAGACAGAGGGGATATAATAACGACACTTGAGGACAGAAGAGACGGAGGGGATATAATAACGATACTTGAGGACAGGGAGAGACAGAGGGATAAAAATAACAGAGGACAGGAGAGACGAGAGTGGATTATAATAACGACACTTGAGGACAGGAGAGACAGAGGGGATATAATAACTGAGGACAGAAGAGACAGAGGGGATATAATACGACACATGAGACAGGAGAGAGGGAACAGGGGAAATAATTATACGACTCTTGAGGACGGAGAGACAGAGGGAATATAATACCTGAGGAACAGAAGAGACAGAGGGGATATAGTAACGACACATGAATGACAGGAGAGACAGAGGGGATATAAAACTGAGGACAGGAGAGACGGAGGGGATATAATAACAGAGGAGAGGAGAGACAGAGGGAAAAAATAACGACACTTGAGACAGGAGAGACAAGGGAATTTAATAACTGAGGACAGGAAGACAGAGGGGATATAAATAACGACACTTGAGGACAGGAGAGACAGAGGTATATAAAAACTGAGGACAGAAGAGACAGAGGGGATATAATAACGACACTTGAGGACAGGAGAGACGGAGGGAAATAATAACGACCACTTGAGGACAGGAAGACAGAGGGATATATAACTGATACAGAGAGACAGAGGGGATATATTAAACTAGGACAGAAGAGACAAGGGGATATAATAACTGTAGGACAGGAGAGACAGAGGGATAAAATAACGCACTTGAAGGACAGGAGAGACAGAGGGATATAATAACTGAGGACAGAAGAGACAGAGGGATATAATAAACGACACTTTGAGGACAGGAAGACGGAGGGGATCTAATAACGCACTTGAAGGACAGGAGAGACAGAGGGGATATAAATAACTGAGGACAGAATAGAAGAGGGGATATAATAACGACACTTGAGGACAGAGTAGACGAGGGGATATAATTACTGAGGACAGAAGAAGACAGAGGGATATATAACTGAGGACAGAAGAACCGAGGGATATAATAACAGGGACAGAAGAGACAGAGGGGATATAATAACGACACTTGAGGACAGGAGAGACGGAGGGATAAATAACTGAGGACAGAAAAGACAGAGGGAGATAATCACGACACTTGAGGACAGGAGAGACAGAGGGGATATAATAACTGTTGACAGGAGAGACAGAGGGGAATATAATAACTGAGACAGGAAGAGACAGAGGGGAATATTAACGACACTTGTGACAGGAGAGACAGAGGGGAAAAATATAATAACGGACACTTGAGGACAGGAGAGACAGAGGGGAATAATAACGACACTTGAGGACAGGAAGACAGAGGGGAATAATAACTGAGGACAGAAGAGACAGAGGGATAAATAACGACACTTGTGGCCAGGGAGAGACGGAGGGGATATAATAACTGAGACAGGAGAGACAGAAGGGATATAATAACGACAACTGAGGACAGGAGAGACGGAGGGGAAAGTCATAACGAGTACAGGAGAGACAGAGGGGATATAATAACGACACTTGAGGACAGGAGAGACGGAGGGGATATAATAACAGGAGGACAGGAAGACAAGGGGAATATAATAACACACTTGAGGACAGAGAGACGAGGGATATAATACTGAGGTCAGGAGAACAGAGGGGATATAATAACGACACTTGAGGAACAGGAGATACGAGGGATATAATAACTGAGGACAGGAAGACAGAGGGATATAATAACGGACACTTGAGAACAGGAAGAACGAGGGGAAATATAATAACTGAGGACAGTAGAGACAGAGGGGATATAATAACGACACATGAGGACAGGAGAGACGGAGGGGATAAAATAACGACACTGAGGACAGAAAGAGACAGAGGGATATAATACGACACACTTGAGGACAGAGAGCGGAGGGGATATAATAACGACACTTTGAGGACAGGAGAGACAGAGGGGATATAAAAACAGAGGACAGGAGAGACAGAGGGGATATAATAAACGACACTTGAGGACGAGGAAGAAGGAGGGGATATAATAACGACACTTGAGTACAGGAGAGACAAGGGGATATAATAACTGAGGACAGGAAGACGGAGGGGATATATAACTGAGGACAGGGAAAAAAAAGAAAAGACAGAGGGGAAATAATAACGACAGTCTTGAGGACAGGATAGACGGAAGGGGATATAATAAACGACACTTGAGGACAGGAGAACCAGAGGGGAAATAATAACTGAGTATCAGGAGAGACAAGGGGGATATAATAACGACACTTGAGGACAGGATATACAGATGGGATATAATAACTGAGGACAGAAGAGACAGAGGGATATAATAACGACACTTGAAGACAGGAGAGACAGAGGGGATATAATTAACTGAGGACAGGAGAGACGGAGGGGATAATAAATAACTGATGACAGGAAGACAGAGGGAAATAATAACTGAGACAAGAGAGACAGAGGGATATAATAACTGAGGACAGGAGAGACAGAAGGGGATATAATAACTGAGGACAGGAGAGACAGAGGGATAGATAACTGAGGACAGGAGAGACAGAGGGGATATAAAAACTTGAGGACATGGAGAGACAGAGGGATATAATAACTGCGACAAAGAGACAGAGGGGATATAAAACGACACTTGAGGACAGGAGAGACAGAGGGGATATAAAAACTGAGGACAGGAGAGACGGAGGGGATATAAAAACTTAGGACAGGAGAGACAGAGGGGATTATAATAACGAGGACAGGAGAGACAGAGGGGGATATAATAACTGAGGACAGGGAGAGACAGAGGGGATATAATAACTGATGACAGGAGAGACAGAGGGGATATAATAAGTGAGGACAGGAGAGACAGAGGGTATATAAAAACTGAGGACAGAGAGACAGAGGAGATATAATAACTGAGGACAGGAGAGACAGAGGGATATAATAACTAGGACAGGCGAGAACAGAGGGGGTATAATAACTGAGGACAGAGAGACAGATGGGATAATAATAACTGAGGAACAGGAGAGACAGGGGGATATAATAACTGAGGACAGTGAGGAAGAGTGGGGATATAATAACTGAGGAACAGGAGAGACAGAGGGGATATAATAACTGAGGACAGGAGAGACAGAAGGGGATATAATTAACTGAGGAACAGGAGAGACAGAGGGGATATAATAACTGAGGACAGGAGAGACAGAGGGGATTATAAATAAACTGAGGACAGGAGAGACAGAGGGGATATAATAACTGAGGACAGAGAGACAGAGGGGATATAATAACTGAGGACAGGAAAGGAAGAAACAAGAGGGATATAATAACTGAGGACAGAGAGACAGAGGGATATAATAACTGAGGACAGGAGAGACAGAGGGGATATAATAACTGAGACAGGAGAGACAGAGGATACAAAATAAATGAGACAGAGAGACAGAGGGGATATAATAACTGAGGACAGGAGAGACAGAGGGGATAAATACTGAAGACTGGAGAGACAGAGGATCCTTAAAAAACTGAGGACAGGAGAACAGAGGATACATAATAACTAGGAACAGAGAGACTGAGGATACTAATATCTGAGGACAGAGAGACAAGGATACATAATAACTGAGGACAGGGAGACAGAGGATACATAATAACTTAAGGACAGGAGAGAACAAGGAAACATAAAACTGAGGACAGGAAGACAGAGGATACATAATAACTGTGGACAGAGAGACAGAGGATACATAATAACTGGGACAGAAAACAGAGGATACAAAAAAACTGGAGGACAGAGAGACATAGGATACATAATAACTGAGGACAGGAGAGACAGAGGATACATATAACCACACACTTTTCACTTTCTTCGTCCATCAAGACGGTAATGAAAAATTTCACTGAATCCTTAAACCTCTTCATCATTTTTTTAAGCTTATCTTTGGCTGATAAAGCAAAGTTTGTGTCATTGTTTTAAACAAGAACCCTTCAGTTTACAAATGATGTTTGTCATACTATCTGTTATGATCAAGAAGCTTTATTTTGAATGGCTTGTATTGTTTTGTATTAAAAAATTTTAACACATACACATACAACACACACACACACACACACACACACACACACACACACACACACACACAAAAAAAAAAAAGAAAAAATAAAAAAAAAAACAAAAAAAAAAAAAAAAAGTAACGACATTTAAAATACTGAGAGGAATTGACAAGGTGGACAGAGACACGATTTTTCCAGAGAATAGACCAGAGCAATAAGATTCACAATTGTAAGTTGAAGACTCAGAGGAGTCACAGGAATGACAGGACGTATTTCTTCAGCCATGGAGTTGTCAGGAAGTGGAATAATCTGGAAAGTGATGTAGTTGAGGCAGGATCCGTACATAACTTTAAGAAGAGGTATGACAAAGCTCACGAGCAAGGAGAGAGTGACCTAAAGCGACCAAGTGAAGAGGCGGGGCCAGGAGCTGTGAATCGATCCCTGCGACCACAACTAGGTGAGTATCAGTATCTTCGACTCGCTCCATGCAACCACAGACAGGGGAGTACACACAAGGGCAGTCCTAGGGCCAGTGCTGTCTCTGGTATATGTGAATATCATGACGGAAGTGAAGCTAATGCGGAGACTTCACGCAGATGAGGAACAGGTACGACTTCAAAGGGATACGAACACGTTGCAATCCTGGTCCACAAATGGCTCCTGAAGTTTAATCTCGCCAAGTACAATATCATGAAGCTTG
The DNA here is from genome assembly GCF_026875155.1 of Cherax quadricarinatus. Taxonomy (NCBI): domain Eukaryota; kingdom Metazoa; phylum Arthropoda; class Malacostraca; order Decapoda; family Parastacidae; genus Cherax; species Cherax quadricarinatus. The sequence goes on from NC_069400.1 coordinate 43,255,821, forward strand.
GGGAAGGAGAAAGAAGATCACAGATGGAGAACATGTTCGTGGGTCATAGTCTGCAAAACTCACTGAATGAAAAGGATCTTGGGGTGAGAATCATACCGAGCACGTTCTCCAGCGAATTTATATCTGTAATACGGTGATCAGGACTGTGCAGCATGATTTAAATGAGGCCTAACCATAGATATATAGAGTTGAAGAACAACCTGAGGACTCTTGTTATCTATACTTCTTGATATGAAGCCAAGAATTCTTTTCGTTTTATTGCGAACAGTTACGCAATGTTTTCTTGGTTTTAGATTACTGCTAATCAGAACTCCCAAATCTTTTTTTGGAATCAGTGATATTAAGATCTAAATTATTTACTTTATAAATGTCATGGTTATTTTCCTTTCCAACGCTTAGAACTTTGCATTTGTCTATGTTAAACTGCATCTGCCACTTCTCCGACCACTGCCACCATTCTATTCAGATCTTTCTGGAGCACTCTATTGTCCTTGTCAGATTGGATTTGACGGCCTATTTTGTTGTCATCGCCAGTCTTGCTTATGTCGTTTTTTATATCCTCATTTATGTCATTTATGTAAATTGTGAACAACAAAGGGCCCAACACTGACCACTGTTTATGCAACTCTCTGTTGCATATCTGTCAGCTACGCCTCTATCCAATAAAACTTTTCTGCTATACCATGTGCTTCAACTTTCCTCAATAGCCTCCGATGTGGAACTCGATCAAAAGCCTTACTGAATTCCATATACACTATCATATTCCTTACCATGATGTGCCTCCTCAAATACCTTAGTGAAAAAGACAGTAAATTCGTAAAACCATGCTGAGATATTCATAAATCAATTTATGTCTCAAGATGGCTTCAAATAGCCTCCGCAATTATAGATTCCATCAATTTTCCCACTATGGCGGTTAGGCTTATTTGTCTATAGTTCAAAGCTAAGGACGAGTCTCCTGCTTTGTAGATGGGTATCACATATGCCATTTTCCACTTATCAGGCATTATGCTAATTTGTGGAGATATGTTGAAAAGACTATCCAAAGGTTCGTCAAGTTCCTACTCACACTTTTTTTTCAAACTCTTTCAAACAGTTCATCAGGGCCCAAGAGTTTACGTTTTAGTTTCTTTGTCTGAGAACCACGTCACTAGTGACTTGGATCGAGCATAACTTATTTTTGTTCTTTTCTGTATAGTTTATTATGTCTGAGCAGCTAGAACTATTCTCTGAAAAATGTCATATCGGAAACTATTACCACCTACCTGACCCATAGTCAGGTCCTTCCAGTTCAACCCATCCAGGTTATTTCTCAATCCTATGAAATCTGTCAAGTCGAAGTCAGGGACAGAGACTTCATTGTAGCTATTCAGGTAATTCCATGACATACTGAAACTGAGTGATTTGCAATCACTTTCCTCAAGGTCATTATTGACCTCAAGATTAATTAGTGATTCCTTGTTGACAAGAACCAAGTCAAACCGGTTATTTCCTCCAGTTGGTTCTGTCACAGACTGTTTTAAAAAGCATTCCCGAATCACATCAAGAAAGTCACTAGACTCAAGAGTTCTTTTCAACATTTTTATTTCTAGATGCCTAAGGAATTTCATTCCAGAGAAGTTTACTGCACTATCTGTCAAGGTTTTTAAGCCTGTGAATCACACCCAGGATTAGTTTTTCACAGCCCTCGGGAAACTGTAACCAAGCAGATTCTGTATCTGACTTCTCATTTTATCGCTTGTCTACGGCAAAAATTAAAATTATTTCTGACATACATCGCCACTCCACCACCTTTCCTGTTGACCTTATTAGTGTGGAACAGTTTATAACCCTTTATGTGGCATTCAGAAGGCATTTCTCTATCTTTCAGGTTGAACCAGGTCTCCATTATAACAATATTTATGCTGCCTGCACATGCAACTAATCTTTGCTCATCTATCTTATTTCTTACACTCCTGTTATTAGTATAGCAAACCTTAAGAGAGCTAGTCCCTTGCTGCCCTCTACTTTCTCTTTGTTTGTTAACCAGTTGCACTGCCTTTATTAGCAACTTTATGATGAATAATATCTTTTAAACCTATCGCTGAGGTATCCTGGTAATATTTGCTGTTTTCAACCCTCGTTCTGCAACTTGTTTCCCACACACACCTATACTTCTATCTTCTAACGGTTTAAAGTCCTAGCCAAGTCAGCAATGGCCCTCTCGATCAAGTTGGCTAATGCTGCCACCCCTGCCCCAGAGAGATGTACCCCTTCCCTTGCATACATATCATCTTTGCCATAGAAATTGTCCCAGTTGTCAATGAATGGGATTGGAAGTTCCTTGAAGTATCTGTCTAGCCAGCAATTTGCACTAATTGTCCAAGACATTCATTCATTGCCCACTCCCCTTCTAGGCAAAACACTAGATATGGTCGGTACCCCTTCTTTAGACCTAATTAAATCTATAGCGAGCTGTATTTATCTAACAGCTCCTGTCTCCTGCCCATCCTGATATTTCCACCAGCACTGAGACAAAATAATGGGGTTCCATTACAATTGACATGATGATTATCCCAAACCTGTTGACTATGTCAACCTCTAGCTTTGAGGGTCACTAGCTCCTGCTCTCTCCTGGCAGTATCGACCTCTTGTCTCACCATACCTATCTCTGTTTACCTTAACCTCGCTAACCCACCCTGGAAATACACTCTCCTAGAGAGAAGGAAACAGTAGAAGATATTTCCTACAATCAATATTCTCTTTTAACCTTACTTTTTTGATGTTTTTTTTTCCTGTACTGGGAAACATTATGGTCGACTAGTTTTACTGGAGCATAGCTTTTCGACATCTAAGAAGCGCGCCGATTACGCAACACTAAACCGCTTACGTCAGGCCCATATTTGGAGTATGCAGCACCAGTATGGAACCCACATATGATCAAATCACGCAAGAAATTAGAGAAAGTGAAGGTTTTTCATCACAAACTAGTCCCGCAGCTAAGGGGTATGCCCTACGAGGAAGAAGGTTAAGGAAATTCACCTGAACGACTGAGTGAAAGGAAGGATAAATTGAATATGATAACGACATATAAAATACTGAGAGGAATTATTGACATGGTGGACAGGGACAGAATGTCTCAGAAATGTGACAGAAACAAGGGGCACATTTCTGGAAGATGAAAAATTCAGAGGAGTCACAAGGTTGTTAGAAAAAGTATATTCTTCAGCACTAGAGTGAGTCAGGAAGTTTAGAACAATCTGGAGAGTGAGCAGTAGAGGCAGAATCCAAACACTTGCATTATGGAGAGGCACGACAAGGCTTTTACGAGAAGGGAAAGAACGTGTTGGGACCGTAGCAGGCGACTGCGAAGCGGGGTAAGGTCAGGTATGCTGTCACTCGTACTCCTGCAACACCATATAGGTGATGTACTACACTGCGGACTGCATTCATTTTTTTCCAGAACTCTTAGCAGGATGGCCCCTGTTCAACGTGATTTGTTAAAGATCGCTGCTATAGGCTTTATGTGTACGCAATAACAGCGATCTTTAACAAATGATCAGAAATAGGGCAGTCTCCCAAAGGTCTGGAAAACAGCAAATTTAGTCCCAATATTTTGTGCTGAAAAAGGGGAAGAGCGAAGAGAGGTTGTAAATGAGCTGCAGGTCCGTATCCACTCACTATTCAAGGTTGTTGGAGAAGATTAAACGTCAGGAAAATTGTGGAGCACCCTGGGAAAAGAGTGGAGAACCTGGGAAAGAGTGGATACAAACCACCCCCCCTTTTTTTAGGGAAAAAAAAAAAAAAAAAAAAAAAAAAGGGGGGGGGAAAAAAAAAAACCACACACAATGGAGCACTGGAAAGGAGTGGAGCACCTGGGAAGGAAGGAAGGAGTGGACAGCACCTGGAAAGGGTGGAGCACCTGGAAAGGAGTGGCTCATAAACACCCCACTTCATACCAAAATCCAACCAGCCCACGAAAGGAAAAGGCCAAACACAAACTTAGTGGCAACGCTTCTCATCTAGAAAGGACCCAAACACACTCCGCGGGGCACTGAGAATCTAGAGATGGAGCTACTCTGGAAGGAGTGGGAGCCAACGGGGAAATGGAAGGAGTAGCGCACCTGGAAAGGACGTGGAGCACCTGGAAAGATTGGAAAAAGCACCGCGTGGAAAGGATGTTGGACCATGGAACAGAGTGGAGCACCTGGAAAGGAGTGGAACCACTTAGAAATGGATAGTGGAGCAACTGGAAAAGGAGTGGAACACCTGGGAAGGAGGTGTGGAGCACCTGCAAAGGAGTGGAGCACCTGCAAAAAACTGGGAGCACCTGGGAAAGGAGTGGGAGCACTGGAAAAGAAGTAGAGCACCTGGGAAGGAAGTGGAGCATCTGGGAAGGAGTGGAAGTGGAGCATATGGAAAGGAGTGGAGCACATGGAAAGAATGAAACATTATAAAGGTGTGGAGAACCTGAAAGGAGTGGAGATCTGGGTAGGACGTGGGCACCTTGGAAAGAGTGGAACACCTGGAAATTGAAAGTGGTAGCACCTGGAAAGGAGGGGAGCACCTGGAAAGGAGTAGTGCACCTGGGAAAGGACAAGTCGAGCAACCTGGAAAAAGAGTTTGAAGCACCTGGGATAGGAGTAGAGCCCCTGAAAGAAGTGGAAACACTGGAAAAGAGTGAAGCACCTGGAAAGGAAGGTAGAGTCTCTGGGAAGTAGTTGGAGCACCTGGGAAGGAAGTGGAGCACCTGGGAACGGTGGTGGAGCCCTGGAAAGGAATGGAAACACCTGGAAAGGAGGTGGGGCATGCGAAGGCAGGTGGAGAAACCTGGAAAGTACTGGACAACCTGGGAAAGGAGTGGGAGCACCGGGAATAAGTGGAGCACCGGAAGAAAGGAGTGGAGCACTGGAAAGGAGTGGAGACCTGTAAAGGAGGTGAAGCACCTGGAAAGGATTGGATCACTGGGAAGGAGGGAGGTGGAGACCTGGATAGGAATAGTACACCTGGAAAGGAGTGGACACCTGGAAAGTAATGGACCACCTGCGAAAGAAAGGAGTGAAGCACCTGGTAAGGAGTAGCGAGCAATGGTAAGGAGTGGAGCACTGGGAAAGGGCGGTTTAGTGAAGCACCTAGGAAGGTGTGGAGCACTGGAAAAGAAGTGGAGCACCTGGAAAGGAGTGGAGCACTGGGAAGGGTGGAGCACCTGGAAAGGAGTGAAAGCACTAGAAGGAGGGAGAACCACCTGGAAAGGAGTGGAGACCTGGAAAAAGGAGTGGAAGCACCTGGAAAGGGAGTGGAGCACTGAAAAGGAGGTGGAGCACCTGTGGAAAGGAGTGGAGCACCTGGAAAGGCGTGGAGAGCACCTGGAAAAGGAGTGGAGCACTGGTAAAGGGAGTGGAGCACCTGGAATGAGTGGAGGCACCTGGAAAGGAGTTGGGAAAGTGGAGTGGAGCACCTGGAAAGGAGTGGTAGCACCTGGAAAGAAGTGGAAGCACCTGAAAGGAGTGGAGCCACCTGGAAAGGAGTGGACACAGCACCTGGAAGGAGTGGAGCACCTGGAAAGGAGTGGAGCACCTGGAAAGGAGAGTGGAGCACCTGGAAAGGAGTGGAGCACCTGGACAGGAGTGGCAGGAAGCACCTGGAAAGGAGTGGAGCACCTGGAAAGGAGTGGAGCACCTGGAAGGAAGTGGAGCACCTGGAAAAGGAGTGGAGAACCTGTGGAAAATGGAGTTGGAGCACCCTGGAAAGGAGCTGTGCGCACCTGGAAAGAGTGGAGCTAGCCGCTTCGGATGGCAAAATCTAAAATTCTTACGTAAAAGGAGAGTGAGTGTAAGTTTATTAAGGTTACACAAATACAGTTACATAGATTATCATAATAGCATGCATATGTGTAGTAGAGAACCTGGGTGGGATAACCAAAAAAAAAGTCAGACAGAGTTGATTATTTTCCATTGGGTCCCTCTTGCCCTGGTCTCAGACCGGGTACAGGGGCATTGACCCCTGAAACCCTTCTCCATGGTAAGGTTATAATATTATTCTTATTTTCTATAATGAGATAACATTCTTATTATCATACGAAAAGACTATTCTATACACGAGGGTCATTAAGACTATATACTACACGAGGGTCATTAAGACCAATCTGCGTACACGAGTGGGTTTCAATAAGACTATCTGCCTACACGGGGTCATTAAAGACTGTCTACAATACGAGGGTCATTACTAGAATAAGGTAAAAATACACGTGTGTCTTTGTGTTAGCTAAAAAGATATAAAAATCATTCCCCTCATTTCAGTAGCTACATTCATCAGGTCAACCTTTTGGCACTCTTCTTGAACTGGTTCATGCTATGACTGGCTTTGAATGGCAGGCAGTCTGTTCCATTCCTTTTTGCTGTACAATAAAAGGTGTTTTGAAGCCCTGGCCACTGACTGTGGGCACTACAAAGTTGTGCTAGCTCCCCATAGTACAGTGTGGTTCCCAAACTTTTTCAGCTTGTTACCCAATTTAACATGCCACATAAGCATGTTACACCTTTCAACAAAATGTTGTTAGAGGAATTTATGGCTAATTAAAATACACTTGCAGATATTTTCTTTTATTTATTGTATTTGAACATTGTGCTCCCTAACTGATATTACCCAAAAGATGTGTCAGAACCTCAGTGGGTGTAATGGATGGAGTTGCATACTTGAAGCTGTTTAGAATTCTTGGCTTCGTGGTTGAAAGTGCCAGCCCTGGCATCGTTTGCCTACATTCAAGCGAAAAGTCCTCTTTTTTGTTTTCATACCCTGCACAGTTGAGAAGCCCTTCTCGCACAGATACGTTGTTGGAGAATGATACCAACAACTTCAAGGCTCTCTTGGACAAAGTTGGCGAGTCAGGTAGTCGTGGTGAAATCCAAAAGGAATCCGCAATTTTGGTTTTGGAATTCGATTTTCAAAGGCTTCATTGCTCGATGTGATCCACTCCTCCTTTGTAAGGAAATCATCATCATGAATGGAATCTCAGGTAAGAGAAGGTTGAATGATCACTGAAGAGTGGCTGTTTCGTGGTAACTCTTCTGGAATAGTAGTGATGCATGTTGTTTCATGCCCTTTCAAATGGTCGCTATTTTTCTTTGTTGATGGTCTGCTAGAGTGATCCAGTATCATGACTATTCTCCTCAACAAACTGTCTAGGGTGGGAAAACTGGGCGATCACTCCTTCTCCAAGCGCCGAATCCGTTCTCGTTTTGTACTGAAGAATACTTGTCAAAATACTTTTGGGTTTCCACCACACTGTAGCTATATATTTCTTCTTTTCTAATACTGTATATTTGTTTTTGATGTTTATTGTTATTGGGTTTAACTTTCATTACTTACTTATAATAGGTTAACTTTACAACTTTATATACTAAGACAAAAGTTAACAATAATCCTCATACGGGTGGTACCGCATTGTTTGCTCTGCATTTTTCAGGAATTCATAACTTTTTTTCTGTCACCTCATTACCCCCCAAAAATGGTTAAAATTACCCCCAGGGGTAAATTTCTCCCAGTTGGGAACCACTGCGCTAGAGTACTTTGTTTGTTGTGCTTCTACCCCTAGTACTATGATTGCTGTGTTTTTCCCCACTGTACTTTGATTGTTGTTGTTCTCCCCTTAGTACTATGATTGTTGTGTTCTCTCCCCTTACGTACTTGATTGTTGTGTTCTTCCCCTTAGTACTCTGATTGTTGTGTTCTTCTCCCATTAGTTTACTATGATGTGTGTGTACTCTCCCCCCTAGTACTATAATTGCTTTGGTTTCCCAAACCTTGACAAAATTTGGCACAGCAAGATATTAATTGAAAACATGTTTAGTGAGCAATTTTATTAACATGATGTAGTTCAAGTTGTTTTCTCTGTCTTCATCAATTTAGCATATCCCAACTGCTGTAATGCATCCTGGCTTACATGTTTTCTTGGACTCAGGTTCCAGGATAACTTACCATCTTTATTCAGGGGGTTTGACAGTCTATCTTTCACTTTTTTTATTTTTTTTTTTTTTGTCAAGGCAGAGTACCTGAAGTGCAAGCGTAATCCATTGCGACATTGTATAAGGGCCAGGACATAGGGTTCCTGCGAGCCTCAGTAGGTAGGACCACTGTTGCTTGGCTATAGAGGAATTTCAGTCTGAATTCGCTTTCTTTACTACCACTGTTCCTAACAATTCTCACCTGACATGCATGGGTCAAAGGGAATTCCCAGATATTTTACTGAGGAAACTGAAGTGATGGTTCTCCATTACACTACACATTAAAAGTATGTACCCTTCTCAGTTTATGTTAGTGCCAAAGAGAATAGCTTCATTGTTTCTACGGAGGTGTAATGATAGTTTGTTGTCTGCATAACCATTTACTGCAGGACTCCAGTTCCAGTGTTATAATTAGCTATATCTTGTGGATCTGTTTACTGACACTAACAGCAGCACTGTCATCTGCATACAGTAGAGTTTGCATCTTGGACACTTCATAGGCATGTCGTTAAACATAAATATGAAGAATAAGGGACCCATAATACCACTCTGGGGGACTCCACATGCTATCGGCTGGATTCTGGATTCGTTTTGTTTGATTTTGAAATTTATCTCCTGTTGCTAAGGTAGGACTTAAAAAAGTCTACAGAAACGTTTTACCGACAGCTTGAAGGTTTCTTACATAATTATTGTAGTTGACTGTATCGAGGGGCCTTTTGCAGGAACCTATGGGGTTCCCCATGACAATTCAGTTCTCATGTAATCCTCAGAATAATTGGGTGGTGGTCGGTTTGAGTAAGATTTCTAAACCCTGATTGATAGCTAGGAGAATGTTGAGTTATTAATACTGTACTGAGTCTTTGTTATTGTACTTTATTGGTCTATTTAAGGAACCCAGAGTAGAGGTTAATGGAGAGGGAGGACCAAGAGCTGAGAATCGACTCCTGCAACCACAAGTAGGTAAATACAATTAAGATGATTACACTCACCATAAACATAGTATTATTAGAGGCAAGGATCCACTAGCATAAGCTTTAGAAAAGGTACGATAAGGCTCTTGGAAGCCAGGAGATGAGTGGACCTAGTGCAACCAGGCGAATAGGTGGGGCCAGGGGCCTGCGACGACCCGCATCCACACATAAGCTGAACACAAACAGAGTGAGTCCGTGACAGCACACATGTTAGGTAGAAGGGGTTTCCGAAGTCTTGAGATCATCTCGCAGAATCTTGAAAACAATTAAAGTAACAGAATAAGAAGCCACAGCAACTTGTGTCTTATGTCTTATCCTTCAGCTTGTTGCTATTGTAAGCCATTAACACTAACATTTATTAAGACTGACCGAGAAACTCTGGTGTTAGCTGGGCTGCGATACCAGTTGTAGGTTAGTACACAAATGGTTTCACTTAGGGTAAGGTTCACTCTATTCAAGTACTACGATGGTGAGTCTTCTGGTCATATAACAAGTAGATTGAGATTTTTTTTTGCATAAGTAAATGAAACTGTTAGGCTACACATTGCACGAGATACTGGCGTCAGACGCACCTCGTAAGTGATTTACGGAGGTGACAACATTCATCCACAGTCTTAAAACCATTCACTTTGTAAACAATATCGACAACTGGAAGACCTGGAAGGTTTTTTATATTTTTTTAGGTACTAATAAACATAATGAAGTTTGTATTGATCGTACTGTAAGGACTATTCTGTAATTCAATAACAGTTTTAATTCATAACTGTATGGGGGCCCCCAAAAAGTCCTTACTTAGCTACCTTGTACAAGAATAAGAAGTATATTTACGACCAGGTGTTATACACACGACGAACCATTACGAAATTGCATAGACACGCGAATATAAAAACACCCACACACACACACACACACACACACACACCAACCAACACACACACACAAACACACACACACACCACAACACTCCACACATATACCACATTACACCCACACAACACATACACACACACACACACACACACACACTCACACACACACATCCACACACACACACATACACACACACACACACACACACACATACACACACACACCACACATACACACACACCTACATACACCACTCACACACCCACACCACACATCACACACACACAACACATATCTCACATACACACACGCACACACATACACACACACAACACACACACACACACACACACACAACCACACACACACACAGTTCACACACCACACACCACTCACATACACAACACACACACACACATCCACAACAAACATACATACACACACACACACCACACCACACACACACCACACACCACACATACACACACACACACACACACACACACCACACCACTCACACCACACACACATACTCACACAACACATACCTCGACCGCGACGAACACAAGAAGAATGGACTACACTGAAAGAGAGGGTACAGAGACGCAAGGAGGATATGAGAAGCAATGAAAGATGGCAGGACCCATGGACACAGGAGGAAGGGCAAACACACCCCAAGAATCTCCCACCAAAAGACCCACCCTGCGCATTCAAACGCAACTGAGCAAACCTATACTACACCCATCACTGATTCCCTCTGCCACATCCCCATATCACAAACCTGCACCCCAACAGCTGTCCCTTTGGCATTCTGACCCCACCCCCATCAAGACAAAACCCCACCTAAACCACAGCCCATATAAGGGCCCCCACCAAGGCTCTCGCTCCCCCAAACCCCAATTTCTTGCAGACACAATGATAGAAAAGAACTAAAGGTTTGGTACACAAACGCGGATGGAATAATGAATAACATGAGGAGTGGAATGTGAGAAGAATCAGTTGAAAAATCCCCTAGACACAGAGCAGTCACAGAAAACAAACTCGCTGGACTATAACAGACACAATCTTCCCAAACAGGATATCAGATCCTGAGGGGGAAAGATAGAAGGTGTAGAGGGGGAGGAGGGTTGCACTGCTCATAACACACCGATGGGGATTTGAGGGAAACTGGAAGGCATGGAAATGATTGGAGAAAGAGGACTACATTGTAGGTTCAATTCAGTCCGGGAGAACATTAAAGTAGTCATTGGAGTAGTGATGTTAACCCACCACGAACTGCTGGAGGCCAAGAGAGGAGTACCGAACGTAAACAAACGGGTGATGGTGTTGGACACACTGGCCGAGTGGCAAGAGAGCTCACTCTCGAGCAGAGCAAAAGTTCCTGGTAATGGGCGATTTTTTCAACCACAGGGGAGATCGACTGGGAAAACACTGGAGCCACTATGGGGGTCCCGAAACATGGAGAGCCAAGATGTGGATGTATGTACTTGAAAAATCCTCATGCATCAACATGTCAGGGGACCACAAACCACGAGAGAGAGGGGAGGATGAGCCAGCAAGACTGGATCTTTGTGTTCACCCTGAGCAGTTGAAATTGAGGACATCACTTATGAGAGGCCCCTTGGAGTAAGCGTCATGTGGTTCTGAGTTTTGAATATATAGTAGAGTTACAAGTGGAGAACGGTAACAGAATGAAGGGGAAGCCAAACTAAAAAAGAAGGGGATACACAGGTATGAGAACTTCCTGGCAGGAGGTTCAGTGGGGACAGAGAAATGGTAGGAAAATCAGAAAACGAGATGATGGAATATGTGGCAACAAAGTGAATGGAGGCAGAGGAAAGTTTTGTACCCAAGGGAAACGGAAAAATAATAGGAAGACAAAACGAGTCTTGGTTTTACCGAAGGTTGTAGAGGAGCAAAACTAAGTGCAACAGAGAATGAAAAAGGTACAGGAGGCATAGGGACCAGGAAAACAAGGAGATTGTAGAAGAGCCAGAAAGAATACGGAGTATGCACAGATAAGGAGGGAGGCCCAGCGACAGTATGAAAACGACATAGCATCGAAAGTCAAATCTGACCCGAAACTGCTGTATAGCCACATTAGGAGGAAGACAACAGTCAAGGACCAGGTGATAAGGCTGAGGAAAGAGGTGGAGAACTCACAAGAAACGATCAAGAGGTTATGTGAGGAGCTCAACACGAGATTTAAGGAAGTATTTACAGTAGAGACAGGAAGGACTCTGGGGGGACAGACCAGATGGGGACACCAGCAAGGAATACACCAACAAGTGTTGGACGACATACATACAGATGAGGAGGAGGTGAAGAAACTGCTAAGGGACATCGATACCTCAAAGGCAATGGGACCAGACAACATCTCCCCGTGGGTCCTTAGAGAGGGGCAGATATGTTGTGCGTGCCACTTACCACAATCTTCAACACATCCCTGGAAACTGGGCAACTACCTGAGGTATGGAAGACGGCAAATGTAGTTCCCCATTTTTAAAAAAGGAGACAGAAAAGAGGCACAAAAACTATAGACCTGTGTCATTGACGTGTATAGTATGCAAAATTATGGAGAAGATTATCAGGAGGAGAGTGGTGGAGCACCTGGAACGGAACAGGAGTATAAATGCCAACCAGCACGGATTCACGGAAGGCAAATCCTGTGTCACAAACCTTCTGGAGTTTTATGATAAAATAACAGAAGTAAGACAAGAGAGAGAGGGGGTAGGTTGATTGCATCTTCTTGGACTGCAAGAAGGCCTTTGACACAGTTCCTCACAAGAGATTAGTGCAGAGCTAGAGCATCAGGCGCATATAACAGGAAGGGAACTGCAATGGATCAGAGAATACCTGACAGGGAGGCAACAACGAGTCATGGTACGTTAATGATGTATCACAGTGGGCACCTGTGACGAGCGGGGTCCCACAGGGGTCGGTCCTAGGACCAGTGCTATTTTTGGTATATGTGAACGACATGACGGAAGGGTTAGACTCAGAAGTGTCCCTGTTTGCAGATGATGTGAAGTTAATGAGGAGAATTAAATCTGATGAGGACCAGGCAGGACTTCAAAGAGACCTGGACAGACTGGACACCTGGTCAAGCAAATGGCTTCTCGAATTTAATCCTGCCAAATGCAAAGTCATGAAGATGGGGGAGGGGCACAGAAGACCACAGACAGAGTATAGGCTAGGTGGCCAAAGACTGCAAACCTCACTCAAGGAGAAAGGTCTTGGGGTGAGTATAACACCGAGCATGTCTCCGGAAGCACACATCAATCAGATAAAATGCTGCAGCATATGGGCGCCTGGCAAACCTGAGAACAGCATTCCGATACCTTAGTAAGGAATCATTCAAGACACTGTACACCGTGTATGTCAGGACCATACTGGAGTATGCAGCACCTGTTTGGAACCCGCACTTGATAAAGCACGTCAAGAAACTAGAGAAAGTACAAAGGTTTGCGACAAGGTTAGTTCCAGAGCTAAGGGGAATGTCCTATGAGGAAAGATTAAGGGAAATCGGCCTGACCACACTGGAGGACAGGAGGGTCAGGGGAGACATGATAACGACATATAAAATACTGCGTGGAATAGACAAGGTGGACAAAGACAGGATGTTCCAGGGAGGGGACACAGAAACAAGAGGCCACAATTGGAAGTTGAAGACACAAATGAGTCAGAGAGATAGTAGGAAGTATTTCTTCAGTCATAGAGTTGTAAGGCAGTGGAATAGCCTAGAAAATGACGTAGTGGAGGCAGGAACCATACACAGTTTTAAGACGAGGTTTGATAAAGCTCATGGAGCGGGGAGAGGAGAGGGCCTAGTAGCAACCGGTGAAGAGGCGGGGCCAGGAGCTAGGACTCGACCCTGCAACCACAAATAGGTGAGTACAAATAGGTGAGTACACACACATACAACACACACATACACACACACACACACCACACACACACACACACACACACACACACACACACATACACACACACACACATACACACACACACACAACACACACACACACACACACACACACACACAACACACACACAACACACACACACATACACACACACACACACAACACACACACACACACACACCACACACACACATACACACACACACACATACACACACACACACACGCACACACACACACACACACACACAACCATACACATCACACACACACACATACACACACACACACACACACACACACACCACACACACATACACACACACACACACACACACACACACACACACACACACACACACACACACACACTTGGACCCACATGGGGGCCAAGATACATGGAGGGCTAAGATGATGGAGGTGGTACTGGAAAACTTCATGTGCCAACACGTAAGGGACACTACAAGAGAGAGAGGAGAGAGGATGAACCAGCAAGGCTGGACTTAGTATTCACCTTGAGTAGTGCAGATATCGAGAACATCACATATGAAAGACCCCTTGGGGCCAGAGACCATGTGGTTTTAAGCTTCGAATACACAGTAGAGCTACAAGTGGAGGGAGAAGCAGGAAGGCCAGGACGAATGAAGCCAAACTACAAGAAAGGGGACTACACAGGAATGAGGAACTACCTGAACGGGGTTCAGTGGGACAGAGAACTGGCAGGGAAGCCAATTAATGAGATGATGGAATATGTAGCAACAAAATGCAAGGAGGCTGAGGAGAGGTTTGTACCAAGGGTAACAGGAATAATGAAAAAGCCAGGATGAGCCCATGGTTTACCCAAAGGTGCAGGGAGGCAAAAACCAAGTGTGTTGGGAATGGAAGAAATATAGAAGGCAAAGGACCCAGGGAATTAGGAACAGTCGTAGAGCCAGAAACGAATATGCACAAATAAGAAGGGAGGCCCAAAGACAATATGAAAATGACATAGCAGCGAAAGCCAAATCTGACCCGAAACTGTTGTACAGCCACATCAGGAGGAAAACAACAGTCAAGGACCAGGTAATCAGGCTAAGGAAGGAAGGAGGAGAGACAACAAGAAATGACCGTGAAGTATGTGAAGAACTCAACAAGAGATTCAAAGAAGTGTTTCACAGAGGAGACAGAAGGGACTCCAGAAAGACGGAGAGGTGGGCACACCACCAAGTGCTGGACACAGTGCACACAACCGAGGAAGAAGTGAAGAGGCTTCTGAGTGAGCTAGATACCTCAAAGGCAATGGGGGCCAGATAACATCTCCCCATGGGTATTGAGAGAGGGAGCAGAGGCGCTATGTGTACCCCTAACAACAATATTCAATACATCTATCGAAACAGGGAGATTGCCTGAGGCATGGAAGACAGCAAATGTAGTCCCAATCTTTAAAAAAGGAGACAGACATGAAGCATTAAACTACAGACCAGTGTCACTGACATGTATAGTATGCAAAATCATGGAGAAGATTATCAGGAGAAGAGTGGTGGAACACCTAGAAAGGAACGATCTCATCAACAGCAGCCAAAATGGTTTCAGGGACGGGAAATCCCGTGTCACAAACCTACTGGAGTTCTATGACATGGTGACAGCAGTAAGACAAGAGAGAGAGGGGTGGGTGGATTGCATTTTCTTGGACTGCAAGAAGGCGTTTGACACAGTTCCACACAAGAGATTGGTGCAAAAACTGGAGGACCAAGCAGGGATAACAGGGAAGGCACTACAATGGATCAGAGAATACTTGTCAGGAAGACAGCAGCGAGTCATGGTACGTGGCGAGGTGTCAGAGTGGGCACCTGTGACCAGCGGGGTCCCGCAGGGGTCATACTAGGACCAGTGCTTTTTTCTGGTTTTTGTGAACGACATGACGGAAGGAATAGACTCTGGGGTTTGTCCCTGTTTGCAGATGATGTGAAGTTGATGAAAGGATTCACTCGATCGAAGACCAGGCGGGAACTACAAAGGGATCTGGACAGGCTGCAACCTGGTCCAGCAATTGGCTCCTGGAGTTCAATCCCACCAAGTGAAAAGTCATGAAGATTGGGAAGGGCAAAGAAGGCCGCAGACGGAGTACAGTCTAGGGGTTAGAGACTACAAACCTCACTCAAGGAAAAAGATTTGGGGTGAATATAACCCCAGGCACATCTCCTGAAGCGCACATCCACCAAATAACTGCTGCAGCATATGGGCGCCTAGCAAACCTCAAAACAGCATTCCGACATCTTAATAAGGAATCATTCAGGCCCCTGTACACCGTGTACGTTAGGCCATATTGGGTATGCGGCACCAGTTTGGAACCCACACCTAACCAAGCACGTGAAGAAACTAGAGAAAGTGCAAAGGTTTGCAACAAGACTAGTCCCAGAGCTAAGAGGTATGTCCTACGAGGAGAGGTTAAGGGAAATCAACCTGACGACACTGGAGGACAGGAGAGATAGGGGGGACATGATAACGACATACAAAAAACTGAGAGGAATTGACAAGGTGGACAAAGACAGGATGTTCCAGAGATTGGACACAGTAACAAGGGGACACAGTTGGAAGCTGAAGACACAGATGAATCACAGGGATGTCAGGAAGTATTTCTTCAGCCACAGAGTAGTCAGTAAGTGGAATAGTTTGGGAAGCGATGTAGTGGAGGCAGGATCCATACATAGCTTTAAGCAGAGGTATGATAAAGCTCACGGCTCAGGGAGAGTGACCTAGTAGCGATCAGTGAAGAGGCGGGGCCAGGAGCTCGGACTCGACCCCCGCAACCTCAACTAGGTGAGTACAACTAGGTGAGTACACACACGCACACACACACACACACACACACACACACACACCGATCAGTGAAGAGGCGGGGCCAGGAGCTTGGACTCGACCCCCGCAACCTCAACTAGGTGAGTACAACAAGGTGAGTACACACACACACACACACACACACACTACACAGGAATGAGGAACTTCCTGAACGGGGTTCAGTGGGACAGAGAACTGGCAGGGAAGCCAGTTAATGAGATGATGGAATATGTAGCAACAAAATGCAAGGAGGCTGAGGAGAGGTTTGTACCCAAGGGTAACAGGAATAATGAAAAAGCCAGGATGAGCCCATGGTTTACCCAAAGGTGCAGGGAGGCAAAAACCAAGTGTGCTAGGGATTGGAAGAAATATAGAAGGCAAAGGATCCAGGAGAATAGGGAGAGCAGTCGTAGAGCCAGAAACGAATATGCACAGATACGAAGGGAGGCCCAACGACAATATGAAAACGACATAGCAGCGAAAGCCAAATCTGACCCGAAGCTGTTATACAGCCACATCAGAAGGAAACAACAGTCAAGGATCAGGTAATCAGGCTAAGGAAGGAAGGAGGAGAGACTACAAGAAATGACCGTGAAGTATCTGAGGAACTCAACAAGAGATTCAAAGTGTTCACAGAGGAGACAGAAGGGGCTCCAGAAAGACGGAGAGGTGGGGTACACCACCAAGTGCTGGACACAGTACACGCAACCGAGGAAGAAGTGAAGAGGCTTCTGAGTGAGCTAGATAACTCAAAGGCAATGGGGCCGGATAACGTCTCTCCATGGGTCCTGAGAGAGGGAGCAGAGGTGCTATGTGTACCCCTAACAACAATATTCAATACATCTATCGAAACGGAGATTGCCTGAAGCATGAAAGACAGCAAATGTAGTCCCAATCTTTAAAAAAAGGAGACAGACATGAAGCACTAAACTACAGACCAGTGTCACTGACATGTATAGTATGCAAAGTCATGGGGAAGATTGTCAGGAGAAGAGTGGTGGAACACCTAGAAAGGAATGATCTCATCAACAGCAGCCAACATGGTTCAGGGACGGGAAATCCTGTGTCACAAACCTACTGGAGTTCTGTGGCGTGGTGACAGCGGTAAGACAAGAGAGAGAGGGGTGGGTGGTTTGCATTTTCTTGGACTGCAAGAAGGCGTTTGACACAGTTCCACACAAGAGATTAGTGTAAAAACTGGAGGACCAAGCAGGGATAACAGGGAAGGCACTACATTAGATCAGGGAATACTTGTCAGGAAGACAGCAGCGAGTCATGGTACGTGGCGAGGTGTCAGAGTGGGCACCTGTGACCAGCGGGGTCCCACAGGGGTCAGTACTAGGACCAGTGCTGTTTCTGGTATTTGTGAACGACATGACGGAAGGAATAGACTCCGAAGTGTCCCTGTTTGCAGATGACGTGAAATTGATGAGAAGAATTCATTCGATCGATGACCAGGCAGAACTACAAAGGGATCTGGACAGGCTGCAGACCTGGTCCAACTATTGGCTCATGGAGTTCAACCCCACCAAGTGCAAAGTCATGTAGAT
This sequence comes from Cherax quadricarinatus, assembly GCF_026875155.1. Classification (NCBI taxonomy): domain Eukaryota; kingdom Metazoa; phylum Arthropoda; class Malacostraca; order Decapoda; family Parastacidae; genus Cherax; species Cherax quadricarinatus. The sequence goes on from NC_069400.1 coordinate 43,273,940, forward strand.
TGGGGAAGGGCAAAGAAGACCGCAGACGAAATACAGTCTAGGGGGCCAGAGACTACAAACCTCACTCAAGGAAAAAGATCTTAGGGTGAGTATAATACCAGGCACATCTCCTGAAGCGCACATCAACCAAATAACTGCTGCAGCATATAGGCGCCTAGCAAACCTCAGAACAGCATTCCGACATCTTAATAAGGAATCGTTCAGGACCCTGTACACCATGTACGTTAGACCCATATTGGAGTATGCGGCACCAGTCTGGAACCCACACCTAGCCAAGCACGTAAAGAAACTAGAGAAAGTGCAAAGGCTTGCAACAAGACTAGTCCCAGAGCTAAGAGGTATGTCCTACGAGGAGAGGTTAAGGGAAATCAACCTGACGACACTGGAGGACAGGAGAGATAGGGAGGACATGATAACGACATACAAAATACTGAGAGGAATTGACAAGGTGGACAAAGACAGGATGTTCCAGAGATGGGACACAGCAACAAGAGGACACAGTTGGAAGTTGAAGACACAGATGAATCCCAGGGATGTTAGGAAGTATTTCTTCAGCCACAGAGTAGTAAGGAAGTGGAATAGTTTGGGAAGCGATGTAGTGGAGGCAGGATCCATACATAGCTTTAAGCAGAGGTATGATAAAGCTCACGGTTCAGGGAGAGTGACCTAGTAGCGATCAGTGAAGAGGCGGGGCCAGGAGCTTGGTCTCGACCCCTGCAACCTCAACTAGGTGAGTACAACTAGGTGAGTACACACACACACACACCTGCAACCACAATTAGATGAGTACAATTAGGTGAGTACACAAACACACCCTCAGTGCTTGGACATGACTTTTGACCTCGCAGCCTTGACAATTATGAAGGTCATTTTTTCCACTCTGCAAATTACTTAACTATACGAGACGTTAATGATCACTTTGTGTCGTAACTCAGCACCAGGTGGTCGCTGATAATTGGAAGTGTTCGCCAGTAACAACACGTGTTTGCTGGTGGTCTTTCTAGGAAGTGCCTTTCTTTGATACACGGGATAAGCAAATACTCATCATATCTTGTGTGTGTGTGTATCTATTTCTCTCTCTCTCTCTCTCTCTCTCTCTCTCTCTCTCTTTCTCTCTCTCTCTCTCTCTCTCTCTCTCTCTCTCACTCTTTGTATACATACATATGCAAGACAAGCCACGGGGAATGGAAATCTGTAGCTAAAGTATTTTCACACTTCTGAGTGCATCATCATGACCTGTGCAATGTTGCAAGAGCAGCAACAGGAGAAAATGATGGGAAGTTTTCTCAGAGTATGGAAGCGTGAACGGCACCCGCCTGTGTCTCAAAAAGAGATACACTGGTGGGTGCCACTCACGCTACCATACTGTGAATAAACTTCCCCTCATTTCTCCTATTGCTGTCTTTGTAACATTGGCCTGTGAGGTCACCGGACTTGTTTGTGACTTCTTTCTTTGGGGGTACGTGAAGAACACAGTTTACATACCACCACTACCAGCAACCCTGGAGGAGCTGAACATTTCGATCACTGAAGCAGTTCGCATGATAGCACCAGATATGCTGCACAGCGTCTGGACCGAACTGGATTATCACATCGATGTTTGCCGAGCAACCAGACTTTAAATGCTACCCTATACCACATGAAACTGAATGAAATCCTGCGTCTGAAGCTACTGTGAAAGATTATTACAGTAAAGTTACAAGTTATACTTGTTTGAAATCAGGGAGCGTGTTTGTGAACACCCTGTACATACTGCGTGTGGAGTCTAGTACACCAAACGGGGAGTAGAATGAAATTAGCTCAGAGGCGTCCACTCCACCGTATGTCCTCGGATTACGGTACAACACCTAGCTCTACTGGGTGCTTGATTCTTGTAGGATTTAGTGGTCCTGTGGGTTAGAACGTCATGTGATTTTTGCTCACCATGCTGAGGGCCAAATCGACATGGATTCAAGTCCTCGGCTAGTCGCCGGTCAATTAACAAGATCTCATTTAAAATTAAGTCCTCTCTAAAATTTTCTTTTATGCACTTAAAGATACATTTTTTCATTTACGTTAATAAAGAAATGGTGAAATTCCAAGCGCTTCCCTTGTGTCTGGTATTATGATGGCATAATAAAAAGAACAGGGCAGCTGAAGACTTACAAGGCTGAGATAGGACCTCTCATAGGATCGTACTCAGTGTGCCTGGGAGTGTACTGAAGGATTAGTAGGAGCTTAAGTAAAGAAAACGAAGAATTACATCTCAAGGAGAGTTTAAAATGCTTACAAATTTTTTTTTTTATAAATAAATCTGATATATATTTCCCAAAACTTATATTCATATTGAAATCTGTAGTATTTTTTATGAATTTGACTCATTTATATTATGCTCAACGATGGTCTTGCTTGATATAAGCTTCTCGGTCTTTTTACAATCAACTGGAAGGTTAAAATCTCTGACATGAATAAACAAAGCTAGAATAAATAGTACAAGATTTATTCTAGTCTGACCTTAATAAACTTGACTGTATTTTATACTCGGAACAACAAGCTTGTGACAGGTTATTTCGTCTCATCCTGCCACTTGCAGTGAACTTCCAAAGAAATTTCAGAATGCTTAATTCACAAACGAGCGAAATTATTTACAAAGATTATCTGGCACTTTGCATCAAAGTACACAGTACTATCGCCACACAGCCAGACCTTGATATACTGAGTATCGGCACCTAGCCGAGGCTACGGTTATGACGATTTATTAGAATTTACTTTTCTCCTACAGTAAATTCCTGACCCTAAGCCTCACTATCCATTCAATATCTCTCTACTGCCTATTTCATATATATGCAACATCTGCCACGTTGCTGCCATAGCCACCCTACCATGTGCCTTTTCTAAATCCAAAAATGCACAATTGGTTCCATACCTTTATCTCAGTATTGTTAAATCATATACTTCAATGTAAAGGTTTGGTCTACTTAACTCCTCAGCTTCCTGAAAAGCTTCCTGTTCAGCGATCCTGCTTTCTGCCCATAACTTGAATTCTTTCAATAATAACTCTACATTTTACCCGGTTTACTCAACACGAAATTCCCTTAGAATTCTTAACTGATGCATATAGTCTTAATTGATTATGTTGCATTCATGTTATTATTAGCAAGGAAAATTCTCTCCTGCATTTGGATCTAATGCAGAATTAAACCTTTATAATTATTCTTGGTTATCCTAAAACTCCCAAGGTTCTTAACGTGAGGAAAAAGATTGGTATTTTTAGTATTAGTAGTAGGATTAGTGAGGTAAGCATTGTATTTCATGTTAGAATGTTCCGAAATGGGCCAGACACTAATTGTAAATGTTATTAAATGATTAGAAGTATCTGATTAAGTTGTGAAACACACATTTATGTTAAGTTCTATAACCTGCATGAACTGTGTCATTGTAGTCAACCAGAACAATTCACTCCTATATGATATCCATTTTTAATTCACAAACTTGAAAGGCTCTCTCAAGCTCGTCACAGGTAATCCCTTACTTAAATCACTTACAAAGGTAAATTCTCATGACGAAATTTCTCTCTTAACTAGTAGTAACAATGCATCACAAATTAAATACACTGATAGATTTAAGTAGAAGTCTACTGGTAGGGTTGCATCTGATTTTTTAACTTATGACATTACGCTTGACTATGATTACTACTGATTCTATGATATCATTGACTCTTAACAGTGAGCTCATCAGAGAAGCCAGGTATAGATACTCAAAAATCAGAGAAAAGGGAATTAATGTTCATTTTTATTGGTATCCAACACACTGAAATACTCATTTATAATTGATAAGGTTGATTATATAAAAAAATAGCCAAGGAAAGTACCCTAAAGGTATATGCAAAATATAATTCTCGTATATCTGTCTCTAGTATAAGGAGAGAAGTAGATAATGAATCTGAATGTGACAGGAATGCATTTAGAAGCCTGAGTAGATCTATCACTCACTGTGATAACATGAATGTAGACAAGCACGTCTACGGAGCAATTTGTGATGTTAAAAGACTGACTGATGTAGTTGCCATGCTTAGGCTTGATAACAAATTCGTCAGCCAGTTTGACAGACATACTGATGATGATCAAACTAAATGTATATAATTTGGTCAGCCATTTTGAAAACTATGTGCTTCATTGTCCACTTATTGAGAAATGTATATTATGCGAATGAGGACATTTACCATAAGCTTTCTGATATGAAGGATCTTCTGTAAAATTCCACCACTGATAAACCTCACTAAGAAACATTCCATCGACAGCGGCCTTGCCGCAGGGTGTTTATCAGAGGCACATGTGATAAATGGTTTAAAACCGACAAGTTGTCGGTTTTAAATCATTAATCACATCTATCAGACACTGCAACATCATAGGATCTTGATACAAAGAATTCTTCAACCTTTTCCAACCTTTGGACGACGACCTACTTCGACTAGTGGATAGTACCGCCATGTCCCCGCCTCCTCCGTCTTTGCCTCACCTGACTACAGTATATAAGTCACTTCTACGGCACTATGCTGTACTTTCTACAAGACTGATGGACTGAACACATCGACTCCAGGCTGAGGGACTGATTACCTCAAACTCCTCCTCTCCTTACACCTTTCTGATTTGTATTGGACTGATGAAGCCACTGTGTGGCGAAACGTTTCCTCAATAAAGATTCCCATATGTTGCATAAGTGTCTCAGTCTTCATCATAGGCACAACAGGAAACAAAAACCGAGCCGCTAGAAGAAAAGCATCCGGAGTTCGGTTCACGTGATAAACAAAACCACAACTACTCTCCTCAGGAAAGGCAGGGGACCCACGAAAACCAGCTAAGCGAGATAAAAATCACTACGCTCAGCAGTACGGAAACACCTGCGCGGAAAATAATTGAGGTTATCCTAATGCAAGTTAAGAAGCAACTTTATGATGGGAGAATTACCGACACAATGTTAAATAACAACATCATGACGTACGAGACCATGAGACCACGAGACCACGAGACCACGAGACCACGAGACCACGAGACCAATGAACGACTACATTCTTAGTCACACGAAGCTTTTTATCTACTTTTATGCAGCAATTCAAACTTCTTTTGACATGAAGCGCCACCTGAACTTTTATTTCTATTAATGTAAGACAACTTAAGTTCCAGGAGGCATGCTTCGGCTCTTCACATTAAACCTTGTTTCTGTTTCTGTAATTATTTTGACGTTTTCTGCATATGGAATCAATCTTAGTTCACTTACAGTATCTTGTTTCTAGCGCTACGACTGTGTGTTGTACATTCTTAGACCGTTGTTTTTCTCAGTATTTTTTCCCTTTTTTTGCATTTCAATGAGGTGACTCTCTCCTTATTTAATTCCTTTGTACAATGACTTTCATTTTATACAATAAATGATTTAATCTTCTGAATAACCATAATAGGTAATTTTGTGGTATCTTATTTCTCTGTTAGGAATATATGCTGATTGTGCAATTTGTCCAGTGTTTTGTAACAATCTTTGCCACAATCTACCTCGTTTCCCAAATTATATCCCACAAATTTGGTCACAATAGTTTGAGTTTTTCCTCTCTTTTTCCAAGCTCTTCAGTAGCCTTAGGATTACTTATCAGGGCTTCTTTGTTTGCCAAAACTAAGACACACAGGTTATTTCCATTACTGAGTTCTGTCACAGTCTTAAAAGCAATCTTTAACTATCTATTGTATAACGATTTTGATTTCCTGCCTAGCTGCTATAATTTCGCTGCTGCTAGAATGTCCAATTAAAACTGCAGTTTCCTACCTAGATGCCTTTACAGCTTCATCCCATAAACGTGGTTACTATCTAGGTTGGGGTGGTCGGGAAATCGCACCTAATATTACAGTTTACGGCCTAATGGAAACCGGAACCAAAGAGCCAGTGTCAATTCCTTCCACTTTTTTATGTTTTCTGATGCCTCATCTTATGTTTTCCCTAAAATACTTTGCAACTCTGACCAGTTTCCTGTTGTTTCTGTCTGCGGAATTATTTGTTCCCTCTAGATGCTTCTCAGCAGTCATGCCGTTATTTTTCAGATCTCAGTTATTGCAGTAATGTCAATTTTATATTTCTTGCACTCCTGTTTTATGTATAGTTAACATTTAGAAATTTTTGCTTTGTTAAATTAGACACATGTGCAACTCTTGGGTATCTTTACTGAGGAAACGTTTCGCCACAAAGTGGCTTCATCAGTCCATACAAAGGACTGATGAAGCCACTGTGTGGCGAAACGTTTCCTCAATGATGATACCCAAGAGCAAGAGTTGCACATGTGTCTAATTTAACAACATGTCTGTTCTTTGAACCATTCATCTACAAAGTTTTGCTTTGTCTCTCTCTCCTCTGTTTCTTTGTTATTGCTTCACTTACTTTGTTCTTATGAACAATTACCTTGCTAGGAACTATTTTTTGTTGCTTTCTTTAAGTTTTCCTAGACTATTTTAGTAATCGTTATCTGTACCTTGTGTAACTCCCGAAATCGTAATAACACGATTGTAAATAAATCAGGGAAGGGGTGAGGCGTGAACCCATGGTAAATGAATCCTGAAACTCACAGGCCACTGCGTTAACCTCCGGGCCTGCGAGGTTTACTACTCGCTCGCCTTGGGTTCAAGTCCCATCCGCTCTGTGATTTTTTCCTTCTCTAATAACGCATCCCATTTGCTTCTAACACAAATCCCTATATTTATTTTCCATCATTTTAAAGTCTAATATGATTCAGTAACCTCCTCGTTTTAATTACCATGCTTTTACTCTTTGCAACAGAAATTATCCCATTTATACATGAATAGAATTGAAGATGCCAAACATGACTTGTTTAAGCAAAGTGTTTTATCACTTCTCTTAAACATCCATTCACTGTCCAATTGCTGGAAAAATTCTACTTACAATAGGAATCCCTTTGACGTAATTATATCCACAGCTTTACTGTACCTGATAAGCAGTTCCACTCTCTTGTTTGTCTAACAGTGTTGGGGAAGATAATATTCACGTTACCTAACATAATGCTATGTAACCTGTTAGCTGCAACATCCACACCAGCTACGAGCCAACACAGCTGCAACATCCACACCAGCTACGAGCCAACACAGCTGCAACATCCACACCAGCTACGAGCCAACACAGCTGCAACATCCACACCAGTTACGAGACAACACAGCTGCAACATCCACACCAGCTACGAGACAACACAGCTGCAACATCCACACCAGCTACGAGCCAACACAGCTGCAACATCCACACCAGCTACGAGCCAACACAGCTGCAACATCCACACCAGTTACGAGACAACACAGCTGCAACATCTACACCAGCTACGAGACAACACAGCTGCAACATCCACACCAGCTACGAGACAACACAGCTGCAACATCCACACCAGCTACGAGACAACACAGCTGCAACATCCACACCAGCTACGAGACAACACAGCTGCAACATCTACACCAGCTACGAGCCAACACAGCTGCAACATCCACACCAGCTACGAGACAACACAGCTGCAACATCCACACCAGCTACGAGGCAACACAGCTGCAACATCCACACCAGTTACGAGACAACACAGCTGCAACATCTACACCAGCTACGAGCCAACACAGCTGCAACATCCACACCAGCTACGAGGCAACACAGCTGCAACATCCACACCAGCTACGAGACAACACAGCTGCAACATCTACACCAGCTACGAGACAACACAGCTGTAACATCCACACCAGCTACGAGACAACACAGCTGCAACAACTACACCAGCTACGAGACAACACAGCTGCAACATCCACACCAGCTACGAGACAACACAGCTGCAACATCTACACCAGCTACGAGACAACACAGCTGCAACATCCACACCAGCTACAAGCCAACACAGCTGCAACATCCACACCAGCTACGAGACAACACAGCTGCAACATCTACACCAGCTACGAGCCAACACAGCTGCAACATCCACACCAGCTACAAGCCAACACAGCTGCAACATCTACACCAGCTACGAGCCAACACAGCTGCAACATCCACACCAGCTACAAGCCAACACAGCTGCAACATCCACACCAGCTATGAGACAACACAGCTGCAACATCTACACCAGCTACGAGACAACACAGCTGCAACAACTACACCAGCTACGAGACAACACAGCTGCAACATCCACACCAGCTACGAGCCAACACAGCTGCAACATCTACACCAGCTACGAGGCAACACAGCTGCAACAACTACACCAGCTACGAGCCAACACAGCTGCAACATCTACACCAGCTACGAGGCAACACAGCTGCAACAACTACACCAGCTACGAGCCAACACAGCTGCAACAACTACACCAGCTACGAGCCAACACAGCTGCAACAACTACACCAGCTACGAGACAACACAGCTGCAACATCTACACCAGCTACGAGACAACACAGCTGCAACATCCACACCAGCTACGAGCCAACACAGCTGCAACAACTACACCAGCTACGAGCCAACACAGCGGCAACATCTACACAAGCTACGAGCCAACACAGCTGCAACATCTACACCAGCTACGAGCCAACACAGCTGCAACATCTACACCAGCTACGAGGCAACACAGCTGCAACAACTACACCAGCTACGAGCCAACACAGCTGCAACTTCTACACAAGCTGCGAGCCAACACAGCTGCAACAACTACACCAGCTACGAGCCAACACAGCTGCGACAACTACACCAGCTACGGGCCAACACGGCTGCAACAACTACACCAGCTACGAGGCAACACAGCTGCAACAACTACATGTTACAAAAAAACGCGATTCTAAAAGCTTAGAGATCTCCAGTGAATACTAGAAAGGACTGCCCTTCTAGCATCCAGCCTGTTACTGGGATTTCGTAACAAGTAGTCAGTATCCTGGTCCAATTATTCATTAGAATTCAGTATGATTCAATAGTGCTTCAGGATTACAACTGGTAGGCTACTAACTAGAGAAATTAAAATTTAATAATTTTATTAAAGTTGTCTAGGCGTATATCAAATTAAATTAAATTATTCAATTCAAACAAATTAATAATAATAATCACTTCTCTCGTATACAATAGTATTGTGCTGAAAGCACATATCACATTTATAATTCTTAAGTACCGTCTGGTACATTAACATTTAATAAGATAATACAAATATGTACAAGTAAGTTTGTCTGTATGTGTGTAAGTGCTCTAAGTAGTTCGCTATGTCTCACGACTCGACTGACAAAGTCCTCACAAACTAACTTCTTGACCAACTGGCAATCAGAACAGTCTGCTTGAACAATAAAAAGAATGCTAAGCCCAATAGCAAAATAACAAGCAAAAATGACACAGAATCAGGAACTAGGAGATAATATAACGACACTAAGTAGAGACCATCAGCAGATCCTCCACAAAAGACACACATCTCCCATACTACTGAATCTATGTTCAGCATAAGAAAATCCCGAATGTGACAGTACACAGAAACCAGTACAAATTAGGTCAGAAGCTACAGCTCAGGACCTGAGTTACTCAGAGTGTCTATGAGACACACAACCTCAGTACAACGTCGAAAATCACTAAGTCTATGCAATGTTCTGTGAACAGAGTCTCACAGAACCTAAAAGAAAGCTAGAGACGATCTTCCAACAAGGGCCTATAAGCGAGATTTAGGCACTTTGTCTGGAATACGTCCAACCACCCAGCGAGTCTAGACCAGACTGAATACTTCAGGCGAGGTGTGATCACCCTCCCCCCCCTCGATCACGTGATAACTCCGTGGACAGCTGCAGCTCAGCAACAGAAGCCGGCGGAATAACGAGCAAAGAGCGATAATTACAGTAGTTAGACAATCAAGACTTGAACTATGAGCACATAATATATGTGTTACATCCTACCTAACAAAATTTAACTAAGTCAAATAATAATAATATAAAGCAATATATTTACAATTTAGCTATTATCGCAAATATAAGCAATATAAAATTATATGAAAAGATAATAATTATATATATACATAATAATCATTGCAACCCATTCAGGGGTTGCAACACCCCCCCCCCCCCCAACACAACAAACGGTCGCACTAGGAGTTGCATTAATGTCTTTCACATTACTGATTACTCAGGTTACATTACTAACAGTTTAATATAAAAAATATATAAGAGTCAATCTTATGCCAAGCACTTCTGTAATTTCACAACGTCTATACAATAAGATATGCCCCTAGTACTAGGGCAGTACACAGTATCGTATCTCCGTATACTCGTGATTATGTACATCAGTGTAGAGACAGGATAGCGTAGACAAGCATAATAGTTTTGTGCTATAGACAGGAGACATCATTCCACTCTTAAGTAGTGGTTGTGGAATGCTATGCAGTATGGACATCTGAGTATGAAACAGCTTAAGGTGTGTAGTGAGGGGAAGGGTCTGCGGCAGGACAGTGTTCCGTCACGCAGTACATCGCCCACACCACACTATCCACTCAACACTCAGCTTCTGTCTCCTTACACACATATCATCAATACTGTGAATATATAAATAGATTAATTAAACGTGAGTATATATAGTTAATATGGGCTGGAGGGATTACGTTACTTTACTGAATTTGACATAGCAAGTAACAAAAGGTATTTGGGCATTAAAATCATGTTAATTTAAAATGGGAAGTGCCCAAATACATGTCAAAATGTTCAAAGGGCACCACAAGAGCTAGAGCCCATGGACTTTTACTGCGCTCAATAAGTCCATGAGATAACAGAAAATCAACCTCTTCTCTCAATGTTTTATGCTTTGTTGGACTCATCCTATATGGTAATTGCTTAATGGGTGATGCTCCCTGTACATCAACGTCATGTACACCCAGAGTACAACGTTTAGGAACATCACCGAACAATTCAGGGAAATGCAAAATCATGTTTTTAATATCACCAGCTTTATCAGTCCCAAGGTTACTAAGAAAATCGTCCAGAGATCGTAGTCACTGAATTTTCTAAGCGCACCTCTGTACCTCTAGAGATGTCAGGTAGACTGACGTTTTTTTCCTCTGTCCTAGGAAGAATAGAAGTAGTAGGTAGAGGACTAGCGTAGTATGTCTTAAGCTGGTTAACATGGTACACATGATTAGATTTCTTTTTCCCAGGCGTACGTACCAAATAATTTACGCCGCTAAGCTTTTTCACTACTTCCAGGGGACCATCATACCTGGCTTGTATAACATGACCTGGTACTAATTTCCGAGCCATCACCTTATCTCCTGCTTTAAAAGAACGAGAGACAGCACGCTTGTCATAATGTTGCTTCATTCTAGCTTGGGCTGAAACTAGGTTTTTCGAAGCTAGCTCTCTAGCAGCTGTCAAATGTTGCTGCATTAATGAAGGTGAAGTACTCAATGATGGATTTGATTTTCCTGTCCACACGTCTTTTAACACTGCGAGAGGACCACGCACTTGGTGTCCGAATATTAATTCAAAAGGACTAAACCCGAGACTTTCTTGCTCACTTTCTCTCATAGCGAACAGAAGAAAAGGTATACCCTCATCCCAGTCTCTAGAAAAATGTTCACAATAAGCTCTCATCATGGACTTCAGTGTCTGATGAAATCTCTCTAGAGCACCTTGTGACTGTGGATGATAACTGGTTGAAAGTACAGACTTTATTCCTAGGTGGGATAATGCTTCTCGAAAGATCTTAGAAGTGAAGTTAGATCCCTGATCTGTTGTATCTTCCT
>NC_069400.1:43286182-43333319 GCF_026875155.1 Cherax quadricarinatus
TTGTGTTTTGGGGTGGGGGGTTTGGGGGGGATCATCTAATTGTGGTTACGGGGGTCGATACACCCTTCCCCCACCTCTTCACGGGTCGCACAGGCCCTTCCTCTCCTGCTCCATGAGCTTTTCAACCCCCTTTTAAACTATTATGGTTTCCCGCCCCCAAAAACATCATTGCCCAACTTAAAATTTCCTGAAACTCCTTAACATCCCTTTGACCATTGAGTTTAACTTCCATTTCCCCCCTTGTGATTTCTCCTTAAAATCCTTTTTACCCTTTTTATTAATTTTTAAATATTTTAAAATTTTTTTTTTTTTTTTTAAACCTTTCTCGTAGCATTACCCTTACCTTACCTTGTTGGCAAACCTTTGCACTTTTTTTAAATTTCCTGACGACTTGACCAGGTGGGATTCCAAACTTGCTGGTCTATACTCACCCCAAATCTTTCTCCTTGAGTGGGGTTTTTGTAGTCTTGTCCCCTACCTAACTCTGTCTGCGGTCTTCTTTCCCCTTTCCCGATCTTCAGATTTGCTTTTGGCGGGGTTAAATTCAACGAGCCATTGGGGACCACGAACCTGCCTTCCGGGTCCTTCGTACCTACCTGATCCCCATCTGATTTAATTCTCCCGTTAATTTCACATCATCTGTGAACATTTACACTTTGTGTGTGTGTGTGTGTGTGTGTGTGTGTTGGGTGGGTGTGTGAAAGGGTGGGGCGACTTCAGATGACCGACAGATCAAAAAGGGAAAACAAAGAAAACACAGGGAAAATGAAAAATAATAATTGGGGTAACGATTGTTGTTTCACCGGGACAGTGGGGGTGGGGGGAAGGGGGGCCCCGGCCCGGACCTGGACGGGACCTGGCCCTCCTGGACCGGACCGGAAACCTGACCTAACGCTTTTTCGCGGACCTCATGAAGGGGGACAAGGACTAAACTACTTCATTTCCTTGAATAGCGGGGTTTTAAGTTTTTCCATAAAACCAAAGTTTTCCCACACAATGTTGTATGTGGGTGTGTGGTTTTGTGTTTGGTGTGGGTGTGTGGTTTGTATGTGGGTGTGTCTGTGTTTCTTCATACCGGAACCGCAGTTTACAGGAACAAAACAACCGAGTAATCCCACCGACGACCCCCTCCCGCAAACATACATTTACTATGCGTGAGCCCCCTGTCAGCAAAACGCTGGAGGTTATAAAAATTAGGGGTTTTTGGAAGATGCCCGGGTTTTCGGGGCAAAGTGCCCTCGTCTTTGAAAACATAACAATACGCTCTATACGGTTTTCCCGGGGCCATCAAGGGGTATGTAGGGTGTTTTTTTCTGTGAAGTGAAAGAGGGTTTTTTCCAGTGGGTGGGTAGAGGGTGTTGTCCCTGGGTGGGTAATGATTTGCCAGTGTGAAGTGTAAGGGTGTTGCCCAGGGGGTGTAGATATTTTTCCCACGGGGGGTGTAGAGAGTTGCCCCACGGGGTGGGTAGATGGTTTTTCCCATGGGGGGTGTAATGATGTTGTCCGGGGGATGTGTAGAGGGTGTTGCCGTGGGGGTAGAGGGTGTTGCCATGGGTGGTTAGAGATTTTGCCCCGTGGGATTGTGGGGTTTGCCGTGGGTGGTGAGAGGGCTTTTGTCCGTGGGGGGTGAGAGATGTTTCCCAGTGGGTGGTGACATGTTTTAAAGGGGGAAGGAAAAAGGTGTTGTCCATTGTGGTGTAGGGGGGTTTGTCCAGGGAGGTGAAAGGGGTTTTTCAGGGGGTAAGCGTACATGGCGTTGTCCAGGGGGTGGTGTAGATTTTGTCCAGGGGTGGTAAGATGTTGTCCATGGGGGGTGAAGATGTTGTTGTCAGGGGGTTTGGTGTAGATTTTTGGCCAGTTGGGGTGTAATGGTGTTGTCCAGGGGGGGTGTAGAGGGGTTTCAAGTGGGGGTATAGAGGGTTTGTGCAGGGGGTGGTGTAGATGGTTTTGTGCAGTGGGGGGTGTAGATGAGTTTCCGTGGGTAGTGTGAGGGTTTTGTCCAGGGGATGGTCGATGGTGTTTCCAGGGGTGGTGTAGATGAGTTGCCCATTGGTGGGGTACATGTGTCCGGGGGTGGGTAGATTTGTCCAGGGGGTGGTGTAGCTTGTCCAGTGGGTGTTAGAGGGTGCTGTCCAGGGATGGTGTCGAGGGTTTCGATGGTGTTGTCCATGGGGGGTGAGATGGTGTTCAAGGGGAAGTGTACAGGGCTTGTCCAGTAAAAGGTAGTGTTGTCCGTGGGGGGTAAGATTTGCCCAATGGGTGGTGTAGATGTTGTTGTCCCAGGGGTGGTGAGTTTTGGGCCAGGGGGTGGTGTAGAAGGGTTGCCCCAGGGGGTGGTGCAACGTTTTGGGCCAGGGGTGGTGTAGATGTTGTGTCCATGGGTGGGTAGATGTTCCCCAGTGGGGGTGTAATGTTGTTGTCCATGGGTGGTGTAGTGTTGGCCAGTGGAGGGGAGATGGTGTTGCCAGTGAGTGGTGCGAGATGGTCAATGGGGGTGAGATGGGTTGTCCAGGGTGTGTAGAGGGTGTTTGCAGTGGGGGTCTAGATGTGTTGTCCAGTGGGTAGGTAGAAGGTTTTGTCCAGTGGGTGGTGTAATGATGTTGCCCATGGGGGGTGTAATGTTGTCCGGGGGGTGGTGTAGATGTTGTAAGTGGGGGGTTTACAGGGTTTTGTCCGGGGGTGGTGTAGTATTGTCAGTGGGTATTAAGATGGTTTTTGTCCAGTGGGGTGTAAAATGGTGTTTAAAGGGTGGGTGGGAAGGCGTTCAATGGAAGGTAATGGCTTGTCCAGTGGTATGTAGATGTTGTCCCAGTGGGGGTATAGATGTTGTCCAATGGGGGGTGTAAGTTGTTGTCCAGTGGTGGTGTAGATTTGTCAGGGGGGTGGTGAACATTTGTTGTCCAGTGGGGGTGTAGCGTTGTCCGGGGGTAGTTAGATGTGTTGTCCGTGGGGGGTTCGTGGTGTTGTCCAGTGGGGGTGTAGAGGTGTTCAGGGGGGTGACATGGCGTTGCCCCAGGGGAAGTGTAGATAGTCCAGGGGGGGGTATGTGTTGCCAAGGGGTGGTGTAGATGGGCCAGTGGGTGGTTAGAAGGTTTTGTCCAGGGGGTGGTGCAGACGTTTTGTCCATGGGTGGTGTAGATGTTTTTGTCCAGTGGGTGTGTGATGTTCCCCAGGGGGTGGGTGAATGGTGTTGCCCTTTGGGGTGGGCGATTTTGCTGTAAAGGGGGTGGTAGTGGTGTTGTCCAGTAGGTGGGTAGATTTTGGGCCAATGGGTGGGTAAAAGGGTGTGTCCGGGGGTGGGCAGACGTTTTTGCCCATAGGTGGGTAGGTGGTTTGTAAAGGGGGTGGTGTAGATTAGTTGTCCGGGGGAGATGTAATGGTTTGTCCATGGGGGGTAGATGATTTGTCCAGTGTGAAGTGTAGAGGGGTTGTCCTGGGGGTGTAGAGGGTTTTGCCCCGTGGGTGGTGTAATAAATTTGCCCCGTGGGTGTGAAATGGTGTTGTCCAGGGGGGTGTAGATGATGACCCCAGTGGGGGTGTACATGTTTTCCAGTGGGAGATTAGAGGTGTTGCCCCACTGGGTGGGGGTAATGAGTTGTCCATAGGAGTGTAGATGGTGTTGTCCAGGGGTGGTGAGATGTGTTTCCAGTGGGAGTTAAGGGTGTTGCCTGGGTGGGTAGATGATATGTCCAGTGGGTGGGACATGTTGCCCATGGGAAGTGAAATGGTGTTGCCCAGGGGGGTGTTTTGAGGTTTTTTGTCCAGGGGGGTTGTAGAAGATTTTTCCAGTTGGTGGGAGTTTGGGTTGCCCAGTGGATGGTGTAGAGGGTTCATGGGTAGCGACAGGCGTTGTCCAGTGGGGGGTGTGATTTTTGCCAGGGGGGGTTAGACGTTGCCCAGTGAGTGGTAAAGATGTTTTTGTCCATTTGGGGGGTGTAGATTTTGGGCCCATGGGGTGGTCAGGGGTGTTTTTCACTAGGGGTGTAATGCTGTTTCCATTGTTGGTGAAGAGGGTGTTGTCCTGGGGGTGTATGGGTTGTCCGGGGGTGGTGTAGATTTGTTGTCCATTGGGGGGTTAATGTTGGCCAGTGTGAGGTGTAGTGGTGTTGCCCAGGGGGTGGGCGAGGGGTTTTGTAAAGGGGTGGGTAGAGGGTTTTGTGCGTGGGTGGTGTAGATGGGTTGTGCAGTGGGGGGTGTAGATGATTTTGTCCATGGGGGGTGAAAACCTTTGTTGCCCGGGGGTGGTGTACAGTTTTGTCCATGGGTTACCTGGGGTTTCCCTGGGTTATTCCCGGGGAAAACCCCCCCGCGGCCCGGCCCAGCCCAGCCCCCCGTGGATAGGCCTGATCAACTGGGCGTTTGCTTGGCCGCACGCGTCCGACGTACGAGCCCACCCCGGCGTGGGCACTGACTTTGGGTATCTGTCCAGCCTCTTTTTAAAGGGCAGCAGGGGTTTTTTGGGCAATTTTCCTAATGTTGAGGGGCTGTTGAACAGTTTTGGGCCCGGACATTTATGGTTTTTTTCTCTTAGTGTACCAATGGCGCCCTACTTTTTTTTGGCGGCATTTTGCACGCCTGCCCAGTCTTTTAACTTTCGAGGAGTGATTTTCTGTGTGCAGTTTTGGGGGACCATTCCTTCCAAGTTTTTCCCAAGTGAGTTTATGAAATTTTTCTCCCTCTGCGTTCCAACGAGTACAATTCAATGCTTCCAAAGCTTTCCCCAGTAGTTAAGGTGTTTGAGAAACTTATACGTGCAGAAAAGGGATCTCTGTCACTTCTAGATCTGCGATTTTACCTGTTTTGTATGGAGATTTAATGTCACATTTTTACCCTAGAAGAAAAATGTTTTGAAAGGATCATCTGGGTTGGCATCTCTCGTTTGAAAGTTCTCATTACCATCCTATCTTTTTCTTTGCACGTGCGATGTGGCCTGTTGGTCCTTAAAAGTGGTCCTCAGACTTACAAACCCCCCCAGCCCTTAATTTTTTTTTCGCTCTATTTAGGGGCCGGAGTTTTATTCTGTTCTAGTTTTTCTCCCCCAATTTTCCTAACGGGGTTGGTTTTTGTCCTCTTTGAATTTTCAAATTGTTTCCCGTTGCCCATGGAAAACTTTGTTATTTTTCTTGGGGGTTAAAGCGTCCTAGAGATACAGCCTCAGCGTCCTAGTTTCATCCGCAAAGGATGATACGGTGCTTGGTGTTATCTTGTTATGTCATTGAGGAAAGGAATAAGTGGGGGCGAGTACTGTCCCTTGGGAACAGATCTTCACTATGGCACCTCCGTTTTAACTTGTTGCCACTATTTTGTGTTCGATTTGTTGGGAAATTTGAAGACCCTCCCCCAACTTTCCAGTTATTCCTTTCAGTTTTATGGGCTATACCATGATGCATTTGTCAAATGCTTTTCAAATCTGTGTATATTACATCTGCATTTTATTTTCTTCCCAGTGCTCAAGGCCATTTTTCATAGTGATCCGTAGTTGTGGAGGCGGGAGCACCTGCCCTGAACCCATGTTCCCTGGATTGTGCAGTTTTTGGGAACCCAGGTGTTTTGGCAATCCTGCTTCTTAGCACTTTTTCAAAGTTTTTTATGTGTGGGACGTCAAAGCTTTTGGGCTATAGTTCTTAGAAATGCTTTGCTGCCCCTTTTGGGTGGGGCAAAACCGTTTTTTTAAGTGTGGGGAAATTTCACCCATGTCCAAGCCCCTCCTCCATATGTACTTGGGGCACCGAGGGGGGTTTCTTGGTTCTTAATGAAAACAGAGTTCCAGGTCGGGGCCCGGGGTGAGTGATAGGCATGTTGTAAGGTTTTTTCGAAATCTATCGGGTTAGGGTAATTCGGAAACGGGAACATTATGGGTTTTGAGCTCTTTCCCTAAAGAAATCTTTTGGGGTCTCGATCCTCGCCCGTTTATGGTTCACTAAACAGAGTCGTACTGGGTTTTCAATTTTCATCATTTCCTTGTTTCGTTTTTAAGTCCATCCTGTCTGAGTAGGCCCCGATACTAGATGTGGTATTTGCCTTTTTTTGGCAATGAAAAGAAATATTTTGAATTTCTTTCAATTTCACTGTAGCTTTAAGCTCCTCCTGCCTCCCTGGGTTCCCGTAAGAGTATTTAGTTAAGTTTGATAGTTTTTCCCCTTCCCCGGTCAGCGCCTCCTTTCGTGTATAATATTTGCATCCCGAGGACTCGTGACTCTTGTCTCTTTGAAGGGGGTCTTTTTCCCCATTTACTCCGCTTTTCCTTTCTTAGGGGAATTGCCTAGAAATGCTTGGTACCAGGGGAAATTTCCTTTTAAGGGACTGGTTTGGATCCCCTTCTTTAAGACATTTTCCCCAAATTTTCGTTTGAAGGTTTACTGGTCCCCGTTATTTCTTGTTGTTTAATTGTATTTTTTAAAACCCTTTTACAGGTACATGCATTCTGTGTTTTAGGACCCCTAGCATGTCCTGGGTTCGATTAGTTGTGATCGGAATAGTTGTTTTTGTTTCTTATGTCTCTTTCAGGTTATTATTTTTTGAAAAATAAGGTCAAATGTGTTTTTTTAGTCTTGTTGGCTCCCTTTTGCGGGGTTAAAGGTTTTTTTTTTGGAATTTGTGCTATGTGTGTGTGCCCCTTTTATCTGGCTACCTCCGGGGTTGTTTTGCTATAACATTATTTGCTACATTCTTCCTTTTGTATGCCTTAGGTTTTAATCACAAGCGAGTGTTTGGGGAGGGGTGGAAGGTTTTCCAAACAGTAATCGTTTTTAGTAGCTGTTCCCTTGAACTGTTTGGGGGGTTGCCTGGTGGCTTGTTACAACCAAATGACTAGGGTTTTGGTTTCGATGTTTTTTGATAGAACTTCAACTACCTCATTTGTGGTTTCAGCAACTCCGTGCAGATAAGGGCTCTTTGACTACAGGCCAACCCCCCCTTGTTTTCCTGTTTTTTTTTGTCGATCTAAAAGGTTTACCATTACCATATTTCACTGTCAAAGTGGTGGAGTCTTGTGAAGGTGCAAACTTGTTTGACTCCCCTAAAATCCCCTGATTTAAAAGGTATTTGTTGTTGGTGGGTGGGTTAAGGTCCCGTATATTTGCAAATTGAACGAGGGGTATTCTGGTTTTTTGGGGGGGTTTTATTATTGGCATCAGTAGTTGTAATTGGAGGGCCTGGGTGGCACTGGTGCGCCCCTTTCCAAAAAGGCTCCAAGGTGGGGAATTTTTGTTATTTCCTTCCTTTTTTTTTCTCGTTTCCGCCCCTAAAAAATCCCCGGATTGGGGTTTTGTAGCTATATTGTTTTTGGGTTTTGGGGCTGTGCCCCTGGTCCCCTTTTGATGGTAGCGGGCACTCGATGTTTAACACTGCTTCTGGAGGACCGAGGAGTGGCACATTTTTGGGGAAAGGAAAGTACAGGGAAAAAGAACAACACCCCCTTTAACGGAGGTCGCAAATTTTTTTGGGGTGGTCAAAATTGCCGCCCCTTTTTTTCCCCCGTTTTCCAGCTTAAGATCCCCCAAAATAATATTTGCAAAATTCACCTTTGGGTTGGGAAATTTTTGGGAGGTGTGTTGTCAATTTCTGCGGTTCTGGGATGCACTATAATCCTCAGTATCCAAGCCAGGGCCACCCGTCTGGATTTCCATCTACTTTCCCCAGTAGAGGAAGGAGGAGACTCTCTCCAACATCTGACTGGGGCCACGGTCTTGTGCAATGAGGGTTTGATATTTACTGTTTTTGTGGTGGTTTGGGTGTGCCCCCTAGGGAGTCTGGCTGGCAGAAAGGCGGGGGCTGGGTCTGGGTTCAGCATGGGGCTGGGGGGTGGGGCTGGGTCTGGGCCAGCACCAGCACTGAGGGTATTGGTGCTATGCCTAGGGGAGCCTGGGCCAGCACCAGCACTGTGGGTATTAGTGCTATGACTGGGGGATGGGTCTGGCTTGCACCATGGGGGTTGGTGTAGATGTTGGCCCAGTGGGTGGTTTAGAAGGTGTTGTCCGGGGGTTTAATGAAAAACGTTGTTGTCCGGGGGTGGTGAAGATGGTGTTGTCCAGTGGGTGGTGTAGATGTAGTTGTCCAGTGGGTGGTGTAGATGTTGTCCAGTGGGTGGTGTAGGTGATGTTGTTCAGTGGGTGGTGTAGAAGATGTTGTCAGTGGGGGGGTTTAAGATGTTGGCCAGTGGTGGTGTAGATTGTGTTGTCCAGTGGGTGGTGTAGATGTTGTTCAGTGGGTGGTGTAGATGTTTTTCAGTGGGTGGTGTAGATGGTGTTGTCCAGTGGAGGGTTTGTAGAGGGTGTTGACCAGTGGGTGGTGAGATGCTTTCAGAGGGTGGTGTAGTTGGTGTTTGTCCTTTGGGTGATGTAGATATTGTTCAGTGGGTGATGTAGATGGTGTTGTCCATGGGTGGTGTAGGTTGTGTTGTCCAGTGGGTGGTGTAGATGGTGCTGTCCAGTTGGGTGGTGTAGATGGTGCAGATGTTGTCCAGTGGGTTTATGTAGATGGTGTTGTCCAGTGGGTGGTGTAGATGGTGTAAGATATTTTTCGTAGGTGGTGAAGAAGGTGTAGATGTTGTCCAGTAGGTGGTGTACATGGTGTTGTCAAGTGGCTGGTGTAGATGGTGCTGTCCATTGGGTGGTGTAGACAGTGTTGTCCAGAGGATGGTGTAGATGTTGAATTGTGGGTGGTGTAGATGTTGTTGTCCAGTGAGTGGTGTAGATGGTGTTGTCTTTTGGGTGGTGTAGATAGTGTTGTCCAGTGGGTGGTGTAGATGGTGTTGTCATGTGGGTGGTGTAGATGGTGTTGTCTTGTGGGTGGTGTACATGGTGTTGTCCAACGCGTGGTGTAGATGGTGTTGTCCAGTGGTTGGTGTAGATGTTGTCCAGTGGGTGGTGTAGATGGTGTTGCCCAGCGGATGGTGTACATAGTGTTGTCCAGTGAGTGGTGTACATGGTGTTGTCCAGTGGGTGGCGTAGATGGTGTTGTCCAGTGGGTGGTGAAATGGTGTTGTCTTGTGAGTGGTGTAAATGGTTTTTGTCTTCTGGGGGTGTAGATGTTGCCAGTGGGTGGTGCAGACGGTTGCTGTCCAGTGTGTTGGTTGTAGATGGGTGTTGTCCAGTGGGTAGTGTAGATGGTGTTGTCCAAGGGGTTTGGTGTAGATTTATCGAGTGGGTGGTGTAGATGTTGTCCAGTGGGTGGTGTAGACTGTGCTGTCAAGTGTGTTGTGCACATGGTGTTGTCCAATGTGTGGTGTAGATATTGGCCAGTGGGTTGTTTAGAAGGTGTTGTCCAATGGGTGGTGCAGAGGTTGTTGTCCAGTGGGTGGTGTAGATGTTGTTCAGTGGGTGGTGTAGATGATATTGTCCAGTGGATGGTGTAGATGTTGTTTTCTAGTGGGTGGTGCAGATGCTGTCCAGTTGGTGGTGTAGATGTTGCTCAGTGGGTGGATAGATGGTGTTGTCCAGTGGGTGATATAGATGTTGTTCATTGGGTGGTGTAGATGGTGTTGTTCAATGGGTGGTGTAGATGTTGTTCAGTTGGTGGTGTAGATGGTGTTGTCCAGTGGGTTGTGTAAATTGTGTTTTTCCGTGTGGGGTTTATGATGTTGATGTCCAGTGGGTGGTGTTGATAGTGTTGTCCAGTGGTGGAGTAAATGTTGTTGTCCTTTTGGGGGGTTTGTAGATGGTGTTGTCCAGTGGGTGGGTGTAGATGGTGTTGTCCAGTGGGTGGTGTAGATGTAGTGCAGTGGATGGTGTAGATGTTGTTGCCCAGTGGATGGAGTAGATTGTTTTGTCCAGTGAGTGGTGTAGATGGTTTTGGGCCCATTGGGGGGTGTAGATGGTGTTGTCCAGTGGTGGTTTTAGATGTTGTTGGCCCAGGGGGTGTTTAGATGTGTTGTCCAGTGGGTGGTGTAGATGGTCTTGTCCAATGGGGTGTGTAGATGGTGTTGTCCAGTGGATGATATAGATGTTGTTCATTGGGTGGTGTAGATGGTGTTGTTCAGTGAGTGGTGTAGATGTTGTTCAGTGGTGGTGTAGATGGTGTTGTCCAGTGGGTGGTGTAGATGGGGGTTGTCCAGTGGGTGGAGTAAATGCTGTTGTCAATTGGGTGGTGTAGATGGTGTTGTCCAGTGGGTGGTGTAGATGGTGTTGTCCAGTGGGTGGTGTAGATGTAGTGCAGTGGATGGTGTAGATGTTGTTGTCCAGTGGATGGTGTAGATTGTTTTGTCCAGTGAGTGGTGTAGATGGTGTTGTCCATTGGGTGGTGTAGATGGTGTTGTCCAATGGGTGGTGTAGATGTTGTTGCCCAGTGGGTGGTTTAGATGTGTTGTCCAGTGGGTGGTGTAGATGGTCTTGTCCAATGGGTGGTGTAGATGGTGTTGTCCAGTGGATGATATAGATGTTGTTCATTGGGTGGTGTAGATGGTGTTGTTCAGTGAGTGGTGTAGATGTTGTTCAGTTGGTGGTGTAGATGGTGTTGTCCAGAGGGTGGTGTTGATGGTGTTGTCCAGTGGGTGGTGTAGATGTTGTTGTCCTGTGGGTGGTGAAGATGGTGTTGTCCAGTTTGTGGTGTAGATGGTGTTGTCCAGTGGGTGGTGTAGATGTAGTCCAGTGGATGTGTAGATGTTGTTGCCCAGTGGATGGTGTAGATGGTTTTGTCCATTTGAGTGGTGTAGAGGGTGTTGTCAATGGGTGGTGTAGAGGGTTTGTGTCCAGTGGGTGGTGTAGATG
Organism: Cherax quadricarinatus; assembly: GCF_026875155.1. Classification (NCBI taxonomy): domain Eukaryota; kingdom Metazoa; phylum Arthropoda; class Malacostraca; order Decapoda; family Parastacidae; genus Cherax; species Cherax quadricarinatus. The sequence goes on from NC_069400.1 coordinate 43,296,889, forward strand.
TTGTTGTCCAGTGGGGGGTTTTTAGATGGTGTTGTCCAGTGGTGGAGTAGTTTGGTGTTGTCCAGTGGGTGGTAAAGTTTGGTGTTGTCCAGGGGGTTTGGTGTAGTGTTGTCCAGAAGGTGGTGTAGATGTTGTCCAGTGGCTTGTGTAGATGTTGTCCAGTTTGTGGTGGAGATGTTGTTCAGTGGGTGGTGGAGATGGTGTTGTGCAGTGAGTGGTATAGGTTGTGTTGTCTAGTGGGGGTGTAGTGTTGTTCAGTGGGTGGTGTAGATTTTTGTTCAGTGGGTGGTGTAGATGGTGTTTGTCCAGTGGGTGGTGTAGATGATGTTTGACCAGTGCGTGGTTGTAGACGGTGTTGTCCAGTGGGTGGTGTAATGGCGTTGTCCAGTTGGTAGTGTAGATGTTGTTCAGTGGGTGGTGTAGATGGTTTTGTCCACTGGGTGGTGTAGATGGTGTTGTCCAGTGGGTGGTGTAGATGTTTTCTGGGTGGTGTAGATGGTGTTGTCCAGTGGGTGGTGTACATGTCGTTCAGCGGGTGGTGTAAAATGGTGTTCCCCAGTGAGTGGTGTAGGTTTTTGTTGTCTAGTGGGTTGTGTAGATTTTTATTCAGTGGGGGGTTTGTAGATGTTGTACAGTGGGTGGTTGAAGATGGTGTTGTCCAGTGGATGGTTGTATAGTGTTGTCCAGGGGTGGTGTAGTGTTGTTCAGTTAGTGGTGTAGATAGTGTTGTTCAGTGAGGGGTGTAGTGTTGTCCAGTGGGGGGTGTAGATGGTGTTGTCCTGTGGGTGGTGTAGATTGTGTTGTCCATTGGGTGGTTTTAGATGTTGTTCAGTTGGTGGTGTAGACGGTGTTGTCCAAGGGTGGGTAGTGGTGTTGTCCAGTGTGTGGTGTAGTGTTGTTCAGGTGTGGTGTAGATGGTGTTGTTCAATGGGTGGTGTAATGTTGTCCAGTAGGTGGTGTAGATGTCGTTCGATGGGTGGTGTAGATGGTGTTGTTCAGTGAGTGGTGTAGATGTTGTTAGTGGGTAGTTTAGATGGTGTTGTCAGTGGGTGGTGTAGATTGTGTTGTCCAGTGGGTGGTGTAGAGGGTGCTGTCCAGTGGGTGGTGTAGATGGTGTAGATGTTGTCCAGTAGGTATGTAGATGGTGTTGCCCAGTGGGGGGTTTGTAGAGGGTTTCTTGTCCAATGGGTGGTGTAGATGGTGTTGTCCAGTGGATGATATAGATGTTGTTCATTGGGTGGTGTAGATGGTGTTGTTCAGTGAGTGGTGTAGATGTTGTTCAGTTGGTGGTGTAGATGGTGTTGTCCAGAGGGTGGTGTTGATGGTGTTGTTCCAGTGGGTGGTGTAGATGTTGTTGCCCTTTGTGGGTGGTGAAAATGGTGTTGTCCAGTTTGTGGTGTAGATGGTTGTTGCCCAGTGGGTGGTGTAGATGTAGCCCAGTGGATGGTGTAGATGTTGTTGTCCAGTGGAGGGTTTTGTAGAGGGTTTTTTGTCCAGTGAGTGGTGTAGATGGTGTTGTCAATTGGGTGGTGTAGATGGTGTTGTCAGTGGGTGGGTAGATGTTGTTGTCAGTGGGTGGTTTAGATGGTGTTGTCCGTGAGTGGAGTAGATGGTGTTGTCCGGGTGGGTGGTAAAGATGGTGTTGTCCAGTGGGTGGTGGGGAGGGTTGTCCAGAAGGTGGTGTAGATGTTGCCCAGTGGCTTGTGTAGATGTTGTCCAGTTTGTGGTGGAGATGTTGTTCAGTGGGTGGTGGAGATGGTGTTGGCAGTGGGTGGTATAGGTTGGTTGTCTAGTGGGTGGTGTAGATGTTGTCAGTGGGTGGTGTAGATGTTGTTCAGTGGGTGGTGTAGATGGTGTTGTCCAGGGGTGGTGTAGTTGATGTTGACCAGTGCGTGGTGTAGACGGTGTTGTCCAGTGGGTGGTGTAGATGGCGTTGTCCAGTTGGTAGTGTAGATTTTGTCAGTGGGTGGTGTAGATGGTGTTGTCCATGGGGTGGTGTAGATGGTGTTGTCCAGTGGGTGGTGTAGATTTTTTTTCAGTGGGGGGTGTAGATGGTGTTGTCCAGTGGGGGTGTACATGTCGTTCAGCGGGTGGTGTAGATGGTTTTTGCCCAGTGAGTGGTGTAGGTTGTGTTGTCTAGTGGGTTGTGTAGATGTTATTCAGTGGGTGGTGTAGATGTTGTACAGTGGGTGGTGAAGATGGTGTTGTCCAGTGGATGGTGTAGATAGTGTTGTCCAGTGGGTGGTTGTAGATGTTGTTCAGTTGGGGTTTTTGTAGATGGTGTTGTTCAGTGAGGGGTGTAGATGTTGTCCAGTGGGTGGTGTAGATGGTGTTGTCCTGTGGGTGGTGTGATTGTGTTGTCCTTTGGGGTGGTGTAGGTGTTGTTCAGTTGGGGGGTGTAGATGGTGTTGTCCAGAGGGTGGTGTAGATGGTGTTGTCCAGTGTGTGGTGTAGATGTTGTTCAGTGTGTGGTGTAGATGGTGTTGTTCAATGGGTGGTGTAGATGTTGTCCAGTAGGTGGTGTAGATGTCGTTCGATGGGTGGTGTAGATGGTGTGTTCAGTGAGTGGTGTAGATGTTGTTTAGTGGGTAGTTTAGATGGTGTTGTCCAGTGGGTGGTGTAGATTGTGTTGTCCAGTGGGTGGTGTAGATGGTGCTGTCCAGTGGGTGGTGTAGATGGTGTAGATGTTGTCCAGTAGGTTATGTAGATGGTGTTGTCCAGGGGGTGGGGGTAAGATGGTGTAGATTTTGTCCAGTAGGGGGGTTGAAGAAGGTGTGATGTTGTCCAGTGGTGGTGTACATGGTTTTGGGTCCAGGGGCTGGTGTAGATTGTGCTTTTCCCATTGGGTGGTTGTAGACGGTGTTGCCCAGAGGATGGTGTAGATGTTGTATTGTGGGTGGTGTAGATGTTGTTGTCCTGGTGGTGTAGATGGTGTTGTCTTTTGGGTGGGTAGATGGTGTTGTCCAGTGGGTGGTGTAGATGGGTTGTCATGTGGGTGGTGTAGATGGCGTTGTTTGTGGTGGTTTGTACATGGTGTTGTCCAGTGGGGGGTGTAGATGGTTGTTTTTCCAGTGGGTTGGTGTAGAGTTGTCCATTGGGTGGTGTAGATGGTGTTGCCCAGCGGGTGGTGTACATAGTGTTGTCCAGTGAGTGGTGTACATGGTGTTGTCCAGTGGGTGGCGTAGATGGTGTTTTCTTGTGAGTGGGGGTAAATGGTGTTTGTCTGTGGGTGGTGTAGATTTTTGCCCAGTGGGTGGTGTAGACGGTGCTGTCCAGTGTATTGTGTAGATGGTGTTGTCCAGTGGGTGGTGTAGATGGTGTTGTCCAATGGGTGGTGTAGATTGTGTTGTGTGGGTGGTGTAGATGGTGTTGTCTTGTGGGTGGTGAGATGTTGTGCAGTTGGTGGTGTCGATGTTGTCCAGTGGGTGGTGTAGATGTTGTCCAGTGGGTGGTGTAGATGTTGTTCATTTGGTGGTGTAGATGTTGTCCAGTGGGTGGTGTCGATGTTGTCCAGCGGGTGATGTATATAGTGTCGTCCATGGATGAGGTAGATGGTGGTGTCTTGTGGGTGGTGTAGATGGTGTTGTCCAGTGGGTGGTGTAGATGTTGTCCAGTGGTTGGTGAAGATGTTGTCCAGTGGATGGTATCGATGTTGTCCAGTGAGTGGTGTAGATCATACCTTTTCTTGAAGCTATGTATGGATCCTTCCTGTGTACATGTTTTCCAGTGGGTAGTGTAGATGGTGTTGTCCAATGGGTGGTGTAGATTGTGTTGTCCAGTGGGTGGTTTAGATGATGATGTCCAGTATGTGGTGTGGGTGGTGTTGTCCATGGGGGGGTTTAGATGATGATGTCCAGTATGTGGTGTGGGGGGTGTTGTCCAGTGGGTGGTTTAGATGATGATGTCCAGTTATGTGGTTGTGGGTGGTGTTGTCCAGTGGGTGGTTTAGATGATGATGTCCAGTATGTGGTGTGGGTGGTGTTGTCCAGTGGGTGGTTTAGATGATGATGTCCAGTATGTGGTGTGGGTGGTGTTGTTCGTGGGTTGGTTTAGATGATGATGTCCAAGTATGTGGTGTGGGTGGTGTTGTCTAGGGGTGGTGTAGATGATGCCCAGTTGTGATTTTAGGGGGTGGTGTCCAGTGGGTGGTGTAGATGATGTCCAGTATGTGATGTAGGTGGTGGTGTCCAGTGGGTGGTGTAGATGATGTCCAGTATGTGATGTAGGTGGTGTTGTCCAGTGGGTGGTGTAGATGGGGTATGTCTGAAGGATGGAACAGTATCTTCCAACACTTCTTAGGGCTGAGGAGGTTGGAGAGTTGAGTGTGATGGAGGTGTTTCATACCCGTCCTCCAGTCTGTTCTCCTGTTGTCATTCACATGTTATTACGGTATTCTGATTTTTTCATATTCCTATCCATGTAATTTGTGTGTCACGCTCACACACGCACGACATCTCAGTGAGGAATTGTTCAGGACCCTGTGCACCGTTTACATCAGGCCCATACTGGAGTATTCAGCACCAGTTTGGAACCCACACCTAGCCAAGCACTTCAGGAAATTAGAGAAAGCGCAAAGGTTTGCAATGAGACTATTCCAGGAGCTTAGGGGTATGTCCTACGAGGAGAGGATAAGGGAACTCGACCTGACGACACTTGAGGACAGGAGAGACAGAGGGGATATAATAACGACACTTGAGGAGGACAGGAGAGACGGAGGGGATATAATAACGACACTTGAGGACAGGAGAGACAGAGGGGATATAATAACTGAGGACAGAAGAGACAGAGGGGATATAATAACGACACTTGAGGACAGGAGAGACGGAGGGGATATAATAACTGAGGACAGAAGAGACAGAGGGGATATAATAACGACACTTGAGGACAGGAGAGACGGAGGGGATATAATAACGACACTTGACGACAGGAGAGACAGAGGGGAAAATAATAATGAGGACAGAAGAGACAGAGGGGATATAATAATGAGGACAGGAGAGACGGAGGGGATATAATAACGACACTTGAGGACAGGAAGACAGAGGGGAATATAATTTAAATGAGGACAGAAGAGACAGAGGGGATATATAAAGACACTTGAGTACAGGGAGACGGAGGGATATAATAACTGGGCAGAAGAGACAGAGGGGATATAATAACTGGGACAGAAAGAAAGAGGGATATAATAAAAATGAGGACAGGGAGGAGAAAAGAGGGGATATAATAACTGAGGACAGGAGAGACAGAGGGGATATAAAACGACACTTGAGGACAGGAAGGGCGGAGGGGATATAAAAACTGAGGACAGAAGAGACAGAGGGGATATAATAATGAGGACAGAAAGACAGAGGGGGTATAATAACTGAGGACAGAAGAGACAGAGGGGGATATAATAACGACACTTGAGACAGGAGAGACAGGGGATATAATAATGAGGACAGAAGGGGACAGAGGGGATATAATAACTGAGGACAGAAGAGACAGAGGGGATATAATAACTGAGGACAGAAGAGACAGAGGGGATATAATAACGACACTTGAGTACAGGAGAGACAGAGGGGATATAATAACTGAGGACAGAAGAGACAGAGGGGATATAATAACTGAGGACAGAAGAGACAGAGGGGATATAATAACTGAGGACAGGAGAGACAGAGGGGATATAATAACGACACTTGAGGACAGGAGAGACAGAGGGGATATAATAACTGAGGACAGAAGAGACAGAGGGGATATAATAACGACACTTGAGGACAGGAGAGACGGAGGGGATATAATAACTGAGGACAGAAGAGACAGAGGGGATATAATAACTGAGGACAGAAGAGACAGAGGGGATATAATAACTGAGGACAGAAGGACAGAGGGGATAAATAACGACACTTGAGGACAAGAGACAGAGGGGATTAATAACTGAGGACAGGGAGACAGAGGGGATAAATAAAAGACACTTGAGGACGGAGAGACGGAGGGGATATAATAACTGAGGACAGAAGAGACAGAGGGGAAAATAATAACTGAGGGCAGAAGAGCAGAGGGGATATAATAACGACACTTGAGGACAGGAGAGACAAAAGGGGATTAATAACTGAGGACAGAAGAGACAGAGGGGATATAAATAACTGGAGGACAGAAGAGACAGAGGGGATATAATAACGACAAATTGAGGACAGGAGAGGGCGGAGGGGATATAATAACTGAGGACAGGAGAGACGGAGGGGATATAATAATGAGGACGGAGAGAAAAGAGGGGATATAATAACGACACTTGGGGGACAGGAGAGACAGAGGGGATATAATAACTGAGGACAGAAGAGACAGAGGGGATATAATAACTGAGGACAGAAGAGACAGAGGGGATATAATAACGACACTTGAGGACAGGAGAGACGGAGGGGATATAATAACTGAGGACAGAAGAGACAGAGGGGATATAATAACTGAGGACAGAAGAGACAGAGGGGATATAATAACTGAGGACAGAAGAGACAGAGGGATATAATAACTGAGGACAGAAGGACAGAGGGGGTATAATAACGACACTTGAGGACAGGAGAGACGGAGGGGATATAATAACTGAGGACAGAAAAGACAGAGGGGATATAATAACGACACTTGAGGACAGGAGAGACAGAGGGGATATAATAACTGAGGACAGGAGAGACAGAGGGGATATAATAACTGAGGACAGGAGAGACAGAGGGGATATAATAACGACACTTGAGGACAGGAGAGACAGAGGGGATATAATAACGACACTTGAGGACAGGAGAGACAGAGGGGATATAATAACTGAGGACAGAAGAGACAGAGGGGATATAATAACGACACTTGAGGCAGGAGAGACAGAGGGGGTATTTAAAAACGGGCACTTGAGGAAAAGGAGAGACAGAGGGGATATAATAACTGAGGACAGAAGAGACAGAGGGGATATAATAACGACACTTGAGGACAGGAGAGACAGAGGGGATATAATAACTGAGGACAGGAGAGACGGAGGGGATATAATAACTGAGGACAGGAGAGACAGAGGGGATATAATAACTGAGGACAGGAGAGACAGAGGGGATATAATAACTGAGGGCAGGAGAGGGCAGAGGGGATATAATAACTGAGGACAGGAGAGACAGAGGGGATTAATAACTGAGGACAGGAGAGACAGAGGGGATTTTAATAACTGAGGACAGGAGAGACAAAGGGGATATAATAACTGAGGACAGAAGAGACAGAGGGGATATAATAACGACACTTGAGGACAGGAAAAGACAGAGGGGATATAATAACTGAGGACAGGAGGGGAGGAGGGGATATAATAACTGAGGACAGGAGAGACAGAGGGGATATAATAACTGAGGACAGGAGAGACAGAGGGGATATAATAACTGAGGACAGGAGAGACAGAGGATACATAATAACTGAGGACAGGAGAGACAGAGGATAATAATAACTGAGGACAGGAGAGACAGAGGATACATAATAACTGAGGACAGGAGAGACAGAGGATACATAATAACTGAGGACAGGAGAGACAGAGGGGATATAATAACGACACTTGAGGACAGGAGAGACAGAGGGGATATAATAACTGAGAACAGGAGAGACAGAGGATACATAATAACCACACATCTTTCACTTTCTTCGTTCCATCAAGACGGTAATGAAATATTCACTGATTCCTGTAAACATCTTCATCATTTTTTTTAAGCTTATCTTTGGCTGATAAAGCAAAGTTTGTGTGATTGTTTTAACAAGAACCTTCAGTTTACAATGATGTTGTCTTACTATCTGTGATGATCAAGAAGCTTTATTTTGAATGGCTGTATTGTTTTGTATTAAAATAATTTTTACACACACACACACACACACACACACCCCACACACACACACACACACACACACACACACCACACACACACACACACACAAAAAAAAAAAAAAAAAAAAAAAAAAAAAAAAAAAAAAAAAAAAAAAAAAAAAAAAAAAAAAGTAACGACATTTAAAATACTGAGAGGAATTGACAAGGTGGACAGAGACACGATGTTCCAGAGATAGAACAGAGCAATAAGGAGTCACAATTGTAAGTTGAAGACTCAGAGGAGTCACAGGAATGACAGGACGTATTTCTTCAGCCATGGAGTTGTCAGGAAGTGGAATAATCTGGAAAGTGATGTAGTTGAGGCAGGATCCATACATAACTTTAAGAAGAGGTATGACAAAGCTCACGGAGCAAGGAGAGAGTGACCTAATAGCGACCAGTGAAGAGGCGGGGCCAGGAGCTGTGAATCGATCCCTGCGACCACAACTAGGTGAGTATCAGTATCTTCGACTCGCTCCATGCAACCACAGACAGGGGAGTACACACAAGGGCAGTCCTAGGGCCAGTGCTGTCTCTGGTATATGTGAATATCATGACGGAAGTGAAGCTAATGCGGAGACTTCACGCAGACGAGGAACAGGTACGACTTCAAAGGGATACGAACACGTTGCAATCCTGGTCCACAAATGGCTCTGAAGTTTAAACTCGCCAAGTACAAAATCATGAAGCTTTTGGGGGAAAGGGGAAAGAAGATCACAGAGGAGAACATGTTCGTGGGTCATAGTCTGCAAAAATCACTGAATGAAAAGGATCTTGGGGTGAGAATTTATACCGAGCACGTTCTCCAGCGAATTTATATCTGTAATACGGTGATCAGAACTGTGCAGCATGATTTAAATGAGGCCTAACCATAGATATATAGAGTTGAAGAACAACTGAGGAATCTTGTTATCTATACTTCTTGATATGAAGCCAAGAATTCTTTTCGTTTATTGCGAAAAAGTTACGCAATGTTTTCTTTGGGTTTTTGATTACTGCTAATAAACTCCCAAATCTTTTTTTGGAATCAGTGATATTAAGATCTAAATTATTTACTTTATAAGTGTCATGGCTATTTTCCTTTCCAGCGCTTAGAACTTTGCATTTGTCTATGTTAAACTGCATCTGCCACTTCTCCGCCACTGCCACCATTCTATTCAGATCTTTTGGAGCACTCTATTGTCCTTGTCAGATTGGATTTGAAGGGCCCATTTTGTTGTCATCGCCAGTCTTGCTTATGTCGTTTTTTATATCCCCATTGATGTCATTATGTAAATTGTGAACAACAAAGGGGCCCAACACTGACCACTGTTTATGCAACTCTCTGTTACATATCTGTCAGCTAGCCTCTATCCAATAAAACTTTTCTGCTATAAACCCTGTGCTTCAACTTTCCTCAATAGCCTCCGATGTGGAACTCTATCAAAAGCCTTACTGAATTCCATATACCTATCAATTCCTTACCATGATGTGCCTCCTCAATTTCCTTAGTGAAAAAGGGCAGTAAATTCGTTAAAACCATGCTGAGATATTCATAAATCAATTTATGTCTCAAGATGGCTTCAAATAGCCTCCGCAATTATAGATTCCATCAATTTTCCACTATGGCGGTTAGGCTTATTTGGTTTTATAGTTCAAAGCTAAGGCGAGTCTCCTGGCTTTGTAGATGGGTATACATATGCCATTTTCCACTTATCAGCTTATGCTAATTTGTGGAGATATGTTGAAAAAACTATCCAAAGGTTCGTCAGTTTACTCACATTTTTTTTCAAACTCTTGCAAACAGTTCATCAGGGCCCAAGAGTTTACGTTTTAGTTTCTTTGTCTGAGAACCACGTCACTAGTGGACTTGGATCGAGCATAATTATTTTGTTCTTTTCTGTATAGTTATTATGTCGAGCAGCTAGAACTATTCTCTGAAAAATGTCATATCGGAAACTATTACCACCTACCTGACCCATAGTCAGGTCCTTCCAGTTCAACCCATCCAGGTTATTTCTCAATCCTATGAAATCTGTCAAGTCGAAGTCAGGGACAGAGACTTCATTGTAGCTATTCAGGTAATTCCATGACATACTGAAACTGAGTGATTTGCAATCACTTTCCTCAAGGTCATTATTGACCTCAAGATTAATTAGTGATTCCTTGTTGACAAGAACCAAGTCAAACCGGTTATTTCCTCCAGTTGGTTCTGTCACAGACTGTTTTAAAAAGCATTCCCGAATCACATCAAGAAAGTCACTAGACTCAAGAGTTCTTTTCAACATTTTTATTTCTAGATGCCTAAGGAATTTCATTCCAGAGAAGTTTACTGCACTATCTGTCAAGGTTTTTAAGCCTGTGAATCACACCCAGGATTAGTTTTTCACAACCCTCGGGAAACTGTAACCAAGCAGATTCTGTATCTGACTTCTCATTTTATCGCTTGTCTACGGCAAAAATTAAAATTATTTCTGACATACATCGCCACTCCACCACCTTTCCTGTTGACCCTATTAGTGTGGAACAGTTTATAACCCTTTATGTGGCATTCAGAAGGCATTTCTCTATCTTTCAGGTTGAACCAGGTCTCCATTATAACAATATTTATGCTGCCTGCACATGCAACTAATCTTTGCTCATCTATCTTATTTCTTACACTCCTGCTATTAGTATAGCAAACCTTAAGAGAGCTAGTCCCTTGCTGCCCTCTACTTTCTCTTTGTTTGTTGACCAGTTGCAGTGCCTTTATTAGCAACTTTATCATGAATAATATCTTTTAAACCTATCGCTGAGGTATCCTGGTAATATCTGCTGTTTTCAACCCTCGTTCTGCAACTTGTTTCCACACACACCTATATTCTATCTTCTAACGGTTTAAAGTCCTAGCCAAGTCAGCAATGGCCCTCTCGATCAAGTTGGCTAATGCTGCCACCCCTGCCCCAGAGAGATGTACCCCTTCCCTTGCATACATATCATCTTTGCCATAGAAATTGTCCCAGTTGTCAATGAATGGGATTGGAAGTTCCTTGAAGTATCTGTCTAGCCAGCAATTTGCACTAATTGTCCTAGACATTCATTCATTGCCCACTCCCCTTCTAGGCAAAACACTAGATATGATCGGTACCCCTTCTTTAGACCTAATTAAATCTATAGCGAGCTGTATTTATCTAACAGCTCCTGTCTCCTGCCCATCCTGATATTTCCACCAGCACTGAGACAAATAATGGGGTTCCCATTACTTGACATGATATTATCCAACCTGTTGACTATGTCACTAGCATCAGCTCCTGGGAAGTATGCCCTCTTGTCTCACCATCCTATCTCTGTTACCTTAACCTCGCTAACCACTGAAATACACTCCTCCTAGAGAACAGAGAAGATATTTCCTACATTCACATCTCCTCTTTTAACCTTACTTATTTTGATGTTTTTTCCTGTACTGGGAACATATGGTCGACTAGTATACTGAGCATAGCTTTTCGACATCTAAGAAGGCGTACGCAACACTAAACCGCTTACGTCAGGCCCATATTGGAGTATGCAGCACCAGTATGGAACCCACATATGATCAAGCACGCCAAGAAATTAGAGAAAGTGCAAAGGTTTTCATCACAACTAGTCCCGCAGCTAAGGGGTATGCCCTACGAGGAGAGGTTAAGGAAATTCACCCTGACGACTGGAGGAAAGGAAGGATAAAGGGATATGATAACGACATATAAAATACTGAGAGGAATTGACATGGTGGACAGGGACAGAATGTCTCAGAAATGGGACACAGAAACAAGGGGCCATATCTGGAAGATGAAAATTCAGAGGAGTCACAGGATGTTAGAAAGTATTTCTTCAGCACTAGAGTGGTCAGGAAGTAGAACAATCTGGAGAGTGATGCAGTAGAGGCAGAATCCAAACACAGCCTTATGGAGAGGTACGACAAGGCTTTTAGAGAAGGGAGAACGTGGACGTAGCAGCGACTAGCGAAGAGGTAAGGTCAGGAGCTGTCACTCGACTCCTGCAAACACATATAGGTGAGTGCACACTGCGACTGCATTCACTTTTTTTCCAGAACTCTAGCGGATGGCCTGTTTCAAGTGATTTGTTAAAGATCGCTGCTATTGGCTTTATGTGTAGCAATAACAGCGATCTTTAACAAATCATCAGAAATAGGGCAGCTCTCAAAGGTCTGGAAAACAGCAAATTTAGTCCCAATACTTAAAAAGGGGGAAGAGAGGTGTAAATGAGCTGCAGGCCAGTATCACTCACTATTCAAGGTTATGGAGAAGATTATCAGGAAAATTGTGGAGCACCTGGAAAAGAGTGGAGAACCTGGAAAGGAGTGGAGAACCTGGAAAGGAGTGGAGAACCTGGAAAGGAGTGGAGCACCTGGGAAAGAGTGGAACACTTAGAAAGAAATGGAGCACCTGGAAAGGAGTGGAGCACCTGGGAAGGAGTGGAGCACCTGGAAAGGAGTGGAGCACCTGGAAAGGAGTGGAGCACCGGGAAAGGAGTGGAGCACCTCGAAAGGAGTGGAGCACCTGGAAAAGAGTGGAGCATCTGGAAAGGAGGGGAGCACCGGGAAAGGAGTAGAGCACCTGGAAAGGAGTGGAGCACCTGGAAAGGAATGGAGCACCGGGAAAGGAGTGGACCACCTGGAAAGGAGTGGAGCACCTGGAAAGGAGTGGAACACTTAGAAAGGAGTGGAGCAACTGGAAAGGAGTGGAACACCTGGGAAGGAGTGGAGCACCTGCAAAGGAGTGGAGCACCTGCAAAAGAGTGGAGCACCTGGGAAAGGTGTGGAGCACCTGGAAAGGAGTAGAGCACCTGGGAAGGAGTGGAGCATCTGGGAAGGAGTGGAGCATATGGAAAGGAGTGAACATCTGGAAAGGAATGAAACACTTATAAAGTAGTGGAGAACCTGGAAAGGAGTGGAGCATCTGGGAAGGAGTGGAGCACCTTTGAAAGAGTGGAACACCTGGAAATGAGTGGAGCACCTGGAAAGGAGGGGAGCACCTGGAAAGGAGTAGAGCACCTGGGAAAGGAGTCGAGCACCTGGAAAAGAGTGAAGCACCTGGAAAGGAGTAGAGCCCCTGGAAAGAAGTGGAACACCTGGAAAAGAGTGAAGCACCTGGAAAGGAGTAGAGTATCTGGGAAGTAGTGGAGCACCTGGGAAGGAGTGGAGCACCTGGGAAGGGGTGGAGCACCTGGAAAGGAATGGAACACCTGGAAAGGAGTGGAGCACCTGCGAAGGAGTGGAGAACCTGGAAAGGAGTGGACAACCTGGAAAGGAGTGGAGCACCGGGAAATGAGTGGAGCACCGGGAAAGGAATGGAGCACCTGGAAAGGAGTGGAGCACCTGTAAAGGAGTGAAGCACCTGGAAAGGAGTGGATCACCTGGGAAGTAGTGGAGCACCTGGAAAGGAATAGAACACCTGGAAAGGAGTGGACCACCTGGAAAGTAATGGACCACCTGGAAAGGAGAGGACCACCTGGAAAGGAATGAAGCACCTGGAAAGGAGTGGAGCACCTGGAAAGGAGTGGAGCACCTGGAAAGGGGTGAAGCACCTAGGAAGGAGTGGAGCACCTGGAAAGAAGTGGAGCACCTGGAAAGGAGTGGAGCACCTGGAAAGGAGTGGAGCACCTGGAAAGGAGTGAAGCACCTAGGAAGGAGAAACCTGGAAGGAGTGGAGACCTGGAAAGGAGTGGAGCACCTGGAAAGGAGTGGAGCACCTGGAAAGAGTGGAGCACCTGGAAAGGAGTGGAGCACCTGGAAAGGAGTGGAGCACCTGGAAAGGAGTGGAGCACCTGGAAAGGAGTGGAGCACCTGGAAAGGAGTGGAGCACCTGGAAAGGAGTGGAGCACCTAGGAAGGAGAGAACCACCTGGAAAGGAGTGGAGCACCTGGAAAGGAGTGAAGCACCTAGGAAGGAGAGAACCACCTGGAAAGGAGTGGAGCACCTGGAAAGGAGTGGAGCACCTGGAAAGGAGTGGAGCACCTGGAAAGGAGTGGAGCACCTGGAAAGGAGTGGAGCACCTGGAAAGGAGTGGAGCACCTGGAAAGGAAGTGGAGCACCTGGAAGGAGTGGAGCACCTGGAAAGGAGTGGAGCACCTGGAAAGGAGTGGAGCACCTGGAAATGAGTCGAGCACCTGGAAAGGAGTAGAGCACCTGGAAAGGAGTGGAGCACCTGGAAAGGAGTGGAGCACCTGGAAAGGAGTGGAGCACCTGGAAAGGATTGGAGCACCTGGAAAGGAGTGGAGCACCTGGAAAGGAGTGGAGCACCTGGAAAGGAGTGGAGCACCTGGAAAGGAGTGGAGCACCTGGAAAGGAGTGGAGCACCTGGAAAGGAAAGGTGGAGCACCTGGAAAGGAGTGGAGCACTGGAAAGGATGGACACCTGGAAAGGAGTGGAGCACCTGCGAAAGGAGTGGAGAACCTGGAAAGGAGTGGACAACCTGGAAAGGAGTGGAGCACCGGGAAATGAGTGGAGCACCGGGAAAGGAATGGAGCACCTGGAAAGGAGTGGAGCACCTGTAAAGGAGTGAAGCACCTGGAAAGGAGTGGATCACCTGGGAAGGAGTGGAGCACTGGAAAGGATAGAACACCTGGAAAGGAGTGGACCACCTGGAAAGTAATGGACACTGGAAAAGAGGGCACCTGGAAGGAATGAAGCACCTGGAAAGGAGTGGAGCACTGGAAAGGAGTGGAGCACCTGGGAAAGGGGTGAAGCACCTGGAAGGAGTGGAGCACCTGGAAAGAAGTGGAGCACCTGGAAAGGAGTGGAGCACCTGGAAAGGAGTGGAGCACCTGGAAAGGAGTGAAGCACCTAGGAAGGAGAGAACCACCTGGAAAGAGTGGAGCACCTTTGGAAAGGAGTGGAGCACCTGGAAAGGAGTGGAGCACCTGGAAAGGAGTGGAGCACCTGGAAAGGAGTGGAGCACCTGGAAAGGAGTGGAGCACCTGGAAAGGAGTGGAGCACCTGGAAAGGAGTGGAGCACCTGGAAAGGAGTGGAGCACCTGGAAGGAGTGGAGTACCTGAGGATGTGGGCACCTAGGAAGGAGAGAACCACCTGGAAAGGAGTGGAGCACCTGGAAAAGGAGTGGAAGGACCTGGGAAAGGAGAGTGGAGAAGCACCTGGAAAGGAGTGGAGCACCTGGAAGGAGTGGAGCACCTGGAAAGGAGTGGAGCACATGGAAAGGAGTGGAGCACCTGGAAAGGAGTGGAGCACCTGGAAAGGAGTGGAGAACACCTGGAAAGGAGTGGAGCACCTGGAAAGGAGTGGAGCACCTGGAAAGGAGTGGAGCACCTGGAAAGGAGTGGAGCACCTGGAAAGGAGTGGAGCACCTGGAAAGGAGTTGGAGCACCCGGAAAGGAGTGGAGCACCTGGAAAGGAGTGGAGCACCTGGAAAGGAGTGGAGCACCTGGAAAGGAGTTGGAGCACCTGGAAAGGAGTGGAGCACCTGGAAAGGAGTGGAGCACCTGGAAAGGAGTGGAGCACCTGGAAAAGGATGGAGCACTGGAAAGGAGTGGAGCACTGGAAAGGAGTGGAGCACCTGGAAAGTGAGTGGAGCACCTGGAAAGGAGTGGAGCACCTGGAAAGGAGTGGAGCACTGGAAAGGAGTGGAGCACCTGGAAAGGAGTGGAGCACCTGGAAAGGAGTGGAGCACCTGGAAAGGAGGTGGAGCACCTGGAAAGGAGTGGAGCACCTGGAAAGGAGTGGAGCACTGGAAAAGGGGTGGAGCACCTGGAAAGGAGTGGAGCACCTGGAAGGAGTGAGAGCACCTGGAAAGGAGTTGGAGCACCTGGAAAGGAGTGGAGCACCTGGAAGGAGTGGGCCCCTGGAAAGGAGTGGAGCACCTGGAAAGGAGTGGAGCACTGGAAAGGAGTGGAGCACCTGGAAAGGAGTGGAGCACCTGGAAAGGAGTGGAGCACCTGGAAAAGGGGTGGAGCACCTGGAAAGGAGTGGAGCACCTGGAAAGGAGTGGAGCACCTGGAAAGGAGTGGAGCACTGGAAAGGAGTGAGACCTGGAAAGGAGTGGAGCACCTGGAAGGATGGAACACCTGGAAAGGAGTGGAGCACCTGGAAAGGAGTGGAAACACCTGGAAAGGAGTGGAGGCACCTGGAAAGGAGTGGAGCACCTGGAAAGGAGTGGAGCACCTGGAAAGGAGTGGAGCACCTGGAAAGGAGTGGAGCACCTGGAAAGGAGTGGAGCACCTGGGAAAGGAGTGGAGCACCTGGAAAGGAGAAGGGAGCACCTGGAAAGGAGTGGAGCACCTGGAAGGAGTGGAGCACCTGGAAAGGAGTGGAGCACCTGGAAAGGAGTGGAGCACCTGGAAAGGAGTGGAGCACCTGGAAGGAGTGGAGCACTGGAAGGAGTGGAGCACCTGGAAAGGAGTGGAGCACCTGGAAAGGAGTGGAGCACCTGGAAAGGAGTGGAGCACCTGGAAAGGAGTGGAGCACCTGGAAGGAGTGGAGCACCTGGAAAGGAGTGGAGCACCTGAAAGGAGTGGAGCACCTGGAAAGGAGTGGAGCACCTGGAAAGGAGTGGAGCACCTGGAAAGGAGTGGAGCACCTGGAAAGGAGTGGAGCACCTGGAAAGGAGTGGAGCACCTGGAAAGGAGTGGAGCAAACCTGGAAAGGAGTGGAGCACCCGGAAAGGAGTGGAGCACCTGGAAAGGAGTGGAGCACCTGGAAAGGAGTGGAGCACCTGGAAAGGAGTGGAGCACCTGGAAAGGAGTGGAGCACCTGGAAAGGAGTGGAGCACCTGGAAAGGAGTGGAGCACCTGGAAAGGAGTGGAGCCCTGGGAAAAGGAGTGGAGCACCTGGAAAGGAGTGGAGCACCTGGAAAGGAGTGGAGCACTTGGAAAGGAGTGGAGCACCTGGAAAGGAGTGGAGCACCTGGAAAGGAGTGGAGCACCTGGAAAGGAGGGGAGCACCCTGGAAAGGATGGAGCACCTGGAAAGGAGTGGAGAAACTTGAAAGGAAGTGAGCACCGGGAAAAGGGAGTGGAGCACCTGGAAAGGAGTGGAGCACCTGGAAAGGAGTGGAGCACCTGGAAAGGAGTGGAGCTAGCCGCTTCGGTGGGAAAATCTAAAATCTTACGCAACAAGGAGAGAGTGTAAGTTTATTAAGGTATACACAAATACAGTTACATAGATTATCATACATAGCAGCATATGTGTAGAGAACCTGGGATAACCCAAAAAAAGTCAGACAGAGTGACTTATTTCCATTGGGGTCCCTTTGCCTGGTTTCAGACCGGGCTACAGGGGCATTGACTCCTGAAACCCTCTCCAGGTAAGGTTATAATATTTTCTTATTATTCTATAATGAAGATAACATCTTATTATCATAGTAAAAAGACTATCTACTACACGAGGGTCATTAAGACTATCTACTACACGAGGGTCATTAAGACTATCTACAAACACGAGGGTCATTAAACTATCTGCTACACGAGGGTCATTAAGACTATCTGCTACAACGGGGGTCATTAAGACTATCTATTACACAGGGTCATTAAGACAATCTGCTAAAACGGGGGTCATTAAGACTATCTACTACACGAGGGTCATTAAGACTATCTGCTACACGGGGGTCATTAAGACTATCTACTACACGAGGGTCATTAAGACTATCTGCTACACGAGGGTCATTAAGACTATCTACAATACGAGGGTCATTACTAGGAATAAGGTAAAATTACACGTGTGTTAGCTAAAAATATATAAAATCATTCCCCTCCCTTTCTGTAGCTACATTCACCAGACACCTTTTGGCACTCTTCTTGAACTGGTTCATGCTATGACTGGCTTTGACATGTGCAGGCAGTCTGTTCCATTCCTTTATTGCTGTACAATAAAAGGTGTTTGAAGCCTGGCCACTGACTGTGGGCACTACAAAGTTGTGCTCTCTCCCCCTAGTACTATGATTGTTGTGTTCTCTCCCCTTAGTACTATGATTGTTGTTTTCTCTCCCCCCTAGTACTATGATTGTTGTGTTCTCTCCCCTTAGTACTATGATTGTTGTGTTCTCTCCCCCTAGTACTATGATTGTTGTGTTCTCTCCCCTTAGTACTATGATTGTTGTGTTCTCTCCCCCTAGTACTATAATTGCTTTGGTTCCCAACCTTGACAAAATTGGCAGCAAGATATTCTGGACACTGTTTGTGAGCAAATTTATTAACATGATTTAGCTTCAGTTGTTTTACTCTGTGTTCAACATTTAGCATATCCAACTGCTGTAATGCATCCTGGCTTACATGTTTTCTTGGACTCAGGTCCAGGATAAATCTTACCATCTTGTTCAGGGGGATTTGCAGTCTATCTTTCACTTTTTTTATTTTTTTTTTGTCAAGGCAGAGTACCATGAAGAGCAAGCGTAATCCATGCGACATTGTATAAGGGCCAGACATAGGGTCCTGCGAGCCTCAGTAGGTAGACACTGTGCTTGTCTATAGAGGAATTTCAGTCTGACATTCGCTTTCTTTACTACACTGTTCCCTATCAATTCTCCTGACATGCATGGGTCAAAGGGAATTCCCAGATATTTTACTGAGGAAACTGAAGTGATGAGTTCTCCATTACACTACACATTAAAATTATTTACCCTTCTCAGTTTATGTTTCGTGCCAAAGAGAATAGCTTCATTGTTCTAGAGGTGTAATGATAGTTTGTTGTCTGCTAACCATTTACTGCAGGACTCCAGTTCCAGTGTTAATACATTAGCTATATCTTGTGGATCTGTACCTGACACTAACAGAGCACTGTCATCTGCATACAGTAGGAGTTTGCACTTGACACTCATAGGCATGTCGTTAACATAACATAAGAATAATAAGGGACCCATAATACCACCTTGGGGGACTCCACATGCTATCGGCTGGGATTCTGATTCCGTTTTGTTGATTTTGACAATTTATCTCCTGTTGCTAAGGTAGGACTTAAAAAAGTCTACAGAACGTATACCGACAGCTTGAAGTTTCTTACATAATTATTGTAGTTGACAGTATCGAGGGCCTTTTGCAGGAACCTATGGGGTTCCCCATTGACAATTCAGTTCTCATGTAATCCATCAGATTAATTAGGGAGGTGTCGGTTGAGTAAGATCTTCTAAACCCTGATTGATAGCTATGGAGAATGTTGTTGTTATTAATACTGTACTGGTCTTTTGTTATTGTACTTTATTGGTCTTTTAAGGAACCCAGTAGAGGTTAATGGAGAGGGGGGACCAAGAGCTGAGAATCGACTCCTGCAACCACAAGTAGGTAAATACAGTTAGATGATTACACTCACATAAACATAGTATTAGAGGCAGGATCCAAGCATAGCTTTAAGAAAAGGTACGATAAGGCTCTTGGAGCCAGGAGAGAGTGGACCTAGTGCAACCAGCGAATAGGTGGGGCCAGGGGCTGCGACGACCCCAGCATCCACACATACAGCTGAACACAAATAAGTGAGTCCGTGACAGCACACGTGTTAGGTAGAAGGGGTTTCCGAAGTCTTGAGATCATCTCGCAGAATCTTGAAACAATTACAGTAACAGAATAAGAAGCCTCAGCAACTTGTGTCTTATGTCTTATCCTTCAGCTTGTTGCTATTGTAAGCCATTAACACTAACATTTATTAAGACTGACCGAGAAACTCTGGTGTTAGCTGGCTGCGATACACAGTTGTAGGTAGAGGTTACACAACTGGTCACTTGGGTAAGGTTCACTCTATTCAAGTTACTACGCTGGTGAAGTCTTCCTGGTCATATAACAAGTAGATTGAGATTTTTTTTTGCATAAGTAAATGAAACTGTTAAGGCTACACATTGCACGAGATACTGGCGTCAGACGCACCTCGTAAGTGATTTACGGAGGTGACAACATTCATCCACAGTCTTAAAACATTCACCTTTGTAAACAATATCGACAACTGGAAGACCTGGAAGGTATTTTATATTTTTTTAGGTACTACATAAACATAATGAAGTTTGTATTGATCGTACTGTAAGGACATATTCTGTAATTAAATAACACTTTTAATCTTAACTGGTAATGCAAGTCCTTACTTAGCTACCTTGTACAAGAATAAGAAGTATATTTCACGACCAGGTCGTTATACACACGACGAACCATTACGAAAATGCATAGACACGCGTATATACAAAACACACACACACACACACACACACACACACACACACACACCACACACACACACACCACACACACACACACACACACACACACACACACACACACACACACACACATATACACATAACACACACACACACATACACACACACACACACACACACACACACACACATACACACACCACCACATACACACACACACACACACACATACACACACACACCACACACATACACACACACATACATACACACACACACACACACACACACACCACACACACACACACACACACATATACACATACACACACACACACACACATACACACACACACCACACACACACACACACACACCACACACACACACACACACACATACACACACACACACATACACACACACACACACACACACACACATACACACACACGTACATACACACACACACACACACACACACACACAACACACACACACACACACACACATACACACACACACACATACACACACACACACACACACACACACACATACACACACACATACCTCGACCGCGACAGAACACAAGAAGAAAGGACTACACTGAAAGAGAGGGTACAGAGACGCAAGGAGGAACGAGAAGCAATGAAAATGAGCAGGACCCAGACACAGGAGGAAGGGCAAACACACCCCACAGAATCTCCCACCAAAAGACTCCACCCGCGACATCCCAACGCAACTGAGCAACCTATACTACAACCCACTCACTGTTCCCTCTGCCACCAATCCCCATATCACAAACCTCACCCCAACAGCTGTCCCTTTATGGGCATTTGACCCCCCCCATCAACACAAACCCCACCTACACCACAGCCCCATATAGGCCCCCACCAAGGCTCTCGCTCCCCCAACCCAATATTCTTGCATGACCACAATGATAGAAAAGAAACTAAAGGTTTGGTACACAAACGCGGATGGAATAATGAATAAACATGAGGGTGGAATGAAAGAATCAGTGAAAAATCCCCAGACATCATAGCAGTCACAGAAACAAAACTCGCTGAGACAATAACAGACACAATCTTCCCAACAGGATATCAGATCCTGAGGAAAGATAGAAGGTGTAGAGGGGGAGGAGGGGTTGCACTGCTCATAAAACACCGATGGGGATTTGAGGAAATGGAAGGCATGGACATGATTGGAGAAAGAGACTACATTGTAGGTTCAATTCAGTCCGGAGAACATAAAGTAGTCATTGGAGTGATGTATAAACCCACCACAGAACTGCAGGAGGCCAGAGAGGAGATACGAAGTAAACAACAGGTGATGGTGGACACACTGGCTGAGGTGGCAAGAAGAGCTCACTCGAGCAGAGCAAAGTTACTGGTAATGGGCGATTTCAACCACAGGGAGATCGACTGGGAAAACCTGGAGCCACATGGGGGTCCCGAAACATGGAGAGCCAAGATGATGGATGTGGTACTTGAAAACCTCATGCATCAACATGTCAGGGACACAACCAGAGAGAGAGGGGAGGATGAGCCAGCAAGACTGGATCTTGTGTTCACCCTGAGCAGTTCAGACATTGAGGACATCACTTATGAGAGGCCCTTGGAGCTAGCGATCATGTGGTTCTGAGTTTTGACTATATAGTAGAGTTACAAGTGGAGAAGGTAACAGGAACTGAAGGGGAAAGGCCAAACTATAAAAGAGGGGACTACACAGGTATGAGAAACTTCCTGCAGGAGGTTCAGTGGGACAGAGAAATGGTAGGAAAATCAGTAAACGAGATTATGGAATATGTGGCAACAATGTGCAAGGAGGCAGAGGAAAGTTTTGTTTCCCAAGGGAAACGGAAAAAATAGAAAGGGACCAAAACGAGTCCCTAGTTTACCAAGTGTAGGGGAGCAAAAACTAAGTGCAACCGAGAATGGAAAAAGGTACAGGAGCCATAGACCCAGGAAAAACAAGGAAATTATAGGAACCCAAAACGATATGCACAGATAAGAGAGCCAGCGACAGTATTAAAACGACTTAGCATCGAAGTCAATCTGCCCCGAAACTGAGCTTGTAAAGGCCACATAAGGGGAGGAAGACAACAGTCAAGGACCCAGTGCTAAGGAGAGGAAAGAAGGTGGAGAGAACTCACAAGAAAACGATCAAGACGTATGTGAGAGCTCAACACGAGATTAAGGAGTATTTACAGTAGAGACAGAAGGAACTCTGGGGGACAGAACCAGATGGGACACCAGCCAAGGAATTCACCACAAGAGTTGGACGACATACACTACAGATGAGGAAGGAGGGTGAAGAAAACGCTAAGGACATCGATACCTCAAAGGCAATGGACCAGACAACAACTCCCACCCCTTGTCCTTAGAGAGGGAGCAGATAGGTTTGTGCGTGCCACTTACACACAATCTCAACCATCCTGGCAACTGGCAACTACCTAGGTATGGAAGACGGCATATGTATCTTCCCATTTTTAAAAAAGGAGACAAGAAAACGAGGCACTAAACTATAGACCCCCCCCCCCCCCCCTGGCATGGACGTGTCTAGTATGCATAATTATGGAGTGTTTATCAGAGGAAGTGTGGCACCCGAACGAACAGGAGTAAAAATGCCAACCAGCACGGATTTCACGAAGCAAATCCTGTGTCACAAACCTTCTGGAGTTTTATGATAAAATACAGAAGTAAACAAGAGAGGATAGGGTGGTTGATTTGCATCCTTCTTGGACTTGCAAGAATGGCCTTTGACACAGTTCCTCACAAGAGATTAGTGCAGAAGCTAAGCATCAGGCCATATAACAGAAGGGAAACCTGCATTGGATCAGAGAATACCTGACAGGGAGGCAACAACGAGTCATGGTACGTAATGAGTATCACAGTGGGGCAACCTGTGACGAGCGGGTCCCACAGGGGTCGGTCCTAGACCAGTGCTATTTTTGGTATATGTGAACACATGACGAAGGGTTAGAACTCAGAAGTGTCCCGGTTTGCAGATGATGTTAAGTTAATGAGGAGAATTAAAATCTTGATGAGACCAGGCAGGACTTCAAAGAGCACTAGGACAACTGGACAACCTGGTCAACAAATGGCTTCTCTAATTTAATCTCTGCCAAATGCAAAGCAGAAGAGGGGGAGGGCACAGAAACCACAGACAGAGTATAGGCTAGGTGCCAAAGACTGCAAACCTCACTCAAGGAGAAAGGTCTTGGGGTAGTAATAACACCGACATGTATCCGGAAGCACACCAATCAATCAGTATAGCTGCTGCAGCAATGGCGCCTGCAAAACCTGAGAACACATTCCGATACTTAGAAGGAATCATTCAAGACACTGTACACCGTGTATGTCAGGACCATACTTGAGTATGCAGCACCTGTTTTGAACCCCACTTGATAAAGCACCTAGAAACTAGAGTAAGACAAAGGTTTTGGCGACAAGGTTAAGTAGTTTCAGAGCTAAGGGAGTCCCTTTGAGGAAAGATTAAGGAAAACGCCTGACCACACAGGAGGACAGGAGGGTCAGGGAGACATGATAACGACATAAAATTAACTGCTGGAATAGACAAGGTGACTAAGACAGGATGTTCGCAGGAGGGACACAGAAACAAGAGGCCACCAATTGGAAGTTGAAGACACAAATGAGTCAGAAGATAGTAGGAAGTATTTCTTCAGTCCTAGAGTTGTAATGCATGGGAATAGCCCCTAGAAAATGTCGTAGTGAGGCAGGAACCATACACAGTTTTAAGACGAGTTTGATAAAGCTCACGGAGCTAGAGAGAGGCCATACAACCGGTGAAAGGCGGGGGCCAGGACTAGACTACGACCACTGCAACCACAATAGGTGAGTACAAATAGGTTAGTACACACACATCCACACACACACATACACACAGCACACACACACACACCACACACACACACACACACACACACACACACAACACACATACACACACACACACATACACACACACACACACACACACACACACACACACACACACACATACACACGACACACAAACACACACACACACACACAACACATTCACACACACACACTCACCACACACACACAACACATACAACACACACACACATACACACACACACATCACGCACACACACACGACACACACACACACACACACACCTACACCACACACACTTACACACACACACACTCACACACACACACCACACACACACACACACATACACACACACACAACACGACACACACACACACACATAGCACACACACACACTGCACACACCACACAAACACACTTGGACCCACATGGGGCCAAGATACATGGAGGGCTAAGATGATGGAGTGGTATCTGGAAAACTTCATGTGCAACACGTAAGGGAACAACTAACAAGAGAGAGAGGAGAGGATGATACCAGCAAGGCGGGACTTAGTTTCACCTTGAGTAGTGCAGATAGCGAGAACATCACATATGAAAGACCCCTCTGGGGCCAGTGACCATGTGGTTTCAAGCTTCGAATACATAACAGTAGAGCTACAAAGGGAGGGAGTAAGCAGAAGGCCAGGACGAATGAAGCCAAACTACAAGAAAGACTACACAGTAATGAGGAACTACCTGAACGGGGTTCAGTGGACAGAGAACTGCATTAAGCCGATTTAATGAGATGATGGAATATGTAGACAACAAAATTCAAGGAAGGCGAGGAGAAGTTTTGTTACCAAAGGGAACTGGCAAAGTAATGAAAAAGCCAGGATAGCCCCATGTTACCCCAAGGTGCATGAGGAAAAAACCAAGTGGTCAGAATGGAAGAAATATAGAAAGGCAAAGGGACCCAGGAGATTAGGTAACAGTCGTAAACCAGAAACGTAAATGCACGATAAAAGGAGGCCCAAAACAATATGAAAATGACTATAGCACGAAAGTCCAAATCTGACCCGAAACTGTTGTACAGCCCCGCAGGAGGAAAACAACAGTCAAGGACCAGGTAGATCAGGCAAGAGAGAGGAGAGACAACAAAAATGAGACCGTGAAGTATGGCGAAGAACTCATACAAGAGATTCAAAGAAGTTTCACAGAGGAGACGAAGGACTCCAGAAGACGGAGAGGTGGGCACACCACCAGTGCTGGACACAGTGCACACAACCGAGGAAGAAGTGAAGAGGCTTCTGAGGTGAAGCTAGATACCTCAAGGCAAGGGGCCCAGATAACAACTGCCCCAATGGGTAGTTGAAGAAAAAGGAGCAGACGCTATGATTACCCCAACAACAATATTTCAAGACATCTATCGAACTGGGGAGATTTGCCCTGAGCATGGAAGACGCAAATGTAGTCCCCAATCTTTTAAAAAAGAACAGACATGAAAGCTTGAAACTGCAGACATGGTCACTGACATGTATAGTAAGATGCAAAATATGGAGAAGATTATCAGGAGAAGAGTGGTGGAACACCTAGAAAGGAACGATCTCATCACCAGCATCCAACATGGTTTCAGGACGGGAAATCCTGTGTCCACAACCTACTGAGTTCTATGACAATGGTGACAGCATAAACAAGAGAGAGAGGGGTGGGTGGTTGCATTTTCCTATGGACTGCAAGAAGGCGTTGAACACAGTTCCACACAAGAGATTGGTGCAAAAACCTGAGGAACCAACAGGGATAACAGGAAGGCACGACAATGCTCGAGAATACTTGTCAGAAACGAGCCGAGTCATGGTACGTGGCGAGTGTCAGAGTGCACCTTGACCAGCGGGGTCACCGCAGGGGTCATTCCTAGGAACCATGCTGTTCTGTATTTGTGCACGACATGACGGAAGGAATAGCTCTGAGGTGTCCCTGTTTGCAGATGATGTAAGTTGATGAGAAGGAATTCACTCGATCGAAGACCAGGCAGAACTACAAGGGATCTGGACAGGCTGCAGACCTGGTCCACAATTGCTCCTGGAGTTTCAATCCCACCAAGTGCACAAGTCATGAAGATTGGAAGGGCAAAGAAGGCCGCCGACGGAGTACTGTCTAGGGGTTAGAGACACAAACCTTCAACCTAGGAAAAAGATCGTGGGGTGAATAAAACACCAGGCACATCTCCTGAAGCGCACATCCACCAACTACTCGCAGCATATGCGCCTAGCAAAACCTCAAGAACAGCATTTCCGACCTCTTAATAAGAATCATTCAGGACCCTGTACACCCCGGTGTACGTTAGTCCATATGGAGTATGCGGCACCAGTTTTGGAACCCACCCTAACCAAGCACGTGGAAGAATCTAGAGAACGTGCAAAGGGATTGCAACAGACTAGTCCCAGACTAAAGTAATTTCCAACAGGAGAGTTAAGAATTCAACCTGACGACACTGGAGACAGGAAGATATAGGAGGACATGATTAAACGACATAACTAAATACTGAGAGGAAGTGACAAGGTGGAACAAAACAGGATGTTCCAGAGATAGGACACAGTAACAAGGGGACACAGTTGAAAGCTGAAGACACAAATGAAATCACGGGATGTCAGAAGTATTTCCCTCAGCCACCAGAGTAAGTCAGTAAGTGGAATAGTTGGAGCGAATGGAGTGGAGCAGGATCCATACATAGCGTTAAGCAGAGGTATGATAAAGCTCACGGCTCCAGAGAGTGACCTATACGATCAAGTGAATAAGAGCGGGCCAGAGCCGGACTCGACCCCGCAACCTCAACTAGGTGAGTACAACTAGGTGATACACACACGCACACACACACAATCACACACACACACACACACACACCGATCGATGAAGAGGCGGGGGCAAGGAGCTTGACTCGACCCCCGCAACCTCAACTAGGTGATACAACAAGTGAAATACACACACCCACACACACACACACCACAACACAGAATGAGAACTTCCCTGAACGGGTCAGTGGGACAGAGAACTGGCAGGGAAGCGCAGTTAATGAGATGATGAATATGTACAACATTGTGCAAAGGAGGCGAGGAAGTATGTACCCAAGGTAACAGGAAATAATGAAAAAGCCAGGATGAGCCCATGGGTGACCCAAAGGATGCAGGGAGGCAAAAACCAAGTGTGCTAGGGATTGGAAGAAATTATAGCAGCGAAAGGAACCAGGAGAATAAGGAAGCATCTAGAGCCAGAAACGAATATGCCCGATACGAAGGGAGCCCAACGACAGATGAAAACGACATAGCAGCGAAAGCCAATCTGACCGAATCTGTTTACAGCCACATCAAAGGAACAACAGTCAATGACAGGTAATCAGGCTAATGGAATGAAGGAGGAGAGACTACAAAGAAATGACCGGAATATCTGAGGAACTCAACCAGAATTCAAAGTGTTCACAGAGGAGGACAGAAGGGCTTCCAGAAAGACGGAGAGGTGTGTACACCAACCAATGCTGGACCACAGTAACACCAACCGAGGAAGAAGGAAGAGGCTTTCTGAGTGTAGCTAGATATCTCAAAGCAATGGGCGCGGATAACTCTCCTCCATGGTCCTCGAGAGGGAGCAAGGTGCTATGTTGCCCCTAACAACATATTCAATACAGCTATCGAATCGGAGATTCCTGAAGCATGAAAGACAGCAAATGTAGTCCCAAATCTTTAAAAAAAGAGACAGACATGAAGCACTAAACTACATACCAGTGTCACTGACATGTATAGTTTGCAAAGTCATGGGGAAGATTGTCAGAGAAGAGTGGTGGAACACCTAGAAAGGAATGATCTCTTCAACAGCACCAACATGGTCAGGACGGGAAATCCCTTGGTCACAAACCTACGGAGTTCTATGGCGTGGTGACAGCGGTAAGACTAAGAAAGAGGGTGGTGTTGCATTTTCTTGGACTGCAAGAAAGGCGTTTGACACAGTACCACACAAGAGATTAGTGGTAAAAACTGGAGGACCTACAGGATAACAAGGAATGCACTTACATTGGGATCAGGGAATACTTGTCCAGGAAACATCAGCGAGTCATGGTACGTGGCGAGGTGTCAAGTGGGCACCTGTTGACCAGCGGGGTCCCACTGGGTCAGTACAAGGACCAGTGCAGTTTTCTGTTAATTTGTGAACGACATGACGGAAAGAATAGACTATCCGAAGTGACCCTGTTTGCAGATGACGTGAAATTGATGAAAATTCATTCAGCGATGACCAGGCAGAACTACAAGGTATCTGGACAAGGCTGCAGACCTGGTCCAACTATTGGGCTCATGGAGTTCAACCCCCCAGTGCAAAGTCATGTAGATTGGGGGAAGGGCAAAGAAGAGCCGCAGGCCGAAATACAGTCTAGGGGGCCAGAGACTACAAACCTCACTCAAGAAAAGGGGGAAGATTCTTTAGGGTGAGTATAATACAGCCACAATCTCCTGACCGCACATCAAACCAAATAACAGCTGCAGCATATAGTCGCCTAGCAAACCTCAGAACAGCTTCCGACATTTATATAATGATAAGATTCGTTCAGACCCTGTACACCATTACCGTTAACCCATATTGAGTATGCGGCACCAGTCTGGAACCCACACCTAGCCTAGCAACGTAAAGAAATAGAGAAAGTGCAAAAGGCTGCACAAACTAGTTCCCCGAGCTAAGAGGTATGTTCCCTAACTGGAGAGTTTAAGGAAATCAACCTGACGACACCTGGAGGACAGGAGAGATAGGAGGCCATATAAACGACATACAAAATACTGAGAGGAATTGACAAGGTGGACAAAGACAGGGAAAGTTCCAGAGGGATGGGACACTGCATAACAAGAGGACACAGTTTGAAAGTTGAAGACTCAGATGAATCCAGGGATGTTAGAAGTATTTCTTCAGGCCACAGAGTAGTAAGTGAAGTGGAATGTTTTGGGAAGCGGATGTAGGAGGCAAGGATCCATACATAGCTTTAAGCAGAGGTATGATAAAGCTCACGGTTCAGGGCGAGTGACCTAGTAGGCGATAATTGGAAGGAGGCGGGCCAGGAGCTTGTCTCGACCCCTGCAACCTCAACTAGGTGAGGTACAAACTAGGTGAGTACACCACACACACACCTGCAACCACAATTAGATGAGTACAATTAGGTGAGTACACAAACACACTCTCAGTGCTTGGACATGACTTTTGACCTCGCAGCCTTGACAATTATGAAGGTCATTTTTTCCACTCTGCAAATTACTTAACTATACGAGACGTTAATGATCACTTTGTGTCGTAACTCAGCACCAGGTGGTCGCTGATAATTGGAAGTGATCGCCAGTAACAACACGTGTTTGCTGGTGGTCTTCTAGGAAGTGCCTTTCTTTGATACACGGGATAAGCAAATACTCATCATATCTTGTGTGTGTGTGTGTATCTATTTCTCTAGCTTTTGGAAATCTGTAGCTAAAGTATTTTCACACTTCTGAGTGCATCATCATGACCTGTGCAATGTTGCAAGAGCAGCAACAGGAGAAAATGATGGGAAGTTTTTCCTCAGAGTATGGAAGCGTGAACGCACCCGCGGTTTGTCTCAAAAAGAATACACTGGTGGGTGCCACTCACGCTACCATACTGTGAATAACTTCCCCTCTCATTTCTCCAATTGCTGTCTTTGTAACATTGGCCTTGAGGTCCACTACCGACTTGTTTTGACTTCTTTCTTCGTGGGGTACGTGAAGACACAGTTTACATACACCACGACCAGCAACCTGAGGACTGAACATTCGATCACTGAAGCAGTTCGCATGATAGCACCAGATATGCTGCAAGCGTCTGACCGAACTGATTTATCACATCGAATGTTTGTGCCACAAACCAGAGGGACGCACATTGAGTGACTTAAAATGCTACCCTATACCACATGAAACAGGAATGAAATCCTGCGTCTGAACTACTGTGAAAGATTATTACAGTAAATTACAAGTTATACTTGTTCGAAATCAGCGCGTGTTTGTGAACACCCTGAACATACTTACTGCGTGAGGAGCCT
Source organism: Cherax quadricarinatus (assembly GCF_026875155.1). Classification (NCBI taxonomy): domain Eukaryota; kingdom Metazoa; phylum Arthropoda; class Malacostraca; order Decapoda; family Parastacidae; genus Cherax; species Cherax quadricarinatus. The sequence continues at coordinate 43,326,788 of NC_069400.1, forward strand.
AGTACACAAACGGGGAGTAGAATGAAATAAGCTCCGAGGGCGTCCCACTCCACCGTATGTCCTCGATTACGTTACAACACCTTAGCTCTACAGGGTGCTTGATTCTTGTAGGATTAGTGTCCTTGTTAGAAACGTCATGTGATTTTTTTGCTCACCATCTGAGGGCCAAATCGACATGATTCAGTCCTTCGCTAGTCGCCGGTCAATTAACAAGTTCTCATTTAAAATTAAGCCTCTCTAAAATTTTCTTTTATGCACTTAAAAGATACATTTTTTCATTTACTTAATAAAGATATGGTGAAATTCCAAGCCTTCCCTTGTGTCTGTATTATGAGCATAATAAAAAGAACAGGCAGCTGAAGACTTACAAGGCTGGAGATAGGACTCCTCTCATCAGGATCGTACTCATGTGCCTTGGAGTGTACTGAAGGATTTATAGACTTAAGTAAAGAAAACGAAGAATTACATCTCAAGAGAGTTTTATAATGCTTACAATTTTGTTTTTTTATAAATAAATCTGATATATATTTCCAAGAACATTAGATTCATTTGAAATCTGTAGTAGTTTTTATGAATTATGACTCATTTATATTATCCTTCAGTCAACGATGTCTTGCTTGATATAAGCTTCTCGGTCTTTTTACAATCAACTGGAAGTTAAAATCTCGGACTTGAATACACAAAGCTTATAAATAGTAGACAAGATTTATTCATCAGACCTAAAAACATGACTTATTTTATACTCGGAACAACAAGCTTGTGACAGGTTATTTTCGTCTCATCCTGCCACTTGCTGTGAACTTCCAAAAAATTTTCAGGAATCTTAATTCACAAACGAGCGAAATGATTACAAAATTATCTGGCACTTTACCATCAAAGTACACAAGTACTATCGCCACACCGCCAGACCTTGATATCCTGAGTATCGGCACCTAGCCGAGGCTACGGTTATGACGATTTATTTTAGAATTTACTTTCCTCCTACAGTAAATTTCCTGTACCCTAAGCCTCACATCCATGCACTATCTCTCTACGCCTATTTTCATAGATATCAACATCTGCCACTTTGCTGGCCATAGCCACCCTAAACCATGTCCCTTTCTAAATCCAAAAATGCACAATTGGTTCCATACCTTTATCTCAGTATGTTTAAATCAATACTTCAAGTAAAGGTTTGGTCAACTTAACTCCTCAGCTTCCTGAAAAGATTCTGTTCACGATCCTGCTTTCTCTTCTGCCCATAACTTTTGAATTCTTTCAATAAAAACTCTAACATTTTACCCGTTGTACTCAAACACGAAATTCCCTTATAATTCTTAACTGATGCACATATTCTTAAATTATTATGTTGCATTCATGTTATTATTAGCAAGAAACTTCTCTCCAGCATTTGGATCCTAATGCAGAATTAAACCTTTATAATATCTTGTTATCCTAAAACTCCCAAGGTTCTTAACTTGAGGAAAGAGATTGGTATTTTTAGTATAATAGTAGGATTAGCTGAGGTAAGCATTGTATTTCATGTTAAATGTCCGAAATGGGCCAGACACTAATTGTAAATAAGGTTATTAAATGATTAGAAGTATCTGATTAAGTTGTGAAACACACATTTATGTTAAGTTCTATAACCTGCATGAACTGTGTCGTTGTAGTCAACCAGAACAATTCACTCCTATATGATATCCATTTTTAATTCACAAACTTGAAAGGCTCTCTCAAGCTCGTCACAGGTAATCCCTTACTTAAATCACTTACAAAGGTAAATTCTCATGACGAAATTTCTCTCTTAACTAGTAGTAACAATACATCACAAATTAAATACACTGATAGATTTAAGTAGAAGTCTACTGGTAGGGTTGCATCTGATTTTTTAACTTATGACATTACGCTTGAACTATGATTACTACTGATTCTATGATATCATTGACTCTTAACAGTGAGCTCATCAGAGAAGCCAGGTATAGATACTCAAAAATCAGAGAAAAGGGAATTAATGTTCATTTTTATTGGTATCCAACACACTGAAATACTCATTTATAATTGATAAGGTTGATTATATAAAAAAAATAGCCAAGGAAAGTACCCTAAAGGTATATGCAAAATATAATTCTCGTATATCTGTCTCTAGTATAAGGAGAGAAGTAGATAATGAATCTGAATGTGACAGGAAGCATTTAGAAGCCTGAGTAGATCTATCATTCACTGTGATAACATGAATGTAGACAAGCACGTCTACGGAGCAATTTGTGATGTTAAAAGACTGACTGATGTAGTTGCCATGCTTAGGCTTGATAACAAATTCGTCAGCCAGTTTGACAGACATACTGATGATGATCAAACTAAATGCATATAATTTGGTCAGCCATTTTGAAAACTATGTGCTTCATTGTCCACTTATTGAGAAATATATATTAATGCAATTGAGGACATTTACCATAAGCTTTCTGAAATGAAGGATCTTCTGTAAAAATCCACCACTGATAAACCTCATTGAGAAGCATTCCATCGACAGCGGCCTTGCCGCAGGGTGTTTATCAGAGGCACATGTGATAAATGGTTTAAAACCGACAAGTTGTCGGTTTTAAACCATTAATCACATCTATCAGACACTGCAACATCATAGGATCTTGATACAAAGAATTCTTCAACCTTGTCCAACCTTCGGACGACGACCTACTTCGACTAGTGGATAGTACCGCTATGACCCCGCCTCCTCCGTCTTTGCCTCACCTGACTACAGTATATAAGCCACTTCTACGGCACTATGCTGTACTTTCTACAAGACTGATGGACTGAACACATCGACTCCAGGCTGAGGGACTGATTACCTCAAACTCCTCCTCTCCTTACACCTTTCTGATTTATATTGGACTGATGAAGCCACTGTGTGGCGAAACGTTTCTTCAATAAAGATTCCCATATGTTGCATAAGTGTCTCAGTCTTCATCATAGGCACAACAGGAAACAAAAACCGAGCCGCTAGAAGAAAAGCATCCAGAGTTCGGTCCACGTGACAAACAAAACCACAACTACTCTCCTCAGGAAAGGCAGGGGACTCACGAAAACCAGCTAAGCGAGATAAAAATCACTACGCTCAGCAGTACGGAAACACCTGCGCGAAAATAATTAAGGTTATCCTAATGCAACTTAAGAAGCAACTTTATGATGGGAGAATTACCGACACAATGTTAAATAACAACACCATGACGTACGAGACCACGAGACCACGAGACCAATGAACGACTACATCCTTAGCCACACGAAGCTTTTTATCTACTTTTATGCAGCAATTCAAACTTCTTTTGACATGAAGCGCCACCTGAACTTTTATTTCTATTAATGTAAGACAACTTAAGTTCCAGGAGGCATGCTTCGGCTCTTCACATTAAACCTTGTCTCTGTCTGTGTAATTATTTTGACGTTTTCTACACATGGAATCAATCTTTGTTCACTTACAGTATCTTGTTTCTAGCGCTACGACTGTGTGTTGTACATTCTTAGACCGTTGTTTTTTCTCAGTATTTTTTCCCTTTTTTTTCATTTCAATGAGGTGACTCTCTCCTTATTTAATTCCTTTGTACAATGACTTTCATTTTATACAATAAATGATTTAATCTTTTGAATAACCATAATAGGTAATTTTGTGGTATCTTATTTCTCTGTTAGGAATATATGCTGATTGTGCAATTTGTCCAGTGTTTTGTAACAATCGTCGCCACAATCTACCTCGTTTCCCAAATTATATCCCACAAATTTGGTCACAATAGTTTGAGTTTTTCCTCTCTTTTTCCAAGCTCTTCAGTAGCCTTAGGATTACTTATCAGGGCTTCTTTGTTTGCCAAAACTAAGACACACAGGTTATTTCCATTACTGAGTTCTGTCACAGTCTTAAAAGCAATCTTTAACTATCTATTGTATAACGATTTTGATTTCCTGCCTAGCTGCTATAATTTCGCTGCTGCTAGAATGTCCAATTAAAACTGCAGTTTCCTACCTAGATGCCTTTACAGATTCATCCCATAAACGTAGTTACTATCTAGGTTGGGGTGGTCGGGAAATCGCACCTAATATTACAGTTTACGGCCTAATGGAAACCGGAACCAAAGAGCCAGTGTCAATTCCTTCCACTTTTTTATGTTTTCTGATGCCTCATCTTATGTTTTCCCTAAAATACTTTGCAACTCTGACCAGTTTCCTGTTGTTTCTGTCTGCGGAATTATTTGTTCCCTCTAGATACTTCTCAGCAGTCATGCCGTTATTTTTCAGATCTCAGTTATTGCAGTAATGTCAATTTTATATTTCTTGCACTCCTGTTTTATGTATAGTTAACGTTAAGAAAGTCTTGCTTTGTTAAATTAGACACATGTGAAACTCTTGGGTATCTTTACTGAGGAAACGTTTCGCCACAAAGTGGCTTCATCAGTTCATACTAAGGACTGATGAAGCCACTGTGTGGCGAAACGTTTCCTCAATGAAGATACCCAAGAGCAAGAGTTGCACATGTGTCTAATTTAACAACATGTCTGTTCTTTGAACCATTCATCTACAAAGTTTTGCTTTGTCTCTCTCTCCTCTGTTTCTTTGTTATTGCTTCACTTACTTCGTTCTTATGAACAATTACCTTGCTAGGAACTATTTTTTGTTGCTTTCTTTAAGTTTTCCTAGACTATTTTAGTAATCGTTATCTGTACCTTGTGTAACTCACGAAATCGTAATAACACGATTGTAAATAAATCAGGGAAGGGGTGAGGCGTGAACCCATGGTAAATGAATCCTGAAACTCACAGGCCACTGCGTTAACCTCCGGGCCTGCGAGGTTTACTACTCGCTCGCCTTGGGTTCAAGTCCCATCCGCTCTGTGATTTCTTCCTTCTCTAATAATGCATCCCATTTGCTTCTAACACAAATCCCTATATTTATTTTCCATCATTTTAAAGTCTAATATGATTCAGTAACCTCCTCGTTTTAATTACCATGCTTTTACTCTTTGCAACAGAAATTATCCCATTTATACATGAATAGAATTGAAGATGCCAAACATGACTTGTTTAAGCAAAGTGTTTTATCACTTTTCTTAAACATCCATTCACTGTCCAATTGCTGGAAAAATTCTACTTACAATAGGAATCCCTTTCTTTGACGTAATTATATCCACAGTTTTACTGTACCTGACAAGCAGTTCCACTCTCTTGTTTCTCTAACAGTGTTGGGGAAGATAATATTCACGTAACCTAACATAATGCTATGTAACCTGTTAGCTGCAACATCCACACCAGCTACGAGACAACACAGCTGCAACAACTGCACCAGCTACGAGGCAACACAGCTGCAACAACTACACCAGCTACGAGCCAACACAGCTGCAACAACTACACAAGCTACGAGCCAACACAGCTGCAACATCTACACCAGCTACGAGGCAACACAGCTGCAACAACTACACCAGCTACGAGGCAACACAGCTGCAACAACTACACCAGCTACGAGCCAACACAGCTGCAACAACTACACCAGCTACGAGCCAACACAGCTGCAACTTCTACACAAGCTGCGAGCCAACACAGCTGCAACAACTACACCAGCTACGAGCCAACACAGCTGCGACAACTACACCAGCTACGAGCCAACACGGCTGCAACAACTACACCAGCTACGAGCCAACACAGCTGCAACTTCTACACAAGCTGCGAGCCAACACAGCTGCAACAACTACACCAGCTACGAGCTAACACAGCTGCGACAACTACACCAGCTACGAGCCAACACGGCTGCAACAACTACACCAGCTACGAGGCAACACAGCTGCAACAACTACATGTTACAAAAAAAAGCGATTCTAAAAGCTTAGAGATCTCCAGTGAATACTAGAAAGGACTGCCCTTCTAGCATCCAGCCTGTTACTGGGTTTTCGTAACAAGTAGTCAGTATCCTGGTCCAATTATTCATTAGAATTCAGTATGATTCAATAGTGCTTCAGGATTACAACTGGTAGGCTACTAACTAGAGAAATTAAAATTTAATAAATTTATTAAAGTTGTCTAGGCGTATATCAAATTAAATTAAATTATTCAATTCAAACAAATTAATAATAATCACTTCTCTCGTATACAATAGTATTGTGCTGAAAGCACATATCACATTTATAATTCTTAAGTACCGTCTGGTACATTAACATTTAATAAGATAATACAAATATGTACAAGTAAGTTTGTGTGTATGTGTGTAAGTGCTCTAAGTAGTTCGCTATGTCTCACGACTCGACGACTCGACTGACAAAGTCCTCACAAACTAACTTCTTGACCAACTGGCAATCAGAACAGTCTGCTTGAACAATAAAAAGAATGCTAAGCCCAATAGCAAAATAACAAGCAAAATGACACAGAATCAGGAACTAGGAGATAATATAACGACACTAAGTAGAGACCATCAGCAGATCCTCCACAAAAGACACACATCTCCCATACTACTGAATCTAATTCGCATAAGAAAATCCTTGAATTTGCAAACAGAAACCATCAAAAACGAACTAAGT